>OX940989.1:8728869-9328869 GCA_954871275.1 Leptopterna dolabrata | reverse complement strand
TTTTGCAATTATTTTATAGACAAATCCGTTTCATATCATCCTGATTTCATCCTTAGATTTTAACAAAAATGTATACGTATATTATATATTATATATTTATCTATGTGTCACTCCAGACGATACCTGACCTTGGTTACGTGATATAAATTCCAAATCTCGCCAAAATGTTCTTGTTCCCAAACAAAAGGATAAGCAATTTTCAAAAATTTGAAGGGGGTCAAATTTGAGTTTTTAAGGGGTCAAAAATTGGTAAAAACTGCTAAAATTGATATATAAAATCACTGAAAGTGGCGTGGAAGGGTGAGTGAAGGCAGAAAAATACCATTTCACTTGCTTTTCACACTAAACAGGGGTCTAATTAGGATTTTTGGGGGTCATTAACATTATAGAAGATAGCACCTATACATGAAATAAGTGTATGTAGGAAAACTTTATTTACATTACATTCACTTTATTTACATTTACATTTAATATTATAGAAATGCCTGTTGTAATTTGCTACTGTGTATTTTTGTTCAGGAAGACGATCAGAATTGACGAGATATCCGAAGTTGACAACTCCAGTCGTATATACAGCAAGAAGCGAGTTTGAACTCCGATTTAAATGAACATGAACCTAAATGGATTTCCGAATACCTACCTAGATCCAGACTAACTCAGTGTCCAATAAAATAAAAGCTAATGTGAGCAGTGTAACTGTATAATATTATTCATGAGCTTTGCAATTTACTTTTCTACGGCAGGCTTTGGTATTACGATGTTATGATGTAAATCATCGTGACTACCAGTAGTACCTATGACTACTACCTAATACAGTGTTACGAATTCCTTCGGTCACCCTTAGTATTTCTTTTTCATATATCACTGTAAAATCCAACCCACTCAACGTTACCCTATCTGAACAAATCCTTAATCAAAATCAAGAGCTCTTCACATGCTGTACCACCGGTACTATTCGAGAAAAATTCAAAAGTATGAACTGTGATATATTTATGATCAAGCTCCAAACCGTAGTTCTGTCATTTATATAGGTAATATTCTGTCATTATGTTAGTATTTTGGTTCACACTTTTATCCTATTCCGCATATTGGGGTTACCGTCTGTTTTATCCGTCACGTCGAATCACTAATATTAGCACTAATACTCACTAGTTATATAGTTTATTTGTTTATATTTCAGTCATTGAATAAAACGTAAACACCTGAAAAGTTATTTGTTACTATCTAATCCTCTTCCTATTGTCGTTCAATTCAAGTAGGTAGTGAAAGGTATGATGATTAAAAGTAGGTACTTGAAATCATGTTAGATCATTATTTGTCTTTGAATTGATTCTGTATTAGTATGACAGGTAGAACACTTTAGACAGTGTGTAATCAATCTTTTAAAAAGTCATTTCTAATTTTGAGTGAAGTACACATAAGTATAAATAAAAATGAAATGAAATTACAAATTTCACACTGTGGGAGTACCTACCTAAGTTATTTGTCTCACATAGGTAGGTATCTACTTTGTGTTCAGTCGATACATTCATTGGTCACACATTGATTTACATACATAAAAAGTAAAATTTACATACATAATATATATAAATGACCAGTAAAAATCCTCTCAAAATTAAATAATTACGTAATGTTAAAGTACCCCAGACAGAAAAATAATAGTACCTACAACTAACCGGATGGGTCAGAGATTGCCCTTGCGCCACTCAGCCGGCAAGGTAAGTTTCGAGGCTTTCAGATAATATTATGTGACCAACAAGAAGTTCGAGCAGAATAGTTAAAAAATAAGAAAATTAAGTAGGTACCTGGCTATACTTCCTCAAATGAATTCAGGTAGGCACCTAGTGATTGTGGCGTCAACTTTTGATCTACCTAGTGGATTATTTCTCAAATAATTGTTTACCCACTTAAAACAATCTTCCCCTATTTTTAGCGAATTTTCGAAGAAAAAGAAGCTATTGTTCTCGGTCCAAAATTTTTAAAACACGAATTTCCGAAAGATTTTTATACCAAAATCCGTTTCAGACCATCCTGAATTCACTGCCGAAAGACACCAAAAATTATATGTATGTGTCATTCCAGACGATAACTCTAGAAAGAATTGAGATAAAAAGTTCAAATTTGCACGAAAAATCTGTCTTGGCAATCGACAGGCTAAGTTCGTAGATGGGCAGAATCGGGTCACTCTAAGGGGGAGTTTTATGGGGGAAAAATTACCCATAAATTCCCAAAATGAAAAAGTCTGACAAGTGACACCTCATTTTAAAGGTTTTTGTACGCTGAACACGATGGTGAAATCAGAATTGCGATATCTCATTCCGTTCTCAAACTAGAGCACTTTGAAGATGAAGGAACGTGGTTATTTCTTGAGATGTTCTTCCTGGTTCGTCTGCTCTAATCTGATAACGGAATGGGATATCGCAATTCTGACTTCACCATCGTGTTCAGCGTTGGAAAATCTACAAACCGAGGTGTTACTCGGCAAAAAATGGAACAAAAAATTTGTTACATAGGTATGCCCATATTTGATGCATACCGAATTAACCGAATAGCGTCATACTTGAATACCTATAATTACCCAATAAGTTTAAGATTGCCCATATTTGAATGGGATATCCCAAAGATCACATTTTATATAAAATCAGTTAGTTCTTCGAAAATTCGCTCTTATAGCCATGCTGCATGACTGTGGTTTTTTTTTTTAAATTGATTTTGCTAAATTTAGGCCAATTTATGAAACATTTAATTGATATACGTAATTAATATGTACCGTAAATAGGTAAGTAGCTACCTACTACGAAGAATCAAAAAAATTTAATTAGGAAAGTACCTAGGTACCCAAAATAATTGGGTAAATACTGTAAAAATTACCTATTTATTGTCCCAAACCATTGTAATCCAATCATGTGAAAATTATGAGGGTAAATTAGGAAAATAATGAAAAAAGCTGATGTAGGTTGGGGATGTGGAAGGAAGGGTAGGGGGAGCAACAGCTGAACAGGGAACTAATATTCTGAAGCTTAGCTGCGATGCCCACCGTGTGGGTTACAGCGATGCCATTCTTCCAGTGAATATGGCAACACCGCCTCCCCCCCCCCCCCTGTTCATCGGACCAAGAACGTTGAAAATTACCTCCTTCCCTGGCAAAAAGCCGCTGGAACTGATAATGCCATGGATACTATACCAGACTACACGACGAGCGAAGCGACAGGGCAGGGTATCTGCGTGTGAAGGGGGAGAGACTCGGCACATTGCCCGCAGAGAGCGCCTACAGGCGGCGCCCCCTTTCTCGAGCCTTTTTTCAAAATACGTAAAATTTTTCTTCACGTTTTCTTTCTTATTTTACATAACAAAATTTTGATTCTTGGATTATCATCTTTGTCATCTCTCCGAAAATGTCGTAAGACACAAACATTCAAGAAAAAGTTTTTTAAACTACATTTTTGAATTTGAATTTTCGGAAATTTCAGGAATCATTTAGAGCTATGACCCTAACTCTATTCACGGATTAATATAATGCGTATTAAGACCTTCCCCAGAACTGTAAGTTAACCACAGCCAGAGAAAACGTGAAGAAACTGACAAAAAACAGGGTCTGCGCCCCCTTAAGCCTTGGGCAGCACCCACAAGATTTAGCCGAAAAACCCACGTTTTTTCAGATTCAACACCCCTTTCTCCCTTCTAAAAGTAAATTTCAAAATTATGGCGACGTAAGGCACAACTAGACAGTTTTCTGCGTCGAACAAAAAAAGATCACGCAGATCGGTTGAGAACTGCGGCCTGGGCAGCGCACACATACTCACACACCCATGTTGTTGTTTTTTTCAAGAATTTGGATCCAGGTTGGTCTGAATCGGATTCGAATGTGGTTCTTTTCATTCTCGGCTGAGTTTTGTCCTATTCTGACCAGGTCAAACACATATGGACGTCTGTTACAACTGAGGGACTTCCTAATAACTACAACCACCATGATATTTAGTTGACAGCTTACCCCGAGTTGGAGATGATGGGAAAGCCTGAGGATGTTGTTTCCCACCTGGGCTTCCTCCTCAGAGTGCAAGCAAGCTCTCCTGTTTTAAACCCAATGTTGTGGAGTGGCTCTTACAAGAGACAGGAATTGTTCTCCACGATAAAAGTATCCTTCCCCCTTTTTCAACACGGGCTTGGAACCGGCTACGGCGGAGTTACTTTGTACCTACAAACCAAAACGGTACCAAACGGACTGTACGAATCCTGAAGGGCCAACGAGTAGACCCTCCAGTGCCCCTCGTATCTAAATAAGAGGCGTCCTGTAGTTTGACAGTGGGTCTGATTTTCTCAGGCAACTGAACGTTTCACAGTTTCATCACACAGATAGCCACATCAAACAAAGACTGTGTACTGTGTACAGCTTGGATCGTCTTAGACTGAATTGATCGATTCTTACTCCCTCCCCTGGGTCTGCAGGTGTTACGCTGGGTTTTGCAGGTGCGAAAACCGGGACTAGGTAGGTACAACCCAGACTATACAGCGAATTCTGACAATCCAACAGCATTGCCCCAACTGCAGCGAAACTATACTGCAAATTCTGGTGGTCCACTACCACAAAATTTCCACTCGTGAGGCCCAGTACGTTTTTGCATTTAGATGAACGTTTTGCTGTTTTATCACAGGAACAGCAACCTCAAACAAAGGCTGTGTTTAGCTTGGATCGTATGGAAACATCTGAAGAAAATGATCGACTCCTCGTCCCTCCCCTGGGTCTGCAGGGAGTCGTTTTGCAGGCGCCACGGCGTCTGCAAAAACCAGGATTACCACCCGGACTACCTGCCGAGGCGGTTGGAGGCCCAGCAGGATATCGCATCTTCCGTCGCCAAGTCGAACAAGCTCTACAAGCTCCTGGTCGAAATAGACGAATTCGACTTCAGGAGGAACTGTCCAGCTGTCAACAGCTTGGCTGTTTCCATAGCTGACATTCACTACATGAATGTCTTCTATACTGTGGCCGTTGAAGAACTGAAGGTACGCAAAAACCTTCCTCACTAGATAGGTTATTCAATATTAGTTGCATACTATTTATTATTCAATGAATCACTACACTTTACGTTTCTTTACAGATTATCCGAAATAGCGAAACCTTGTCTGACCCCTTACTCCTTCATAAACTTCACTACCACCTATACTCCTTGGTTAGGTCTCAACTTGAATAGTTCTGTAATATGGTCCCCATATTATGTCACTCATATTTAAAATTTAGAAAAACCTCAAAAGATATCACCTGCGACATTACCGTCACAAATCCACCCACGTCAACCTCACGAGTATCGGAATTCACTGAGCACATGAACGGAGATACAATCTTAGGACTTTCCTTTCACCAAAATATTGGTAGGTATTGTTCATCATCCGACATCTGATAGGTAACTATCTGATATCCTGGGGATATGTCTTCGTTATTATGGCATAGGAAATTTGAGAAATTTGCAAAACTATTGCAATCGATTCGGTAGGATCTTATCTAATATCATACACCTATTGACTGAAATGTCATGTAGGTCAGCATTATGCTGTTCAGCATTCGTCATGAATATGTTTGTATGTGTTGACTGAATCACGCACAAACGGCTGAATTCCAATACCCGTTTTCCATAAAATGAGAGACCAAACCGTACATTAGAATGCACTCATGGGGGAATCGTGTAGATACGTACACTGTACCTAAATAATAGTTGCTGTCACCTAAATAATACGGAATCCGGGCCACCAAACAACACAGATGACCATCAGGTGAATAAGCTGCGAGATCTACAACCACAAGCGGTGCTCAACAAAATCAAAATGATGAATTAGTTCATCGTTGGAAACTTCAGGGTTTTCTCCATTTCCAGGAGGGCACCAAACGGGATGAGGATGAATCAGACGGTAAGAGAGATTCGGATGCGTCAGATACGCTGGCAGTCATTGAAAGGAATTTGAGAAAATCCGAGGAAGAGCTGATACTCGAGGCAGCTTCTATCGAAGAAGACCGAGTCCATTCAAGGTAAGTAAATGACAATCATGCAGCATGACCAAATGAGATAACTTACGACATTGGTGATTTAGGCGAACCCCCCCAAGTCAAATTTGACCCACTTTATCGAGAAACAATATTTCGTACCATCAAACAGACTTTTGGTTTATTATTTTCCATAATAAACCTTTGGAATCGGTCATGAAAAACCCAAATTTAACCCCCCCCCCCCCCCCCAATTTTATCATTTCCGTTTCAAGATAGCAGGTACGTAGAATCCGGAAATGGAACAACACAAATTTCTGTCTGTCCGCCGTACTTCGCACCTTTCTTAGTGAGTTACTGTCGTGGTTAATCTTATATACCAACTTGATATACCAATATACCACTCCTCTACAAGTTATAAGATTTTTACCAATAAAAACGGTGAAGCCGAGCTATGCATTACAAGGGACACAGCCCAGGTAACTCTTCCTCCAACGGTTTCCAATGGTCATTCCGATGGAACCTGAGGAGGGTAGATGGGCCTATAAATAAAATTGTTCATCCAATTTCTTTCAAAAGACCATCTTCTCTCTCAAACCTTGCCTTCTCACTCACCCAACCTATTCCCTCCTTAAGAGCTTTCAACGAGGTGAAAACCGGGCGACAGCATCCCTTCAAAATCCTCCTCGAGGTACAAACTGGACGAGTATTTTCCTAGATATTCAACGAGGTGAAAACCGGGCGAATATTTTACCTAAATTCCCGGAGGCGTATCCAAGGTGAAAACCGCGTGGATACAACTCCTCTCTTATTCAAAACTCCTATCCAGTCAACATCACTCAAATTCAAAATTCCCACATCAAATTTAACCCATAAAACCAAAAAATCCATAAAATTGTATATTTTAAACCAGAGCCATCACAGTTACCATGAATCAAAATTAATGAAATTGGACCGCGAAGCTCGGCGTTACTGTCAGTCACCTCTAAGGGGTGAAAAATAGGGGGTTGGAATCATTTACAGAATGCCATAGCTCGAAAACTTTCAATAAAAGGGTATGGATCTTTTTTTACGTTTTTAAATTGACCTCGAATTCGAGAATTTTTTGAGACCAACCCAGAGCACTGTATGTCCAACCGTTCGTTTGCACCGAAAAGCTTTGTCAATATGATCGTAAATGAAACGATATAAATCCGGCCCAGACATCATTGGCTGAATGAAACCGAGTTGGTTGTTCCGTCATATTATTTAATTTGAAGAATGATGGCTCTTTTGTATTTTGTTGACAGGCACTTCTGTAACTCGAACAAGTTATGCTTCATGAATAACTACAAATAAATAATTAATGATTTACTTACTGAATCCCGCGCGTTTGTATGAATCTTTAATTCCCAGGCCGGCTCCAGTTAGGGCTTTCCTGGAGGGAGCTCGAGGGTACTGACCATGGGAAAACAGTGATCTACTCAGAAGGGGCATCTATACAAGTAATTAATAAACCTTTAATAATTTGCAGCGTTTTTGGGTAGTTATGGGCGTTACAAGGAATTGGCAAACCTTTGGTGTTCGCGCATGCGCAACCAAATGTTACCGTCCGAATTTGATGAAATCGATAAGGAACCATTCTGCATCTACCCTCCAACGATTTCTAGGGTAGTTATGAGCTATACAAGGATTTAACGTATGCGCATGCGCAGAAGTTAAGCTACTTTTTTAATGAATTTGATGTGGAACCATCTGTGGCCGAACACGCACCTATCCTCCGAATTTCAACTCATTACGACCATTATTTCGTACAGTTTTGCCCGGGACAAGGAACTGACCACAGACACTGAACCAAATGATCATGTTCCTTGATGTTTGAAACGTAGAATGCCAATGGAAATTGCATTTAACATGTTATATTTGGATAATAATTATCAACATTTCATTGATGGTATTGCAATAAGAATAATATTTCACCACTAGTCACTTTATCACCCTTTGAGGATTGTGCTGTTGAATCCATCCAACAGCACTGGCAACCGTGGTCCTAGACCCGACCCCGGACAATAGGGAGGGCGGCAGGTCTTCAGTTGACTTGCCGCCCAGTTGATGG
The DNA here is from genome assembly GCA_954871275.1 of Leptopterna dolabrata. Classification (NCBI taxonomy): domain Eukaryota; kingdom Metazoa; phylum Arthropoda; class Insecta; order Hemiptera; family Miridae; genus Leptopterna; species Leptopterna dolabrata. The sequence continues at coordinate 9,320,800 of OX940989.1, read as the reverse complement.
AGGGAGGAGGTTTGGGCTTCTTCTGGCTGTGCCGTCAGGCGGCTTCTCTCCTCCCCGTTGAAGGTTTGAGATCAGCTCCGGGCCCCACAGCGCCGCAGCTGTTCTCCTGAATGCAGACCATATAAACTCTCCTCCTGTTAGGACTCGCGGTCATCCATTCAAATATGAATTCTGGGTAGCCCATCCTTTTGAGATCTGCTGCTGACCCACTATGCCACACACCGCGCCAGGTGATGGTTGCGCCAGTGACCTTTATCTGGCCAGGCTGGATGTCTGCCAGTCCTGCTGCTGCTTGTAGCAGCTCATCCACCTGGTACTTACGGATCTTAGCAGTACTGATGCCAGCGAGGGATCCGGATGAAGGCCCCTCTCAGTGCCACCACCAAGAGATCTGGACGATAGCTCCGCTCCACTAGGTTGAAATGGGGCTCAAGCCACACCGGCCATCATTTGAGAAATGATGGGTAGTTCTGCTACGCTGACCACTTGAATGCCTCATCCTGGTGGGCAGATAACTAGAGTGAACCTTCACCAGACCTAGGAATTTCCAGCTCTGCATTCTTGCTGACGGGTTCCCGATCCATGGGAACCCGGTGTGTCCGGGGTCTCTGGTGTCTCGTGATTTCACCAATGCCGCTCCATCAGTGGTGCTATGAAGCCGCTGTGCTCTGGCAATCCGACGGTCGAGTCGTACTGTCCACTGCTGTTGTTCACTAGTGTCCTCAATGAGCTGTATGCGGACGCCGCCTAGCCTATTGGACCTTATTGCAGGTATCTGGGTGAGCAGCTCCATCATGAAATACAAAAATACCCCACCTTCCGTAGTGAGGAAAGCAAAAGTTGTTATACGACCAACCGTTCCAAAATGGCCAAAAAAAATTAACTTTTCTTGGTGTCAACTTTTAATACGAGTGAGACTTGTTAGTCCATCGAATCATTCTCAACTTAGTATTATTTTTTATTCCAGAAAAAGTGGCGGAAAAAATAAGTTTGTGTTCAGATTGGAAGACGAAATAGACTGAGACGTTCTTGAAAATAAACTGAAATCCACCAAATACTGTAAGTTGGCACTTTCTTATTTCTATTGGATAACCCGAATTGGTTTAATGTATTGGCCAAGGAACTACGGATAATACCTACCTTCTATAGAATTATCGAGTTTTTAAACGATCCAACCCTACCTAACTAGTGCTATAGACTGTCATGAAATTGACATTCATGAACTAAATAAAAATGGCATCACATGCAAGTCAACAACAATAATGTAATAAGGAACTAACTACCAGTGGACCTGAAATAAGCCGATTTTTCCCAAGAATCATTTTCCATGTTGGTAAATTACGATAATTAGTCGGCAGAAACAACGTAGGTGTATTTACTTGGTTTCCAAAACGACTCCAGCTTCTAGAGTACCTAGGCCGCCATGACAGTAAAATATAACTAAGAACGCCTGGAATAACCAGTAAATACCTACCAACTCGTCTCAACCTGTTGTTTCTGAAAATAGTGGGTAATTTTCCTTGTTGAATACACCATACAGCGTGATTTTGTTTGGAGTGCATATTACGAAGTTCTCTTCCACCTTCGGTTTGTTCAAATTTCATCCCTACGAGAAAAAGATGTTCGTAGGTATTGGTTATTTTTTCTTGGCAAGGTCCAATGGCAAACGTTCCTACAAGTGGGTAATCGGCAGTAGGAACTACTGATATTTGTACACCAATTCGAATTATTTAAGCATTAGCAGGTACGTATAGAGTATATGAATAATAAACGAAAACCCAACAAAAATACAATATGAAACGTTTTATTTGGTTAAATTCCACTTACTTTACAGTAGTGACAGGGTCGAATTTCAAGTATCTACAATTGTGTGACCCGTAACATTTACTTTTTTTCGAGCGATTTAACAGTGAAATATAATCAAGTATTATTATTAACTCACCAGTGGAAATAAAACGCAAACTTTGATAAAATTAACTTTAAAAAAAAGAAAAAAAATAAGTATTTTAGTTGAGAATTGGCGTTTGTGAGGATTCAATTTTGTGCCAAATAAAAGGGTATATCTTTAGAATTAGAAGAAATACAATCAAATTTATATTTCCGCAAAATTCGAAAGAAATGTAAGGGAGGAGGGGCTGAAATTAAAGGAAGGAAATGTTTTTGTTCACATCGATTGTGATAAAGAAAATATAAAAAGGATGGAATCAATCATTGAGACGCTCAACTTGATCGGAATCATCGGGGTCCAGAGGGAGGATTTTCTTCCCTGGAAAAAAAAGATTATAATTCATATTATTATAATTAATTATATTAGGTATCTGTGAGCCAAGTTAAGGCACAGTAAGTTTTCTTTGGGCGTACGTCGCAGAGGGAGTCGCAGTGTTTCATAGATGTAGGAAAGAGAACATTTTTCGTGAAATTCGAAAACCTTGTGTGTGATTTGACCAACCTCCTGGGTAATGTAATAATACAGATATACAATTAAACACTATCGTGAATCAAACACGAAAAGTAAGTTCACAATACATTTTAGACAGTAGTTTAGGAATATCGGGAGTTGAGAGCTCCGAATCAGGGAAAGGCTGTACCTCTTCTGTATGCATCTCCATATTTATGTATTTGTTACAGGGATTAATAGTGGGTAAGAGCAGTTATTTGAGTTTTCAGTAGTTCATTCTAGTTCCTTATTCATTTGAACTGTCGTTCAGTGATACTAGCTGTGTTCAAAGGGGCAGAACCCACTGCGCACGAAAAAACTGTTCCAAGCAGCTTCACTTCTGTAACTCAGTTCCCGCACCATGTTCCCACCGCCACGGGTTCTTCTACTTTCTACACTCAGTTCAAGAAATTTTTCGAACCCGCCAGGGATGAATTTCCCAACTGAAACTGAAGGAAACCTTCTGGAACCTCCCTACAATTTCATTTCTCCGCTAACTCTTTTCACAAAGAACAGCTGTTCTTTGTAGTGTTTTGTTGTTTTTGAAGTTATTTCTTTGTGCTGGAAACAAAAATCACTATGACAGTGGGTACACTTTACGAAGCTGGCGTGGTGTGGTGGTGGTGGTGTGAACGAGGTTATTATTTGATGGTTATCCGTGTACTGTGACCGATGCTATGCTAGCGCTTGCGGTGTTTTCATCTGCAATTTGCAGATGTTCCAACCAATGAGTTACTGAACTGAGAAAAATCCCCACTTTTTTGGTTTGAGTTCGAAAACTCAAGCGTGGTTCAATAACTCAGTTATAGTGCTTGGAACTGCACTATAAACTCCTTATTAGTATCTGCCCCATATATAAATAACTCCTAATGAACTATCGTTCAGTGGATACTATCAAATCCTCATGTGGTAAAGGAACTATCGTTCTGTGGATAGGTACTATGAACTCCTCAGTATTAATTCACCCCATTTGAATCTACTAATGACCTACCTATAAAGGAACTATGGTTCAGTGGATACCATCAAATCCTCAGGTACTATCCACTGTTCCTATGAACTACAAGAACTAATATTACAAGAAATCAAGATCTAACTCAGTCGCCTTGCGAGTTACTAGCCCTTCAGTTCTTAGTTCATAACGAACAGAACGATGTTCCCCCTTCCTACATCCACCTCTAGACACTGGGTCCGTGATTATTTTATTTTTTGGTCCTAGTGAACGACCGTTCAGTGAAGTGAACTACGTCGAGGAGTGGTTAAGTTGGCGGAGTTAGTTCTTCAAGAGTAGTTCAGTCAGGAACTGTCCACCTCTTGTAGGGATTTCTTGTACGGTGAACGCGCAAACTTTATCCACATTCATTTTTCTCTGTATACTTTTACGTCCACATCAGCTGAACTCGCACTGTGACTTAAAACGCACCTACTTAAGTAAGTAGGTGTACTCTTTTGTAGTTAAATTGTTAGAATCCGCGTTGGGTCACTCTAACTTTCCGATCCGAACCAAAAAAATTAGTCAATCAACAGTGGATTCCGCTCACCGAAGTGGTCTTGTATGTGTTTGAGAGTCGTGATGGCTTCCGAGTGGCTGCAAAGATTGATGGCGATTCCAGCTTTGCCAAAACGACCAGTTCGCCCGATTCTGAAATAACAAAAATGTGTAAAAAACCGGTTTCAGCGTCACAAAGTGTTGAATGTTTCCAACCTCTTTACAATTTGGCATGTTATAGTTAACACATCTTGGGTACGTTCAACATAGACACCTAGGGACGTTAAACCAAGTATCAATACAATACTTCTTCCGAAGTATCGATATCTGATATTACTAATACCTATCGATACCAGTATTTGCAGAAATAATCTAATGGTGGCAAACCATTAGATTATTTCTGCAAGTACGTCCAGACAAACATTTCCAACTGACGCAGGAACTTAATTTTGATGCCTAAATTTCGAATATAGCTATTTCTCAACAATTTTTTTGTTTAAATAAAAGTTGTTGGTTACTGCTGATTTCTCATAATTATGTGGACATCTACTGGTTTGGGATTGTTGAATGTTGTTTCATGACACTGAATTTGATGATCGAAAAAAGGGGCTTACGTCAAGGTTTACTCTTAATTTACTCAGTTGACTTGGTTTACTCAGATGGTTCACTGTTACCAAATCCAATCAATATCAGTTGTTAATTATTAGTGACGTCATCGATAGAGGCCCTCACGCACGCGTCGGCCTGGGGGGAACCCTCAGCACCATCCACTCATGACGACATTTTGTTTTCTTTGTAATAGTTTGTGAGTTTGCAGACGACACTGGTAGTGGGGTTTTTTTTTTCAAGGGTGCTAAATCCGATTCTGAGACCAAAAATAAATTGCTACATACGGAAATTGCCCATTGCACCAAATCAACTTGCCTGTGAAGGTAGGTTTCACAATCGGCTCCTTTCTGCTGATCTATGGGAAGGTCGAAGTTGACCACAATAGTGACCTGTTCAATGTCGATACCTGAAAAATAGAAGAGCGGAAAGAAAGAAAAGCTATAAAGAGGTACATATTATAGAAAATTCTCTCAAAATTTCCAGGGACAATCAGTGGCTTACAAAAATTGGAAGCTACCCTCTACTGAAACCAAACATACTGTGACACCCAGCAATTCTGAAGGCCAACTAACTAACTATTTAAAAAATTATTATGAAAATAAGTTTCAGTATTCATTCACCATGATGAGTGAATGAAAGGCAAGTGAAAGAAGAAAACATGAATAATTTTTCTTTTCTTTCTCGGACTGGTCAACATTTTATTGAGAAAGAGAAGGGTGGAGTATTTGAGTTTAGCATGGCGCAGAATTTCGTGGTGCCAGAAAAAAAAAATCAGCACTTGCTGATGTGAGCAAGTGAAAGTTGAATAAATACAAGCACGTTCAGCTGAACATTTTCCTCCTCTCTCGGACTGTAGGAAACTGACAGGCGTTTCCGAGTGGAGCGAATGATCAGCTGACAGACACTTGTTCAGCCCAAACTTCTGTTTCCCGCCAAATAACGTGCTTCCCGCCACGCCGGAGGAAAATCTACTGAGGTGAGTGAATGAACCAATAGGCTCGGACACCACCTTGAAAAATCGCTGCTATGATAGTAAATCAGATAAAAATCTGAACCAGTCCATTTTAGAATCTAGAGGTATCATAGAATTATGTACCATTTTTTTTGAACACCTGAACCAATTTCTGTTACGAGACAGTGAAAGTAGAAAGTAGGGAACTTCTAGTTCGGACAAGGTGAGTGAATGAAAAATTCGCTATTCTAAGATTTTTTAAGAGTGAATAGAATTATTCTAAAAATCCCAATCTATATGGATATTAAGAACACACCATCTTGTTTTTAGTTTTTTCCCCTAGAACCATAAGGGCAACAAAAACGAAACGAAGGTTTGAAAAATAAAAATATAATTACGAGTCATTTTCCCAGAAACCGAAAATCGCTGTCTAGAAGACTTCGTCTTTTTTGTTGCTTTGTTGTTCTGGACAGCAATTTTAGGTTTCTGGGAGAATGACCCATGTATTATTCTTTTTCAAAACGCTTCCCATCTTCCACAGCATTCTATACTCAAATGTTAATGAACTAATTTCGTAACAAGTTACATGACTATGGGGGTTGTCAAGCAAGATAGTTTTAACAAAAGTAGGTTTCTGATAAAATAAATGAGGTTAAATGAAAGTTCCAGGCCTACAAGAAACATGGATACATGAATATGAACACTGCTTTACCTCTGGAAAGTACGTTCGTGGTGATGAGGACTTTTTCTTTGCCTTCTCTGAACCTATCTAAAACGTTGATCCTCTCTTCGACTGGGAGTTCACCAGATAAAAGAGCCACAGCGTGACCATCTTTGGTCATCTTCTGCGCCAACCACGAAGCAGTTTTCCTTGTCTGAAAAACGCACAGATAAGATATACAGGTATTAGATATCGATGAGATATGCCGAAATCGGATGATTTTTAAATCAATGAATCTCTCCGTCATGAGGAAAAGCCATGTCAACAAAGAAAAGTCTACTTCTAAAGGTAGGGCCAATCAAACCTTGGATATATTCCTACACAATGTCGGATCGATCGACGCCCCTTTTATAACCTGAATTTAACCTCTTTAGTACCTGTAGGCTTCACATGATTATTATCAGTGGTGAAGAGCTAATCACTGATCGGGTAAGCACAAGCTTTTCAAAGCCTGTACTGGTGGCCTGCTCGAGAAGAGAACGAGAGACGCCACGAACTTTTTACCCCAAACAGGGATACATAAAGATCAAACGCTCTAGCCCGGGACACCCCTGTCCCTGATCAACTCAACTACCAGTTAGTCAAGAGTTGATTTTAACTGTGGTCTAGCTGTCTGCTCAACTTGGGATTGAAGGACCGGCCCTAAGCCTGGGCAGTGGGCATGTGTGCTGTCATTACATCCGCCCAAATGGCGCGATGTCACTCCACTCGAACTTCCACCAGTTGTTCCAAGGTGGAATTTCTTGTCACGGTAGTCTGGGTCGGGTTGGGCCCTACAGGTGGTATCGACGTGACGTCATGAACGGCCAGCAACAGGTACGCAACAGCTGAAACTGGGACATCCATCATCAAGTTCCACGTCAGCTCACCGTTGCTCACGTGTTGCTCACCGTTGGCTGAATGAATTTATATTATGAAACAAACGAATTTCGCTCAAATCTTTCTGTTCTGTGAAGTGCGAACACGGTACTCTGTGCAATGTCAAACGTAAGAGCGAATGGCAACAGGAAGGGAGTTTTTTGGCCTGCTATCGATCCTAAATCGAGCAAAGCTGAGTTCTCTTATCCCCTTAGAACCCCGGAACCTTGAAGACGATATAAACAAGTCGGCAGATACCCATACTCAAAAAATAAATACGTACACAATTGGACTGATGCTAGCAGGAATTCCTCCCTGCGGAGACAATTTTCCAACTGACGATTCTATAGATAATACCGTAGATCTAGTGATTTCCTAGGCATTCTGGATTCTACTATTTGCCTAGGAGTTCAAAAACAAATGCGACCTAAGGACCTTACGAGTAGGCATTCGAGTTTCTACTAACCTTTCCAAAGGCCAAAATTTGACGTGGCTATCCTCGTGGTGACCTTCTTTATAACCCTTGATGTCATAAAGTCACGCGCTTCAAGGGCTTTCTAGTTGCTTTAGTGTGAAGTAATCGCACCCGAGCACTAGATAATTCACTACATAAATCTTCTCTAATCACATCTGAGGTGTTCCTGGGTCCCCGGCTCGAGCACGTAAGGGTCACAAATATGAATTTTCGCTTCGCAGCGCAAGCAGGTCGGTATCCTATAGCATTTTAATTGGGAAACTGTTTTATCCTGTGTTCACGGTAAATAAGCGACTATGTACTGCAATATAATTTCAATCCAAAGAGAAGAACGAAACAGCTGTTTTCTCCAATAAATGCACAATCAAACAAGTAAATTAGGCCCTGGTGAAAAACCAACAACACAGCCATCAGTGCTGCCAGGATCACAAGCTGAACAAAAAGTTATTAGTTCCGGTTTAAGTCACTTGATGCGCCTCGAACAGGAATGTTATAAATAATATCAAGGACTAGGTAGGAAAAATAGCTGCATAATTTTAACTTCACCATGACTGTAGGCTAGAATTAAGTCGAGCACCTGGAACAACATGGGATGCTATACTTGGTTACCCAGCCAAATTGTTAGGGTGCACTTGCGTCACTTATCGATCACATTGAGAACGAAGTAGCAACCCAACATTTTATGTCTAGAAGACTATACTGGAACAAGCGACTTGGAGATACCAACAACGGACTGACGCAGATTTGGACCACGTTTTCCCCACACACTGTCAGTTGGAGTGATTGATTGACATCGCGCCACGTACAATTTCCCCACTGACAGTTGGAGTGATGGCTTGATGAAGTGAACTGATGGATTTCATATAGATCGAATATCCAACTGAGCCTGTCACTCCACATTATCCATGTCTGTGTCCCCACATACGGTAGGGTTTTGGAGTGACCACACCATTTTAACGTACTTATGCCAATCTTCAAAAGTTCGATTCAAGTAAGATTTCCAGGATTCCTGGGCATTCAAAGATATCGCACACACAAAAGGTTTCGACTCACCTGACAGAATATGATGACCTGTCCGACTGTGATGCCGCCGTATATATTCGAAATGGCCTGATACTTGTCGTCTTTGTGTTCGCATAGCGTGTAGTACTGCTGGATGTTGTCCAGAGACTCTTCTTCCCTTTTCAAACGAATGAGCACGGGTTTGGGGACAATGCCTTTAGCAAACTGCATAACCTCCTCATCATACGTCGCAGAGAAAAACATAATCTGACAGGAGTCCTTGAGGTGCCTACAGAAACAAGATTGTCAGCTATGAGATACTATACAAGACTTACAAGGTAGATTTGAAAGACCAACCCCAAAAATGAGGCACCCTACATAATAAGCACAGCACTGAAGCAAAAAGAAACAAATGGTGCAGAGCATAAATGATTGGTGGAATTGAAGATTCAATATGCATTAGCCCTTCTTCGTTTAGGTTCATCAGTCAGATGTCGCTCTGGCCCCAAGCACCATACAGCACAGCACATACAGGCAGACTTTTCAACCTCCATGTCAGGGACATGGAAAAATGAGCCGGAACGGACACAACTACGGTACTCACTTGCGGATCCTAAAACTCTGATCTTGGTGGCCTTGGGTGGCGATCATGACGTCAGCCTCGTCCAAGACGAAGACGGTGATCTTGGACAAATCGAAAAACTTGTATTTCGTGGACCAATCAAGGACTTTGCCCGGCGTTCCGATGATGATGTGTTCTGTCAACCTGTGGTTTCTTGGTACTGCGAAATCCACACAATAAAGCAGGACATGTTGTCAGGCAAGTTTTGGAACAAGCGATTTCGGTGAACCTGACAGAAACTGAGTTCAGCGGTAAATACCGGTATTATTTACAGCTAAAATTTCTCTTTCCACATATTATCAACCCTCCAATCACCTAAGGAAATGTCTGCCCCCCCCCCCCCCCCCAACTGCTACCTCATTCAAGGAAGTTCAGACGAAACTGCGTAGCCACAACTTAGTTTCTCATATTGGTGCCAACTCATAAACTAATTTTCAAAAAATAAATGAAAACTCATCAAAATATTTTGATATCTAGGTACTTGGAATTGAATTCATGCTTTGGAGTTGTCGGATTATTTGCCAACCGATACCAAAATCAAGGACTTCACATAAGCTCCACTTCTGTTTGCACAACAATGCTAAAGAACTCAGGGCGAGGAGACAAATACATTGTGTAAGAAAATATCTGTGTCTTTGAAATAGCTGCTAGAAGGGGTAGGATCGTCTGGAGCCTCCACAACAAACTACTGCAGTTAGAAATCTGACAAAAACAATGCAGTAAACGCTGTTTTTTGTAAAAACTTGCTTTCATTTTCCTGGATATTTTAGAAGGTACCTACTCCTGTTTGATAAAGTACAAGTTAACACTATCAGTCTTGTACACTACAATTTCGTTTCATAATGAGACCCTACTAAAGTACTAACTACAACTTGTACGACAGTACCAGTTAATGAGAGGGGGGGGGGGGGGGGGGGTGTTGGAAAAAACCTCCATGAATTATGTTATTTTAGCAGATGCAATACACAATCACCTGGTAACACGACAAGAAAAGAGAGAAAAAAGCCAGAGTTAGAAAACAGGCTGGTTTGAAGCCTGGTGCGTGTTTGGCTGAGGCCAATCATTGTCATTACACAAGAAAGTCAGGTGACGCTCTCCCTGAAATCGAGCTCATGGATACTGCAACGCCATTTTTAACTGTAAACAGATCACCTGACTTGTACTTGAGTACTTTCGGTTCATTATTCTCTGAATAATAATACACCTATGTATATTCGGTTCGGAATTCTTTTTAGAACACACCCTCAAAATTTTTTCTTTCAAGTTTCAAGGTGTTATGTGTAGATATCCAAAAATGCAATGTCCTCCGCCATATCATCGATATCTACCTCAATTTTCGGTATACAAAAATCGTTCTTTCGCACACAGGCTCCATAGTTGTGTGTCCCCTATCTCGGCAGCCCAATCGGATGACACCCGGTTATGGGTGACAAATGGGAGCAAAATGAGGTGTCTGAGGTTTAGTGAACTTGGGCTGGTGAATCGTTTTACATTTTTAGGGCGAGGAGACCAAAAAATGAAGTTGATTTTGACCACTGAGTGAAGGATTGAGGTTCTAACGAAGTTTTCAATCTCAAAATTCAATAATGATCGGTCAAAAAACTGAAGATGGCTGTAATCACCAGAAATTTCTATAACACAGGAGGTAGTACTAACAGGTAAAGACAATTCAACGGCAACTTCATTGATAGAAAATAATATGTCAGAAACAGCAACCTATTCGAGTTCAAAACCATCAAATTAGCTTAGTGGGTCTCTTCACTGAAGTCCCAATCGTGCTGTATTCAGTCGAGAATAATAAACCCGTGTGACAAGGACTTTGCAGCGTTTTTTGCTTGTATAATATCGCTTAGTATTAGTGAGGTCGTCCCCATTACGAAACAGTATTAGTGCTTGTACATTGTAACTTGTACACTTGCACTTACAAACTAATACTTTTAGGCCCACTTTCACCAGAAAATTATTTAACGGAGTTTAGCCAAACTCCGTTAAAGTTAACGTCGAGGTTTAAACCTGGAAAGGCAGCTGGCGTCTTTCGCCAACCCAAACGTCGGTTAAAGCCAGTTTGAAATAACGGAGTTTGCCTGACGGAGTTTAGTTTAAAATGTCCAAGCAAAAGTTGGACAATATGACGCGCCGGGACTATAAACTCGTCAAAACAACAACAACCACCACTCAGGTGATTTCGATTCCCGCTTCCATTGTTCCGCTGTAATAATAAACTGTAAACTGCCAAAGTGATTTCTGATTTACGACGACTCCAGTCACGAGGTAAGGTACCTATAATATCATTGTGAAATACATAGTATAGAGTGAATACAAAATAGAGTAAATACAATGCCAACTCGCATTAATTCATTTCACAACCTTATAACAACAAAACCGAAAATCAGCTGTAAGCTAGGCGGCCATATTGGGATCTCATGGCTAACAGAGATTAGCGACGTTAACTTGCCGGATTTCGGGCGTTTAAACTTGAGCCGCCTCGGTGAGAGTTTAAAATCGTATAGAGCTCTGGTGAAAGACTGAGTGAGCGGTAACCTCCGTTAATTTGCAACCTCTTCCAGGTTAAACTCGTTTCAAGTTTTTGGTGAAAGTGGGCCTTAGTCCCCTAAGTAACTTCATCTCAAATTGTACTTCAACCATTTTATTGCATCTTACGTTCTTCCCCTCTGACGGCGTATCTGATTTTGATGTCGTCACAGAACTGTCCCATCTTGGCAGCCACCTCCCCAGTCTGGATGGCCAGCTCGTAAGTTGGTGACAGACACAAAACCTGAATAAGATATTATTATTAACAATAATAGTCGAATAACCAATAATGATAATAATATAATATGACGACATGAATGTTTGTTACGTAGGTATGTGAAATGAGTCAAGAGGTTAGGCCATGGTCGGCTGAGGCCTGCGACAAGTGCTAACAGAGCTGTCCTGCAGGTAGTGCCTATAAGAATGGTATGTTCGTGTTTTTCAATATTCTTCGTATCTATTTATAGTGAATTTTCCCGAAAAATTGATTCTGGATGATTGGCTGAGCCGGTGTCTGTGCATGTTAATCCTGTCGCACAGTGGGCCAAATGACCAATCCAGCAGGATGAAAGTATCTGACAAAACTAAGGAGACTGAAATCAAGTCTAGACCCAGTTTTGGCGAATAAATTACATTCTAATCTGAAAATAACACCGTAGTCAGAATTATTAATTTTTCAACAAAAATTATTTTCAATTTCAAACCACGCAAACATTAAGGTAAAACGATACGTTTGGCAACCTACCTAGAAACAACCACTAGTCGCACATAGGTAGTTGCAAAATATAGCAGTAACAGTATATAGTAAATTATAACAGTACACTTTACTAGGATCTATAGAAATTTACTGGGTAATAAATTTAGAAAAAATGATATTTTAGAAATCAAACACTCGTAGATCAACAGACGCCCAAGATTTAAATGAAATTTCCAGATAAATTTCGCTGACTTTGGAGGCATATCATATTGACTAGATTTCTGAGAAATCTCTGTTAGTAGTTAGTAATTCGAGAATCATACCTGAGGGTGGTTGAGCGAAGAATTTACCCGGGACAGCATAGCGAGAACGAAAGCTGCCGTCTTGCCGGTTCCAGATTGGGATTGTGCTATCATATTTTGAGGGCTGAAAAGGAACCATGAAAATGTTTACATTTAATTGGAGCAACAAAAAAAGTAGTTACCTGTATGTACCAAACAACTATTCAACAATAATAATTTCTCATTTTTACTCAAAAATTTTCATTCTGCAGATATTTTCAACACCATGATCGACGAAACTACACTGTTCAAGGCTCATTTTTTACCTAGCTGTATGGCAAATTTTCGAACATAAAGATAATTTGCTATTCCAATGGGTCCAAAATTTTCATTAGGTGAATTTTTGAAAGAGTTTTTGTGTCTACAGCTACACAGCTATATATATAATCGTACGTATGTATTTACGAGTATATAACATGTAAATGCATGTATGTTCCAGCATAACTCCTGAACGCCTGGAGTTAATTTATACCAAATTTTATACGTATCTACATGTTAGTACCCAGAGAAAAATCTCAAAGAGAAACGCCTAGGGGCGGGGGCAAAACAGAAAAATACGATATTAGTCAAAGGGGATGAAAATGATGGTGCCAGTATTCAGTCCACGTATTTACTGGGCGACGTTCACGCCAAAGATTTTGGCCCTTCACGCCAGTCAACTTCGCTCTCAACTGTGTTCAACTGGCTCGACTATGACCAGTGCCAAAATCTTTGGCGGAGACGTCGCCCAATAAGTAACAAACCGAAAAAAGTGGGTCAAACTGGAGTTTTTGGGCGTCAAACAACGCTAAAAATGGCTAAAGCTCCGAAATTTCATGAAACTTATACAATGTAGATAAGGAGTTACAGAATGGTGACGCGAGACTTGAAAATTCGCTCATATACCCATGCTGCATTAATGGAACTCACTCATGGTCATCTGTTTGATTCTACAAACCAAATTTTGTTCCTCGATGTCCGAATAATTATTTTTGGTGATTCATGCACGAAGGCAACCATGAAATTTCCCTGATTTCACCCGGTTTTGAATTCGCATTTAAATAAATTTTGGGCAATCCAAGTACTTACGGGTCAGCTAGCAAAATAGGTAAGGCTGTCTCTTGGATTTTGGATGGGGCGTTGAATCCCATTTCATAGACTCCCCTCAGCAGCAACGGTTTCCTGAAATAGATTTAGACCGTTGAGAAAAGTCCAAAAAATGCATGCAAGAAGACGCTTAAAGCTACCATTGTGTCAGTGATGAACAGTTAACATCTGCCTGAATTACAGGGTTTCACAAAATCGCTGAGAATGCGGTTCGTCAATGCTGCAGTCTCAAGTTCAAATCTGCTCCAGGTTTCTTCTACATCCACAGTTGCTGTTCTGAACCCTTTTAGGGAACAACTGCTTAATCCGCCATAATGAAGAATTTCGAAAACTGTAGCTATTCTCTGTTTTAGGAAGATTGCTCCTAACCATAATTTAATTAATAGAATACATTCTCCATAAATGTTAGGAAAGCCGAAGGGCAATTCCAATGAACATTCTTTTCTATTAACCTACAACGTAAAAATGTTCTCTAATATGAACGAATACTATCTTGAACATAGGTTAAATGCAATACCACAACGAGAAGGTATCATAACACTAGGCACTTTTAGCACGATCTCTGGCTAGGTGGTATCGTCCAGGCCTTTCATTGACTTGAAAAGTAATAGGATATCATTAAAAATCAGTACCTATACAACAATAATTATTCCACGACTCACCCAGATATTTTAATGAGTGGTGGGCTCATTGTATAAAAATGAACAGTTGTACAGTGTGAACAGTTCGAAAAATAATGACTAAGGAACGGATTGAGGAGGGTCAGTAGTTGAAAACGGAACACAGCACAAAATTCAAGCGAAATAGCCTGTTGGGGTATGAGGTAGGTTATACCAAAGAAGAAGAAGAAGAAGAAAGAAAGAAGAAGAAGAATTCTTACTCAATAGAGAGTTCCTAGGCGATACCGTTGCTCAGATGCGTCATCCGTATGTATCAGAAAAGTGTTCTGCGCATGCGCCAACATACATCATACGGTTGATGTATTTTGCCGCATACATCCGTCACCGCCCCTCGATCCCGTGAAACGTAACGACTAGACCGTGAGTAAAAGTAACCTGATATGTTGAAAACAGTACATGTTGAAGTACCTAGTACGTGTTACGGTAAAAACGTGATCGCGATGAATTTTCCACCATGCTTTCGAACACCAAATACCTACCTCCCTTTCAAGCCGTTTCTGCTGAGGAGAATCAAGAGGAAAGAGAAGTTGTTATGGAAACACACATCAACGGAGAAGATCATGCTAATTATATGAACCAGAACCCATAGAATCGGATTTTTGTTGGAGTGAGGGTGAAGAATTGATTCAGCTTTCTTCAGCAAAAAATTCAGTCACCTTCTTCACGAACATTTTTGATAATCCTCACTCAAGTTATGCCCGCTTTTCGTGTTCTGTAATGGTGTACTGTAAAATATTTCTGTACCTACTGTTTTCTTAACCTGTAGCACTTTACATTGTTTTCTTAGCCTAAAAAATTAAACGGTTTCAAATGCTTAAGCTTTTTTAGTGTAGACCTACCTTTCCCTCATAATAAATCCTAGTTTCACAAGTTTATAGCTGATTTGCAGGCTTTTGCAGTTTTGCAAAAGAATCCAAATATGTGCTGCAGAAGCAAACCAACTTTATACAACTTTAATTTTGCAGTAACTATTTTGCAGATTTAACAGAGCTGGTGCATTGTGGTTTGTTTTGTCTGTGTGTAACTTTTCACTTTTGAGATGGAAGGGGGTAGAATTCGCGGTACTTCAACAATCAGAAAGGAATTGACGTCACTTTAAGATACCGACTATCATGCTAGTTGTCTCTCGTAACCCATGGCAACGGGTTAGCATCCATGTTGTTCGCCCTAACAGCCAATGCGGTATTGTTATCACCGTATCTCCTAAGAACTCTCTAATATTTTAATTTCTCAAAATATCATTTTTAATGGCAAACTTGTGGTGTTAGCTGGGAAAACGAGAGTAGTAGTTGGCTCATAGCCTTCCTGTCTGTCACATTCGCCTGTCTGTACACTACATGTGCCTCCAAGTTTTTTCTCTTTTCCTCTATTTCTCCTCCCTGAGTGGTTAGATTCACGCGGTCTTTTCAAATTTAGATAGAGGAGAACAAAATGAAAAAAAAAAGATGCCTAACTCCATACTGCCAGCCAGAAGTGGCGTATTCGCCATTTTGCTTGCCGGGTGACAAAATCCATGTTTAAACTTACAAGTTCAGCGCCTCAAAAGATTTGACTGAATGCAAAGGTGAGAACGGGTCTTGCCGAAGGACCTCGATTTCAGCTTTGCTCGTCACCAATTTCGACCGCACGATCTTCTGCATGAGCGAGACCTCAGACTGCGGCACGCGGTCTTCCTCTTCAGAGGTTTCAGTACCTGGGGACCGAACGAGAGGATGTGAAATCCACTGACAGGTAACGCATTGCAGGTGAGGGTGAATATACAATTAGGATTCAAATGATCAAATTAACGTCGAAACACATACCGCTGGACGAGAAGGCCGGAGCAGCGGCCGATGAGGCGTCATCTCGTGGCAGCGAGACGCTCTCGAGCTGAAAAATGAAACATTTTTTGGGGAAACCAATATTTTGTTTAACAGTCTACCACGGTAGCATAAAGGTCTTGTGGTCAATACTAAAATAAAAGACCTACCACTCTCCAAAATTAAAATTGCGTTTCAGACATGTTTGGACATATTTGATCAGTGTTTGCCTGGCTGCAAACCCTAGAAACGCCCATAACCACAAAAAGAATGGTCGTATTGAGCTAAATGGGTAGTAGTGGGTCGGACCTCTGAAGCTAGCAAAAAAATACAGGATAAAAATAGAAATAGTCTATTTCCACGTAAAATAACAAACTGCAGACCGGTTTCGGTTGTAACACCATCATCAGTACACGATAGAACCCTCCCTTTAACTTCCTTGGCCTCAACAGCCAATGAGATTGCACTACCATTCACTCGAGTTGTACAAATAGGAGCTCAAGTTCCAGTAGCTTCATTCTATCGTGTACTGATGATGGTGTAACAACCGAAACCGGTCTACAGTTTGTTATTTTACGTGGAAATAGACTATTTCTATTTTTATCCTGTAGTTTTTGCTATGGATTTCCACTACTCCGCCGCAAGTGATTCAAGTTATACTCTGAAGCTAGATTCATACGGGGTGGAAATCATGTACGGCAATAGGTTTGCCTGAATTTTTTTTTGCAGACTTTCACAAGGCAGTACGGAGCTGGAATCATAACCAATCCAATGTCGAATTCCAATAAGGCGCGAACAACCAAACGGGAAAAACCAAAGTGTGCACAGATCCTGCAAGGTTCCGGCAGCAATATCTGGTGACTTTGATATAGTATCCATGTGTTGCGTTGCTGTAATCCATTTTGCGTTGGCCAATAGCACTGCAGAACGACTTGCCGCAACGAATTTCCGTCCCATGTTAGCCTAGCTCCAGTGTGAGCCCTGAATGGTTCCATAATATGCATTTCATCAAAATAAGGTTGGAACTTGAGCAAACGTGAAAGTTATGCAACGGCCATACGAACCGTCGAGATGACGTCTGTAAAACAAAATAGCTCGAGATTGTAAAAAATAGTTGGTCACCAATAATATCTCCTACAATTTAAAGTTTAAGGGGGGGGGAGGGGGTCAAGTCGCTAAAAATCGTCAAATTTGGCTAAAAGCACAAACTAAAAGTTAGCTCATGCTGCATAATAATTGAAACTTGTCTATATTATGAAGCCATCCGCATCAAATTCCTTAACCTATTCATCACGATGACTTTTTCGTGAGTGATTTCATGGATAGTCCAGGTCTTGATTGAATTTCTGCCTTTCCCGGTCATCGGTTTTTGACCAGAACTCCTAGATATGTTCTGCATTTGAGCCTGTCTGATTTACCTACCCAGAAGTTGAATATAGGCAGATATTTCACCTGCATAATACACATTTTCTATACACACGGGATACGAGTTTTTTCCCAATTCAATCCCTTGTCAAAAGTAAAACTATTCTGCTTTCTCTTGTCAAAAGCAAAACCATTTTCATTTGTTTTTATTGTCAAAAGCAAAACCATTTGATACCAAACAAAGCGAGGGCTCATGACCAAAATCATAGGTTTTGTCTCAATCGGTAGCCCCGGTCCCTTCAGAATCAGCAAACAAAGAAGTTAGGTACACCCTCGGTACGACGTTTCGTTGATTATTACCTATACCTACTGTTTGTAAATCCAACGAAATTGCCACCTAGATTGTACACAAACACCATCTAACATGCAAACTAACATATTAAATAGCATTTCGTGTCGTGAAGATAAGTAGGTAATACCGAAGTAATCGGGAAACGTACCAATTAATAATAATACAAAGCGAAGGTCGAGCAACGTCAACAGTGTTTATGTACCAACACTGAGTACCAGTCATTTGAATTACCAACACATAGCAATCGTTGTCTCGACATTATCGTCTGTTCAATGAACTGAATTCAACTGAATTTTTATCTCTGAAATTAAGTGGTTTTCAAACACTTACTTACCTTTGAAGATAAATCTTGTTCGGCGGCTTTGCCAACCCAACCACCACTTTTCATCATGATACTTCTGAACTGAAAACAACTGAGAATTACGAAGAGCCCAACGAGGAGAGGAGTATTTAGTTTATTGTTTGGGAGAACAACATTGATGAATAATCCAAACACTACCTGGCAGTCTCAAAACGTTGCGAACTTTCGTAAAATTCGAAATCGGAGCACAAGAACAATGAACAAAAGACAAGATCTACGGGAGACAGGTTAGAATGCTGATACATTGCTACCAACAAAACGAAAACAAAGTTGATCTCAATTTTTGGGGAAAAATAGGTGAAATAACGCTACAAATAGCTCATACTCGTACAAGGTCTGATGTAGAGTGGTCAGTAAACATTCCGCTAGGGGCGCTCAAGGCACGCGCGACGATTCCGTTTTGGTTCATCTGAATAATATCAACACCTTTTTCGGGTTTTTTTGGAACGCCCTCTCAATATATTTTGGAACACGCCCTCAACATTTTTGCTTCCGAGTCTGCGAAGCAGCGGAAGCCTTGTGTTCACTTTCGTGAGCCAAAAAATTTTTGTCTTCAGAAATCAAAATTTCCACTTGCATTTTGCGTTTCAAAGCCTACTGAACAAATTTGGTTCCGTGTCTGTCGGTCTGTGAGTCTGTCCGCATTTCCTTGTTACAGCCATAACTTCCACGATTTTGAATTGATTCTGCTCAAATTTTGAGGGATGGTGCGGATAAGGCCCCTTGAGGTCCCATACAAATTTCAACATGATTGATCCAGCGGTTCGCCCTGCGCATGCGCTAACGTTAAATTCAACAAACACGCATAACTTTCACAATTTTGATTCAATTTCGCTCAAATTTTCAAGGGTTGTTTGGACAAGGCCTAGTGAGTTCCAGTATGAATTTCAGCATGATCGGACCCTCGGTGCGCTCTGCGCATGCGCTGGCGTGAAATACATTCAATTTCCTTGTTACAGCCGTAGTAACCAAAGATTTCACCCAATTTCAATGTAATTCTCAGGGATTAAGCGGGTAGGGCCCATTGAGGTCCCATATAAATTTCAACATGATAGAGCCAGCGGTTCGCCCTGCGCATGCGCTAACGTGAAATTCTTCAAACACGCATAACTTTCGCAATTATGTATAATGGACGTAATGTATTATGGACGTCATGTTATGTAATATGTATATTTCATGTAATGTTATGCAATGTAATGTTATGTTATGTAATATGTATATTTCACGTTATGTAATGTAATGTAATGTTATGTAATGTAATGTAATGTTATGTAATGTAATGTAATGTTATGTTATTTTGCTTCCGAGTCTGTTCTATTTTATAATGGGTCCCTCTGATTGTGACGAGGAAGCTCCTGTGCCATCACCTTGGCAGTGTATTTCTTTTACGTTTCAAGGTGTGTAGATTCCAAAAACGCAATGTCCGTCCGCCGTCCAGCATATCATCGACATCTACCTTTTCTTATAATTATCTACTTTTCGGTCTAAAAAAAATCGTTCTTTCCCACACAGGCTCCATTTGGGCCCTAGTCGTGTCGCGAAACTTTGCAGCCATTTCAGAATATACCCAGGAAACCCAGGTGTGTTATGGGTGAAAAAATAAATATGAGCGAAATTAGGTATTTTTGAGGTTTTAGTGAACATAAGCATGTAAGGTATCGTTTCCCCATGTTGTTTTTTTTAAGGGTGGGAAGACCAAATATGAAGTTGATTTTGACCACTGAGTAAAGGATTTAGGTTCTACGTTCTATCGAAGTTTTAACTCTCAAAATTCAATATTCATGTGAGTCAAAAACGTGTGAAAATTATGAACACCAGAAATTTGTATAATTACACAGGAGGTAGTATTAACAGGTGAATCAAGAGAATTCTATGACAATTTCACTGATAGAAAATAATTTGTCAGAAATAGCAACCTTATATTTGAGTTAAAAACCGTCAAATTAGCTTTTGTGGGTCTCTTTGCTGCAGTCCCATTGTGCCGTATGCAGTCGAGAATGGTGACAAGGAATTCGCAGCTCCTTTGATTATAATATGGGCTGTAAACAAATTATAAAAGTAATAATTATTCTATCTATATAATTATAAATTACCTTATACTTTATTGTGAGCCTTGACTTTTAGGTACCTATTTCTTTGGGTAGGATTTAGGTTTTCTTAACAGTTAGGTAAATTTATCCGGTTAAATTCTTCCATTCCATCCATTCATCCATTCAAAATCCCTTTTTATAAGTTGTTCAGTGTTGCTGTTGTTTCACGAGTTAAATAGGTGGCCATCTTGATAAGCTGTTGAGTTTTATAATGGTTGGGAATCAAGAAGGCAGTGAGTGCATGGCCAGTTTCTCGTCTGCCCTATCTTCCCTGTACTGTACAATCAGAAAACTGGTGTTGGATGGACAGATAAACAATGTACAGCCAGTCATGGATACTATACAGTCCAAAAATCACTGCCAACTGCCCAACGTCTTTCTGACGGTCAGATAACCATCAGGTGGTCACTGGGAACAAACCTTACGCTAATTACAAATAATAAAATATAACCCACAAGTCCCACTAATAACGTCACCAATTTGATATCAATATGGCGTGGAGTGTGTTTCGTATGTTCATTCTAATAAGTACCTACCAAGGTTCATTGCTCACATACCTACCTACATAACCCCCACATACCTTGAAGGTACCAAGGCACTCCTACTTAATTTAGGTATGTTAAACCTCATTATTTTTTTCTTATTTCATGATCAAGGATAAATATAATAAAATTCAGTTCAGTGGAGAAACAGTTATTTTTTATTGTTTTTAATACTGCGACTAGAAAAGCTTCAAGTCGAATCATATTAAATTACTTACTATACAAATTTCCGAAGTAAATCATAGAAAATCATCAGTTCTTTTACAAAAATTAATCTATACCTTGTTTAAATCTGGTGAGGGAAAAACTGAACAGATTGTTGAACGGAACACATTATTTTAATTTAATTAGACAGCTATGCCTACTTAATAAACACCAATCGACAAACAAGCTTAATACGTGTTTGCATCTACCAAGTATTACAGTAGGTACCTACCTAAGCAACTTTAAACAGTAAAGTAAAAAAATTAAAGTTAGAGCAGACATTTTCCTTCATTTCAGGGAGGAAAGAAATATGATTCTCAAACCTCACTTGAACTGAGCTATAATAACTAACATATTCTCAAATTACTACCTAGTTCTAAGTTCAAATTCACAATGCGCTCAAATGTCCATTAGTCTGCAACACATTTCTAAAATGCAGCAATATCAAGCTTTTACCTGTGACGTAAAGGTTGTTGCAAAACGCAAAATAACTACCAATCTGCACTTCGTGGGTCAAAAATGGATAATTTTGTTACGATTACCTACTCATTAAAAGTTGTCAGCTATAATATTTTGCATAGTTTCATTGGTAGGTAATCCCAGTAATGACAAACAATTTAAGTTTTGCCAAATGGAATCACTCATGATATCTTAGGTTGATGAGAAATCCCAAATTTATTTGACGAAAACGTTAGAGGATTAAACATGAACGAGGATTAATAATGATTACTGAGTGAATAATAAACCAATGGGGGACCAGACGTCAGTAGATGGGTCTAGTGGCGGGAACTGCTGTTGAAGGTGCGTGTTTGAGCCCGTCTGTTCTTGCGTTTCACCCTCAGTAGGGCTGTGATGACGATCGGGCAGACGCGTCTCACTGGCCCCCTCCACTTTATGACTGGGCGGAGGGGCCGCGTCTTTTATATGGCGGCGTCGTTTTCTCTCCTTTTACCATCAGCGTCGTCTTCAAAAATCGGAGCGTCGAAGAATGACCGGTAGATCACAGCTGCGAAAGCAGCACCGAGATTCGGCGCAGTCCAGTAGAGCTGCAGAACAAACAAATATAAAATAGTGAACACCGCCACCTCGATAACTTTTTTTTTTTAACATCAACTGCCACAGAATATTGCAGCTAGTAAAAGCTACAAACTGAGCCAAGTAGATCATTATGAAGACTAAGAAACTTTATTTGCACATAGAGCCTTAGGCTCCTCATAGTATGACAAGAAAAACATAACCTAGACATAAAGAATCATAAATGCTTGCATACGAGTCTGCAACACATTGGGACATTTTCTTCTGTGTTTTCGAGCCAGACTACATCACCTACTCCAGTAGCGTTGTTGTTCATGTCCTTACGAGACAAATTTCAGCTTCCTATGGCTGATAGGAAAGAAGTTAGCTTCAGTAGCCACTCAGCTGATCAAAACCCTGTGCAACTTATTGTTCACGTCCTAAGGAGGCTACCAGCCAAATTTCAGCTTCCTACGGTTGATAGGGAAGAAGTTAGCTTCAGGAGCCACTCTGCTGATCAAGACCCTGTACACCTTATTGTTCATGTCCTAAGGAGGCTACCAGCCAAATTTCAGCTTTCCACAGTTGATAGGAAAGAAGTTAGCTTCAGTAGCCACTCAGCTGATCAAAACCCTCTGCACCTTATTGTTCACGTCCTAAGGAGGCTACCAGCCAAATTTCAGTTTCCTACGGTTGATAGGAAAGAAGTTAGCTTCATGAGCCACTCAGCTGATCAAGACCCTGTGCACCTTATTGTTCATGTCCTAAGAAGGCTATCAGCCAAATTTCAGCTTCCTACAGTTGATAGGAAAGAAGTTAGCTACAAGAGCCACTCAGCTGATCAAAACCCTGTGCACCATATTGTTCACGTCCTAAGGAGGCTACCAGCCAAATTTCAGTTTCCTACGGTTGATAGGAAAGAAGTTAGCTTCATGAGCCACTCAGCTGATCAAGACCCTGTGCACCTTATTGTTCATGTCCTAAGGAGGCTATCAGCCAAATTTCAGCTTCCTACAGTTGATAGGAAAGAAGTTAGCTACAAGAGCCACTCAGCTGATCAAAACCCTGTGCACCATATTGTTCACGTCCTAAGGAGGCTACCAGCCAAATTTCAGCTTCCTACGGTTGATAGGAAAGAAGTTAGCTTCCAATTAAAGAAGTGGGTGGTACCTACCTAATTCCAACTTCACTTCTGATGGTCATAATCATCATTGTGGCGACTTGGGACAATTTTCGTGAGCAAATTTCGTGACGATTTTTCGTGACGATTTTCGTGACGATTTTTTTGTCATGTGCCATATGAAAGACATGAAAATGTCAAAAACACATCAATGAATAAAAAATGCATCAAATTCAAAGGGATTTTTAATATGCCCTTGCAATTTATTTCTGTTGCTCACATTTAGGGTCGACAACCTGATGATAGGCATATTGAATCTATTTCATCCAAGTATTGTCACATTAGTGTTCCAGTGCTCTTCACAAGAACTTGATGAACCTTCCTTTCATGATGCTATCTCTTCAGGGAACTATATGCAAGCTACATTGAGAAAAGTAGTCCACTTATAGAACTGAGAACGCAAAGAGTCCCCTATCAAATTTCAACTTCCTAGGGTGAACAGGAGAAAATTTAGCACATCAGCTGAGCAGGGTGTGGAGCCCTTCATTTCATTCGTAAACGCCTTCTAGGTTTATAGTTCTATGGTGTGGAATGGAATGCTCGACGTTTGGAATGTACGAGGTGCCAGTGCCACTGCTACCGCTGATTCAATCACGATGAATGCCGTATGGGACCTCAAGGGACCTTACCCGCATCATCCCTGAAAATCTGACCAAAATCCGTTCAAAATTGATGGAGTTATGACCGTAACAAGAAAATCTCGTTAGCGCTTGTGCAGAGGCTACCGTTGATTCGGTCATGATGAAACTGATAGGGGACCATCTACCGCTAAACCCACACAATTTCTGAAAATTTGATTGAAATCGGATCAAAATTGTGGAAGTTATGGCTGTGGCAAGGAAATGTGGACAGACAGACAGGAAACCAAATTTGTTCAGGAGGCTCTGAAACGCAAAATGCAAGTGGAAATTTTGATTTTGGAGCATAAAAAAATTTTCATTTCGAAAGTGAAAACAACGCTTCCGCTGCCTTGCAGACTCGGAAGCAATATACTCTAACGATATGTACATACCCACTGATCATCCCAATCACCAGTGAGTAACGCTGGTCCCAAACTCCTGGCTGGGTTGACACTGCCTCCTTCGTATTTTGCCTGTGGAAAACAATAGGTACAATTCATGCATTTGTTGATGATTGAAATATCTCTTGCTGGAGGTATTTGTTAATAAATGCTCCCAACGTATTATGCCATGCAATTGGAAACACTCATTTGATTGTTGCATACCAGTGGCAGGACGAGAGCCACAACGAGGACGGCGAATTTGACAAAAACAAGACCGTGCTGCTCGGATGCACGTTTGTCCAGAACGTGGCAAAGTCCCAAACTCAGGAAGAAAGCGAGGAAGAACTCGACTGCGAACGCCTGAGAAGTGCTCACATCGGCGTTGGGGTGAGTGGTGCAGAATCCTGGTGGTCCTTCCGGGATGTTGGGTGTCACCGCCTGCAAGTTGATAAGATGCTTAGTGTCTTATTAGTGTTTTGGTAAAGGATGGTTTGGGAGGGATCGAGTGGAGGGTTCCAAAAATTGAGAGAAGGAATTTTCCATGAAGAATCTTAGGAAGGATTTCCCAAGGAATTCGTTGATGAAATATGAGATAGTAGATACCCAGCTGTGGTGGCTAGGTTGAGAGGCGAGATGAGGTGAGGCGAGGAGAGGTGAGTGAATCTGATGGAGGAGAAGGTTGCTGGATCTAGCGTCTAAAAGGTTACACCTTTAACCGAAGTCAGGGAGGTTACCACTACTGAAGACGCTAGAGGGAATTTGCCCAGTGGTTACCACTCAAGGCTGGTTATTACCAAAGCCGGTTCCACCAATCTGGGATCTTTTGTGAGAAAAGGTAAGGAGTAAGGAGGCATGAGAGGAGAGAGAGAGAGATAAGTCGGCGACTTAAGGAGAGCGTAGAATGAGGTGACAGGCGCAGCCGGCGAGTTTTTATACTGCCCATTCCACTCTCCTCCAGTCCAGAAGGACAGGTGGGGAGTGTTCGGTCCTCTGCACCTGTGGTCACGTACGCCACCTCACCCGTTGCGTTTATTACTTGAACAATCTCAATATACAAAATGTGATGTTCTGGGAGGATCACGACACCAGCTATTGTCGAACATAGAAGATATCCAGTAGTAAACTTACAGCAATGAAGGCAACTCCAAGGTAAGCTCCAATCACTTGGAATATGGTGTAGTAGACGAACTTGATGAGTGACATGTGTCCCATAACCAGCCACGTTACGTTCAAGCAAGGATTCAACATACATCCGCTGATGGGCGCGAAAATCTGGAAGAACCATCCTCATAGTATCAAAGCATAGAGTTGTATCAGGTAGAATTATAAATATTATTTTCTACAGACAGGATTATGATTGATGGGTTTTTGACATAATTTTTCTGCACAACGTGCTACTCTGGTCTCAACAAGTGCACAGTCGGTAATGAGTGCCCTTGCAGATGATGATTTAAATGCTCAATTTAACAAACATTAAAATTTAACTTTGATAACTCGCTCTTAAGCCATGCTGCATGACTGGAATTTTGCATACCTAGTATACCATTTCACAGTATACACTTATTATCCTCACCCTCCAGCCTTCCTCCTTTCACTGCAGGTGTCCGATAAGATACAAATGCATGACGCATAGTTGACGCATACTTACAATGATGGCAGACGATATTCCTAGAGCGAAACTGAGAACGGTGTTGATGTGAGAAGGCTCAGATCCTGTGATGGAAGACACCAAATTCCCGCAGCCAGTGGCCAGGAAAAGGGCTACCCCGAACATCTCGGCTAGCCCGATGCCCAGCAGGCGACGGACTTTTATCATCGAGAGGTTGGTGAACCCATCGTCCCTCAACAGAGAAGTGTACCCTGAAAACGCCAAACCAACAGAAACATTTTTAAAGTGTTCTTCAAACTTGATGAGCTGAGAGGGGATACTGGATGAACGCTCGGCCATAAACTAAAACCAGGTACCTAGGCAGGTATCTAACGCCCAAACCCAGATGGCGCTGTTTGGCTCAAGGGGTACCTTTGCTTGCCTTTCTGCGCCACTATGCATTACCCACTTGCAATTTTGCTTTCTGAGATCTGGTTCATCTTGCTGATTACCTCAGCTCCCAAGCAGGGTTATCAAGCACTTTAAGCGTAAGAACGGATGCTGAATACAACTACCAGGACCCTTGTTTCACAGTAATGATCACTCTGGCGAGTCTTGGCTTGCTTTCGTATGTAAATACCGCGACCCGGCCTGGGCTTATAGGCTCAGACGAGGGTTCATGCATAGACCACATTTTCTCTAACGTTCGAGAACACAGGAATCTGATGTCTGGTGTCATCAAGTGTCACATTACTGACCATTACGTCACGTTCATAAAATGGTGTAACATTGACCCAAACCTGGGCGTTCAATTTGGTGATGTTCAGTCTAATGTTTTGTTATCCAAATCACACCTGAATATGGAAAGGTTAAGTTCTTTAGTTTCCGCTGAATCCTGGAGTGATCTGCTTGCCTCTGATAACGTTAACTACATCGCTGATAACTTCATTTCTACTTTGCAAAAGCATATATCGGATGCAACACAGGCAACCAGTGTTTCGGGGCGCACCCGTGCACGTTTAACCCCCCTCAAAAAATGGATAACGAAGGGATTACTAGTATCTATTCGCCACAAGGAGAAACTGGGTATTGCTGCTTACAAACAACCGTTCAACAAGAAATTACAGGAGTACGTTAGCAACTATCAAAATAAACTGAAAATGTTAATTCGCAGATCGAAAGAAAATCACTATAAGGGAAAATTCGAGAAAGTGGAGGGTAACCCAAAAAAAAGCTGGCTACTAGTTAACGATATTATTGACAAACCCTGTTCTGATAATACTATTGAAATTATAGACTTTCAAAATAAACAAATAGATGCTAGGGTGAACCCACGCAACTGTGCGGATATCTTCAATGAGTTTTTTGTTAGCGTGGGGCGGAACTTAGCAAAGAAGCTTCCCCCGCAAAAAGATGGGTGTTTCCCTGATGCACAAAGTGTGAGAGGAAATGTGAGGTTTACGTTTGAAAATGTCAATGAAGGTGATGTGGCTAAAATGATCGATTCATTGAGAGGCCGTTCTGCTCCGGGCTGGGATGGCATTGAAGCCCGTGTCCTGAAATTATGCAAGCAATTCATTGCTCGCCCTTTATGTCATTTGATCAACCTTAGTTTAAAAAATGGGATTTTCCCCGAAACCCTCAAGAAGGCTGTTGTCTGCCCACTTTATAAGGCGGGTGATAGACGAAGCACGGGTAACTACAGACCAATTTCGTTAGTTAGTAATGTCGCGAAGATAATAGAGAAGTGCGCGAAGGCTCAAATAACTGCATACCTCGAAAGCTTTCACCTGTTGTTTGATTCCCAGTTTGGGTTCAGATCGGGGAGAAACACACAGGATGCGATTTGTCACCTGACATCGAAGATAATTGATGACCTGGATAAAGGGAAGAAAGCTATGTCTATATTCATAGATTTAGCGAAAGCGTTTGACACTCTACCACATGAGAAGTTGCTACACAAAGTTAGAGGTCTTGGTTTCGTGGGGAAAGCCTATCAATGGATCGAAAGCTACTTGGAAGGTAGGTTGCAGTGTGTCAAAGTCAATGGTTGTCACGGTTCTTATATTGCATGCGGTACCTATGGTGTTCCTCAAGGAACTGTTTTGGGGCCCATTCTTTTTATAATGTACATCAACGAGTTAGGCAAGATCAGTATGAATGGTGAAATAATTTTATTTGCAGATGACTCTGCTTTGTATTTTGTCGCTGAAACATGGGAGAGCGCCTTTTCTAAGGCCGAACTGGGCCTTCAAACTGTAAATGCCTGGTTAATTGAGAATGGTCTGACATTAAGTTTATCTAAAACGAATTTCCTGCCATATTACTTGTCAGCCCCCCACAGGCCTTCCTATAGTTTGAAATTGCACCTCCATGACTTCAACTGTGATAGCAATACATGCAATAACTGTCCAGAGATTTCTAGGTGTTCCAGTGCCAAATATTTGGGGATTATTTTGGATGCGAGCATGAAATGGGAGACGCAAATTCACGCAGTGTGTATAAGGTTAAGGAAGCTTATCTATGTTTTTTCTAGATTAAGTAAAATTGTTCCTCCGAAGCTTATGAGGACGATTTATTTCTCATTAGTACAATCAGTTATAATATATGGTCTTCCGGTTTGGGGTAGCGCTTATGCCACAACAATCAACCCGGTCTTCATTTGCCAGAAGATATTGTTACGTGTAGCTACAAAAAGTAAATTTTTAGAGCACACTGGTCCCATCTTCAATAAACTCCAGATTCTAAAGCTGAAGTCTCTAGTGGAGTTTAGTAGCCTGAAGCAGGTCCTGAAAGAGAATATATTCACACGACCTGCTCACGAAACAGTTACTCGGTTTCAGTACGATGGGAAAATTTATATTCCTTTCATGAGAACAACTGCTGCTTCGAATTTTTACTGCTCCACTGGCATTCGTGTGTATAACTCTCTTCCGTCCACTATAAAGAAAGAATTAGTAGAGCACCCAAATAAAAGAAACCTTATTCTGAAGAGGTGGTTCTTGCAAAACCAAAATACCTAGTTTCCCATATGGAAATGAGTTAGGTACAGAATGTATGTTTTCTTTTCTTTATAATGTATATGTATTTCTTTTTTTCTCTTTAAAACTTTTTCTAAGTGCATACCTTTGTCGTTAAGTATGATCGTCCAGTATCGCTAATGCCAGTAGCTCCAGCAATTTAATGCGCTCTAGCTTTGGCTCGTTCTCCCTGTCGCGGGCAATGCCCATTAGGGGAACTGATTTTTCAACAATTTGATTGTATTCTTAATGTACCATGTTATGATCAGAAATATATTTCATTTCATTTCATTTCACTTTTTGAAGAACATCTGGAATCATAAACTAGGTACAAAGAAAAACGGAGTTACTGAAAAGTTGTCTATTTCCACTAACACACAAGAAAACGAGAAAAATACACTGTTTTATAGCGGTTTCAGTGATCAAACCACCGTCAGTAACTAAATAGTTGTTTGGTACTGACGATGGTTTGATCACCGAAACCGGTACCTAGGTACATAGGAACAGTGTATTTTTCGCGTGTATTTTTGAAATGGGTTTTCACGACTTCTTCGGGAGTGAAGTTCGTACCTACCATCTACCATTTACCAACATCGCCACACCAAATGATGATGATTGGATCAATACTTGAAAACCTGGGTCGAACGTCGATGTTTAAAAACATCGATGGTTTGCTTCGATACCTTTTCGATGTTTTCACCATCGACGGTCTATACTTTAGTCGATGTTTTTCCACCATCGATGGACCCGTGCGCTGCCCAGGGCTTAATTCTCAACCGATTTACGTGTTTCGTTTTTGTTCGACGCAGAATTCAGGCGAGTTGTGCACCACGTCGCCGGAATTTCTTAATTTATTTCTACTGGGGGGAGGGAGAACGCGGGATTTTCTGTAAATCTTGTGTCCCCTGCCCGTAATCTCAGCTTCTGAAGCTGTCATATATGACACAGATACATTTTAAGAAACAATAGTATGTAAGGTAGCAACCTAACCTTACATCAATCAATCAATTTATTCACAAAATTACTGGAGAATTGTCACGATGATAACATCACCTACCCACTATAATATAGGTAGGTGGTCAAATGTACGTAAGCTGCTTATATCGCGTCACGAGTCACGAAATTAGGTAATTAAATTGCGCAATGAATTCATCATCATCATCATAGATCAGTTGCTCATATATATATACTTCCGTCCACTGTAATGCATGCATTACTCTACGGTAGGTATATTTCCTAGATAGTTATCACCTACCTAATATTATCTACAGTGCTACGCATACGGAAATTGTATTCAGAACACGTGTGTACTGCTATGACAGTGGATAGGAGGATGAGATGGACATAATGAGCGTGAATAGTACGGGAAACATCGAACTGCTTCGGAAATCCCGAAGCCAAAATAATGTCTGTACATAAGCCAAAAATCAGCCAAACAGTCGACAAACTGTTATGTATTGATCATTTTTCTTCACCCTATCGCTAACGCGAAGGTTGTAATCCTCTTAAGACCAACTTGAATTATTCATGAAGAAATTTCAATATTCCCCCCACCACCCAGCTCTACCCGGTGTCAAATAAGAATAGAATGAATGGCCGTAGTAATTATCGCGTGTGTAGTGGAATACACCTGAAGGAATTATCACTTCTTTGAAAACTTCTTTATTTGTTTCAGTTGACACTTTGCTACAACAAACAAGATTCAGAGTCAATAGCATTTCATGTTTAGTATTCAGACAAATAAAACTGTGTTTAGTGGGGATAGAATGATTTCTGCACACACTTTACTTGTAGCAGGGAATTCGTACGCTAAGTGGATGGGAAGAATTTTAAAAAAATAATAGACTCTTATAAGCCCGTAAAATCGGAGACGATACGTACGAATACCGAAACTTGAGTTATCACGAAGGTCGCATAATGAAACCTACCTGATGTCCTCGAGATTAAAAAAAAGGTTACCTACGTACCTAGAAACACCTACCACCTCGTACAACAACGTTGCAAGTTTATTTCTGAACGTTCCGGGCTCTTTTTTTTGGACAGGGGTGTCATTTTTCACGTTGGGTGTTCTTTGCTACTGGCCCCCCATGTTCAAAATTTAATTACTACGAGAAAAATCGACAAAAAACGCAAATTGTTACACAACGGCAAATTATTTACCAGTATAAAAGGCCCTTCTGCGTAGATCACTGTTTTCTGTGGTCAATATCTACCTTCCAGCTCCCCCCAGGAAAGCCCAATTATAGGTACACCAATAAACAAAAATATGTCAATCTTTATAGGGTTCCACCAAGAAAAAGAAAATATTCTTAGTGCGATTCATGCCACCGCAGTCTTTATTGACTGTGAATATGCTAACGCACGTTCAGAAATTGTCAAAAACATTGGAAAAATTTCATTTGTCGAAGTGGGATTATGCAAGGAATAAAATTGGAAGGAAATGTTGTGCAACATCTTCACTCAAATCGGGTTGCGTCACCCAGCCTACAAATGGGAATAAAACATGCAGGACGAGCTTTTTGAAAAGATTGGCTGTGAATATTTCCCTGTATAGCTCAATCTTCGAGAAAACGGGCGGTTCTCAAATTAATAAATTCTCACAATTTTTTCCGAAGCGGATATGGAGTAGGGAAACATGATGAAACATTTTTGTACAATTAAAATCTAATTTTCGGCGTAGGACAGCTGTAGTGGTAGCTACAGCGTTATAAATTACATCAATCTGAATCATAAGTTTACTTCAAATAATATTCTGGAATGTTGTACAAGACCTTTTCAACTCAAAAGCAAATTATCAACGAATTCGCCGGCAGAAACAGCACAAAAAGTTTTGAAGCGTTTTCAAGAATTAGTGAGTCTTATTCGGACTGACAGGAACAATGTTCGAAGTAACAACAATAACCTGACAATAACTTTGACTCAAATATTGAATAAAATTTAACTCAAACTTAATTAAAAATTGAATATTCAACTCAAACTTTAGAATTCCACAATGTCCAAGATTGCTGGTGATCTTAAAAGAAGTCTCAATGTTCACACTGGTTTTTCTCATGTTTTCCGCTCCATGCAAAGCAATAGATGTGTAGCTATTTGGGCGACGTATTATGTCAATTGGACATCGTCTAGGGTCTAGGCGTTGGAAGATCGATCTTTCTTCTATTCTTATCTTTATGTACACGACATTAGGATCCGGGCAATAGTTGATACGGGAGTAAAACGATCCATCTTCCAAAGAGAATCCGTTTACCAGGAGACTCCTTGATAACATTGTTCGAGAGTATTTCCAACTAGTCTGTGTTGAATACAGGTTAGGACCCTCTGTCTCGCATTCGAATAATCGGAGAAAATTTAAGCTATTGCAATGGGTCCTAAATTTTCAGTAGGTATCTACAACATACGTTTTTAGATACAAATCCGTTTCAGAGCATACTGAACCCATCTCAAGATTTCAACAAACATTTTAATGCTCCGATTCTGATCAAGTGTTCACAATTTGCGCAAAAGTTTTCGAAAAACAGCATCTCGATGTGAAATAAAGTGTCTTTGGCAATTTTAGGTGGTTTAATCCGTATTTTCGTCGATTCTACGCGATTTGTTTACTTCTAAAAATGGAAATTTCAAAGTTCTTAGAGATCGATAATTTCTGGTCTTTGAACCCTCTCGTTACATTCGCGATAGGTAGTAATGTCAATCTGATGAAATTAAACTAGGCAGATGAATTCTGACATTTTAGAATTCACAGGCAGACAAGTTCTAGTATAATATTATGCACATAAATATTATTAAAGGCGCAGTCAGTAGCATCATACCAACACTTCCAATGTACACGATGTATGTAGCTAAAGACTTGACAAAATAAATTCAGAAGTGAAAATCAACACCTTTGACAGCTTCCCCATCAATAAGTCTCTCGACTGGTAATCAATATATTGCAAATCAATGGGCTAGCCTCAGCTACCCTTCAGATTTGAACGAAATTATACATTTTAAGGTGGACCAGCATAAACTAGGTCCTATTTAAAATGCCAATCATAAATGCCAAATATGGGACAAAACGCTCACAAAGGACCACTATCTTATTTTTTGGTTTATTATTCTGTGAATAATACATCTATGTATTCGCTCAGGAAAAAAGTTTTATAACACCCCCTCAAAAATTTTTCTTTTCCGTTTCAAGGTGCATAGATTCCAAAAATGCAATGTCCGTCCGCCGTATTACGTGTACCGGCTTCATTTTCGGTCTAAAAAATTCGTTATTTCGCACACATGCTCCATTTGGGCCCTAGTTGTGTCCGGAAATTTCAGCCCAATCGGAATATACCCAGGGGTGTTATGAGTGAAAATGTGTATAAAAATAGGTACTTTTTGTGATTTAGTAACATGTTAGTAAAATGAGCTTTTGGGGTATCGTTTTCCATGTTTTTGAGGACGAGAGTACCGAATATGAAGTCGATTTTGACCAAGGAGTGGAAATTTGAGGTTGTACCAGGTGTTCAGCTCCCAAAATTGATTTTTTATGAGTCAAAAACCTGCGATATCGTCTAAAATCACCATCAATTTGTAGAATAACACTAGGAAAAGCGTCAAAACGTGGATCAAGACGATTAAATGGCACTACCAATGATCAAAGATAATTTGAAAAAAAAAAAAATAATAATAATAAACAAAAAGGAGCGTACGTAATTCAAGTTTTGGGGGCCAAAATTGGTGGAAACCACCAGAAATGGCTATTTAAATTATTTTACATGAAAGTAACAATAAATGAACAGCCAGCATTTCTGTAGGTATGACCAGTAGAATAATAAACCCATGTGACAAGGACTTTGCAGCGTTTTTTTTTTTTTTTACTTTAGCTTCCTTTGCTTGATTTCTGTCCTTTTCTTGGCCTATACTTCTACCAGTGCATATAAAAACCAAACGAACTGTCTCCTTTCATGTCAAATTCTCCATCATCCCATCCTTCAAGAGCTATCAAATGGTTTATTTCTTTCAAAAGCTTTCCAAGGTTTCGTAGATATATGGATCCTCCGTAACCTCTGATAAGAACAGTTTCTCGTAACGAACGAACAACTGATAACAACCCGTGAAAAGGGACTTCTTCCAAGTTCAGATAAAACTTCGTTTACATTTTCCTTGAGAGATACTGCGGGCTGAGTAGTTATTTCGGAAAGTTCGATGGTGGAGGGGGGGGGGGGGCACTAATCTGTATTGTAGTACAAAATAGTGATGTCAAAACTCAAATATTTGGGCTACTGACGAACCAATGTTTATTTCGGGTTACGCAAGTTATATAGGTAGGTATTTACCCGATTTGGGCGTGTGGATTACACAAGTTATTTACTCGATTTGGGCGTGTGAATGGAACGACGAACAAATCACGATAATGTAGGAGTTACGACTGGGCCGAGTCAAGAATTGAAAAAGAATGGAATTTTTCCATTTTGTTATCGGTAGGTATTATCTCGATTCGAAGAGTCGCCTTAAAAATGAGAAATCTGTACTTATTTTGAAATAACTTCGTCCTCAAAAACAAAAATTTTCGCCGAACCGTTCGAAACTAGTAATGATTCGGTGTCCGTCTTGAAAATGCCATCTCGAAATGGAAAATAGGTCAATACAGTAAGAAAGAAGGTGCTTTTCACACCAGAAGGGATCTGGCGAACGTAAATGATACTAATGGGGCTAAGGGATAGTACCCACTCGTAGTTTGTTTTCCTGATTTACATCGTCTCGGAGTAAATTCAATTGACACTTTTCGGCTGCGTCATTCATAAAAATTTCCCACGAGGTCACTGCATTCGATTACCTTTCATATCCAACACACACTTATGTAAGCCATCTCTTGTATAAGTCAACTATAAGCCTATAATATTTGGTACGATCATCCGCAGTATTCCCTGCGAGTGTGAAGATGGTACCTATGCCTACCAATTCGGCAACCAACTACGTACTATACTTATTATGCAAAAACACTGCAAATTTTTACACGAGGGTTTCATCATTTTCTGTAGATCACTTCTTCGTAGATCCGTGAATTCCTATTATAAAGCTGAAATAGTAGGGTCGTTTTTTGCGGTGGACCTACGCACGCACGCACGCACAAACCCACCAGACGTACGGCATTTAGACAGTTATTTACCTAAACAAATATGCGCTGTTCCACCAAACTCATGTCTGTAACGCGCCATTTCGTCTCCACGAACCAGGTCATTTTTGAAAATCTGATGGTCGCTGAACCTACGCAGGACCCTCGACATATTCCCAGCAGGTTTTCACCTAATTTGGACGATTCGTTTGTCTGTGAACAACAAACCTATCAACAAAATCCAAAATAACCATCTTTCGCCAAACGAAACGATATCACGGAACAACGAAATCTATTTCGTAAAGCCACACGTGATTAC
Organism: Leptopterna dolabrata; assembly: GCA_954871275.1. Classification (NCBI taxonomy): domain Eukaryota; kingdom Metazoa; phylum Arthropoda; class Insecta; order Hemiptera; family Miridae; genus Leptopterna; species Leptopterna dolabrata. The sequence continues at coordinate 9,285,380 of OX940989.1, read as the reverse complement.
AATCAGCTGTTATGTATGATATACCGTATGATTCACTCTCATGGTGATGAATTTTTCTGTTCAAACTTCAGGGCTTTACTGCGAACGAAGGCTCGAGGTCTCAAATAATCCTCAGAATCACTTTTCCTAACGACAAAACAATCCTAACGTCATTATAACCTTCAATTGAAAGTTTTCGAGCTACGGCGTTTTGAAAATGTCAACCCCTATTTCGAAGATAGCTGGCAGTAATAAGCTTCGCGGACCACCCAGACACGAAATAGACAAACCAAATTCTTTCACCAAATGTCGCTAATTTTTGTACATGGGTCATTTCAAAATTTCGGTGCATTTTGTGTCACGAGGCTGTGATGGCAACAAATTCATATCTTTCAGCATACTTTTTTTTTTTAATGATCGCAGACCTTTCAGCACTCGTACCCATAATATTCAACATGAAAAATGTTAATTATCTACAGGATGGTATGCATCTAAACACACAATTCCTCACTCCCTAGGCTGTCACAACCAAGAGTTTCTCAGGTTTAGGTAATTTTATCTCAAATTATTGTACCCTGTTAACCAAAGAGAAGTATTTTCCACTGGAGGATTATGTTACTCAATTTGAATATGATCATAAAGAAGGAATACAGATGACACATTAGAGTTTACATCAATTTTTATGCTTGTCACTCAGTTTCCACCTCACTCCCTAGAAATTCTGCCAGCCCTTGGAAAAAGCGAATTATTTTCTGTTTCAAGCCTGTGGCAACACCGAAATTTTGAAATGACCCACATGGTAATTAAGGAATGTGGCGCATATGGCGACAGAAATTTAGTATTCCATTTTCGTATTCTACGTAGGTACCTTGAAACGGAACCACCACATTTTGAGGGGGAATAAAATTCGTTGTAGAAAATAATAAACCAAAACGTCTCTTGAAGCGTTATAAACCAAAAATCAGTGGTCTCTAATTGAAATAAAATCTATTAATAGAAAATCAATTATGAAATGGACCGTGTTCTATTTGTTCTTTGTTCACGATAAGATTAGGTAGCTTTCGCGCAAACTCGGTAGGTACCTACCCCTCAATTGGTGAGATGGAGTGGAAATTATTGTCATGTGGATTTATTAAAATTTCAATACAGCCTTATTCTTCCAGCAAAACAATCTCAAGTAGGTAATTTGTGAATATAGTTAATGAATTGGTGCACTGCTGATTTTGAAAGGTGTTCAGGAAGTTCTTCAAGTCCAGCACGACCTAGCGAGCAAACTACCGTGGAAGGAACATTTAATTTTCACATTTTTCATTTCACATCAAAGTCAAACCAGTGATAGGAACCACCAATGATGGCCTAATAAGCCGAAACTGGTCTGAGTAAATTATAAAACGCTGCAAAGTCCTTGTCACATGGGTTTATTATTCTATTGGACATACCTACAGAAATGTTGGCTGTTCATTTATTGCTTCTTTCATTTGAAATAATCGAAATAGCTATTTCTGATGGTTTCCATTAATTTTGGCCCCTAAAACACAAATTAGGTATGCTCCTTTTTTTTAACTCTCTTTGATCATTGTTAGTGCCATTTAATCGTCTTTATCCACGTGTTGATACTACCTCCAGTATTATTATACAAATTGATGGTGATTTCAGACGATTTCCCAGGTTTTTCACTCATAAAAAATAAATTTTGGGAGCTGAACATTTGGTAGAACTCAATTTTCCACTCTTTGGTCAAAATCGACTTCATATTCGGTCTTCTCGTCCCCAAAAACATGGAAAAAGATACCTCAGAAGCTCATGTTACCAACATGTTGCTAAACCGCAAAAAGTACCTATTTTTACACACATTTTCAGTCATAACACCCCTGGGCATATTCCGATCGGGCTGAAAAGTTTCGGGACACAACTAGGGCCCAAATGGAGCATGAGTGCGAAAGAATGATTTTTTTAGACCAAAAATGAAGCCTGTACACGTGATACGGCGTACGGCGGACGTACGATAGCAAGGTATTGACTGTTAATAATGAGCCGTTTTTCAAAGTTTCTTTGCTATTTACAAGGCGTGAAAACTATACTCCTATTTGGAAATAAAGTTGGTTTTGCTATTATAATTCACCTTCTTATAATTGCTCATTATTAATTATTATTATAATTCTCTTCTTATAATTGCTCCTAATAATTATTATTATTATTATTATGATAAATTGATAAAATGCAATGAATCTGAATCTGGGTCTTTATGGATGGATCTTTTGTCTTAGCAATGAATGTTTCAACCGTGCCATTATTATTTTCATCTTTCATCCGTTCACAATCAATTCGAACAGATCTTCGAGCGAACTTCCGAAATACCTTCCAAAACAAGCAACAGGTATAATGTAGGTCCAAAATATTTCAGGGTTTTTCTGATTTTATTTTTTATAAAAATCCGTTGTGAAGCATTCTGAATTTACCTGTTGATTTGTATCTAACAATTATAATGAACCTGTTCAGGTATGGTAGTTATTCATGGGTGACTTGAAACGCTATCTTCCGCCTTGGCTCCTTGAAATACTTTCAAAATTTCGCCGAGATTTACGTAACTCATTACAAGCGAAAGAATGAAAATTATTGGATTATGAACAATTTTTTATTACAAAGAGAGGGTCAAAATTGAGTCTTCGTGGGTCGAAAATCACTAAGATCTTCAACGATTGTAAGAACATCAAACATTGCTCAAACATTAGTACTTTAAAATTGACACGTATCAAACTGCATAACATTAGTACTAAATTCCATAGTATCAACAAGAATACTGGAGGTGGGTGTACATATTTTTAACCGACTTCAAAAACACGAGGAGGTTCTCAATTCCTGTTTCTATGTTTGTTTTTTAAAATGTCTGTCCAGCGATTATTCCGAAACCAATGGACCGATTTCGATGAATCTGTTTTCAAATGAAAGAGGATTATCCCCCCGGTGGTCCCATACTAGTGTTTCAAGTAAAAAAGTAGTAATAGGACCTGTAGTGGGCCAGTTGTACTCTTCGATTTCTAGTGCTTTGACAGACACTGCACGATTAGGCGACAGAAAATAGTCTGCCAAAAACTGCGTTACACGAGGTATAAGTACTTGAAAGCATGAGGTATATATATTACTGAAAGTATCGCGTTAAAAACAAAAACTAAAAAATTTTTAACAAAAAACAAAACCGATAAAAAAGCGGTATAAAACTAGAAAGTAAAGAACAACTGTTAACGCTGAACAAATGAAAATAATTTATTCAAAGCCAATACAACAAATTTTTTGAACTAGGCGCCAAATTTCGACTAAAAACCCCCTCTCATAGCATTCATATTGTATCCCTTCGTTTTATACATTTTAGATGAAATTTGGTGCCGACTTCAAAAAAAAATGTTGTTGTAGTGGCTTTGAATAAATTATTTTCGTTTGTTCAGGATAAAAATTATTCTTTACTTTTTAGTTTTATGCCGCTTTTTTGAAGTCGGTTTTATTTTTTGTTAAATTTTTGTAATATGTACATACCCAATTCGATTGATATATTTGAATTTTTTTAAAAGTTAGAGAGCACAGAACCTACCCTATTTCAAGTACCTACTACCTTGGAATTTCGAAATATCCCTCACTATTTCCTGCTGCAAGTTTTCGACTTACGTGCTTTGGATCTCGGTGGCATCGCTGAGCTTGTGATCGAAAATAACCCTAACACCAACTGACCGCTCTAAACGCACTCAAACTTTCTAGTAGAATACTGTGAGGAAAAAACAAAATCTTACACCTGCTATGCGATAGGAGACGCGCATGCGCGTCGCGGGACCCCTCTGGGACACCTTGTGATCACTTGAATACCTTAGGAAGATATTCCGGGGGGGGGGGGGGTCCCCTTATTCCTTCTGTGTGTCAACCGTGGAACGAATTTCAAAAATATTTACCTATCTATCTATCAGTTCCACAGACAATTCAGGCAAATTATTGGTCGAAAACAATAGTTTTTCAATAAACCACAATATTTCTTGAATCTTTATGAAGTGTTTGTTTTTTATTTTCACTACCTACCAATCATAAGTAGGTAGGTACCTACCGTCGACTCTGGAAATGCGTGGTGAGTTTTATGTTTACCAAATCAACTAAATATATTAGCTATACCTATATTATATTACTTTTATTATTAATACATTTTATTATGCATAATTAGCGAATTTTCGAAGAAAAGGAAGCTATTGTTCTCGGTCCAAAATTTTTAAAACTCGAATTTCCGAAAGATTTTTACACCAAAATCCGTTTCAGACCATCCTGAATTCACTTCCGAAAGACACCAAAAATTATATGTATATATATGTATATATTTATATATTTATATAAGTTACCTGTACCAGTCCCCTGCTGACCTAAGCATATTGTACCCAGCTTATATATAGCAGCCCCACCTCTCTTAAGTCAGTTCTCCGCTAGCTCTCAACTCTGTACGTTCGTGCCGAACCCCATTAAAGTGCACTTTAACTCTTTTTAAAAAGGCATTCTCTATCCAAGAATCCCTAAGTTATATTTATATATTTATATATTTATATATGTATGTGTCATTCCAGACGATAACTCTCGAATGAATTGAGATAAAAAGTTCAAATTTGCACAAAAAATCTGTCTTGGCAATCGACAGGCTAAGTTCGTAGATGGGCAGAATCGGGTCACTCTAAGGGGGAGTTTTGGGGAGTTTTAGGGGGGGAAAATTACCCATAAATTCCCAAAATGAACCAGTCTGACAAGTGACACCTCATTTTAAAGTTTTTTGTACGCTGAACACGATGGTGAAATCAGATTTGCGATATCTCATTCCGTTCTCAAACTGGAGCACTTTGAAGATTAAGGAACGTGGTTATTTCTTCGAAAATTAGCTCTTATAGCAATGCTGCATGACTGTGGTTTTTTTAAATTATATACTAGAAGAAGTTTCCAATCTATATCTACCGACTTTTGCTAATTCTACCTAATTTTGCTGAACTCGTTTACTGAATAATGAACGATTTTAACTTCGGCACCTATGCTCGTGAGCCTAATAAAGGAGGGTGTGGGGGGGGGGGGGGGTTAAAAATCCAATCATGCGGCATGGCTTAAGGAGGAATTTTCAAAGAAATAGTTTGGGAATTTGAGAATTTAAATTAACGGTAATCTACCAGAGATTACGGGCTGATTGGGTTTGTTGAGACCAGAGTGGCACCGTGGAGAAAAAGTATGTCAAAAAATCATTTTTGGGTGGTTTGAACAAAAAAATCGTGATTCTGATCACTCGATGCAGTCTGAACGTGCCGTGTAGTCTGAAACTCCTGGCAATCGATTAAATGACCAAAAAACATGGTGAACGAAACCTCACACGCCTAGATGAAAAATATACAATTGTTTTGGATGTCGGACTAGAATTTTGTAAATTTAGTACGCTGGGTGCGTCTAATGGGACTGGGACTAGTTGCAATTGATTCAGCGTTCCCAAAAAAACATGACTGACAACAACCCACATGCCCATTTTGCTGAAATCCTTCTTGTTTTGATTTTTTGAACCAAAAATTTGTAAACTTGGACCGCTGTGCACAGTGCGATCGGGCTGGGTAATGAAATTATCATTACTCTTACGGGGACGGATTTTTCTGCGCAAGAACGAATTTTTTACCATGGAAATTAAGGGAATTGTCGTGCGGAATGAGACACACACGCACACAAATGGAAAGTTGGAATTTAAAAAAATTCGTTGCAATAAACCTCAAGAAGGGTTCAGTGTTTTCAGCCATGGGTTGGTACTTACCTACTTTTTCTGTTGCGAACGGAAGGTGAATTGCATTGGTACGCTAGGCTCCAATCTCATTACTATACCGATAATGTGGGTAGTTACTTGGTGGTTAGTAAGTGCATACCTCGATAAACTTCGGGGGAAAATTAGTTGAACATGTACTTAACTGGTGAAGTTCAATTTTGTCAACGTCCCAAAAAGTAAGGAAATTTGTAGCAACAAAAATTTTCCCTGGTTGATACGTCTATAGCAGACATCACGTATCGCTTCCTTAAAAGCTTATAATATACAAGAAAAGCTTACGGTAGGTAGGGTACTAAGTTTCGGGAATCCGGAAGTAGGAGTACATGCATAACCTGTTGAATGTATCGAGTGAACGTAAACAAGAAAACTATTCTATTTTTAATAAATGTACACGAAACAACTCACATTCGAATTGGCCCATCGCACCTGCGGGACGTGTACAAACGCGAGGGCAGCCGTTCAACGCACAAATAGCCGAAAGCAAAGAGTTTATTTTTGAAGGAAAAAAATAGATAAAAAGAAAATGTTTTTGAATGGCATGGCGCATGCGTACAAGTGGGGAGAAGCGAGGGGGTCGAGATATTTGGAGATTTCTCATGACATGACCCTACAAATTATCATGTTTATCTCCCGAACTGTTTGAGGCTGGGGTCACTGCCAATACCCCTGACTCAGGGGGCTGTCAGAAAGAACGTCTCAACGGAGCCGATACACTTAAATGCGGTCCGTAGTTTGTTTTTAAAATTTCGTAATGTGGAATTTGATACTTCAAACTTTTTTGTTTGCTTACGTATATTAGGAATGAACACCTACATGGGTACTTATATTTCTAACCAATGGGCGATTTTCTAGGTTACAAACTCCCATTTTTTTGCGTGCAAAATTCTGTTCAATAACGGAAATTAACACTTATTTATCACATAAAGAGGTTTTATATCGGAAACTATAGGCAGAAAATGAGTGTGAAATTTTAATTTCTGAGTTCCCGCTAGAAATGACGTATCAGGTAAATCGCCGAGTAGTTTGACAACTCAAATCCCCTCTTGACTGCTAGTGCATCACTTTAAACGATGTGATCCAGACCGCAATGGATGAATGGATGGAACCGCAAATTTATAAATAAATTTAAAAAATCTCCTCAAAACCAAACCAAGGGGAGTTTCACGAAAAGTCACAGCAAACTAAAGGCTCTTGAAGGCTGCCATTTCTAATGTTCGGTTGTTGGCAGCATTGAGAACCTTTGCCTCCAAAGCTTCGCTTCGCCTCCTTGGAGCCAACAGCCAATCAGATGTCAATAGACCTGATACGTAATTTCTTGCCGCATTTTTACTTTCAACCACCCTAATTTAAAAAATATTGCTTATTTTTGAAAACGGGCTTCAAACTACAATTTTTTCAAAGAACGGCAAAATACGCACTCATTTCAACAATTTTCTTTTCTTCATATTAGCAACTCCTCATGTTCCACAGCGCTGTTTGAGAGTCGGTGTATGTGTTTCTCCAGTGAGACCCGGACCCACACACCTTGGCAGCTCCCGTGAACGACAGAACGACAGCCCAAATGAAAACAGTAGGTGGGTAGGTGCCTGTTTATTGCCCCTCGTGATTTACCAAGGTTCAAAAGGGCCTCAAAATGCATTCGCGAACAATTAAACAAATTGAACTCACAATCTGCGAGGCAGGAACAACAGCAGCATGGATTCTTGAATTTATTTGGTCTCGCTTCAGGTTTGGTTGCCAGACCGAGGGCTGGGAGTTGGTCGAACTCGGGATTATCTCCGCCAAAAGGCAAAATCGATGGGTGAGCGCCAAAGAAATGGATGCTGTTGTAGTTAGGTGGATCATCGTATGCTGAAATCACGTGGAAAAAAATAACGCTAAGAACTTGTGTGATTTAATGCATCAGAAGCTTTTAGTTGCAGTAGTCTACCTATTTGCTTTTTTGCATCTCACCAACCTCGTTGGTCCTCCTCATATAATAAAATCTTTGAAGGTACTCAGTACAGCAGAGATAAATATCACCTTCTGAGTGAGTGAGGACTATGAGTTCCGCCCTTAGCCCACTACACTAAGTATCATCCTCCACATCTAAAATTTACCTAGCTTATCACACCATCAGAGATAACCTACTTATTTTACTCGATCTACATCTAGTTTATCATAGTTTTTGATAGTTTAACGCCCTAAATCCCATAGTCTGCCACAGTATATATATTTATTTATTACCTAGAACTCTGCATCATCTAGCTTACAGTCTACCAGAAAGGCCTCACCGCATAAACGTTATTTTGATACATAGTTCCATACTGCACATACTCGTACTGCACTACATTATCTTATCTATCACAGTAGGTATCTTGCTCACATAATAAAATCAGTGTAGTCTACCTTAGACCACAAATGCACCGTCTCATATAGGTACCCTCCAGTCGACCATAATCTCCACACCTACTACTACCTACTACTTTTTGAACCTACTATAGCATTTCCTTTAACGCAGCGACGGTGTACCGCAACCCTCATGTAGGTACGTTAGGTACAACCTACTTAACTCGTACTACTTCACTATTGTCACAGTACACCCACAATATAACATTCCTGTAAATAAGTAAGATTGTTACCAATAAAGACATGGAGAAGTCGAGCTGCGCGATGCGACGGACGAGGCCCAGGTAGCTCTCCCTCCAACGGCTCCCAATGGCCGTCGGTGGACCGGGAGGGTAGAGGCGCCTTTAAAAGGCGCCCAGCTTGCCCAGCTCGACATTCAACCAACTTCTCTCCAACAAGTGCCTTCTCTCTCAAACCTTGCCTTCCCATTCATCTAACGTCACTCGAACCAGAGCCTTCTCCCTCTCACGTTACCTCCTCTTCATCGACTCACCCTTCACGTCAACCCTACGCTCTCAACGTGGTGAAAACCGGACAAGAACTTCCTTCCAGATACTGAACGTGGTGAATACCTGAAGAGTATTTTTCTGATATCCAACATGGTGAAAACAGGACGGATATCCTCCCTTCCAAATATCCAAGGAGGTGAAAACCACGCAGATATTTTCCTTTCCCAATATCCAACGAGGTGAAAACCGTACGGATATTTCCTTATCCCAATATCCAACGTGGTGAAAACCAGACAGATATTTTCCTATCCTAGAGACCCATCCAAAGAAGTGAAAACCACGCGGATACGCTCTCGCACTCCTCTCTCACCTCCTCATCCAACCTCACCTCCTCACTTTCAAAACCACACCACTATCTAGTTTTAACAGCTTATTTCAACTACCAAAGTACCTAGTTATGCACATCATCTAATCTACCACAGCAGTCTTGTGGTGGATTAGATGGGATCCCCAAGCGACGTGGAAAAGAACACGATAGGGGTTTTAAAAAAATTAATTTAACAAAAATAATAATAATTAAAAAAATGAAAATAACGGGGCTGCCTAATGAGTAGGGGTATTATGGGCGTTCTGCGGCAAATTCGACCTTGACGTTATCTGATAACACTGATAAGAAGGTCGCTGACGTCATGACCTCTGACGTCACGGACTCAGCTGATGTGATGCCACAGCCTTCATTTCCATGGATGTTATAAAGTGATTTATGTCCCGTGGATGAAGTCAAGCCACAGTATCCATGTAAATTCCTCCTTAACTGGTTCCCGCCAATCTTTCAAATGCTCTTTCCCTCTAATTTTCAAATACCTCCTCTCCTCCCCTCATCTAATAATAGGTAATATCAGGTGGTAATCAATCTCCCGCCAATTTTTGAATCCAGTTTTCAACTGTCAAGGCTTTTCCCTCTCATTTTCAATAATACTCCCCCCTCGCCCCCCACCCATGAATGACATAAGACCAGCTGTTTACCAAATTCCCGCCTTTTCAAACTGTCATCGCCCTCCCCTCCCCATGGCTAATACGAGGTTAGATCAGCTGGTTATCAATTTCCCGCCTTACCGCCAATTTTTGAATCCAGTTTTCAACTGTCAAGGCTTTTCCCTCTCATTTTCAAAAATACTCCCCCCTCGCCACCACCCATGAATGACATAAGACCAGCTGTTTACCAAATTCCCGCCTTTTCAAACTGTCATTGCCCTCCCCTCCCCTCGTCTAATAAAAGGTTAGATCAGCTGGTTATCAATCTCCCGCCTTACCGCCAATTTTTGAATCCAGTTTTCAACTGTCAAGGCTTTTCCCTCTAATTTTCAAAATGCTCACCCCCCTCCCATGAATGACATAAGACCAGCTGTTTACCAAATTCCCGCCTTTTCAAACTGTCATCGCCCTCCCCTCCACTCATCTAATAAAAAGTTAGATCAGCTGGTTATCAATCTCCCGCCTTACCGCCACTTTTTGAATCCAGTTTTCAACTGTCAAGGCTTTTCCCTCTAATTTTCAAAATGCTCACCCCCCTCCCATGAATGACATAAGACCAGCTGGTTGTCAATTTCCCGCCTTACCGCCAATTTTTGAATTTCTCCCACTCCCCCCTCGGCGATCAGCTGATGTTCACCTTACCTCCAGTTTTCAACCGCCAAGGCTTTTCCCTCTCATTTTCAAAATACTCCCCTCTCGTCCCATCCCATGAATGACATAAGACCAGCTGTTTACCAAATTCCCGCCTTTTCAAACTGTCATCCCCCTCCACATCATCCTATGGTTTCCCTATCATTATCAAATACCCCGCCCCCCCCCCACCACCCCCGCCACCACCCTCTCCCTATCACCACCCTCCACCACGCCCAAAGTCACAGCTGATGTGATGTCAGCTGTTTACCAAATTCCCGCCTTTTCAAACTGTCATCCCCCTCCACATCATCCTATGGTTTCCCTATCATTATCAAATACCCCGCCCCCCACCCCCGCCCCCACCCTGCCACCACACCGCCCCCACCCCCGCCCCCCACCAAGGCTTTTCCCTCTAATTTTCAAAATGCTCACCCCCCTCCCATGAATGACATAAGACCAGCTGTTTACCAAATTCCCGCCTTTTCAAACTGTCATCCCCCTCCCCAACACTCCACCTGATCATATGGTTTCCCTATCATTATCAAATACCCCACCCACGCCCCCCTTTTCGGAAACCCTCCCTCCCTCCATCCCCCACAACTTGGATCAGTTCATGGATCATATTATGTAAATTATAAGATCCATCGTTTTCCACATGTCTTTCACGTGGCCTTTGGTTTTCCCCTTCCCAATCCCTCAAATATTCATTTACCCTTCTCAACCTTTATCATAATCACCTGTTGTGACGTCATGCCCTGTTACTATTATTTTTTGGGGCGTTATCCCACCACGACCACTCCCCCTCAGGAATAAGCTGATGTTATTTTTTTACCCCCCTCCCCACGCCGCTATTTCAACCGATAATAATAATCTGTACACATTCCCGCTCATTTCGACAACATCAAAATTTTTAGGGTGGGCCAAACATTTGGGCAACTGGTTTAACGTAGACCCCAACGAGTTTAGGCTCTTTTTATAGCTCTCAATCAGACGATAAGGGTTACGATAGGTATAGATAAAGGTCTTCAATTATTTTTTTCGGGTGTAGACCAACCTACGTAGGCTTGTTGGGGGGTTCAAAAGAAAGCGATTTTTCTGGGAGAATCGACATCTATCATGGATGAACCAAAAAGTAAGATGCTGTCCAATTTCGGTGGTGGTCCTCTATTTGACAGGTGCTGGATGTCGAGTAGGTAGGGTCATAGCTGTGTAACCCCTCAAACGAAAGCTCTTTCAGTAGACGTGACGAATATAGGAACCTCGAACCCCTTAAAACACCCAAAATTTACCAAATTTCGAGAAAGAAGTACAAGAAAGCATTGATATTTACAAGGAGAGCAGAAACAAGAAGGAGCTATCGGTAGATTGAAATATGGAAACACGCGAGGAATACCTCGGTTAGCGTTGAAGGAGAAAAAAAGGGGTGTAATATGAGGCGCTACATCAGCAAGCTGCGGGAACCTCGGGACTCGTCCGTTTTGACGCAAGTCGTTGCAGTCGATAGAATCAATCATCTTCACCATCCATCCTTTGAACTTCCTTCAGGTACCTATGTGTACTACATTGTGAAATATACCTGTACTTTGAAATAAATGTACTTAGGTTCCAGTGTTTGAAACATATAACCTACACCAACAATAATATTTTAGAATGCTCATCATCAGTTTCGTAATTACCGATTTTCCTATCACCACAGCCGAAAATATTTTATAATCATCATCGTCGTTCTTGAGTCAGGTGTGGAAGAAAGGATTTCAACACAAAAATTCACACATGTTAGTAAAAAAATCGATATTTTCTCAATAATTATTCACGTAGGTATATATTCGATAACTAGTAGGTACCATTAGAAATGAGTTCATACAGATTTGTTTGCTATGGGGCCTGTACAACTACTAGTACAATAAAAAATAACTAATAACTAAATGAAAGTATAAAACGTCACATCGATCATATTAAAATTCGAAATAATTTATTTTTGAACCGATCTGCGGAATCAGTAAGGCATGTCATAAGTACATAATCACTGGAGTCGTCCTCGCCAAAAAGATCCGACATTCTCCTGTTACTATTATTTTTTGGGCGTTATCCCACCACGACCACTCCCCCCTCAGGAATCAGCTGATGTTATTTTTACCCCCTCCCCACGCCGCTATTTCAACCGATAATAATAATCCCGTTCATTTTGGCAACATCAAAATTTTTACGGTGGGCCAAATATTTGAGCAACTGGTAGACCCATCGAGTTTAGGCTCTTTTTAAAGCTCTCAATCACGCGATAACAATTACGATATAGATAAAGGTCTTCAATCATTTTTTCGGGTGTAGGCCCACGTGTAGGCCCACCCATCAGTGACAGCTGATGTGATGTCACAGCCTCCTACATCATGACCGCCAATTTTTGAATTTCTCCCACCACAACCACTCCCCCTTCAGGAATCAGCTGATATTCTCTTTCCCTCCAGTTTTTAACCGCCAATTTTCAAACATGACTTCATAAAAATGATAACCTATACGTTTTCCCGCACCCCTTTTCGGAAACCCTCCCTCCACCACACCTTTAACACAACTTGGATCAGTTCATGGATCATATGTAAATTATAAGATCCATCGTTTTCCACATGTCTTTCACGTGGCCTTCGGTTTTCTCCTTCCCTAACCTCTCATCACCTAATGTTTTTCGCTCAGCCGGAAAAGGCGTGAAACATGAAACCAACACACGCTAAAAAATTCCTCTTGGGATAATGCCAACGCCAGTCTGGCGATAGGTCCATTACCGTGAGAGCAGGTTGGTACAGGCTCTGCTGAGTTAGTAGAAAACTGAAAATCATTGTGGAAGTGTCAGATTTCTTTCTTGGAAAAAAGATGACACCTGTCTAAAGGGAGGCCTGAGACTGCGTCAGCAGGTTTGTACCATCTTGAAATCATCTCTCCCACTCTCCTAGAAAGCAGACATTCGTAGTCACACCACCAAGGAGTAATCATCTTCCTCGCGAGCAATCACTAATTTTCAACCGTAAGTAAAACCTGAATATTATCTTGTTGATGTGAGCTTTATGATCTCTTTATTTTCTTATATAATATTAATGTTGGTACTTCATTTTCAGATGAACTCTTTGCTTACTAAGCTGCAAAAATCTGCAACCATTGTGGAACTGCGGTCTTTGGAATCTCTCCAGCTTGGGACTCCGTACGCAGTTGTAAAATTGGTTTGGATGCAAACCAAATACGGGCCTGCTGTACAGGCCTATCTACAGGAATTGATCGATGGGCAACCTCTGGATGATGGCGACGTATTTCGGGTATTCCTACCAAAAAGGATAGCACAGGCCATCACCGAAGAGGAAACTGAGGGTTACAACTCTTCACAGATCTTATACACCCTCATTTACAGAGGAAAAATGGGAAACGCATTCGTCGTTGAATTTTTCTAAGTTAATAATTGTGTAACATTTTTAATTTGTTTTATAATAAAATATTTATAAATAAAAAGAAAAAAAAAAGGAGTGTGAACTTGAAAGGTTGTCACACACTGAACATTGCGAGGATGGGGCAATGTTTATTAAAAAAACCAAGAAGTTATTAGTCACCCTCACGTGTATAAAACACAAAATTTCTGCTATTATGAATTACTAGTACTCAACATGTCTCACCGTGAAGAGGAAAATTGTTATTGCTGCATCCTTAGATGTTTTGAGCATGTTGGAGATTGTGTTGACGGGATGGCATGTAAAAAATGTCGATACTTCAGTTTTTGCCATTGCAGATGTAAAACTTGGAAATGACAACAACAAAAGTCAGTAGAGGGTAGTCTCAAATGCAACATTTATTAAACTAACAAATAACGACCCCCTCCCTCTCTAGTTTTTTAATACCATGATTCATTTCACTCGCAACAAGAGAACTATAGTTAGTGTTGGTCTTGTGATCAGTGATGGTGGTACACGTTGAAAAAATTCGTTTTGGCAAGCGTGGACTCAAAGGAGTCGATATACGAACGGATGAAGACATAGGGTTGAAACAAGTTGTCATCTATAACAGGACAAACCGTATCGTTATACCTGCTGATGAATGGATCTTGATCGAGGAAAATCTACAAAGAAACTTGCCTGCTTACATCTCTCAAAGCTACAAGAAAATACGAAAGGAGGATCACCCAGTCATCATATCAGACACTTGGTTATTCCGAGTCCAGTTTGGTATTCCTTCTACACGTAAACATCGCTCGCTTGTTATATATGAAAAATTCGAATGGTTCATAGATTATGATCATAGCATTAACGAAATCGCTTTAACTCGTCGAGATGCTACACAGCTTTATGATAACCTACAGAAGATACATGATTACCTTTGCGTGACTCAAGGAACAGGAGTCGAAGTTGATTATCCACCAAGTTTCGAGGGAGCGTTGGCCAACACATCAGAGCAGTACACATTTTGTCAACCAATCGTCTTTGAGAATCCTCAAAATGTAGCAGAAGCGAGTCTCCCCGCAACAGAAAAATTTGATCTAACGACTCAAGATTGGACTCACATATATGAGGAGATGAAACTAATAAGTCAAAGAGGATACGAACCATTGCGTCTCAAATAGTCCTCAACGTTAACATGAGTTTGAAGAGAAATCTTGCTGAAGAGCTGCATAAGCCTAAACGAATTAATTATCGCAGGTCGAAGGTTTTAGTCAAACATATTCTCGATGATTTGTGGCAAGCTGACTTGATTGATTCAACTAAGAATTCTGATAGAGGTTTCAAACATTTTACTGGCAGTAATCGATGTCGGATCGAAGAAAGCATAGACAAGGGGTACCTACTTGCCTTCATTAGCCAACGAACTATTAATCGTCGCACGCATACGGCGAAATGATGAAGTACCTAATAACAACTTATAATTCCATTTGCATGATGTCTACAGAAATAAGATATAAGGATGATTTTACGAGCAAGGTATGAAGAATACCAACTTTCCCGATCAATATTTGGTGGGGAAAACTGAAAAAATAAGAAATGGTGAAGTTCTGGTCAAATGGCTTTGTTTTTGGTGACACACGATGAAATGAAAAGAACAAGTTTAATTTTGATCTGTACCTACTACCTATTTTACGTAACAAACGAATAAATACAATTCTGAGCAGGCGATGAAAGTTTTTATCCTCCTTCCTTAAAATATCTTCATTGCATAGTTTTAAGGTATTTCCTATGACGCCAACCAAGTATGTACCTATGACTCGAGTAGCTTAGACACATTAGTTCATTGATCAATATTATTATTAGATGGACTAATTTCTGAATTTCGACGATATCTTCCCAAATTCACAGTAAATCTATGAAAAGGATGTTTTTTCTTGACCGACGTCTTTAGCTTTTTGATTGCGTGGCTTCCGAATATTGGAGTCCTTAAGTTTAGCATGCATACCAACAAACTATATGATAGGGATACCTGCTACCTTGCCTCATCCTTCAATAATTCTATTACCCAACTACTTTCTTATTCGCAAGTGACAGTCAAGGGTGATGATTAGGATAGTTGCTGAAATCATTCAAGTTAACTACCTATCTGTATTCTCAAATTTATCGTATATTGTACACGTAGACTTAGTAATTTTTACATATGGGATGAACCCACCCTACACACTATCAATCTGTATCCATATACATCTCCTCTCCACCACCAAGAGATGGACGGAGGGGGTTACCAAATTTTTCATCGAAGGTAAATCTAGCGTTGCAATTTGTTCTGTTAGCTGGTTTCGTAATTATCGAGTCGGTGGTTACCATTTTGAAATCTTTGAACTTGCGCTTGCATCACAGATCGTCCTAAGACGGAGTTTTAGGTTGATTTGTAGTAATCTTTATCGAATTCCGAAACCTATCGAGCTCTCAATTGGGTATTGTACTCCACATAAGGACCAAATTAATAGAGACCTGCACATGTTTGTGTATGCAGATGATTATCCTTAGTTCACGATTGTGTCATCATATATATTATTTGAATGGAGGTAGGATGACATGATATATTTTAGTAAACACTCAGTATCTGCGTAAATCACAAGGGGGCATTAATCATAATATTATGTTGTACTTTTTTAAATTCAACTATTTCGTTCTCTGGAAATTGATAACGGATGGGAGGAAAAAATGATAGATTCATGTTCTTGAAGCCTCTCTTTCGCTATCATGCCTAAACAATCACTCTGATATGTGTCTTGAAGAATCGCATACTAATTTCACTAGCATGTTGGTGCATACTGAGTTCGTTACTGCATGATTAAATCACTTACATCTTTTATAAATCAATAGTGACGGTTTTCACCATCTTTCAAGTAGAGCAGATTGAAATGTAGAACGCCTTGGGCTAAGTATATTGATACCTATACCAAAAGGGTGTACCTACATCATATTTGTCATCCAAAGTACTTCTTTTTCGAAGGCAGAAATGTCACATGGATTGACCGTAAATTTAAGGGAGGTAAAAATCGACGTTATGTACAGTCTTTCTGGCGGTGACACTGTCTGTTGCTTTAGTCCAGAGGATTACCGCTAGATGGCCTATGAATTCACTTGTGAAGTCGAGAACCGCGAGCCGTCGCAGGAAGGTGGAAGTGATAAGAACTGCTGATCTGACAACTCCGCGGTGATGGCGTGGCGGGGTGAGGGGAAATGAGGTAGGCCAAGCCAGTGGCGGACGCGGCCAGCGGTTCAGTGAAGTTAGATTGTGGAAATGCTGTTGTGGTTGCTGTGAGTAATAAGCCAAATTTTGGTCTACTGGGGTTGTGCGTGTGTATTTAGTCGTAGAAAAAATGGTTAGGCTCAAGTTAAACAATCGGCTGTGTGAAACCAGAGTTCCCTGGGTTCGATTAGTTGTTGGGGTGTTATCTGAGAGGAAATTATTGTGCACAAATAAATCTGTGTAAATTTTAACCTGTTTTCTCGAGTCTACTTCCCTTAAGTGTGCATCTCTACTTGAAGTCTTATTAATGAGAATTGATAGTCTCCACTGATGACCTTCAAAGGTAACAACTCGTTGGACCAGTTCATATGATAAAAGTTAGAGAATTACCATTGAGATTCATTTTATCATACGAGCAAAGAAATAATCTGGACTCTGGTGATACCATAAACATGAAATTTCAACCCACTGAGAATTATGTTATATTATGTACAATTTGACTGTACAAACGAAGGGAAAAGAAATTCGCTCATTACGATCATTTCAATTGTAAGTATTGCTCCACAATGTGAGGGATGCAATTTAAAGTTGAATTTGACGAGTTATGTGCCGATGTATTTACATAACCTGAGTGAGTATGACACTTATTTTCTTGTCAAGAAGCTCAATGTGGACGATGGAGATATAGTAGATGTTTCGGCAAAATCATCTGAGAATTATACCAATACGTTTCACAATAAATTCAAGGGAGTAAGGTTAAGGTTAGTTTTCTCTATTCATATCGCTTCCTTACCGATAGCTTAGCCGAACTAGTTGAAAATTCGTCCAACTTCCCCGAAATGATGCAAACTTTCCCCAGTGATGACGATAGGGCTCTCTCAAAGAGGATATGGGTATATTCTTATTCTTACATTAGAAATTGGGAGGTTCTTGAGGAAATGTCATTCCTTCCGATCGACGCATTCTGTTGTGGGTTTAACGGGAGAGGAAATAACTGACGGGGACTACATCCACGCTCCAGACGTTTGGGGCCGTTTCAAGATACGAAATTTGAAGGAATACACAGAACTTTATTCATCGGACATTGTTTTGCAAACAGAAGTTTAGGAAAACTGCAGAAAAAATGTTGCAAATTATGGCATAGTGGTAGTTCTAGTGGCTGAAGGTACCCTTCTGCGTAGATCGCTGTTTTCTGTGGTCAATACTTCCCTTGGGAAAGCTGTAAATCGAGTACCGGACCCTGTCGGGGAATTAAAGTTTCATAAATACACAGTGAATTCAAGAATTCTAAAATTAATATTATTTGTTGTTATTCATGAGCATAGAGTTTGTTCAAGCTGAAAAAGAAGGTAGGTACCCGCCAATCAACCAAGTCCAAAATGAAATTATATCACTAATGCATGATATAATATTATAATAATGTCTTCGTTCTCTTCCTCCCCCATGAAATTTTTTTTCAAGTTCTTTTTGCGTTATTTACTTATATTACTATATTTCCTTCCTCTTGCTTTTGAATGCTGTAATTGAGCTCGCCCGTGAAAAAATTTGAAAATAAATAAACGCAAATAAAATAATAATATAGGAACAACCAAATCGATTTCATACAGCCATGCGTGTTATAGTCATGTGTTCACCTAGCAATGATTTCTCTCCTACTGCCCCTACTGTGAACTGAAGGCTGGATGTCCAATATTCTTGGTAGTCTGAAAAAATTCCTTAGTTCGAGATCAGTTTAAAAAGTAACAAAATTAGTACCTAGGTGGGCATGCAACAATGAAAACTCGATCCAGCTTGGCAATTTGCATTCCACCCAGGATTCTTTCTATGCTGAAAACGACTGGTGTGAACATCTAGACATCAAACATACAACAATTCATACATCCTGGGGATTCACAGGCCATCTACTAGAGCGAGAGCCACTGACACTGTCAGATAGACTTTGTGTGCATAACGCCGATTTTGACCTGCCTTAATTCAAATATATGATGACACAATCGTGAACTAAGGATAATCATCTGCATACACAAACATGTGCAGGTCTCTATTAATTTGGTCCTTATGTGGAGTACAATACCCAATTGAGAGCTCGATAGGTTTCGGAATTCGATAAAGATTACTACAAATCAACCTAAAACTCCGTCTTAGGACGATCTGTGATGCAAGCGCAAGTTCAAAGATTTCAAAATGGTAACCACCGACTCGATAATTACGAAACCAGCTAACAGAACAAATTGCAACGCTAGATTTACCTTCGATGAAAAATTTGGTAACCCCCTCCGTCCATCTCTTGGTGGTGGAGAGGAGATGTATATGGATACAGATTGATAGTGTGTAGGGTGGGTTCATCCCATATGTAAAAATTACTAAGTCTACGTGTACAATATACGATAAATTTGAGAATACAGATAGGTAGTTAACTTGAATGATTTCAGCAACTATCCTAATCATCACCCTTGACTGTCACTTGCGAATAAGAAAGTAGTTGGGTAATAGAATTATTGAAGGATGAGGCAAGGTAGCAGGTATCCCTATCATATAGTTTGTTGGTATGCATGCTAAACTTAAGGACTCCAATATTCGGAAGCCACGCAATCAAAAAGCTAAAGACGTCGGTCAAGAAAAAACATCCTTTTCATAGATTTACTGTGAATTTGGGAAGATATCGTCGAAATTCAGAAATTAGTCCATCTAATAATAATATTGATCAATGAACTAATGTGTCTAAGCTACTCGAGTCATAGGTACATACTTGGTTGGCGTCATAGGAAATACCTTAAAACTATGCAATGAAGATATTTTAAGGAAGGAGGATAAAAACTTTCATCGCCTGCTCAGAATTGTATTTATTCGTTTGTTACGTAAAATAGGTAGTAGGTACAGATCAAAATTAAACTTGTTCTTTTCATTTCATCGTGTGTCACCAAAAACAAAGCCATTTGACCAGAACTTCACCATTTCTTATTTTTTCAGTTTTCCCCACCAAATATTGATCGGGAAAGTTGGTATTCTTCATACCTTGCTCGTAAAATCATCCTTATATCTTATTTCTGTAGACATCATGCAAATGGAATTATAAGTTGTTATTAGGTACTTCATCATTTCGCCGTATGCGTGCGACGATTAATAGTTCGTTGGCTAATGAAGGCAAGTAGGTACCCCTTGTCTATGCTTTCTTCGATCCGACATCGATTACTGCCAGTAAAATGTTTGAAACCTCTATCAGAATTCTTAGTTGAATCAATCAAGTCAGCTTGCCACAAATCATCGAGAATATGTTTGACTAAAACCTTCGACCTGCGATAATTAATTCGTTTAGGCTTATGCAGCTCTTCAGCAAGATTTCTCTTCAAACTCATGTTAACGTTGAGGACTATTTGAGACGCAATGGTTCGTATCCTCTTTGACTTATTAGTTTCATCTCCTCATATATGTGAGTCCAATCTTGAGTCGTTAGATCAAATTTTTCTGTTGCGGGGAGACTCGCTTCTGCTACATTTTGAGGATTCTCAAAGACGATTGGTTGACAAAATGTGTACTGCTCTGATGTGTTGGCCAACGCTCCCTCGAAACTTGGTGGATAATCAACTTCGACTCCTGTTCCTTGAGTCACGCAAAGGTAATCATGTATCTTCTGTAGGTTATCATAAAGCTGTGTAGCATCTCGACGAGTTAAAGCGATTTCGTTAATGCTATGATCATAATCTATGAACCATTCGAATTTTTCATATATAACAAGCGAGCGATGTTTACGTGTAGAAGGAATACCAAACTGGACTCGGAATAACCAAGTGTCTGATATGATGACTGGGTGATCCTCCTTTCGTATTTTCTTGTAGCTTTGAGAGATGTAAGCAGGCAAGTTTCTTTGTAGATTTTCCTCGATCAAGATCCATTCATCAGCAGGTATAACGATACGGTTTGTCCTGTTATAGATGACAACTTGTTTCAACCCTATGTCTTCATCCGTTCGTATATCGACTCCTTTGAGTCCACGCTTGCCAAAACGAATTTTTTCAACGTGTACCACCATCACTGATCACAAGACCAACACTAACTATAGTTCTCTTGTTGCGAGTGAAATGAATCATGGTATTAAAAAACTAGAGAGGGAGGGGGTCGTTATTTGTTAGTTTAATAAATGTTGCATTTGAGACTACCCTCTACTGACTTTTGTTGTTGTCATTTCCAAGTTTTACATCTGCAATGGCAAAAACTGAAGTATCGACATTTTTTACATGCCATCCCGTCAACACAATCTCCAACATGCTCAAAACATCTAAGGATGCAGCAATAACAATTTTCCTCTTCACGGTGAGACATGTTGAGTACTAGTAATTCATAATAGCAGAAATTTTGTGTTTTATACACGTGAGGGTGACTAATAACTTCTTGGTTTTTTTAATAAACATTGCCCCATCCTCGCAATGTTCAGTGTGTGACAACCTTTCAAGTTCACACTCCTTTTTTTTTTCTTTTTATTTATAAATATTTTATTATAAAACAAATTAAAAATGTTACACAATTATTAACTTAGAAAAATTCAACGACGAATGCGTTTCCCATTTTTCCTCTGTAAATGAGGGTGTATAAGATCTGTGAAGAGTTGTAACCCTCAGTTTCCTCTTCGGTGATGGCCTGTGCTATCCTTTTTGGTAGGAATACCCGAAATACGTCGCCATCATCCAGAGGTTGCCCATCGATCAATTCCTGTAGATAGGCCTGTACAGCAGGCCCGTATTTGGTTTGCATCCAAACCAATTTTACAACTGCGTACGGAGTCCCAAGCTGGAGAGATTCCAAAGACCGCAGTTCCACAATGGTTGCAGATTTTTGCAGCTTAGTAAGCAAAGAGTTCATCTGAAAATGAAGTACCAACATTAATATTATATAAGAAAATAAAGAGATCATAAAGCTCACATCAACAAGATAATATTCAGGTTTTACTTACGGTTGAAAATTAGTGATTGCTCGCGAGGAAGATGATTACTCCTTGGTGGTGTGACTACGAATGTCTGCTTTCTAGGAGAGTGGGAGAGATGATTTCAAGATGGTACAAACCTGCTGACGCAGTCTCAGGCCTCCCTTTAGACAGGTGTCATCTTTTTTCCAAGAAAGAAATCTGACACTTCCACAATGATTTTCAGTTTTCTACTAACTCAGCAGAGCCTGTACCAACCTGCTCTCACGGTAATGGACCTATCGCCAGACTGGCGTTGGCATTATCCCAAGAGGAATTTTTTAGCGTGTGTTGGTTTCATGTTTCACGCCTTTTCCGGCTGAGCGAAAAACATTAGGTGATGAGAGGTTAGGGAAGGAGAAAACCGAAGGCCACGTGAAAGACATGTGGAAAACGATGGATCTTATAATTTACATATGATCCATGAACTGATCCAAGTTGTGTTAAAGGTGTGGTGGAGGGAGGGTTTCCGAAAAGGGGTGCGGGAAAACGTATAGGTTATCATTTTTATGAAGTCATGTTTGAAAATTGGCGGTTAAAAACTGGAGGGAAAGAGAATATCAGCTGATTCCTGAAGGGGGAGTGGTTGTGGTGGGAGAAATTCAAAAATTGGCGGTCATGATGTAGGAGGCTGTGACATCACATCAGCTGTCACTGATGGGTGGGCCTACACGTGGGCCTACACCCGAAAAAATGATTGAAGACCTTTATCTATATCGTAATTGTTATCGCGTGATTGAGAGCTTTAAAAAGAGCCTAAACTCGATGGGTCTACCAGTTGCTCAAATATTTGGCCCACCGTAAAAATTTTGATGTTGCCAAAATGAACGGGATTATTATTATCGGTTGAAATAGCGGCGTGGGGAGGGGGTAAAAATAACATCAGCTGATTCCTGAGGGGGGAGTGGTCGTGGTGGGATAACGCCCAAAAAATAATAGTAACAGGAGAATGTCGGATCTTTTTGGCGAGGACGACTCCAGTGATTATGTACTTATGACATGCCTTACTGATTCCGCAGATCGGTTCAAAAATAAATTATTTCGAATTTTAATATGATCGATGTGACGTTTTATACTTTCATTTAGTTATTAGTTATTTTTTATTGTACTAGTAGTTGTACAGGCCCCATAGCAAACAAATCTGTATGAACTCATTTCTAATGGTACCTACTAGTTATCGAATATATACCTACGTGAATAATTATTGAGAAAATATCGATTTTTTTACTAACATGTGTGAATTTTTGTGTTGAAATCCTTTCTTCCACACCTGACTCAAGAACGACGATGATGATTATAAAATATTTTCGGCTGTGGTGATAGGAAAATCGGTAATTACGAAACTGATGATGAGCATTCTAAAATATTATTGTTGGTGTAGGTTATATGTTTCAAACACTGGAACCTAAGTACATTTATTTCAAAGTACAGGTATATTTCACAATGTAGTACACATAGGTACCTGAAGGAAGTTCAAAGGATGGATGGTGAAGATGATTGATTCTATCGACTGCAACGACTTGCGTCAAAACGGACGAGTCCCGAGGTTCCCGCAGCTTGCTGATGTAGCGCCTCATATTACACCCCTTTTTTTCTCCTTCAACGCTAACCGAGGTATTCCTCGCGTGTTTCCATATTTCAATCTACCGATAGCTCCTTCTTGTTTCTGCTCTCCTTGTAAATATCAATGCTTTCTTGTACTTCTTTCTCGAAATTTGGTAAATTTTGGGTGTTTTAAGGGGTTCGAGGTTCCTATATTCGTCACGTCTACTGAAAGAGCTTTCGTTTGAGGGGTTACACAGCTATGACCCTACCTACTCGACATCCAGCACCTGTCAAATAGAGGACCACCACCGAAATTGGACAGCATCTTACTTTTTGGTTCATCCATGATAGATGTCGATTCTCCCAGAAAAATCGCTTTCTTTTGAACCCCCCAACAAGCCTACGTAGGTTGGTCTACACCCGAAAAAAATAATTGAAGACCTTTATCTATACCTATCGTAACCCTTATCGTCTGATTGAGAGCTATAAAAAGAGCCTAAACTCGTTGGGGTCTACGTTAAACCAGTTGCCCAAATGTTTGGCCCACCCTAAAAATTTTGATGTTGTCGAAATGAGCGGGAATGTGTACAGATTATTATTATCGGTTGAAATAGCGGCGTGGGGAGGGGGGTAAAAAAATAACATCAGCTTATTCCTGAGGGGGAGTGGTCGTGGTGGGATAACGCCCCAAAAAATAATAGTAACAGGGCATGACGTCACAACAGGTGATTATGATAAAGGTTGAGAAGGGTAAATGAATATTTGAGGGATTGGGAAGGGGAAAACCAAAGGCCACGTGAAAGACATGTGGAAAACGATGGATCTTATAATTTACATAATATGATCCATGAACTGATCCAAGTTGTGGGGGATGGAGGGAGGGAGGGTTTCCGAAAAGGGGGGCGTGGGTGGGGTATTTGATAATGATAGGGAAACCATATGATCAGGTGGAGTGTTGGGGAGGGGGATGACAGTTTGAAAAGGCGGGAATTTGGTAAACAGCTGGTCTTATGTCATTCATGGGAGGGGGGTGAGCATTTTGAAAATTAGAGGGAAAAGCCTTGGTGGGGGGCGGGGGTGGGGGCGGTGTGGTGGCAGGGTGGGGGCGGGGGTGGGGGGCGGGGTATTTGATAATGATAGGGAAACCATAGGATGATGTGGAGGGGGATGACAGTTTGAAAAGGCGGGAATTTGGTAAACAGCTGACATCACATCAGCTGTGACTTTGGGCGTGGTGGAGGGTGGTGATAGGGAGAGGGTGGTGGCGGGGGTGGTGGGGGGGGGGGGGGGGCGGGGTATTTGATAATGATAGGGAAACCATAGGATGATGTGGAGGGGGATGACAGTTTGAAAAGGCGGGAATTTGGTAAACAGCTGGTCTTATGTCATTCATGGGATGGGACGAGAGGGGAGTATTTTGAAAATGAGAGGGAAAAGCCTTGGCGGTTGAAAACTGGAGGTAAGGTGAACATCAGCTGATCGCCGAGGGGGGAGTGGGAGAAATTCAAAAATTGGCGGTAAGGCGGGAAATTGACAACCAGCTGGTCTTATGTCATTCATGGGAGGGGGGTGAGCATTTTGAAAATTAGAGGGAAAAGCCTTGACAGTTGAAAACTGGATTCAAAAAGTGGCGGTAAGGCGGGAGATTGATAACCAGCTGATCTAACTTTTTATTAGATGAGTGGAGGGGAGGGCGATGACAGTTTGAAAAGGCGGGAATTTGGTAAACAGCTGGTCTTATGTCATTCATGGGAGGGGGGTGAGCATTTTGAAAATTAGAGGGAAAAGCCTTGACAGTTGAAAACTGGATTCAAAAATTGGCGGTAAGGCGGGAGATTGATAACCAGCTGATCTAACCTTTTATTAGACGAGGGGAGGGGAGGGCAATGACAGTTTGAAAAGGCGGGAATTTGGTAAACAGCTGGTCTTATGTCATTCATGGGTGGTGGCGAGGGGGGAGTATTTTTGAAAATGAGAGGGAAAAGCCTTGACAGTTGAAAACTGGATTCAAAAATTGGCGGTAAGGCGGGAAATTGATAACCAGCTGATCTAACCTCGTATTAGCCATGGGGAGGGGAGGGCGATGACAGTTTGAAAAGGCGGGAATTTGGTAAACAGCTGGTCTTATGTCATTCATGGGTGGGGGGCGAGGGGGGAGTATTATTGAAAATGAGAGGGAAAAGCCTTGACAGTTGAAAACTGGATTCAAAAATTGGCGGGAGATTGATTACCACCTGATATTACCTATTATTAGATGAGGGGAGGAGAGGAGGTATTTGAAAATTAGAGGGAAAGAGCATTTGAAAGATTGGCGGGAACCAGTTAAGGAGGAATTTACATGGATACTGTGGCTTGACTTCATCCACGGGACATAAATCACTTTATAACATCCATGGAAATGAAGGCTGTGGCATCACATCAGCTGAGTCCGTGACGTCAGAGGTCATGACGTCAGCGACCTTCTTATCAGTGTTATCAGATAACGTCAAGGTCGAATTTGCCGCAGAACGCCCATAATACCCCTACTCTAATGTACAATATCAAAACCGTACATGAATGTCAAAGCATGTCTTTGAAAGCATTTCACTGAATAGCCTGCCCATAATCATTATGACTGATAGTTTCTTAGCTACGAACGACTCCCGAATGCACATTTGGTGTCGGTTGGTCGGGAAAATTTCCCTTGAATATGAATCATGAATAATCCTGCCCATAATCATTATGAATGATAATAACAAACAGCAAGTTAGGGGACAATATCGTTGGCTTATTACAAGTATGTGCACACTCAGGGGCGTTGCGTCCATAAGGCCACTTGGGCCACTGCCCTGCCATCAAAAAACACTGTATAGGTATAATAGGTACGTTAAAAAACCTCCATAGCTCAGTTGGAATTTGAATTTCCCTCTGTACAATGTACCTAGCATTTTTCACAAAGTTCAACAGCAACTCGCCAGACTTCTCTGGCTATGGAATGGAAATTCTATGGATATTCAATATTATAGTAGAGCATCCATGGTGTGCTCCATAGACAAAGCATCTTATCCGAATAAAGCGACGGTAATCGATGTCCTGCAATCGAAATCGAAACCTAGGCTCTTGAAACTGGCAGGCAGGTCCTGGGACCTGGTGTTGCCATGACAACTGAGGAAAGTGGCCCGTCCGCGCATGCTCAGTAGAGCAAAAATGTTGTTTGCCACTTCCACTTTCGGCCCAGTCCCCAAAATTCCACTATATGGAAGAGGACTGCAATTTCAACCCTACTATTTGGGCATAACCTCCTGCCTTGGAGAGCCCAAGGACGACGAATGTGCCCGAATCATTCCACTCGGACTTCAACGATAAATTTTATTTCAAGGGACCAAACATTCATGTGGTTGTGAAAGTGTTTTGGAGGAAATTCATCTCATACCTATCTCATAGGGGGATGATATCGCATAAATGAACGGGAGACATTTATATCAACAGAACAAGGATACCCTGAGATAATTATATTGAGAAATAAGGGCAAAAAGTAGTCCCCACCGTGTAAATTGTGGACGCGCGCAAACATTTGAATAAATTGAAAGCCCTCTTCGAATTCTTCTCGCGAAATAACTTCAGCTGAACACAGATAAAACAGTAATAATATTGTATTTTAGCCAATCTGGTCGCACACCAAACTTGAGACTTCAATTCACTTACAACGGCAAAACTGCCGAGATAGCCGACTCAGCCAATTATCTAGGAATTCTGTTGTCAGGCTCCACACTGTTTAGGAAAGCTTGTCAGTCCCGCATCTCCAAGGCAAAAGTGGCTTCTGGAATAGTTCTATTGATGCTTTGGCCCGCAGCTCATCCTCTTCCTGACACTCAGTCTATGAGATATTCAAAGCGCCTGTCCTTGGAACTCCACTTTACAGCTCCACCTGTCTGGTCCCTCCGATATGCAAGCGAAATCGAATGCGTACAGGTTCGGCATTTCAAAAGGATTTTAGGTTTCCCGCGCTGCACACCTATTTAAAACGTACCTTGCCGCTCGGAGGGTAAAATAAACCCTTGTATTTCGAACAATTATTGTTGTGAATATTATTTCAGAGCACATTTTGTAAAACTGAGGCCGGTATCAACCCCTGCAATGCAAACCTCATTCTTCTTTTGAATTTGAATTTTTGTCACCATGAAATTTCTTTGAGCAATCTACATTTGTGGACGAGCAGGGGGTCCCTTAGCAGGTACACATAGGTATTCTTTATTGCACAAAGATGATATATATATATATATATATATATATATATATATATAATTTTTACGGAATAACGAGGTAGCATCCCTGCGATCACTATGTTTTGTGGAAGTTTTCACTTGTCCCAAGTTCAGCAAGCCCGCACATAGGGTCTTTTTACTTAACTTTCGAGGGTATTTGTATTTAGGTACTAGTACGTATCGTACCTAATCGTGAGGCAGAAAGTTTTGCTTATTTTTTAAAATTTGTTCAGATCTGATCCGACTCCATGTCACCGTTGTAACACTTAATTCCTTCTGTCACATTGTAATAGAAAACAACAGTAATCGTAAAAGTTTTTAATTCATTTATGATGTGTCTGTGATGCTCAAGAATGAAGTAGACTATATTATGGTCAGAATGAATAGACTATTATAGCTATATGGTCAGGCTGGAGGCAGGTGTACCTCCTCTGTCATATGAGGCCCTTAAACAAGGGCTTAACTTCCTCATCAAATTGCTAAGAATGGAAGACTCAAGATTCCCAAAAATCTGCCAATTTATCATACCCATCGATCTGGCTGAACAAAAACCAACTTCTGGCCGAAAAACACTGCTAAGTCCTTGCCACATGGGTTTATTATTCTATTGGACATACCTACAGAAATTCTGGAAATACATTTATTGTTTCTCATGTGAAATTATTGAAATAGCCATTGCTGATGGTTTCCACCAATTTTGGCCCCAAAAAACACGAAATAAGCTCCTATTTTTGACAAATTATCTTTGGTCATTGATAGCGTCATTTAATCGTCTTGATTCTTATGTTGAAACTACTTCTAGTGTTATTATACAAGTTTAGGATAATTTCAGATAATTTCCCAGGTTTTTTACTCATAAAAAACGAATTTTTGAAGCTAAACCTCCGTTACAACCTCAATTATCACTTTGGTCAAAATCAACTTCATATTCGGTCTTCTCGCCCTAAAAAAACATGGAAAACGATACCTCAAAAGCTCATGTTCACTAAAACCTCGAAAACCCCTATTTTTACACCCATTTCTCACCCGTAACACTCCTCGATGTATTTTGATCGGGCTGCCGAGCTTCGGAGCACAACTATGAGCCAAATGTGTTCCCAAATGGGGACCCAACCTGAGTGCGGAAGAACGACGATTTTAGACAAAATTTTAAGGCTTAAATTTAAGAGTGAAACTTCGTTAAACCTCGATTTTCCACTCTTTAGTCAAAATTGACTCCATATTCGGTCTTCTCGTCCTAAAAAAAACATGGAAAAAGATACCTCACCATGTTCTCAAAACACCAAAAAAACCATTTCCCCCCCCCTTTTTAATCCATAGCACCCTTGGGTATATTCCGATCGGGCTGCAAAGTTTCGGAACACAGCTAGGGCCCAAATGGAGCCTGTGTGCGAAAGATCGAATTTTTTGGACCGAAATTGAAGGAGATATTCATGATACGGCAGATGGACATTGCATTTTTGGAATCTACGCACCTTGAAACGGAAAAGAAAAAATCTTGAGGGGGTTATAAATACAAATTTTTTGCTGAGCGAATACATAGGTCTATGTATTCGTCTCAGTAGGCTGAGGAATACTCACAGAATAATAAACCAAAATGGGGTCGCGGGAATGATCTGGAGTGAATCTATGGTGAGTTTTTGTTGTAAAACTAAAAAGCTGATTTCTGAAAATTCAATAATTTCGAGTTGAGGCGTTTTTTCTTCGGCAGAATAGTTATGTACCTGTATCAGCGTTGATGTGATATTTTTCCTGAACTGTTAACCATAGTAACTGGGGGAATGGTTTTGGCCTAATTATAGCTGACTCGGAACATGTTATACTCACGCCATCCTTATTATACTCCCAAGAAATATTATGTCATCCAATAACGAATTATCACTAATTTGTCTAACTCCATCTCACCACCCTGTTTAATATACCGATTATCATGAGAAAGTAATCAAAACATTCAAAGAGGAATTTACGTAACGTTATTTGTTAAAAATAGACAACGTCTAACCAGATAGTAGGTACATCATCACTGGAAGAAAATATTCATAGTTAACCTTCATGAATTTACAATTTTATTATCTCAACTCTCAAAAAACACTATAATATCCTAACTAAACAAATTATCTGCAAAGAACATGATGTTATCATATTATTTACAATACGAATTCTCATCTAACGAGCCATCTATCATCGCCAGTTTTCAATGTCTTACTACGAACCTTGAACGTAGTTTTGCATTGCGGTACCTACCGGGGCTCGGGTGTGTAGCCAACTAAGCCGTTTTAACCCTGAATCCAACAACACTATAGGTAGGTAGGTGGTACCTGAATTTTAACATATTGAAGATGTTTCAATTCAAGTAGTAGCAATGATCCTATAAGTTCGAAGGTGGAATTAGAACAGGGTTTTGGTAAGTACTTATACAAATCTGTATTTGAAAGCCGAATGAAGGACAAGAATGCCCCGTTTCATCCTGGTTATCATGAAATAATCGTTGAACTCGAGATCCAGAGATCCTAGTTTTAAACAAGAACCACACACGTCCACATTGGATCACACACAAAATTATTCTATTTTTAAATGTTTCATCAAATACCCAAGTATCTCAAGGTACCTCCCCTACTTATGTCAAAATTTGAGGGGCGAATTAAAAAAAAAAGCATCAGTTTTGGCACAAGATAACTGTTCAAATTTAAAATGTCTACAGATATCCGAATACAAAATCCTCTAACGTGTGGCAATCATAAGAATGATGGGTTTTCAGTTAAAACTCCTTACCTGATAGACATAACCAAAACTGTTCACTTTACCTGCAAGCCTGAGTCTGGACATCGCGAGAACTGAAATGATTTTTTTCAAATCCATGTCCCCGATAATGTCACTCGAATCAGACAATACCGGTGAAAATTCATTATCTTATGTCGATTATGATAAAGTCTGTGATAAACGGCTCGTATGTACAAGTCGGATATTGAAAACGCCGCACTATTGCGTCAAGCTCGTCAACACTGATTGAAAATCGGTCAAATGTATAGCAGCGTAATGGGGTTTTACCAGCTGGGATGCGTCAAGGACAACTCGCCAGTAATATTGATGTGCCCCTCCTTGTCACCGACAGAAGACTGCATACAGAACGGCTCCTACTGTTATAGTAATTCTTCCAAATGCCGTTCGATCTAATGATCCGATCTATAGTCTAAAACCGGATTTGGATTCTTCGATTTTTTTCCTCCAAAAGTACAAAGTACTCGTTGGTTTTTTTTTTCAAGTTGAAATCAAGTAAAATAATGTCGAAAACTCCATGAAAAAAAATCTTAGAATTCAGAACTGAATGTCGCCACTTGAGGTTGTTTATAACGACTACAGTGCACTTTACAAATTGAAAATCGGCTGACCCTTTCAAGAGATAAATCTAATATTGGATTGGCTCATTTTGAAGCACAACGTGGTGGCGGCTCTTGGAACTAAAATCATGAAATTTACCCTTAAATACCCTTCATCCTGAAGTCTCTAGCTCTCGAGAACCTGGAGCCCTGCTATCCCACACCAGTAAGGGTACTAGTGTACATGGGACCATGACTCAAAGGGAACAAGAACCCTGAGAGGAGCCGCAGTGTCTCCCTTCCCCACGTTCCCATACTGCTCGGGCTGCGGATGCGCAGAAAGGGGAAAAAGCCGTAGCCTCAGAGTCACCTTCTCTGATGGCGGGCCTGCGACCGGTCTGCTATCTGGGTGTGATGCGAAGCCTGACGACTGGGATCTTGCACTCACCAAAACCTGGACCACAGGTGGGGGGGGCCCCAGGCAACCGGCACATCGCTCAGGCAAAGTGTCACCTGTCTGCCCTCCCGGAAGAGGTAGGACTCGTGGTGGTCGTGGTTGTTACCCGCACCGGAACTGATCTGGATGTAATGGGAAGGCGCCCTCTTCGTGGACTGCGGAGGTGCATTGGTTAGGCTCCAGCATGTGAGTTTTGTGGGAAACCAAAAACTCGGGAACCAACCTGCTAAGTTGGTAGAGTGAGCTAGAACACTCGCCTCCACCTGTAGGTGTAACAGGAACTTGGGCAGATCCAAGGACACTGACTGAGGTTACAGTCACCTCCTAGGAGGGCTTCTCTGTCTGCTTGCAGCAGGGGGGAGACCGTAAGCTTTGAGCTGTGTTCTCCTTAAACCATTGGACATATCCCACACCAGTTTGGTTCAGGGTAGGTATACACGATGGTTCTGCAAAGGGTGCAGGCGTTTACTCGGTTGTTTCTGAACTGTACTCTGTTGACGCACGTGCGACCACAGAACTTCGATTGGGAGGTTCATGCTGCAATGATGGAATTACCAGAACTGACAAGCAGGGACTACCCTGCTAGCACAAACAAGTCGGAGCGACGTCGTGATTGGTATAAAAATGCGACCCAACAACGAATTCACAACCAGAATCCGACCAAAGTGGTGAATGATTTTTGAGTCGTACCGACATCACCACCCAACCTGTAGTCTTCGTATTTGGCGGCGAACTACAACCTAAAACGACTCGTCTGGGGCTACCGTACTACAGCTGTAATACAAAAATCTATAATACAACATTCTGCAATTAAACCGACCGCATGTAACATCCACGAACCAGAATCCGACTCATTTTGTACATTTCTGTAAAACAGTAAGCATTTAGGTACTGAAAACTGTAGGAAATTGTCATCAAAATGGATTCCACATTTGGGAATTGGGAGAACGTGGACAACAAAATAGGAATTACTGCGTGTGAATACGTACATTTCCTGAAGGCAGAAAATCATAGGTGGAGAAACTTTTAACGTGAAATCATTGATTCCACTTCTTAAAACAAGTTCCCTTCAACAGTGAGACTTTAAGGGAATTTGGTTTACATGGTGGTGTCGGCAAAAACGTTTGGGTGACATATTTTATGACGTTTTTTAATACTGAAAGTTAATAATTCCTCATTATCTATCATCTCATGTGTTTAAAGACCGAAGATGTTCATAAAATATTACTGCGTAACCTCAACATATGCGATCACACGATCCTTCACCACAAAAAACCGAAGTGGATTGAATATAAGATGGCGTGTACAAGATTGTTTAATAACTCTGTACAAGTTCTGAACATACCTGGAAAATCACACCTGTCCAACACAAATCTGTGTAGTAACCGAATAGTTACTGACAGAACGTTGGAAAATGAGACAAGGTTCTACAGAAATCAGAAAGACCATCACAGGAATGTGGATACCACAGTCAGGACGCTTTTGCTCGAACTCGGTAGTACACGTCTTAGCCAACAGAGTGCAGGGGAAGTGGGCCCACCATCGTAACCTGCTCCCCATCGTCATTAGTACAAATTCTGTCAACTTTATTTTGTGCTCCCCACCGTTTCACCTGTTCTTTCTTTACTTATCCATTCGTCTTTTAGCGAATTTTCGAAGAAAAGGAAGCTATTGTTCTCGGTCCAAAATTTTTAAAACTCGAATTTCCGAAAGATTTTTATACCAAAATCCGTTTCAGACCATCCTGAATTCCCTGCCGAAAGACACCAAAAATTATTAATTGCTATGCAATTTTAACGCCGGGGGTCATGTGAAAAAAATGTCCTGTCACAATATCCTGTCACAAAAACGCGTCACGCAAAGAGGAATGTGATGAAGATGAGCACAAAGAGGAATGTGATAAAGATGAGCACAAAGAGGAATGTGATAAAGATGAGCACAAAGAGGAACGTGATAAAGATGAGCACAAAGAGGAATGTGATAAAGATGAGCACAAAGAGGAATGTGATAAAGAATTACCAACGTTATCTTTGTTACCTATGAATAACTAGTTACCTACATTTCATGGTAACGGGCGCCGCTTGGCATTTTTGGGGTAAATTGCATAGCAAATTCTCCTTTGTTATACGAAGTATAAGAACACATCCTTCGGGGGTGAGGAACGGCGAAGCCGTTCCGAGGGGGCGGAGCCCCCTTTGGGGGTCCAGGGGGCTTGCCCCCTGGCGAGGCCCGAAGGGCCGAGTTATGTATATATATATATTTATATATATATATATATTTATATATATATTTATATATGTATGTGTCATTCCAGACGATAACTCTCGAAAGAATTGAGATAAAAAGTTCAAATTTGCACGAAAAATCTGTCTTGGCAATCGACAGGCTAAGTTCGAAGATGGGCAGAATCGGATCACCCTAAGGGGGAGTTTTGGGGAGTTTTAGGGGGGGGAAATTACCCATAAATTCCCAAAATGAAAAAGTCTGACAAGTGACACCTCATTTTGAAGGTTTTTGTACGCTGAACACGATGGTGAAATCAGAATTGCGATATCTCATTCCATTCTCAAACTGGAGCACTTTGAAGATGAAGGAACGTGGTTATTTCTTGAGATGTTCTTCCTGGTTCGTCTGCTCTAATCTGATAACGGAATGGGATATCGCAATTCTGACTTCACCATCGTGTTCAGCGTTGGAAAATCTACAAACCGAGGTGTTACTCGGCAAAAAATGGAACAAAAAATTTGTTACGTACCCAATACCTACTCTTCTGGTATTCAAAACATTTTTGATTTCCCCCTCCCCCTCCTTCCACCCCAAATTTTACTTTGCGTAAAACTACTCCTGTTTTAATTGTGTATGGTATCAAGTTGGGAAAACATTGGCCGAAAATTAATTTTCAGAAAATTTTAGGCGGAGGAGGAAGATGCCGAAAACTTCGAAAATTCGCTCTTATAGCCATGCTGCATGACTGTGGTTTTTATACCATCTACGTAGAAGGGGCTGGAGTTTGTTGGTAGGTACTTTTTTAACTTATTGTTATTTAAGTTTCGCGTAACAGATTTGGCATATGCCATGTACGTAGCTGTCCTCAACGAGGTGGAGCCGGTGTGGTGCCTTCAGGATGGACCGATAGCGGCATGCAAATAAGTACCTATGTTTCACGACAATCGCACAATAATTTTCAATATGCGGTTGTAACAGTTTTTAGTGGTGCTTGTAAAATAAAATCATGATGTTGGAACGACATATATACAAATAATTATGGAATACGGAAAAGAGACATTGCTGTAGCATCGCATTAGCATTAATTAATGTATTAAATGTTTGAAGTCGGTACAATCAGCAGCTGTACTGTAATTGTTTCACATTAATCGGACGTCGGATCGTCGTTGTAAGTCACCTTGTAACTCGTAGATAGACGTCGGAACGACGCCGTGATCAATCACGTAATTTGTAGTCCAACCTTTTGAGGTCATAACGACGATGGTAACCCGACACAGAAATCCGACGTGGCTACAATGAGGCAATTCACCACCTGACTTGTAGTAGAGCCTTTTGAGGTCGCGACGATGGTCTCTTGTAATACAGTATTCCGACGTTTTTCCGACTTCGCAGTTCACCAGATGATTATTTGTATTATGGAATTGGGGCGTTGTAACGACAGTGAGACGTAATCACAAGGTCCTATGGCATACATACAGATTTCTAGTGTCGGATGTATTACTGATTAGGTCGTAAGTCATCAAATACTACCAAATCCAAAAAACTGTGCTAGTTGGGTATCCTAAAACCGTTCTCGTAATAGACTCCCAAATAGCAGATCAGGAAATTAGTACCCTCAGCCCAACAGATTCAGCAGACGTGATGAAATGCCGTCAGCTCATTAATCAATCTGATGATGTCTGGAAAGGAAGTAGTCCTGCAATGGGCACCTTCTCACTGCTATATCCCCAGAAACGAAAGAGCAGATGCGCTATCAAAGGAGGGCTCCAGGGTGCCACAGGTTGATAAGCCCCTGTCGTATGGATCAGCAACGGTTCTGTCTTCACTGCGCCATAAGCCTGCTCAAGGCTAGGTACCGTCTCAGTGGTAACTTTTTCTTAACTTCCATCGTGTAAACGCACCTTAATAAAAAATAAAAATTCTGGTGGATTAAGGGAGAAAATGCTCAGTGCTCCAGAGGGAAGTCATTGCCGATTACCACAGGAAAAACCCCGCCATGTGTATGATGCATTATTTAGGAGGCTTCCCATATGTCACGACTACCTCCAGTCCCACCTTCTTCGAATCGGAGAGAGCCTACTTACCCACTTTGTGATCTGGGCCAGGAAACGACACAACACCCTGGAGGACACTTGACAATCTTTTACACAACAGGGCGACCGCTAGACAAGACCCGCAAGATTATATTGGACTGCTCAGCACCTTTAGGTAGCCATAGCAAATGGTTATCTGGTACGTAACCTACTGGAAACGCGATTATCGAAGATTGATGTTTATGTATCCCAATTGGAACCCAATGTAACCCAATTGAAAACCTGGACATCCATGGATGTTCAACCCCGAAAATACTGACAAAACCCCAGACAACGTAACGATCTTGCTCCTAGAATGGTAGGTACAATTTACATAGGTAACGTAGTAGGTATACAAGAAGATATCTATCTCTACCAGTATAACTAACTGTCAGTAGATTCCAGAGGGTTAAACAACAAAGCAATTCGCTAGTGTTTCATATCAGTTTAATAACTGCGAATCAGTCTGGTTGAATCTCCTTATTTTCAAACACTGTTCAAGTACTTTTTGATGTTCTGCAACGTTCTTCGTATCGTCCGAACGATGGAAAGAACACGTCCAGTACCATTGTCCAGTACATCGTGCATAACAAAGTGTTCAAAGAGATCTAAAAAAATATATTAAAATAGGTAATATTAATAAATGGGCAGGTATGTTTAACGGTTCGAAAAGTTTTTCTATCAAGCAAGAATTTTTATAATGTTTTTAAAAGTTAAAAAGTTGTTTTATAAAGTAATAGAGTTCTGCTGGTGCTCTTGCATACCTACTTTTCCTGTTTCGAGGATATCACACTGGCTCGTGTTGGACGGATCAGACTCCGATCTCGGAGGTTGACTATAGGTTTGTTTGCAGTGGTTATCTGACGGTTATCTGACCCTCAGAAATGCGTTTGGCCGTTCGCAGTGATTCTCGGACTCTTTCCGGACTGTATAGTATCTATGACCGGCTGTTCGCAGTGTTTTCCTGACTATCCAACGCCAGTTTTCTGATCGCCAATCAGTACACAGAAAGTAGGGTGGACGGGAAACCGACCATGCAGTGCCTTCTCGATTCCCAATGACTATCAAACTCAAACCCTTATCAGCCGCTTATCAAGATGGTACTGGATCATGGATGGTTTCCTACGGTTTTCTAGAGTCAGTTAACCGTCAGAAAAAGCCAGAGGGAACAAACGTTATCACACAATAGCTCCCATAACTCGTCGGTTCAAGACTTGACCGCCACAGAAAGAGCATACTGCAGCCATTCCTGACTGGGGATTATCGTCCGACTGACCTGCCAGCATCGCTGATGTGATCAGCTGTCCTCCAATGAGAGGATCAGAATTCAGTATGATCATTTAGCTCTTTACTTGGCTACTCATTGCCTCGCCCCCTTGAGTGGAGAGGGGTTCGCCCAACAGCTACATGAGTCATACTTGGACGTGTCACCACGTGTCACGGCGGTCACCCATCCAAGTACTGACCATGCTCGAGGTATCTTAACTTCGGTGATCTCACGGGAACCGGTTCATCTAATAGAGACTTTTTGCAGCACCGAATCGGGTGAGGATTGGGAAACCGTGGCCGGCAAGATAGGGCGAGCAAATTCAGATGCTAACATTGCTATCGTCTTCCTCCATTTCCAAAACGGTCTGATAAGAGGAAACCGGCTGTTAGGGTCACGTTTAAGGGGAGCACCAGCTCCCGTCATCAAATCGCCGTCAAGACGGACCGTTCAATCCCGGTTTTCAACGGATGACGGTTTCAACTCATGACGGTTCGCCTGCCGATCGGATCGTTGAGCATGCGCACTAACCCTTTCGTACCAAACGGTTTCCCAATCGTCACCCGATTCGGTGCTGCAAAAAGTCTCTATTGTCACTGAAGACAGACGAATGTGCAAAATTTCAGCTCAGTCAGACATCAGGAAATGGGTGAAAATCTATTACAAGATTTGAAGCGGACACACAAGAAAGCAATTACGGTAGCAGAAATTGATAAATTAATGTACGTTTTTATGACTGATTCATATATTATCATCGTACTTAGACTTCTCAAAATTCTACTGGTCTACTGGACATTGGGAAGTGGACGAAAAATTGATTAAAAAATTTGTACCGGAGACAAGACACAAGAAAGCGAGTAAGAGCGTGGTAAAATGAAATCTTAGTAAAATGAGAAGTTAGTCAAGGTCGTAAGTATTACTAGTTACGAAGATTATAAGCCGTTTGGTAGCGGATGACGGTTTTGATTTGTTTTAAGACTCTATTGGTCATCTGAAAAGATTAACTCGGAATAGCATTTAATTTAGTAACACATATTTATTTTTAGTTGTCTGATTACTTCTCTTTTTTTATTTCCTTTTTGTGTACTCTGCACGAGGCTGTGTTTTTTATTCTGTTTTCTCTTTGTAATTGGGCGTTGTCCGTATATTTCTAAATAAATAAATAAATAAATAAATAAGGAGAAGTCGTATTTTTTCTCAGTTGTCACCATGCATGCATAGGTAGGTACTTGAGAATCGCTGAAGCTACCTCCTTGGTAGTTTCCCTACACTTCATTCCATTATCATTAAAGAGCCCATTTTTAAAACTGGAGAATACGGGGAGGTGCTCGTAATAATGTTACTAATTTTGAACGTCCTCTGCTGTCGAATGAACCCGTCTTTCCCAAGATCCTACATTATTCCAGACGGGAGGTCATCTTTTCATTTCATGTAGCCACGAAAACATTTGTCCTGTCAAAAAAGAGTAATAATGATCATGATAGATGAGTGGAAAGATACACACCTCCGAGTTTATCCACTTCTTCGCCTATTTCAGTGAAGGCGTATTTCATGTCGCCCACAAGTTTCACACTTTCTATGCCAACCAACTTCGTTCCCTTTAACGGTATCATGATGATGATGTCGCCCAGGAGAACAAAACTTCTGTACACCTCGGAGAATGTCGCCTCGACGTTTTGTACGGCCTTTTCCAGATCGCTCGGTTTTTCCGGTTTCGGGGTTGCCTTAATTATATCGAAAGAGAAGGACGTCTCGAACAGAGCGATGAGGACGCATAGCGTCAGGGTAACTTGCAGTTTCATGACTCGAACTGCCTTACGAGAATCCTGTTAGAACAAAGTTGCGTTAGAATATTTTAGTGAAGCGACAGTGCGTTGGGCACAATTATCACTAGGGACGTAGGTACTTAACTTATTTTCAGTCGTGACGCAAAATCCGGTCTAACCCTCAGAAGAAAAACATCCATACTGAAACACTGATGGCAGCCTAAATATTATGCTATGTAACCAAAACTTGCAGTGACAGGAGTTCAAGAACTGTAAAACCCAAGTCATTTTGCTTCCACACTACCGAAGGTAGGGAAGCCTTGGATTCGCGATTGAGTAATAAAAATTCATGTCCTCTAAAACGAAAATTTTCCCTACCATTTTTTGTTTCAGACATCGAGTAACATTTTTCGTTCCGTGTCTATCTGTGGTAACGCCCATAACTACCCGGAATAATGGTAGAAATGGGCTGAAATTTGGAGGGCAGGTGCGGGTTGGGTCACAGATGGTCCCATACCAAAATCATTGAAAAAGTACCGTAACTTTCGTCTGCGCATGCGTAAACGTGAAATACTTGGAACGCCCATAACAACCCTAAATATCGTTGAAATGAGTTCAAACTTGGAGGGTCGATCAGGATTAATACTTTTGACAGTTCCAAATGAACTCCATTGGAATCTTAACTCAACTTTCATCTGCACATGCAACATGAAATGTTGACCATTTCCTTGTAAACTTCTAACTACGCGAAAAATAATCGTAGAGAGCTGAAACTTTGATATTTTGAAATGTTGATTTCCTTGCAACGCTTCTGACTAAGCGAAAAATAGTAGTAGCGACCTGAAATTTTGAGGGTACACGCGGGTTGGATCGCAGATGGTCCCTTTTCAAAATCACGGAAATCCTTTCGTCTGCGCATGCGCAAACGTGAAATACTTGGAACGCCCATAAGTACCGTTGAAATGAGTTCAGATTTGGAGGGTCAATCAGGAATACTTTGATAGTTCCATATGAATTTCATTGGAGTCGTACTGTAACTTCTCTCTGCGCATGCGCGAACATGAAATGTCGACAGTTTCCTTGTAACACTTCTAACTACGCGAAATAAAGTCGTAGAGAGCTGAAAGTTTGAGGGTACAAGCGGGTTGGGTCGCAGATGGTCTTTCAAAACGAACCTACCCAACTATTCTATACGTTCATGTGATTCAAAGTGAGGAAGCTATACTGCCTACTCGAATTGGCAGACGTTTTATCCTACAAGCAATGGAGTTCCAGCGGATCTTAGCAATTCATCTTTTTCAGCGATTTTTCTCCGTTTTCTTAATGAGTGCGACGATTTAAAGGGGCCCGCCAGGAGTGTTTTCAGATAGGTAGGTACTAGAGACAGTGGCTGTCTCTATAGTAGGTACCTACGTACTTAACTAACCTATTGCTAATTTCATCGGAAAACTAGTCAAAAACAAAAAATTGGCAATTTGTGAAACTGCCTATATTTAAATTCCTTTCGAAGAATAAAGCAAGGCATTTCCGGGACACGTCGTACGTTTGTAGCATTTCACCACAGATCCGACCTACCTCATGAAAAATAGTTACAATTAGATATCTGTAAATTAGCAACTCGTTGCACTTACCGTGTCCAAAACCAGGCTGATGAGTGAAAGTCGAAGTGAGCGGAGGAACTAATAATACGAAATAATCAACTATAAACTTGCTATCAAATAATAAACTAGCTATTTCTTCAGAATAACGACATAAATCCGACCCTTGCCAAATGAGTAATGAAGAATCAATTGACATTCAAAGAACGGCATCAAGTTTGACGTATAATTGAAACCGCTTGTAAAGTCAGGGGATACCGAAACAGCAAAAAGCTCTCATGCAGAACTAGGTGGTGCCTAATTAAGAAACCAGGCCAAATCTGTAAGCAGGTATCGAGGAAAGCTGAATCCACGATATTGGGTAGTACGTACCTACAACTATTCAAGAAACGCCAAGTGTTAACCGAACAATTGGTTTGAATTTTTGCATTCAATACTTATCATCGGAGTGAGATACGACTATCTTTTTTTCGAAAGCCAAGATCAAATTTTATAACATTAATTTGACCAAAAATGTTTGTAAATTCTTCTTTTAATGATTATTTTAATTATGTCTTCTTATTCTTCGAGTAATCATTTCTGTCGTGTTCCTCCCAGACCATCATACCTTGTAAGATTTCCCAAGTAATAAACTCAACGGGTGGGGTGCCCTACGTGGGCGCAGGCGCATAGACCCACTCACTCCCCACTGGTCCTCCTGACCAGAGTGGAGTGGAGTGGGCTCTATAAATACCCGCCGGCTACGCCTGTCACCTCATTCTACACTCTCCTCTAGTCGCTGACTACTCTCTCTCTCCTAACTCCTCATCTCTCTCCTTAACCTAAAAGATCTTGGGCATGGTGGTGATTCGCTCATAACCAAACCAAGCAAACTCTCCCTAAAATATCTTGGGCATGGTGATGGTCCGCCCATAACCAAACCAGGCAACGAACCCGAAAAGACTCCAGGCATGGTGGTGATTCGCTCATGACCAAACCAAGCAAACTCTCCCTAAAAGATCTTGGGCATGGTGGTGGTCCGCCCATAACCAAACCAGGCAACGAACCCGAAAAGACTCCGGGCATGGTGGTGATTCGCTCATGACCAAACCAAGCAAACTCTCCCTAAAAGATCCCGGGCATGGTGGTGGTCCGCCCATAACCAAACCGGGCACATCCTACCTTAACGCCTCTCGTGGTGGATGTACGCTCTAACACATTAATCACAATTTCTATTTCGCAAGGTAAACCTATCTTAACAACCTACCATTCACGGGCATAACTGTAAACTGTCTGAGTTCATCTTTGTTCAAAAAAAATTTTCTGTAGGTACCCGGAACACAATAACACGAAGTTGAACATTTTAAAATAGTAATAAAGATCTAATTAGGATAATTACAATTTCCCGAAGAAGAGCGATGAAATCATGAAGAAAAGCTAGAAGATGAGGTGGTTGATTGAAATCAAAGTGATCGCTTCAGCCTGCACTATTGCTCTTCTCGATTCAACAAATAGGAGATCCTCGTAAATTTCGATGTCGTAAAAATCTGTAAGAGAATGAACTGACGAAAAACTGGTCTATAGGAGTCTAAAAAGCATTTTATCATGACTTACTAAGGTAACTTGATGGAAATTCAACATTTCGAGAGCGAAAAAATCGATTTAGTTGCGAAACCATTTTCAAATTCTATGCAAAAAATTAAGGAAGGTTACCATTTGAAATATATCCGCCAAAGCAGCTTATTACGGAAATTAAAGGATCATTAGCCTAGCCCAATAACCGTGCACTTCGGATCGCAAATGGATATACCTACCCTACTGGTGGAACAAAAACAAATAGAATATTGCGGTAACATGTAGAAGCGCCAATGAGGCTCAGAAAACGTGTAAAAGCGCCAGCCCTTGTTAAGCAAGGCTAAAAGTGTCAGTTACAAAAGCGCCAGCCCTTGTTAAGCAAGGCTAAAAGTGTCAGTTGCAAAAGCGCCAGCACCTGTTCATTGGGGAAAGAAGGTAGAAATTGGTAGGCAGAAAAAACTCACCTTTTTATTAACACAAGAAGTACTTTTGATAATCACTTTAATTTAATATAGAATGAAAAACACACCTTCAACACTTTATGCTTTTATGTTCTTATTATTATTTTGCTGGCCTGTTTTAAGTGACCTACCCGTCGGACGTACTCCAGTCGCGTAATGCTTGCGTCACGATATTGCAGCCAAAGTGCATAAATCTTCTCATCCTTCTCTCGCTTTCTGGGATTGTTTATCTATTTTGAGATGCGAGCGCTAGCGAGCATCCAGATCGCTTGACAATGCATTCCACTAATCTATTCAGAAGTCCCAAACAACCTGCTCATTCACGGGATAGTTTCTGGGATTGTTTATCTTTTTTGAGATGCGAGCGCTAGCGAGCATACAGATCGCTTGACAATGCGAGCGGCAGCGAGCAGTATTACTCACACTCTCACAGACCAAACCAATCGCGGACGGACCGAGATAGAACAGCCGCAGTACACGTGATGCGAAACATTGTGATCGATCGGTTTTTGCCGAACAACTAAACTCCTACAATAAATTCATATCACTGTTGACTAACTGGCGCTTTTACAACTCTGTGAACTTTATCACTCACACGAGGCCTGGCGCTTTTACAACTCTGTGAACTGTATCACTCGCCCGAGGTCTGGCGCATTTACACTGCTCATTAACGAAGGATTAAAGGTGATTGGCGCTTATACACGGCAGCCGAATATTGCACTAGACTAAATCGCCTTAACTGCCTATTTTGTTCCACTCAAGGCCTCACAGTGACAAAATGTTGTACAAAAACGTTTCTCTTTTGTGCAAAAAAGTCAAAACTATTTTTCCCTCACAC
This sequence comes from Leptopterna dolabrata, assembly GCA_954871275.1. NCBI lineage: Eukaryota > Metazoa > Arthropoda > Insecta > Hemiptera > Miridae > Leptopterna > Leptopterna dolabrata. Next base: position 9,242,113 of record OX940989.1, on the reverse strand, counting down.
CTCTGTTTTTTGTCTTTTCTTTTTCCCTCAAAATTTTGAGGTCTACCTACGAAAGTTCTCAATGCTGCCAACAACTCAACATTGGAAATGGCAAACCTTCGTGGCAACCTTCAAGACCTTTGCCGTTCCTCTCGGTTCGATTTTAAGGACGTGTTTTTAAATTTATTTATAAATTTGCGGTCCAACCATCCACCTATTGTGGTGCTGTACCTCGTGATGCGCAAGCACTCTAAGAGGGATTTGAGTTGTACTACTCTGCAATTTACCTGATACATCATTTCTAGTGGGAACTCAAAATTCAAATTTCACACTCGTTTTCTGCCTAGACTTCCCGACATAAACACCTCAACTGATATAAATATACAGAATTACGGTTATTATTTTATCCACGTTCATTTCTGTAATTTTATTTCACTTCTGAAAGAATTCTCTTCAACCATTTGATATTGCTCCTCCACTTTTTATATTTTTTAATTTTCAAGCAAATCTTGTTCCTTAGTTTTATATTGTGTACCTACTTCAAATCGTTCCTTCTCTGGTTTATCATTTTCAATAATGAACCTTTGGAATCGATCATGGAATCATCATCGCCTGGGTCAAACCTGCTACCTACTTACTGCTTACTTACAAATTACCTAGTCAATGGCGAGCCATTAAAGTAAAATGAGACTGTGATGATTTGTAGACGTAAGTACCTTGTGATATTTGAGATTGACAGTTTAATGCTGGGTAATGTTTAAAAATGTTTATGAAAGACAACTTGTGTAATAAGAACGACATGTTCAAACGTAACTGACAAGAATCCGAAATTATTCTCATTGCCTTCATTGTTCCTTAATAATATTAGTACTTCAAAATGTTATGTATTTAATGTGGTTCCTGAATATGATAACAAGTCTGCAATGTTAATTTTTAGTATATAAACAATTTCATGAGTTTTGTATAAATAACTTATATTTTATAACAGTTTTATTACTTATTTTTTCTGATTTTCTGTCTCCCTAGACATCATCATTTTATTAAATTTGATATCTCAGAAAGTGTCATTTTTTCATGTGTGCCTACGTCGACGTGTTGTCTAAGAGGTCAATAGAAAGCAGTTTTTCTAAAATTAAAAAAAAAACTGGAAAAAAATCCAACTTTAGCTGGCACAAAAATTATGAGGCCGAATTGTACCGTAATTTTGAAATGACCACAGCATATTATGGTCATTAAGTGTTAATTTCCGTTATCGAAAAGAATTTGGCCAACAGTTGAGAATTTGCAACTCACGAAAATCGCCCATTTCTACATTACTAAACACCATAATAATATAAATAATCATTATTATAGCATCTCTAGTTTCAGGTTACCCTATCTTCACAGTATCTTCATTAAAATTCACCTTGTTTGCTTACTGAGTCTAGCTGTTTCCATATTTTGTGTAGGTATAAACGATCAATTGTTTCCCCCTTAAATTTTTGGAATGATCTCTTGTTAAACAGAATTTTGTATGGAAAAATGCAAATTATTCCATAAATCAAACTTCATTCATTCGAAATTTTTGGAAGTCGCTTAATCATCGGGAATTATCAGTTATACCCACTGGGATATGCCTAAAAAATGGACAAGTTTTAGATTTAACCTACCTATGTACGAACTCCAGCAACTGGTACAAACTTACCAAAAATCTGTCTGTTACCATACATGTCGTACACCACTTCGAAGACATTTCGGTGAATGCCCTCGAACGTTTTTGCCGAATGGTTTATGTTCTCTATAGGAACCTCGGACACGACCGAAGCGAAAATCTCAACGCTGTTATTCAGATCATTTAGCGTTTTACTGAAGCTGTCCAGAACAACTGCGTGTACGTAGCTTGACCGTGACGACTTCCATAACATGCACCATGCGATGAAAACCAGTAGAAAATATCTTCATCCTTGAATTATATAGAACAAACGACATTCTAGCCAGACACCTAGAAGCAAAATTCAAAAACATATCATTTTTAGCGAATTTTCGAAGAATATGAATTGGATTTGCCTATAAACAAATTTCAAAAATTCATGTTCTGAAAATGCTGGACCCATTCTAATAGCTCCGTTTTCTTTAAAAATTCGATCAAATCATATCGAACGATAAAACTGAGCAAATTATGGCATTTGTAACAGATCACACCTTTGTCTCATCCGTTGCTGTGAGAACGTTAGGTAATAATCGAGTTATGTAGGTATAACTGATCCAGAAGTGAAGAATGGAGTCTTTGGTTCTGACTGAAGTCGGAACATTCAGTTTGATAGTCTGAATAGTTTCCGTCTGAATCGGGATTTATTTAAACTAGTGTAGGAGAGCGAAAAATCTCGGAGAAAAAAATAAACAAATGAAAATTAACGACAAGGCGAAACCTGTAGGTACTGTATCAATTTGTCTCCTCAGCCATTAATTTTTCTTATACAAATATTATAGCACTATAAAACCACTACAAAACGCAAGTAACTTTTACGACGTATGAAAATTATCCAGGCTACAGGTTTTAGTCAGCAGTTCCCAGCGTTCAACTGAGCGAAAATAGAGCCACACCCTGTACAGGATTGCGGTATTAATTTACGAAAGAATTTCTCATGCCCATTGTATTTATGAGTGAGGCATGTCCATAACTCCACCTGAATTCATGAAGGTGCTTAGCGCTAGCATCGTGTCACTAACAGAAAACTAGAGTTTGCGTAATTTTGTCGATTCCGGTGCGATCAAATCGTCAACTAGACCAGGATGGTTACTGTTTCTTCCATGTGCAATAATTGAAACAGATATTTTTGATGGTTTCTACCAATTTTGGCCCCAAAAACACGAATTAGGCTCCTACTTTTTTTTAAAATTATCTTTGGTCCTTGAAAGTTTAATTATCTTGATTCGCCTCTTGATACTACTTCCAGCGTTGTTATACAAATTTATGGTGATTTCAGACAATTTCCCCGGTTTTCGACTACCTAATAAAAAATTATTTTTGGGAGCTGAAACTTCTTTAGAACCCCAATATTCCACTCTCTGGTCAAAACCGACTTCATATTCGGTCTCCTCGTCCTACAAAACATGGAAAAAGATACCTCACAAGCTCATGTTACCAAAACACCAAAAAACCATATTTTTACACCCATTTTTCACCTATAACACCCCTGGGTTTATTCCGATCGGGCTGCGAAATTTCGGGGCCCAAATGGAGCCTGTGTGCGAAAGAACGAATTTGTTGGACAGAAAAGAAAGTGGATATGGATGATACGGCGGACGATGGACGGACATCGCATTTTGGTTTATTATTCTGTGAATAATACACCTATGTATTCGCTCAGCAAACAATTTTTACAACACCCCCTCAATTTTTTTCTTTTACGTTTCAAGTTGCGTAGATTCAGAAAACGCTGCAAATTATTACATAACGGTTTATTATTTACCTGTATAGATCACCCTTCTGCGTAGATCAATGTTTTATTGGTAAATACCTACGACCGTGCACCCACCAGGAAAGCCCTAAATCTCGTACTGAAGACGGCCGGGCGGGGATTCACATTTCATAAATATGCGGTGGATCCAAGAATTGTATCATTAACTCTAGAATGACACACTGGAGTGAGGGCCACCCCAAGGCCCCTTTCCGCGCACATAGCTTTGAAACGGTGGCATCCTGGATGTTGGGGGTGCTATGTATATACTCACCGACTTCTCTCCTTTCACAACCATCACCATTCAGGCTCAGCTGTACTCTAGCAGCAGGCCAGTACATTAGTTGCGGTGCTCTACACCCCATTGTGTAGTTAACCATCTATACGTGACACGTTTGCTAAACTACTCAGTGTAGTTGTGCATCGTATTTTTATCAGTCTTCCTTTAGTGATTGTTAATTCTAATGGCGTCTATCAAGAAGTAAACTTCTCCGGATATTATTTCATTCGAAGAATGATGGCCCTTAGTATTTTTTTTACAGGCACTTGCGTAACTTGATGAACCGCTGTGTAATAATTTGCAGCGTTTTTCGTTCAGTTCCTGTTGTCTGGTTTGTATTTTACTTTAAAAAACCCCTGGAAACTCTAAAAAAGTTCTTGGCATTTTATAATAATTATTAACACAGAATGTGTTTTAGCCATGGACTAGGTAACTAGCCAAAAAAGCTAACGAAATTTCGTAACGAAATTTGGGACGACAACATTTCTAATGATTTTCACGTACAACCGATTCGTTGCTACGGAACTTTAACTTCGCCAGTTATCATCGTACAAAAATCGTTCACCACTCGTTGGATAGCTCTCGATTTACCTAACCATATTACGTTAACCACTGCGGAGTGCGTGGCCGACAAGCTGCGGTATGAGCGTGATTGTTTAAATAATTGTTTACACACAGGTGATCATTCTCAATAATTTATATTGTGAACACGATTGCAAGCTTTATATAAGTAAAGACATAATTTTAAGACCAAACAACCGATAAACGAATTATCTCTTGGAGATGTAGGAGTCTTGGAGATGAAGCTCGGACTAGTTTATGTTTAACAAAATTTTTATGAAGTGCACTCGTGAGTGTGTATAATAAGAAGCTGTGTATAAGGCACCACCAGTTACGACGAAACATTAGTGGGAGGAAGTTAACCAATCTTCAACCGAAGATTGAAGACGGGTTTATGTGAAACGCGTGAGTTAAAACACATTCTGTGTTTCTATAATTTCGTCCGAAGTATGTAAATAGAGGTAACCGGGGGTCCAGGGGGCTTGCCCACTGGCGAGGCGCGGAGCGCCGAGTTTTTGGAAACAGCTTTTAATTTGATTTCAATCAGTAAAGCATTTCGTTATTTCGTTCTCGCAAAATATAATAATGACGCTGAACGAAAACTTTTTGTCCCATTCTTGTAATTTATACCTACCCTAGGTAAGAAATAAAATTTACAACTTATGTAGCCATTTTATATCATTTTCTGTATTTTTTAAAGGTGGGGTGGTCTACACCCCTGTGTGTAGTTATGCGTGCCCAATAGGTGTGTCATTTTAGGGTTAATTATTTGTTTTTATTCATGAAGCATAACGTTTGTAAAATTAAACCTGCATAGCTCAGGTTGCCGGGGCTTCATTCCAGATTTTCCCCTCGTAAGTTGAAAAGGAATGAAATTGTTCTCAGAGCTCGCTCAGCTGATCAGGGTGGGGGGACCTCTTTGTCAACTTTACCCAGCAGTCCCACAGAGTCTGCATTCCAAATTTTACCTTCGTAGGTTGGAAAGGAATGAAATTGCTCTCAGAGCTCACTCAGCTGATCAGGGCGGGGTACACCACTTTGTCATCCTTACCCAGCAGTCCCACAAAGGCTTCATACCAAATTTGAGCTTCATGGATTGAAAAGGGAAGAAATTGCTCTCAGAGCTCACTCAGCTGATCAGGGCGGGTATCTTTAATTCAGATTTGGGACAGCGGGTGCATTAGGATCACTACAACGGAAGTGATCAAGCCACATGGGAATGCACCCCGCTGTGCTTACCACCATAACCTCCTCACCTCCATAGCCACCAGGCCTCAAAACTAAGGCTATCTTATATCAAGTTTGTAATATCAGTTGAACGGGAAGATAGTAACATATCTATAGTAACGGGAAGATTTTTTACTATCTTCCCGTTTAATTGATATTACAAACTTGGTATAAGATAGCCTTAGTTTTGAGAACTGGTGGCTATGGAGGTGAGGAGGTTATGGTGGTAAGCACAGCGAGGTGCATTCCCATGTGTCTTGATCACTTCCGTTGTAGTGATCCTAATGCACCCGCTGTCCCAAATCTGAATTAAAGATACCCCACGGATGACAAAGTGGGTGCACGCCCTGATCAGCTGAGTGAGCTCTGAGAGCAATTTCTTCCCTTTTCAATCCATGAGGCTCAAATTTGGTATGAAGCCTCTGTGGGACTACTGGGTAAGGATGACAAAGTGGGTCCACGCCCTGATCAGCTGAGTGAGCTCTGATAGCAATTTCTTCCCTTTTCAATCCTTGAAGCTCAAATTTGGTATGAAGCCTCTGTGGGACTACTGGGTAAGGATGACAAAGTGGGTCCCCGCCCTGATCAGCTGAATGAGCTCTGAGAGCAATTTCTTCCCTTTTCAATCCTTGAAGCTCGAATTTGGTATGAAGCCTCTGTGGGACTACTGGGTAAGGATGACAAAGTGGGTCCACGCCCTGATCAGCTGAGTGAGCTCTGATAGCAATTTCTTCCCTTTTCAATCCTTGAAGCTCAAATTTGGTATGAAGCCTCTGTGGGACTACTGGGTAAGGATGACAAAGAGGGTCCCCGCCCTGATCAGCTGAATGAGCTCTGAGAGCAATTTCTTCCCTTTTCAATCCATGAGGCTCAAATTTGGTATGAAGCCTCTGTGGGACTACTGGGTAAGGTTGACAAAGTGGGTCCACGCTCTGATCAGCTGAATGAGCTCTGAGAGCAATTTCTTCCCTTTTCAATCCATGATTGAAATTGATTGGCGCTCTTAGAATATCCACAATACAAGTCGTATAACAGGAGGCCAATAACTTTAAAATCCCTCTTTATTTGAAACTGTGAAGAACTGTGATGATTCAATCCTGCTGATAGTGGCAGCTTCCTACATTTTCATCTCGCATTTCACCTAATCGAGCCAAAGAACTCTCTCATAACATGTCAGCAACCTAAGTTGAATATGAGAAAAATATTAGCCTCGGCGAGCACATTGTAATGCACTTCAGTAACGTTGTTTGGAAACAGCATGTGCCTGCCTACCTAAAAACATATATAAAAAAGCGATCCGTGTTTTAAAAATAATACTGGATCAAGAAACCTAAAATACTCCAGTCATCGCGTTAGTAAGTTGGTAGTTACTAAATTGTAGGGTGGAACAATAACAATGACCATGGGTTCGATCTCGCGTTTTATTCACAAAATACCACCGGAGGTTTCAACCAACTTAGTCATAGTCTCCGAAAACGTTGGAGAAAATGTGCAAGTCCAGACCCACCATCGTATCCCTGATGCTCGACGCCAGCTGTGTCAGAGTTTTCGACGTTGTCATTGTCGAATCATCCACCAAAATGTTTATGTCGGTTTCTGCTAGAACATAGTTCCAGTGATAATTAGTAGCTTTACTAAATTATTAGGTAGGTACCTGCCGAAGAAAGATTTTTACAGGGCGAAAACCACGTAGCGTGAAAAAAATGTTCAAGGTGAAACATGTTCTGTACCTACAAAACCTGGATAAAATCATTTTAGCGAATTTTCAAAGAAAATGTAGCCAAACAGCGATGGGTCCAAAATATTCAGAACATGATTTTTTGAAATTTCTATAGGCAAATTCGTTTCAGAGCATCCTCAATTCATCCCTAAATTTTAACAAAGATGTATATATATATATATATATATATATATATATATATATTTGCATCCTGCTATCATAGTGGCATCCGCACATAACGCGTTATTGTGGCACCCTTGCAATCTAATAATATATATCGAATTTTTAAGGCGTATACTGGTCCGTTACATTGATAGAAAGTGATGGGTGTAATTTTTATCTTGAAATTGCAAACAGAAATGAAATCCCATAATGCTATCATTATGGCATCTTTTCATTCTTAGATCAATATGGCACCCGAAGTATACATTATCCAAATTCACATCATTGCAGAACCCACTTGTGTATACATTGAACATAGTGCTATCAATATGGCACCATGCGCTGTTGCCAAATCTCTAGTGGGGAAAGCATTTAACCTGGTAGTGTAGAATCGTAGCCCGGGGTGACCATGCGGGCCACAGCGTTAGATCTTAGTAACCCCAAAGTTGGTGGCAACTGGTCCTCGTCTCAGGCGGGCACCAATGCAAGCTTTTCAAAGCTTGTGCTTACTCGACCAGCGATTAGCTCTTCACCTCTCATAGTAATCATGCGAAGTCTACAGAGTCTAAAAAAGTTCCCCCCGGGATATACTCATTGAGGTCAAATTCAGGGTTATAAAAGACAATTAATCTAATTGTTAGACTTAGAATCCATCTCTGCAGTACCCAATACGGTCGATTTTTCAACTCCCACAAAACCCCTACCTATTTCTGGATGGATAAACTTGCAGCAAGGAAATGAATTGAGCTATGTATGTATTGAAACGTCACTGTTTCATTAGAGTAAACATTTCTATATGTACCTATAAGGAACATCCTAGGCCAATAAAATTAGGATTTTTCCAGGAATTAATTGACAAAAAACAGGAAACCGTTTTAGTACCTTCAGATGATGCTAAATAAGAGTTTAATACCTTCAGTTGATGCTAAGTAAGAGTAATCTGCGTTTGCACGGTCACAGGTGGTGAGCTTAATTTTTGAGAGCAAAAACACATCGACATTTTGGCACTTTAATTTTTTAGTTAGGTGTATCTTCCAAACCGTACATCCTACATTCCACCACTAGAACCGAAAAACATTAACTTTGGCATCGAATCACTATCTCGAACGTCAATTCCAGATGTACATTACAGTTGTAATGTATGTCTAAAACCAGTATTTTTTTCATTTTTGGCGAAATTCTCAATTCATGACTGAACAAACGGCTGGCTCTGGAACGACCATTCTATGAAAACCCTTTGGAATGAAAAGGGGTATAGCAATAAATTCTGCTTTCATTGAGCACCGAAAATTTAAAATTTGGTACAGCCTGATGTATACCTACATAATTGTATACGACAATATTCGAGAACGGCCAGTTCGCGGAATTTTCACTAGGTTGCTAGCCCTACTACAAGCTGTAACAATGGATTTTGTTCAATTTAATAATCAAATTTAATTGGGTAATCAAATTTAAATGGAACTTCATCGCATTAACCCTTCAGAAAGGAAATTCAATTCCATAATTTATATGTCATATAATGATACCTCATATAGAAAGGAAACCAGGGGTCATATTACAACTGCCCCATATTTCTGACAAAACCCCCTTCCATTGCGAAATAAAAAAAGGGAGTTATTTTAAGGTTGTCTGTTACCACTAATACACGAAAAAACTCAAAACACTGTTAAAGGTACCGGTTTTGGTGATCAATATCAAACCATCGTCTTTTGCTACTTTCGTTACTGACGATGGTTTGGTCACTGAAACCGGTACAAACGTGGGTTTTTTGTACCGGTAAACCCGGTTGTGTAAAATACACAACTTTTCAATAAATCCTGTTTTTGGTTTAATATCTTCAACTGGAATCGGATATAAAAATAAAAAAGTGTAAACCCCTCCCTGAAATAAGACGGTTTCCGTTTCAATGTACCCAGGAAAGCCTAAATCGAGTACTGGAACCGGCAAGGGAATTACAGTTTCATAAAAATGCGTGGGGTTCAATAATTCTATAATTAATCATTTGTTGTTCTTCATGAAACATTGTTCAAGCTGCAAAAGTGCCTAACAGCAAAATCCAAAAGAGCCATCATCCCAACCAACTCGAATTCATAAAGCCATCTGTGATTATAATCAGGTGCTCCCTAGCGATGATGTCTGGGCCGGATTTATTCTGTTTGATTCACGATCGTGTTGACGAAGCTTTTCTGTGCAAACTAACGGCTGGTCATACAATGTTCCGGGTGGTCTCAAAAATTCTTTAGTTCACGATCAATTTAAAAACGTAAAAAAACCCAAACCCTTCTATTGAAACGTTTCAAGTTACGGTTTTCTGAACATTTCAACCCCATTTTTCACCCCTTAGAGATGACTGACAGTAACGCCGAGCTTCGCGGACCAACTAGACCCCAAACGGGACCTACAAACCAAATTTCATTAATTTTGGTTCATGGTAGCTAAGAAAAGTGTTAAATACATCGTACAGCGGACGGACAGAAATTTTTTTATTGCATTTTCGGATTCTACATACTACCTTGAAATGGAAACTTTCAAAGTTTGATGGGTTGTTGGTGGTGGCGGTGGGGGGGGGGGGGGGTTACATTTTTTATTGTTTCATGCTCGATTCCAAAGGTTCATTATTCATAATAATAAACCCAAATTAATGAAATTCGGTTTGTGGGTCCTATTTGGGGTCTGAATGGTCAGCGGACCTCGGCTGTAAGGGGAGAAAAATAGGGGTTGACATTTTCAGGGCTCCGTTAATTCGGGTTTTTGGTTTTTAAATTGATCTCGAACTTGGGAGACCACCTGGAGTATGTACAGCCGTTCGTTCACATTATGGCCCTGAAGTTTGCACCGAAAACCTTCGTCAATATGATCGCTAATGAAATGGTATGCATCAATCGCGGATGGTTGTATGAAGTCGAGTTGGTTGTTCCAAGATATTATTTGATATAAAGAATGATTGTTATTTTTTATTTTTCTAATTGGTGGGTACCTACTTTTGTAGCTTAACACACATGCTTCATGAATATCAACAAATAACTTACTAATCACGGCATTCTTGAATCCACCGCATATTTATGAAACTGTAACTGCCCGGCCGGCTCCAGTACTCGATTTAGTGCTTTCCTGGGGGTCCACGAGGGTAGGTATTGACAACAGAAAACAGTGATTTAAATTATACACCGTTCTGTAATAAGTTGCCACGATTTTCTTCTTCTGTCCATGGGACAAGTTAGTACTATTTTTTTGTGTTATTATTTTCAATAAAGAACCTTTGGAATCGAGCATTAAACCAATTATTTTGAAAGCATTAATTACAAGGTAGGTACCTACGTAAAATCCGAAAATGTAAAGAAAAACGCTGCAAATTACTACACAACGGTTTATGACTTACCGGTATAGAAACACTGAATTCTGTGGTCAAAACCTACCCTAGTGCGTCTCCCAGGAAAGCCCTGATCGCCTAATGGATCCAAATGGGTCATTTCAGTTGATAAAATGGCTGATGGATTCAAGACCTCTACCAAAAGTGTGAGGTGTATTTTTCGAATTAATTTTTGGTTTATTATTTTCAATAATGAACCATTGGAATCGAGCATGAAAAAAAATTCTAACCCCCCTCAAAATTTGATGGTTTACGTTTCAAGGTATGTAGAATCCTAAAATGCAATAAAAAAAATTCTGTCTGTCCACCGTACTTCGTACTGGCCACTTTTCTCGGTTACCATGAAAAAAATTGACGAAATTCGGGTTATAGGTTCCGTTCGGGGTCTAGTTGGTCCTCGAAGCTCGGCGTTACTGTCAGTCATCTCTAAGGGGTTCAAAATGGTTTTAATGGTTTTTATTACGTTATTAAATTTGTCTCCAGCTAAACAATTTTTTGAGACACCTGGTATGTCCAGCCGTTCGTGTGCAACAAAAAGCTTCGTCAACACGATCGTGAATCAACGGTATAAATCCGGCCCAGATAATCATCACTAGGGAGCACCTGATTATAATCAAGGATGGCTGTATGAAGACGAGTTGGTTGTTGTGCGATATTATTTCATTTGAAAAGTGATGGACTATTGGATTTTGTAGGTGTGAAACTTGAACAAACGTTGAAGTATTGTTGATGGGTAAATTATTAAACAATGGTAAATCATTACACAACGGCAAATTATTACACAACGGTAAATTATTACATAACGGTAAATTATTTTACAACGGTAAATTATTACACAAAGGTTCATCTACCAAGAAGGGGCTGGATTTTGTTGATCGGTACTTTTGCAACTTGAACAGCCGTTGAAGTATTATTGATGGGCAAGTTATTACACAACTGTTCATTATACTTGACCACGAAGGTATGTGCTGACCCCAGAAAACAGTGATCTACGCAGAAGGGGCATCTATTTCACTCCACATCAACAATTTCTCTTCAGAACTTCATTATTTGCGTTTCTTTTTGCCGTTTTAGTTACTGTTTGTCATCGACAGAATTATTTTAGCAACATTTAACTCGTGATTTAGGTAGGTACCTGGTAACGAGTACGAGGTTAGGTACTAACCTACGGAGGGTCTGCGATTCACATAATATGTATAGAATAGTACATATCATATTATATAGAAGGGTTATCTATACAGAGAGCTGTGATCTGTACAAAATAATAAACCGTTGTGCAGGGATTTGCAGCGTTTTAAATATTGGTTGCTGAACCTGGTAACTAAGAAAAGTGGCCAGTACAAGCGTACGGCGGACATACAGAAATTTTTTATTACATTTTCGGATTCTACATACCTTGAAACGTAAACCATCAAATTTTGAGGGCTGGGGAGAGGGTTTTTTTTCCCATGCTCGATTCCAATGGTTCATTATTGAAAATAATAAACCAAAATGTCAAATCTATTTGGCAACCAACTTCTGACTTATTTTTCCGCGTTTGTTTTCTCTTTTTCTTGATTCTACACTACATATATCCTGAACTGAAAGACACTTGTATGTCAACTGTAAAGGCCGCATAGGCTCGGCAGACAAATATTAAAATTTTAAATTTTGGGAACAAACATCTGACTCATAATGTATTTCCAAATTCAATCCACACAATCCCTTTCGGTTTATTAGGGAGGGGGGGGGGGGAAATGGGTGTAAAAATAGGGGTTTTACAGTGTTTGAGGTTTTGGTGAACATGAGCTTACGTGGTACCGTTTTCCATGTTTTTCAGAGCACGAAGACCGAATATGAAGTTGATTCTGACCAAAGAGTTAAGAATTGAGGTTGTACCTAACGTTCAGCTCCCCGAATTCATTTTTTATGGGTCAGAAACCTGGGAAATTGTCTGAAATCACCATGAATTTGTATAATAACACAAAAATTAATATCAACAGGTGAATCAAGACAATTAGATGGCAGTATAATTATTGATCAAAGATATTTTGTTTTAAAAAACGTGTTTTTGAGAAACTATAAATGAGCAGCTAACATTTCTGTAGGTAAGTCTAAAAGAATAATAAACCCACGCGACAAGGACTTTGCAGTGTTTCTATATTGAAATATTCAATTTACAATTTTAATTGGTTGAAAAGAAATTGCTGCATGAAACCGAGTTGGTTGTTCCGCGATATTATCTCGTTTCGAGAAAGATGGTTATTTTCGATTTGGTCGATAGGTACATACTTTAGCAACTTGAACAAAAATTTGGTTCGATGTATGTATCTTGGTCTGTGTCCGCAAACCCTTGGCACGCGCATAATATCCTCAGTTCGAATCCGATTTTGGCAACATTTGCGGGCTGGGCTCCCTATCCGCTCGGATATGGGGCATCCTTATAGGAAAATAATAAACCGTTGTTTAATAATTTGCAGAGTTTTTACGTTTCTTCCCGCTAGGTAATTACAGTTTCCTAAATATGCGGTAGATTCGAAAATTCTATCTTCAATTATTTGTTGTAATGCATGAAGCATAACTTGTAGTTTAAAAATAGTAGAACGAAAATTCCTACGCCTAGCTTGAAGAACGGTTCCTAAAAATGCCATCGCAATCGGGCGGTCAAAGAATGATAGAATACGACTTTATAACCGAATTTGTACTTACCTAGCTTCTACGAATACTTCTACAAATGTGGAAAAAGAAGTCGTGGATTTTTCAAAATTAATAGTTAACGCTTTATTAATAGGTAAGGCTTCTGTACTTGTCCTCAGACGGCAACATGAACAAACACAGGTTGATGAGAAATTGAGTACCTCGATTTTGCGTTTTGTGTGCGCACAGTGGTCGTACTAATGATCCGAGCTATTTGAAATTCATGTGGGACGATCTAGGAGCTACACCTACCCCACTATCACTGAATTTGAACAAAATCGGGCCGCCGCCGCCGTTAATGCCAAGCTTCGCGGATCAAAAAAGACCCTCATTGGAACCTACCAACCAAATTCCATTAATTTTGGTTTGTGGTAACAAAGAAAAGGCGCGGCGTACAGCGTACGGACAGAAATTATTGTGTAATATATTTTCGGATTCTACGTGTCTTGAAACGAAACCGTCAAATTTTGAGGGGGCTAAACTTTTTTCTTTTCCCTCATGTTCGATGCCAAAGTTGGACTTCATTAAGATGAGTCCTGTAAGATGGACCGTTCAGGTAAATCTTATAGATAGGTAAGCTAAAAACTGGAAAAATTCCTACAATTTTGAGCTTTTTGGCTGACAAAAGTTGTCCTAAACTAAAATCATTGGTAGTGCCATTTAGTCGTATTGATCCACGTGTTGAAACTTTTGCTAGTGTTATTCTACAAATTGATGGTGATTTCAGACGATTTCACAGGTTTTTGACTCATAAAAAAACCAATTTTGGGAGCTGAACCTTTGGTAAAACCTCAATTTCCGCGTCTTTGGTCAAAATCGACTTCATATTCGGTCTTCTCGTCCCCAAAAACATGGAAAACGATACCTCAAAAGCTCATGTTACCAACATGTTGCTAAAACGCAAAAAGTACCTATTTGTACACACATTTTCACTCATAACACCCCTGGGTGTATTCCGATCGGGCTGAAAAGTTTCGGGACACAACTAGGGCCCAAAACGATTATTCAAAATGAAAAGTGTTATATTATAGGTAACTAAAGTTGTAGAGCATCAAATTCATTGGGGACGACCTAGGAGCTACACCACCCCAACTGTCTACTAAATTTGAACAAAAGCGAACCGCCGCCGGTAACGCTGTGCTTCGCGGATCAGAAAGACCCCAACTGGAACCTACCAACCGAATTTCATTAATTTTGGTTTATGGTAACAGCGCAGCGTACTGCGGACGGACAGAAATTATTGTAATATGTCTTGAAACGAAACCACCAAATTTTTAAGGGGGCTATCCCCCCCCCCCCACCGTTTGATGCCAAAGACGGACTTCAAAATATTTCATTGAAATATTAAAGAGTAGATCAATTATAATTTTAAATTGCAGTTTTAATAAAAAAATATGGGTGCTTTGAACGCAGAATTTAATGATATACAACTTTATATATATGATTTTTTCATTTGGAATACCCATTTTTAGTTACAGGCGTGTGAAACACACTTTTCAGTCAAAATGGAAAAATTTTCCGAGTTTAGACTGCCCATTCCAGCCAGACGGCTGAACCAAATTTGATGTTTAAGAAAATCATTCTAAGTAGAATTTAATGCTCTTTAATTTTTGTTGAGTGAAATGTTCTGTATGAATCATAGTTTGGATGTTATAAGCCCAAAACTGCACGATGTGCCAACATTTCACGGTTATTACAATGGGCTTTTAGTATGATGTACTGTAGGTACCTGTCAACAAGCATGCCACATTTCAAAATTTTAGGATTTTTGTCCCGTTGGTAACTTTTTTATTGTGTCTAATTTGACTGCGCTAAATGAGTTGATACTCCAAAGCACTTCTCTTCTGATAACCCCCCATGGGAACAGAGGGGCCCTGGCTGGTCGACCGATTCTCTGATAACAGTGTTGCCAAATCTCCGGAGGTCGCAATGATAGGTCTTCATCAATTTTATGATATACTGTGTATATTATCGACTAGCACCAGCGCTGCGTTTGGAAAAATCGGGAACTATGGCCGTATAATTGTTATCCATCTTGCTATGTTTGTGGCACCCATGTGACAATTTTCAAATCAATATATCTGACTCCTCTTATCGATTTACCCCCTTCTGTGTATCGATAGTTATTGATAATTGATAGTTGCAGCACTTCCGAAAAGTTTCAATTTTTTTCTTCTATTAACCTCCAAACTACGTAGGGATTTCAAAGTGGCACCCTTATACGGATGCCTCATGCACACGGGTGCCACTTTAAATGCAACTCCACACGATATCTGACATTGGGGTACATGATAAAAATTCCTAATTTCGCCAAAATGTTCGTGTAGTCAAACAAAAGGTTGAGTTTGAATATGAGCAATTTAAAAAAATTCTAAGGGTATCAAATTTGAGTTTTTAGGGGTCAAAAATCGATAAAAACTGCTAAAATCGCGAACAAAAGTGCTGGGAAAGATGAGTAGAGACCAAAAAATACAATTTCAGTGGTTTTTCATACAGAATAGGGTCAAATTTGGATTTTTGTGGTCAAAAATTGGTATTAAGAGCTAAAATCAATATTATCGTTTTACACAATAACACGAATATTTATTTGAAAATTTGCTCTTGTAGCCATACTGCACGATGGGAACTTTTAAAATAATTTCTCCTGTTATCACTTGATAAGTTCCTGGAGAAACTGTTGAATTGTTCCATTTCCACTCACCATTTCCCTTTCACATAACAAAGTCCACAATTTGTCCACTATTCACTAACAACTACACGTTTAGGACTACAAAAACATATCCATTGCCTGCTGAAAGCTCAAACACACGTAAATGAATCAAGCTATAATATGTTTAGTCTTCAGCCCCCCCCCCCCCTCAGGTACTTCCAATTCACTTCAAAACGTTTCCTGAATCTTGACTATCCAGCGGTAGTTATAATTATTTTTATTAAATTAATGGTCCGAAATTACAAGTTTTACTTTGAAAATGCGACTTTTTCTCACTCTTCGTCTGTAGAAAAAATAGCTATAAGTAATTGAAATGAATCGTGAATTTCACAGACATGCTTTTATGCCTCGTTACATTTACTTCCAAGAGCTCGTTCAAATTTTCACGCTTGTCTGCTAACCTGCATGGTCCATCAGCGTGAATATTGCCTTCCACAGATTGCTGTTCATTACGTGAATGCTCTGCTCGATTTCTTCCACGTCATCGAGCGGTTCCATGGTCAACTTTGACAGCATACGGGTCACTAATTCATAAATCTGTTTTCTCGCGTCCAAGGCGGACGCGATGTCAGCCCTCAGTAGGTCGAAACTGCTTGGCATAGCCTCCTTCATCTCCGCCCCTTCAAACAGGGATTGACCAGTTTAGGATAAATGTCATATTTAAGTACTACACTGAGGTATCAATCGCCAACAATATGCAGACTACGGGTAACCTATTAAAGAGTTCGGGTAACCAAGAGTGTCGTATGCGAGAGAGAATCTGTACGGCTGTGTGAAAACGTTACAGTAGGTACCTATGGGCCCACATAACCTTCTTCGTGGAATTTGAAAACCTTCTGTGTGATTTGAAAAACCTCTGTGAAGACTATACTTTTTTTTTAAATATGCAGTACCCCATCCAAGGTGCATAATTTCTGCTTTCGGTTTCGAGCCCAATAAAATAAAAAAATTCGCGAAGTAAACCCCTTAGTTTATCGAGCCAAAGTTTCAAATGGGAACCCCCAATTTTTAATTTCATACTCGGGTTCTACGCTAACTTCATGGATGAACACCTCAGCCAACTTCTTACGCCAGTTTAAAAATGCACCAAAATTGGCAAAAAGATTTACAAACATCCCACAGAGTAGTAATGCATGCATTAGAGTGGACGTCCCTTGTGGTTGCGTATAGATCACTATCACTCATTGCACATCGCCTGGATGTCCCAGCTTCTCCCTCCCCCCTCCCCATCACCAATAGTTTCCAGTTCCCAGTAGTTTCAAAATGCACCAGAATTGGCAAAAATATTCACAAACATCTCGTAGAGTAGTGTTACGAGCCAGTTCGACGGAACTGCTTTGGTCAGCTCGACCCAGTTTTCCCGAACTCCCCTCAGGGCATCGCCCTCCGATTCAGTCTGCCGTAGCACCTTGTACGCGACTCACACTCCAACTATACATTGTGTTATCCATCCAGTAACCCAATAAAATTAATATATGTAATGTTCTGTGTGCGGGTTATGACTTCTCAACCTGTACCCTAAATCAACGCGAGGAACATTACATTTGGCGCAGCCGTATGTTCACGGACTTTAATACGTTCCCAATAAGGAATTCCGTGGTTAATTATCGTGTTTCAGTGTTGTGTGCTAACGCCGTTAAGTTTTTGTGACTATGCTGTTTCAGAACAACGTCGAAAATTCATCAGAGGGGTTGTGCTACACATTTAATACAATGGAAACACCCAGTTGAAGGGTTGAAGGCCTTTAATCCGACTTCAAGCCCCCATTCTTTAGCTTCTCACTACCGCCGCACTCTACAGAAATTGGATAGGAACTTAGATGAACTTATCCAATCCCTTCCAAGCCGGTTGGTCATTTCACAAGCGATTGAATGGGTAAAACGTGCACTCACGTACCAAGTCGACGCCCATACCCTTATCAACAAAGCCTCTGGACCAAAGACGTGCATTTCATCGAAAACACCCAACCATCACAACCTGAAACAATCATCTTCATTGGCACCAGACATCGACACATCTCAAAGTGTTACAAAAGTCAAGGACCACCAGATCGCTCATCCCGCCCGAAATATCACATCCTCTTCATCCCCAGGAACACTGAATTTTGCTTGCAAAGTTTGCGGTGGACGTCATGCCCTCCGTAAATGCAAAACATTCAAAGGAATGACCGTTGAGGAGAGATGGGATGTGATTCATTCTAATGATTTGTGTGCGAACTGCTTTGCCTAGACACATAATTCAGACGTGTACTTCTCGATTTGTATGCCAGTGTCACAAAGCACACAATTCGCTGCTTTGAGAAAACCCATTCAACTTCCCTAGAATTCGCGAAGTTGATGACTTAAAACGGGACTCTGGAGTACTCCTTTCCTCTCCACCTGCGTTCAAGGATCGGACACGTTGTGAGGAATCTACTTTGAAGAAATTCGCTCCACCCTCACTTCCACCTGAGGACAGATATTCTCAAAGAGCGGATGGAGAATCAGCAACAGAGAGCCTGTATTCAATGATAAAACTCTGCCAGTATTCCAGCTTCCCATCTAGGCTGAATTTAATGTATACACCTGAGGACAGGTGCTCCTCATAGGGGGAGGTAATGTTACGAGCCAGTTCGACGGAACTGCTTTGGTCAGCTCGACCCAGTTTTCCCGAACTCCCCTCAGGGCATCGCCCTCCGATTCAGTCTGCCGTAGCACCTGCCGTAGCACGCGACTCACACTCCAACTATACATTGTGTTATCCATCCAGTAACCCAATAAAATTAATTATGTAATGTTCTGTGTGCGGGATTTATGACTTCTCAACCTGTACCCTAAATCAACGCGAGGAACATTACAGTAGTAACGCATGCATTACAGTAGACGTCCCTTGTGGTTGCGTATAGATCACTCTCACTCACGGTAGATCGTTTGGATCTTTAAACTAGCTTCTCTACTCCTCCCCCCTCGCCCACAATCACTCCATAGTAGCAGTGCACAACCAGAACGATTTCTGAATCGAACTAATAAGCAGCCACCCAAATCGGTTGAGAACACGGGCAGCCGATAGGAAGATTTGCAGAAAATCCAGAGCCCCTCCCCACACAGAAACAAATGTCGAAATTCCAGCGACGTACGTTACTAGAATGAATTCTGAGTCGAACAAAAAAAAAAGAACCACGTGAATCAGTTGAGATTGCGGCCTGAGCAGTGCACACAAGATTTAGCCATAAAACCCACGTTTTTTCGGTACTGACCCCCCCTTTCCCCCTTGTAGAAGTAAATTTCGGAATTCCGGCGATGTAAGGCACAAATAGACAGTTTTCTGCATCGAACAAAAAAAAACCACGCAAATCGGTTGAGAACTGCGACCTGCGCAGCGCACACGAGATTCTGTCACACACACATGGACACGCCGGTGGTTTTTTCTACGGATATGGATTCAAGATGGTTTGAAACGGTTTTGACTGTGGTTCTTTTCATTTATAAACAAGGACGTCTTTAACTACTGAGGGACTTCCTAAATAAATGGAAGTTTTGCCACCATTCAAGTGTCACACGACTTTCAGCTGTTTTGTCATGCTGAATTCACTGATGAACTCAGTTTTTATTTTCATCAACGAGCATTCTGACAACTTAGGTAGAGCCGAAGGGTAAAATTGCAAGAACAATCTCACAGATGCTTTGAAAATAAAAACTGAGTTCACCATAGAATTCGGCAAGAGAAAACAGTTGAATGTCATGTGTCATTCGATGTTGGTGAAACTTCCATTTAAATGTGATTTTTTTTGTAATTTTTGGCGCATTTTGGAAGTGGCGTAAAAAACCGGCTGAAATCCGAATCTGAAATAAAAATTGGGGGAACCAATTTTATCAATTCATCTCAAAAGTGACATTTTTGCACACGGCGCCTAGTGCTTTGAGGTATCGCGATGTATGTGGTTCATCAATAGATACATGGTACTGAAAATGTATGGCTTACTTTTTGGAACAGGCAGTACTACGTAGATTTTCCTCGGCGGTCCTACAGGCATGAGCTGACACGAGTTTTCTCCACACTCGTCAGATGAGCTGACACCACGACTTGAGATTTTATTTATCAAAATTTTCAATGCCACAGAGTAATTATCGGCGTGCTCTAATTCTTTCCCTTCTACGGCAGAAAACTCAAAAACATCCCAGTCCGCTAACATAAACATAACAAGAAACATGAAAAATCAGCTTTGTCAACACTTAGGCGTTATATAATTATTATGATAGTTAGTAATATGTAGTAGTAATGTAGTAGTAGATAGTTATAGATGTGTAGTAGATAGTTAGTAATGATAGTAGTTACTTAATGAAATATAATTTGCAAAAAATGGTTGAATATACCGGAGACAAGAGCGAAACAAAGGTCCCACTCTTCGCGCATACACTGACGCTATAATTATTACAATAACTTCTTATCGCAATGAAATTCATAGTCGGACAAAACCTGCATGACCCTAACAACTTCACCAAAATCGAACTAACAGAACAGGAGCTGTCTACAAGAGTGCAAATTGATCACAGAAAGCAGACGAAAAATACAGTTCGTAGAAGTTTTATTTGATGAAATTCAAATCCAATTTGGTTCTTGAGACCAGTTCACACAAATCCTCAATATTTCAGCACGTTTGTATTGTTCTACCGTGTGCGTAACAACTATAGTAGGTGAGCAGTTATAAGCAACTGTGTACAGACGGGTACGGAACCAAATTTGTTCCTTGATTTATGATTTGGAGGACAACTGGTATATAATATAAATAAAAACAGGTAGGAACCCAGTTTAGGAATCAACGGCAACAACTTACTGAGATTAGATGCACGATCAAAAAGCTCGACCATGTATTTGTACAAGGATCTATTCGCCAATTTAGCATTCCTTAGCTTGTATGTATAATGGTCATCGCCCTTTTGGAGGTCCAAAGATTCAATCTGGGTCAACAAAAGATCGACGCTGTCCGCGGTATGTTTTAAAATGTTTGCAACGTGTTTCATCTTCTCCCGACAGGGAACAAAGGTTTGGCTGTAGGTATGGGACAGGAAAAAGCTGATGAGCGGTATGGCAGTCGGAATCTTCATTATCGATGATTTCTTTTCTGGAACCTGACAGAAAGGAACTTATTGCGTTTGAAAGCAAGAGACAAGGGTATCTGTTTGGATTTACTCCTCTTCCTCGCGATATCGTATTATTAAGTAGTCTTATTACCCTAAAAAACAACCCTGTTGTAAAAATTTACCCATCAACCGCAGAAGCAAAAAAAACCACAGTCATGCAGCATGGCTATAAGAGCGAATTTTCGAAGTTTTCGGCATCTTCCTCCTCCGCCTAAAATTTTCTGAAAATTAATTTTCGGCCAATGTTTTCCCAACTTGATACCATACAAAATTAAAACAGGAGTAGTTTTTCGCAAAGTGAAATTTGGGGTGGAAGGATGGGGAGGGGGAAATCAAAAATGTTTTGAATACCAGAAGAGTAGGTATTGGGTACGTAACAAATTTTTTGTTCCATTTTTTGCCGAGTAACACCTCGGTTTGTAGATTTTCCAACGCTGAACACGATGGTGGAGTCAGAATTGCGATATCCCATTCCGTTATCAGATTAGAGCAGACGAACCAGGAAGAACATCTCAAGAAATAACCACGTTCCTTCATCTTCAAAGTGCTCCAGTTTGAGAATGGAATGAGATATCGCAATTCTGATTTCACCATCGTGTTCAGCGTACAAAAACCTTTAAAATGAGGTGTCACTTGTCAGACTTTTTCATTTTGGGAATTTATGGGTAATTTCCCCCCCCTAAAACTCCCCAAAACTCCCCCTTAGAGTGACCCGATTCTGCCCATCTTCGAACTTAGCCTGTCGATTGCCAAGACAGATTTTTCGTGCAAATTTGAACTTTTTATCTCAATTCTTTCGAGAGTTATCGTCTGGAATGACACATACATATATAAATATATAAATATATATATAAATATATAAATATATAAATATATAAATATATATATATATATACATATAATTTTCGGTGTCTTTCGGCAGGGAATTCAGGATGGTCTGAAACGGATTTCGGTATAAAAATCTTTCGGAAATTCGAGTTTTAAAAATTTTGGACCGAGAACAATAGCTTCCTTTTCTTCGAAAATTCGCTAAAAGGATTGACATCCATTCTGCCCGCCGAAGTGCACACTCGGTGCTTCCCTCCTCGCTCTTGGATGTGCATAAATATAGAAATCTGTTCCTTCCCCGTCTGTTGGTTGAGTGTATGGAAATCTGGTCCTTCCCCCCAAACCTTGAAATTTCTTTCAACGCTATTTGGCGAGGATTTTAACCTGCCGTGGCGGAATGAGGGGGGGAATACACAAAAAGGCACTTCCTTGGTGCATAAAATGTGTGTGCAAAATTTCAGCTCTTAAAAACCTCTCTAATCTCCCTCTCCAATGATGGGGGGGGGGGGGGGGACACAAAAAGGCACTTCCTTGGTGCATAAAATGTGTGTGCAAAATTTCAGCTCTTAAAAACCTCTGTAATCCCCCTTTCCAATGATGGGGAGGGGGTTACACAAAAAGGCACTTCCTTGGTGCATAAAATGTGTGTGCAAAATTTCAGCTCTTAAAAACCTCTCTAATCTCCCTCTCCAATGATGGGGGGGGGGGGGGGGACACAAAAAGGCACTTCCTTGGTGCATAAAATGTGTGTGCAAAATTTCAGCTCTTAAAAACCTCTGTAATCCCCCTTTCCAATGACAGGTGGGGTGGATTACACAAAAAGGCACTTCCTTGGTGCATAAAATGTGTGTGCAAAATTTCAGCTCTTAAAAACCTCTCTAATCCCCTTTCCAATGATGGGGAGGGGGGTTACACGAAAAGGCACTTCCTTGGTGTATAAAATGTGTGTGCGAAATTTCAGCTCTTAAAAACCTCTCTAATCCCCTTTCCAATGATGGGGGGGGGGGGGGGGGGGACACAAAAAGGCACTTCCTTGGTGCATAAAATGTGTGTGCAAAATTTCAGCTCTTAAAAACCTCTGTAATCCCCCTTTCCAATGACAGGTGGGGTGGATTACACAAAAAGGCACTTCCTTGGTGCATAAAATGTGTGTGCAAAATTTCAGCTCTTAAAAACCTCTCTAACCCCCTTTCCAATGAGGGGGGGGGGAGACAATTCACACAAACGGACCTTCCTTCGAGCAATGTTTGCAATGAATGTTTGCAAAATTTTGCACGAAAGGCACTTTCTTCTAATATTACGAATGTGTGTGCCAAATTTCAGCTCTTAAAACCCTCTCTAACCTACTCCTCAAAACTGCCTCCACCCAAAATGGTGGGAGGGGGGACTGCACAAAAGGCAATTTGGAGCATAGGGAATGTGTGTCCAAAATTTCAGCTCGATCCGTTATGTCTCTGAGGATGTAGCCCTGTCAAAGAAGAAGAAGAACAAGTAGAAAACTTGAAACAGCGATTTTCATACTTCCATAACTCCGGTACCTGATGGTCCCGAGAGCTGAAATTTGGTGCACATCCTCAGGGGCACCTCGAGAACGGGTGTACGAAAAATCAACACCAGATACCCCCCAGGGGCCGAGCAGTACCCAAAATCCAAGGAGACTTCATGTTATATCTTTCAGCACTGTTGGTATCACAGGCAGATGCGAAATTATCCTCAGAACTTGTTCAGCTGATCAGAGCACCTCCGTAACAGGTTTCTATATTTCATTTCTATATTCCATAAATTTAGTAGGTAGTACCTACCATACTATCAAAGAGGGCTCAGAGTTAGTGCCAAATGCCGGTATTGTTGGAAGAATAGGTACAAATACAAAATTATTGCCTCAGTCAGAACTGACTCAGCTGATGAGTGTAATGTTTCAGCATTGTGGCCACTAGCGAAATGGGGAATTTCGTGGATTACAAATTGTCCTTTTTCGGCCAAATTCTGTTTAATAATGGAAATTAACACCACCCACGTAATGAGGTGTTTTTGTCGGAAAGTCTAGGAAGAAAACAAGGGTAAAATTTGAATTTCTGAGTTCCCGCTAGAAATGAGGTAAATTGCTGAATAGTTAAACTCAAATACGGCTTAGAGCGCTAGTGCATCACTTAAAATTATGTACAGAACACCATGGATGGATGGATAGAACCGCAAATTTATAAATAAATTAACTGCTACGAAACAAAAGATTTTTTTTCTAGTCGCAGGTCGCTTTCCATTAAAATGATTACTTCCTTGTGCCAAAAGAACTTTTACGATCAATTATTTTGGGACCGACACTGCCAAAAATTATACTGTTACCTAGTTTCTATTCCGAAAAGGATCGTACTCACCGATAGTCTTCATCGAACTATCTGAGATTAGAGTTTGAGGATATTGTACACGTACCTGCCAGTAAAAATTTTAGAGGTGGTGGTTGTAAAAACGTGAAACCGATTAAAATTTTGTTATATTAGGTAGATCTAGACCTTAGTGTTTGGAGGTTCCTGGAGTTCTTCCCCACCACAGGTTTTTACCTACTCACTGCCTACTCGCCCTACGACCTAATACTCACTAGGGATTTCTTGGGAAATGCTATGTGGAGGGTTAACTCATCTCATTAATTAAAAATCTATATTAATATAGATTTTTTCTTGAGTATTCACCCTCTAGGAATTCCCTATTTTTTCATCGAGGATTCACCCTCTAGATCACTTTTGTGGTATTTGCCATTTAGAGGATTTTTGTGGTATTTGAGATCCTAACTTTTAGTTTATTTTTAGACAAAGCGTCTTATATGTCTAAAAATAAACTAAAAGTTAGGATCTCAAATACCACAAAAATCCTCTAAATGGCAAATACCACAAAAGTTTTAGCGATTACTGACTCGGCCACATTTCAAATTTGACCAGCTTATTCCCAAATTGCCCTCCCTCTAACTCATTATTTCTTTTGAGAAATTTTCAAAGAAAATAAGTCATTTTGTGTTCTTTCTCCCCATACCTACATGTTCCACGCTCCTGCTGAACCTGTAGCGTGTAAATTAGACGCGGAATTTCCATGTTGGGATGTCTGGACACTTTAACAGACATGATGCAGAAATCGGACATGATTGTGAATAGATTCCGAAGTCGGTCCTAAGGTCGGTGACTGGTCGATACATTACGGACTGCGTTCTTTCTGAGTGATGATTACAAGCCAAACAATTATGTAGGTAGCATGCAACCCTGATCAGTGAAATGGATTTTCAAAAACTACATGGCAAGGACCAAAGAAAATAAGATGAAATCAGGCAAATCCGCCAAACCAAAAAATAAAATAATCAGTGGTACAATTAATTATTGATTTTAGGTATCTAAACCCCACTATAAAATATCAATTTTAAGCTAAAATATTTTCGAGAGTTTAAGTAAAATAATGTTCTTTTCTGTTATGTGTATTCATGTAATAGCACTTCTGGTTCTCTTTGTTGTAGATTTTTAGCCATTTCGGTCTTATCAATTGAACATTTGGAATCGAACAACACACCTGACAACACTTCATGCCCTGATAGTAGACACCAAGTAGGTATGTAGATCACCTACTGGATTAGCGTCTTTGAGTTTTATATATTATCTAAAAATAATTATAAGATTACTGGTAAAACGAAGAATTTCAGGAGGAACCTACCGGTACAACAATACTTGGAAATACATCTGTAGTGGATGGG
Organism: Leptopterna dolabrata; assembly: GCA_954871275.1. NCBI lineage: Eukaryota > Metazoa > Arthropoda > Insecta > Hemiptera > Miridae > Leptopterna > Leptopterna dolabrata. The sequence goes on along the minus strand of OX940989.1, from coordinate 9,216,310 downwards.
GCGTATCCACCACGAGCGGTGTGAGGGGGGCTATGCTCGGGCTGGTTATGGGCGGACCACCACCATTTCCCGGGATCTTCTCGGATGTGTCCGTTGGTTATGGGCATACCACCACCATTCACAGAGTCTTTTCGGGCTCGTTGCCGGGTAAGGTTATGGGCGGACCACCACCAACACCCGGATCTTTTTGGAGTGTGCTCGGTAGGTTATGGGCGGACCACCACCATACCCGAGATCTTTTAGGGCGAGTTGGCTGCTGGTACCACATTTCACAGCATCTTTTGGGATAGGAGAGAGAGACGAGGTAAGGAGAGAGAGAGAGTAGTCAGCGACTAGAGGAGAGCGTAGAATGAGGAAAAGGAGGCAGGAGGCGAGTATTTATGTGCTTGGGAGCGGTCTCCCTCCATCCTCTAGCTAGTAGAGGATGGTGGGGATCCCCAGGCTGGCCCTCGGTTCTCGTGCGTCCTCTGTCCCCACTTCTATGTTTATTTGGCGAGATCTTATTTCTACGTACAATCGTTGTGGTTCTGGGAGGATACCACGACAACATCTATAAGACGTGAATTAAAAAAACGCTGCAAATTATTACACAACGTTTTATTATTTTACTAGTACAGATGCCACTTCTGCGTAGATCTCGGTTTTCTGTGGTCAATATCCACCCTCGTGCTCCCCCAGGAAACCAGCCAGGGAATTACAGTTTCATAAAAATGCGCGGGATTCAATAATTCAATTATTAATTATTTGTTGTAATTCATGAAGCATAAGGTTTGTTCAAGTCAGAAAATTACCTATCTACAAAATTCAAAAGAGCCACCATTCTTCAAATTAAATACTTAAAATGCTCGATTTCATACAGCTATCCGTGATTATGGTCCGGATCCGGTGGGCCGGATTTATACCGTTTCATTCACGATCATGTTGACGAAGCTTTTCGGTGCAAACGAACGGCTGGATGGACAACGCTCCGGGTAGTCTAAAAAAACTCTAGTTCGAGACCAATTTAAACTCGTTAAAAAACCATACTCTTTTATTGAACGTTTTTTAGCTACTTCAAATTGCAACCCCTATTTGTCATCCATCTATAGAGATGACTGACAGTAACGCCGAGCTTTGCGGACCAACTAGACCCCAAATGGGACCCATAAACCAAATTTCATAATTTTTGGTTCATGGTAGGCTTTGGAAATGTGTGCAAATTATTGATTCATTATTAAGGAGTCATTATTAGTAATGACCTTTGGAATCGGCACTGTACTTCCAGCCGTTCGTTCGACCGAAAAGCTTCGTCAACATGATCGTGAATGAAACTGTATAAATCCGTCCCATATATCACTGCTATGGAACATCTGATTATAATCACAGATGGCTGCATGAAATCGAGTTGGTTGTTCTGTGATATTAATTCATTTGAAGAATGATGGCTCTTTTGGATTTTGTTGATAGGTAGGTACTTCTGGAACTTGAACAAACGTTATGCTTCATGAATAAAAACAAATTATTACGAATTACCGAATGCCGCGGATTTTTATGAAACTGCAATTCCTGGCCGGCTCCACTACTCGATTTAGGGCTTTCCTGGGGGGAGCACGAGGGTAAGTATTGACCACAGAAAACAGTGATCTATGCAGAAGGGCCAGTTATACAGGTAAATATTAAACCGTAGTCCAATAATTTGCAGTGTTTTTCATTCAATTTTCGGATTTACGTACCTTGAAATAGAAACCATAAAATTTTGGGAGGTGGGGTTAATATTTGTCCCCATGCTCCATTCCGAAAGTGCATTATTGAAAATAATAAACCAATAACCACAACGCACCAATAACGAACGAAAGGGCGATATAACTTTTCAGTATAAAAAGTAACAAAGGTAAAACTCATTGTGAAAACCACATTGTTAGAACATATAAACGATCGGACAACAAACTACTCATGTCCGACGTACGGTTTGAGAAAGATAAATGAGGAAAGAAGAAGAAGTTGATAAGCGTTATCAAAAATCAAGGTCGAGATCCGCTTGGTCTCAACCTCAAGTCTACTTATCAGTTTTTCGCGCACCATTTCTTCATTGTTCTTTCTCCTTCGACTTCGGTTGATTTGATTGCAGCTATAAAAACCTCGAATCACCATTGTAAAATTCTTTATAGGCTTCAGTTCTGAGCAAAAGGCGCTGGCGATGGATCTTCTCGGCTCGATACTAAACTCAATGGAGAAACCTCCGAATGTCAACGATCAACAGAAAGAACAACTCAAAAGTGAGTTATAGAAATGAATCGACAGCAATGGGTTTTGAATTGGTAGGTTTGTTGTGACGTTATTCGTAAGAGATTTATAATGATCTGGGTTGTTTGAGGTAGAAGAAAATCGTGACAAGAGCGAACCATCCAAGTTGGTTCTGAAATTTATTGTGATTCGTAACACACAACCACAGTTTCGACCAGTGAAATACTCTACATGTAACTTCGGTTTAGACCCCGTGGTATTTCATATAGGCGACTTTCCCGATGAAAGGATCCGATTTGGCGGGGTGTTTTTTATGGAATGGTGGCATCTGACACCTATTCAAAAGGCCACACACCAAAGCTAAGTAGGTAGGTACCTACCTATTCAATTATTTCAAATGCATAACCAAAACATGTTCATAATAATAAAGTTAACAACAGATACACAAATATAATATGTGTTTATAATAATAATTTTATTTTGCCATGAGCACCTGTATAACAAGAACAAGACAAGTATCTTCATAATTTATGCAGTGTAAGAGTTACGAAATCCACAAGATATAACAGTAAATGCTATAAGTGTACAAGTGTGATACAAGTGATATAACAGTAAATAATCGATGAAAATAACTACCTATATTACCTATAAAGTTCCCGGTTTATTAAGAACGACTTGATATTTCTCCTGAAAACAGGGACGGCACTATCAAAATTGCTCAAATCCTGCTAATGAAGTGGTTGGCGATGACTGTTACTCTATGGATACCTCAAGCTCCGTTTGAAAAATTACAAGTTCAGTGAAGGTGACGTTCATCAGTGAATGATGAGATTGGAGGGGCACTTAAGATGCGCAAAGCTATTTTCTGCTAATGCAAATATTTCTCAGGTTCTGCTCGTTTGTAAGGCTAAGGCCTTTACCTGGCCTTAGAAATGAATAAACTGACCTGAGGGTTTCCCTGGAGACAACAGGCAGTTAACGGAGCTGCTCTTATCATTTTGCTAGAGCACTTAAGTGTGCTGACGGAAATCGAGAACAGAGTCAACAGTACGAGTACGCTTCGGATGTATGGTCTCCTCATTACACGTCCATTTTGCACGGTTGGAGAAAGTGCAGCATAATTTTCTGAGGTACGCAGCCTTTAAGCTCCACACTCTACCAGACAGTGTAAACTATAATGAATTGTTGGCGCTCTGCAACCTGAGTTCACTGGAAGTTCACATGAAATGTGCCGACATGGCGTTCTCTGAGTAATATACACCTATGTATTCAGTTCAACTTGACGTGAACCTGCCTACACCTGCTAAAATAACATCATCAACTTATCTACCGATCGCAGTGAAGTTAGTGTCGTCAGCTCTCAATCTTTGTGTCAGCACACTCGATAGCTGATGGCAGGTCGCTGACCAACGCCAGGAAGAGCAAAGGCCCCAACAAACTCCCCTGGGGCACCCCTCAAGTAGCAAGCTGCCCAAGCCTTTCTCCAACATGACACGGATTGAAGTTCAGGTACACGACAGTTCAGGTACGATTGGAAACATTCCTTTGCGAAGCCAGATCAAAAGCCTTGGACAGATCAATGCAGCAGCCCATCACTGTAGCACCTTCGTCCACCCTGTGGAAGACAATCAGTGAGATCCTTACAGCGGATTGTTCTATCTGTTCTTGTTATATAGGTGCTCATCCCGAAATAAAGTTATTATAATTATATGGTTGCATCCATTCTTTGTTTTGTAGAACAGAAATTGGAGCTACGGAAAAGGCAAGATGCTGAAAAGGACATGCTTCGAAAATTCAGAGAGAAGGTCAACTCTTCTTGCTTTTAAAATATAACAATATCCACAATTATAATTCAGCTTTAACGATCATAGTGATGAAGTGAATTTAGATAAGAAATAAAATATGTGTCTCCCGTTTGTTTCATGTTTCAGACCATAAAACACGTCGGAGATTTCGTTAACGATCCCAAAAGGACACGTCTCAAGTATCCCGCCATGGACAAACTATTTCGTCAGATAGTGTAAGTGTAACATCTTGAAAAGATTACTTGAGTGTATTCGCGATTGTTGTTTAAAGTGGGCATACAATTTTTTACCAATACAAATTCATATACACTAGGTTTCATTGAGCTGTGAACTAAATTACTTCTAAGATCATCGATTTTCGAAATTTGTACTTGTGATGAATCAATCATTTACTAATTTATTGCAGTTTTTTGTACCTTCTACGGGTTATTGTAACCCAAATTTGATCCTTTTTGTTTAAACCTATTCATTTGAATGACTGAAGTATAAATTCACCACCTTCCTGTATTTTTCATGGAACTATTCAAATGTTTGGCAGTTTGATTATGAAAAAAAAATCAATTGTTGCTCATTATTATGCAAAAACATAAGTTCCCTTGTTCAAACAGAACCAAATTTGTTCAGCGATGTATAATAATGTCCAGTGCAGATTTTTGAATTTAACTGCTTTGCTACAGATTTGTATGGAATCATACTAAAGCTTGTAGTTTATCGATTCTGTAGTAAAAATATTGTGGGTCTATTGCGATAGGTATTTTTCTGCATAATCCCTTAGTGTAAACTCCTACCTTACATACTTTTATAGCTATCACGCTTTGATTTTCCTCGTTTCCAATCATGCATTTTCCTGACTGTGGCAGACACGAACTGGCCGAAGAGGCTGGGCTCACGGCGCAGAGTTTCGGTCAAGAGGGTGTCGACAGGTACATTATGGTTTTCAAAAAAGAGTACCCGCCTACCGAAGACGAGCTGGCTGTACTTCGCACTGGGGAGGAATGGACGCTGGAGAAAGAGCGGGAAATGGCGGCTCAGGTGAGTTCGATCAATGTTGCCAACAGAATCCAGACAGTTTTAAAGAAGGTGGCATCTCTGAAGTGCTTTTGCTCAGAGTTGGCCATTATGAACACTTCCATGTAATGGCAGTAGACTTTGGTGGGAGTATATATTGTCTATTTATAAATGTTCTATATGTTGCCTATTTAATATTGTACGATTATTTCATCTATTTTTACTCTAGCACATTCCTGAACTATGTACAAATTCAGAGTTATTATTCAGAGTTTCGAAGTGTAGGTAATGTACATACTGAACAGCACTTGTGCTTCCAAGCACAGATCTTGGGTAATGATCCAGGGAGGAAGGAAAGTTTTGCGGATATCAGATGAACACTAATTTAATTATAAGCTTATTTACTAAAATACAGACTAATATTTTATTACAATTACTGTACTGTACAAGTATGTATGTATGTATACAATACAAGTAGTACAGGTATATATATATACCTGTACATCTGCTTCAGTGTTGGTATCCTGTCGGTATTCCACCCGTAACAACAGTGAGCACCACCAGAATACTCTGAAAACTACCCCGGTTGCTGGTTTCAAGCGCAAGTCTTAAACTGCTCTGTAAACCTACTTCATCAGCATTTTCTGTAGTTCTTAATTCAACACTTTTAACGTTTAGTTGCTCATCAAATGTGTTGTTTATTAGAGGGAAAGAGAGAAGATCGCGGCGATCGAAGCGAACCTCAAACCCTCCAAGGAGGACAAGAACTTCGTTCCAACTACCAACTACAGAGAGAAATACCAGCATCTGATAGGGCTAGATGCTGCCAAAGATGCTGCGAAGATTACGCAAACGAATAAACAGTACGGATTCGGTATGTATTCGAATGTGTACGTCACGTTCTACAAATGTTGATTCAATTTGACCGTAAATGTCTATAATTGTGCAGATTTAGTGACCAAAAATCACATCGAAAAGCAGAGAGCAAAATTGAGTAAAAAGAACCAACTATCTGTGGACATTGTACCTAGGTACCTTTCACATTCCGACTCTGTAGGTACCTATCACATTCCACAACACAGCATTATGAATAGATCATTTCTGAGCCTACCTAATACTTCAAGACACTTCGGTAATAATATTCAAAGTTACAGTTTAATAATTAATCGAAGCAATGTGGACATGTCAAAACAAAGCGGCACCGACAGGTGGTGAGACAGGAAAGGAATGTGGTTCCAACAGCCAGACAAGTATACAACGAGATTGCCTGCCGATTTATCACAGAACTCGTACAGATTCAAATCGTATTTAATGGGCATCGGGTTTTGTATTCTGAGACGCGTTGAAGGCTGTTCTAAAATACCGGGCTTGAAAAATAACTAGGTACCTCCCTAAATGAGGACTAAGGTTAGGTGGGTATTTTTGCTAATAGACCATGTAGTGAATGTTATTTGACGCAATCCACTACGAGAGGCGTCGAGGGGGGATGTGCCCGGTTTGGATATAGGCGTACTTACCACCATGCCCGGGATCTTTTTTGATGTATGTCCGGTTTGGTTATGGGTGGACCACCACCATGCTTGGAATCTTTTCGGGAGCGTGCCTGGTTTGGTTATGGGCGGACCACCACCATGTCCAGGATCTTTTTGGATATGTGCTTGGTTTGGTTATAGGCGAACTACCACCATGCCCAAGATCTTTTAGGGAGTGTTGCCTAGTTTGGTTACGGGCGGACCACCACCATATCCAGGATCTTTTAGGTATAAGGAGAGAGATGAGGAGTGAGGGGAGAGAGATAAGTCAGCGACTTAAGGAGAGCGTAGAATGGTTGGAAAGGTGAAGGAGGCGAGTATATATAGCCCTTAGGGCTAACTCCCTCCATCCTCCAGCTAGTGGAGGATGGTGGGGATCCCCCACTGGGTACCTCGGTTCTCCTGTGAACTTCTATGTTTATTTGGCGAGATCTTAAGTTTACAAGGAGTGGTTCTAGGAGGATACCACAACAGACCACAAAACTTGAAATGAAGATACCTAGTTAATAATATGTGTCTCAGAGGAAAGCTGTCCTCAGCACTGTGGATGTCTGATGAAATGTTCTGTAGCTGTACAGATAGATAGTCCTGCGACTGCGAATACATGAGGCACCCTGTACAAAGCCCAGTACCTATGCATTCCAGCTCCAACGTGGTATGGACCATCATTCACACTCATCCTGTGACATGACTGTGACATTCTTGTCTGTTTTTTCGAGTAGGTCCATATGGGTCCAAGAGAAGAAGGGAAGAGTGCACGTCCTTGTGAAACATAATTTGTCTTCCTCTGATGGCGACACCACGATACTTCTCTAATGATGTTGCCTTGCAGGATTAAAGTGAAGGTATTAGGTTCATTCGCACTGGCTTTTTCTGACAGATGGCTGACTCCTAGAAAACTGTAAGAAACCATCCGTGATCCTGTACCATCGTGATTATGACAAGGGTTTGGTAATGGTTGGGAATTGGGAAGACATTGCATGGCTAGTTCTAGTCTGCCCTATTGTCTGCGGACTGGAATGACGATAAGAAAACAGCTTTGGATAGTCAGAAAACACTGCAAACAGCTGGTCATGGATGCTATACAATCAGAAGACTCTGAGATCACTGCAAACGGCCCAGCAGATGATCACTGTGAACAAACCTATTGTAGTAATATAGGTAGTTACTAGTTCTGTGATCAACTGAAGGTTCGAGTCAGAGATAATTCAGATTATTGCGTTTGAATAGTTACCGTCTCATTTCCATATGGAGTTAGTTTGATTTGTTTATTCATATCTCTTTCCTCATAAGGGCTAGTGCGCAAACGTACTTAAACTGTAATTTAATCTTCAACCCATTTATCAAGCTGAAAAATCGTATCATGCAAACCGATGGCTCTGGGATCTTCCTAGATGTAGTCAATTAGTGTGATAGATTGATGGGGACCTTGAAGGGATCATATGATTGTGAATAGCACTTTGGTTTTGACATTTCCATAAAAGGAGGAATAATTGAGTATCCTACAGATGTTTGGGATCAACAGGTAGTAAGTGAAGATGTGCCATCTTCATGAATGACGATCCTTGTGAGTACAAAGAATAAAAATGGAGTTATTCACCGAAACCGGTATATAACAGGTATTTTTTGCGTATTAGTGGTCACCTTTCAATAACTCCGTTTATTATTCTTTGAAATGGGTTTCCCCGATTTCGTCGAGAGTTAGGAGTGGATCTAGTTCGTTGGAAGAGGAGTACAGCCGCGTAAATTAAGCTACTAAAGAGGGGCCCCGAACCGATTCCTGTGTAAAACCCACAGTAATTTAAAGACATCGGAAATTTAAATGAGGAATAAGGTTATTTCTGCTCATAGACCATAAAACTTGAATCAGCCGTGAATAGCACTTTGGTTTTGATATTCCCGTAAAACGAGGAATAATAATTGATTATTCTGTAGATATTTGATGTACAATAAGTGAAGAGGAGAACAGAAACGAAATTTTCCACACATTATAAAAGGCAGCCATTTAAAAAAATGTGAACTGATAGGCTGGCACGAGCGGGATTTTATTGGAAGGTGGGTGGGAGAAACCGGTCAGACCTCGTAAAATATCTGACCGATCAGACGGTTTTATTATTGAAGTGATCAGAAGGTTTGTGCAAACAGTCAACCTGTGGATGTTGTATATATATAACGCCCTGCGAAGTGGTGAGAGGCACGTCCCGAACCAAACACATTTTCTGGCAGGTTTCAACTGTAGTAAGTTGGCTTGGGCAAACAAACCTACTGTCCCTAATATTCCCGGGCGCCGAAGCGCGTTGCTTGACAATGACATGAGGGGGGATTACGAGGCCTGAGAGCAGGGGTAAAGTGGCAGCTGCAGAGCAACATTCTCTGCTGGCGGTCCTGCGAGCGGTCTGGTCTCAAGGGATGGAACAAAGCCAGGCAACTGGGATCTTGCCCATCCCAAAACCAGTACCACAGACAGGGGGAGCCCCAGGCAACCGACACATCCGCCTAGGCAAAGCGTCACCTGCTTGCCCCCTGCATGCGGTCGGCATCGTGGTGGTTGTGATTGATTACCCAAGACGCTGGAATTGAACCAGTTGCAATGGTTCGGGGCCCATCTGGGTAGGCTCCGGCATGTGAGTTTTGTGGGAAACCAAAAACTTGGGAACCAACCTGCTAAGTTGGTAGAGTGAGCTAGAACACTCGCCACCACCGTAGGTATAACAGGAACTTGGGTATATCCAAGGACTCTGCCTGATTGTACAGTCACCTCTCAGGAGGGCTTCCCTGTTTGCTTGCAACAGGGGGGAAATCGTAAGCTTTGAGCTGGGCTCTCCTTTTAACACCGAACATTGTCCCTAATACCCATTTTTTCTTATAGATATGAAACTAAATATTCTGATGGTGTTTTATATGTTTGTTTCTGTACAGTTCCTAGTGAAAACAAAAAAGACCACCGGTCTATCGAAGAAACCCTTGCGGACATCCAACGCAAAAAACGGAAACTCAATCCAGAGACTGAGAAATGAACGTTAACACTGTGTTATACATTAATGTACATCGTGATTGTTTTGAAGATAGTATTAGAGAGCAATCATAGTTGTAAATTGGCCGTTCTAGTACCTACATATGTCAAGATTATTTTTATTTTCTCTACCTATATTTACTTTTATTTTTCGCAATAAAGTCGGAAAATCACGGCAAAGAGGTGATTAATGAATGGATATGCTGAAGATTAAAACGTACATTTGAGATCTGGCAGTATTCAGCTAACTAGGTACATTTTAGTTTAAAAGAGGAGATAGATATTATTAGTTTAAAACGAATATGCCTACCGTTGAATTTCAAATTTGTTTATTTTTACAGGATTTATGGGTTTTGGATTGGACGATAATAACTTTAACATAATTGGTTCCTATCGATTAGTTAGGGATCCTAACTAATAGGGAATTTGTTAGGAATTCAGCCACCAGAACTGGGTTTTTTAAAGGTTCCAAAACCAGAACCTAAGTTTTTCTGAAGGGTGGGGATGAGTTTTAGAACTGTTTCAGTTCGAGAACTCATCAGCTGGAACACCTCGGAAACGCGCCAAACAACTGTGATGAGGGCCGAAAAATGGCTGAGTAGGTACCACAGAGGGTTGGAGGGACATGAGATGTTGGGAAGGTTCCAGTTGAATTTGAATTGAAGGTTCCAGTTGAATCTTCAGTTCTGTTGGAAAACATCCCAAAATGTATGCATTAGAGTGGACGTCCCTAAGGTGGTGTACATCACTCTCACTCATTGCAGATAGTCTGAAATTTTATACATATGAGTAACTGATATTATGATGATGATGAATTCATTGTGCAATTTAATTACCTAATTTCATGACAAGTGGCGTGATATGAGCAGCTTACGTACATATATGTTTGACTACCTACATTAGAGTAGGCGACATAATGCCCCAAGAATATTGTGAATAAATTGACGTAAGATTAGGGTGCTACCTCCCTATTGTTTCTTATATATACCTATGTCGTATGGAGTTTCAAAAGTTGAGAATACAGGCAGCAAATCCAAAATTTCCAGAAAATCCCGGGTTCTCCCCCCCCCCCCCCCAATAGAAATAAATTTCGAAATTCCGGCGACGTAGTGCACAACTAGACAGATTTCTGCATCAAACAAAAAAAAGAATCCCGTGAATCAGTTGAGAATTAAGCGCTGGGCAGTGCACACAAGATACACATTCTATGATTTTTATTCATGGATTTTGATTCAGGATGGTCTGAAACGGATTTGTATGTGGTTCTTCTCATTCTCGGCTGAGTGTTGTCCTCGTCTAACCAGACCAAACACGTAAGGACGTCTCTTACTACTGAGGGACGTCCTAATAACCCATCCCATCCCATCCCAGTTCTCGCACCTGAAGCGGTTGGAGCAGTTTACAAATGAAACCTTTTTAACACTCAGTGTGATTGGCACAGGTTTTGTGCGCAGTGGGTTGTGCGCCGAACTCAGTTTTTTGATAACTCGCGTCGGGTGGAACAAGCCGACTAGTATAGATCCTGTACCACTCCTCTCTACAAATCACCTAAACAAAGTGACAACTATGTCACTTTGTTTAGGTGATTAGTTTTAAAGGAATACAGTCTCTGTTTTTCCTACATCATGATAATAATATCAGCCTGTAACACGAGTCTATAATACCAACATACACGCATGCATTCATCTATCACCTCTGCTGATTGTATATTGTAATGTAAGATTATGTAGGAATATAATTTGACGTCGCCAAATTGTCGTTGGAAATTAAAAATGTAACCGGAGATATTTTTGAAATCTGGCTACATCAGCTAAACTGAATTGCATTTTGAAACAAAACTAAATTTGGTCTGCGAAACTGATGAAGAATATGTTTAGAAATAATGAATAGTACCTAACATTGAATCTTTACTTGTAATATCCAAGTATGTAATATAAGTATACCTATGTAATTTGGATTGAAATCGAAACCGAACATTTGGTACCATCAGAACCTTCACTTTTATATTTTCTTGTTTAAAGTATTATTTTTTTTGTTTACTGGCATGTTGGAAATTATAGTTCACGAAGTTGAATGATATTTTTACGTCTTTAGTCTTCAATAACTCGTTCTTAAGATTGTACATTAATATATGCAGTAGAATTTGTATTTCGACAAATGAATTTTTTATCATTAAATAACAAATATTTTCTCTCTCAATTTACCTACTTACTTACGTGCAGGTAGTAAGAAATTATAGGTCCTTTGTTTTAAGCGATCTCTAGTTGTTCCTTCACAGATGGTACAAATTAATTAACAATCGTCGCACTTGATCAGTGTATTAAATATTGTAAACAGTCATGGTTCTGTTGTACTAGTATTTAGTTGTTTAGTATTTAATACACAAGTACATACCTACTCTGTACATTGGCATAGAATCATTTTCTGTAAGTAGTTTTTTTAATAAACGAAATCGGTCGATTAAAAAGCATTATTTTCAAGTTTTTCGACCCTTTTTGCGTTTTTCTTACCCTTTGGATAGAATTTTCTTGGGCAATTTTCTTGGGTTACAATTTTTTTTTTGACAAATTCTGTTCAATGACGGACAATTATTACCACATAATGAGGTGTTTTTGTCTGAAAGACTAGGCAGAAAACGAGTGTGAACTTTGAATTTCTGAGTTCCTGCTAGAAATGACCTATCAGGTAAATTGGCGACTAGTTCAACTCAAATCCTACGGAGGGTGCTAGTGCATGACTTCAAACGATGACAGAACTGCAACTGATGGTTGGATGGATAGACCCACAAATTTATACATAAATTTTAAAAACATGTCCCTGAACATCAAACTGAGGGAAATGTGACAGCTAAGGTTCTAGACAGTTGCCACAAAGGTTTGCCATTTCTAACCTTGCGTTGTTGGCAGCACTGAGAACCTTGACCTTGAGGATTTGCTCCGCCTCCTTGGGCCAACAGCCAGTCAGATGTCAATACACCTGCGAATTACACCTATGTAACCGCTCAGCAAAAAATCTTTATAAAACCCCCTCAAAAATTTGTTTTTTAGGTTTCAAGGTATGTAGATTCCAAAAATGCAATGTCCGTAAGCCATATCACGTGTACCGGCTTCATTTTCGGTCTAAAAAATTCTTTCTTTCGCACACCGGGTCAACTTGGGCCCTAGTTGTGTCCCGAAACTTTGCAGCCAGATTGGAATATACCTAGGGGTGTTATGACAACATGAACATGGGTATAAAAATAGGTACTTTTTGTGTTTTAGTAACATGAGCTTTTGAGGTATAATTGCTTTCCATGTTTTTGGGACGAGAAGACCGAATATGAAGTCGATTTTGACCAGAGTGGAAAATCGAGGTTCTAAGGAAGTTCAGCCTTAAATTTACGTTAAATTTTGGTCCAAAATCGTTGTTTTTCCGCACACAGTTCGGGTCCCCATTTGGGTCCTAGTTGTGCTCCGAAACACGGCAGCCCGATCGGCATACACCCAGGGGTGTTATGGGAGAAAAATTAGTGTAAAAATAGGGGTTTTCGAGGGATTTTTGAGGTTTTAGTGAACATGAGCTAGTGAGGTATCGTTTTCCATGTTTTTTTTAGGGCGAGAAGACCGAATATTTGGTTGATTTTGACCGAAGAGTGAAGAATTGAGGTTGTAACGAAGGCTAAGCTCCCAAAATTCATTTTCTATGAGTCAAAAATAACACTAGAAGTAGTATTAACAGGTGAATCAAGACAATTAAATGGTACTACCAATGATCAAAAATAATCTCTTGAAAGGAAAAGCCTAGCCTAATTCGTGTTTTTGGGGGCCAAAACTGGTGGAAACTATCAAAAATAGCGATTTCAATAATTGCACATGAAAGAAACAATAAATGAACAGCCAAAATTTCTGTAGGTATCTCCAGTAGAATAATAAACCCATGAGACAAGGACTTCGCAGCGTTTTTACTTTTAACCACCCTCGTTTAAAAAAAACGCTTATTTTTGAAAACTGACTTGAAACTACCATTTTTCCAAGCAATGTCCGTCGGCTGTATGCCGTATACTTCATTTTCGGTCTAAAAAATTCTTTCGCACACCGGCTCCACTTGGGCTCTACTTGTGTCCCGAAACATTGCAGCCCGATCGGAATACACCCAGGGGTGTTATGGGTGAAAAATGGGTGTAAAAATAGGGTTTTATGGTATTTTACTATCATGAGCTTGTGGGGTGCCTATAGTTTTGCATGTTTTTTTAGGGTGATGAGACCGAATATTAAGTCGATTTTGACCAACGAGTGAAAAATTGAGGTTCTAAATCGTCGTTCTTCCGCACACAATTTTGGTCCACATTTGGGCCCTAGTTGTGCTCCCGAAGCTCGGCAGCCTGATCGGAATACACCCACGGGTGTTATGGGTGGAAAAATAGGGGTTTTCGAGGTTTTTGTTGAGGTTTTAGTGAACATGAGGTTGTGAGGTGTCGTTTTCCATGTTTTTTTTTTTAGGGCGAAGACTGAATACGAAGTTGATTTTGACCAGAGTGAAAAATTCAGGTTTTAACGAAAGTTCAGCTCCCAAAATTAATTTTTTTTTCAAGACAAAAACCTGGGAAATTGTCTGAAATCACGGTACAAGTATGTTATAGCCCCGCCAATATCGATTGTATCGATTGTTCAGTCAGACAAGACGGTGGGTGTACAAGAAGTTTAGTTCCCATTCCGCCGCTCGCATTGTCAAGCGATCTGGATGCTCGCTAGCGCTCGCATATCAAAAAAGATAAACAATCCCAGAAACTATCCCGTGAATGAGCAGGTTGTTTGGGACTTCTGAATAGATGGTACAAGTATGTTATAGTCACTCTTATTTTTTGGTGTCCTTACAATGGTCTTCCCGTATTCATTTTGAAAGTTGATATCGGCACCCGGGATGTAGGCATCAGGACGCCATATTGAGCCGTCATCGATACCACAAGGATCGATGTATTTGAGATAATCGATACAATCGATATTGGCGGGGCTATAACATACTTGTACCGAAATCAACATTAATTTGAATAATAACACTAGAAGTAGTATCAACAGGTGGATCAAGACGGTTAAATGGCAATGACCGAAGATGATTTGTCAACAACAAAAAATAGGAGCCCAATTTGTGTTGAGCCAAAATAGGTGGAAACCATCAAAAATAGCTATTTCAATTATAACACATGAAAGAAACAATAAATGTATTTCCAGCATTGCTGTCGGTACGTACAATATAATAATAAACCCATGTGACAAGGACTTTGCAGCGTTTTTACTCGTACCTATTTGGCGAAGGGTCGCCTTTTCGCATGGCACATAATTCTGTAAGAAGGTGAGGATGGATGACGTGCTCGTGATAGCGCCAGGCCTTGTTACTGATGGAGCAGAGAATCCGTTCTCAAAATTGGATACAAATTTTTACGATTTTATTATGAATCTCGATTGCGACCATGAAATCACGATCGTCATCTTCGAATGACATCTGGAAAGGGACAAAAATTGTTTTATAAGGTTCTTATATCGTTGTACGGCATTCTTCCACAACCGTTCAATATTTTTCTTGTCTAAATCACCCTTCCCTGTTGTGTACAGACAGCCCTTATGACCCTACACAAATTGGTAATTTGACAATGGAATTCATAATTCCCTTGTCAAACCCTTAAATTTATAAAAAAATACCTTAAATTTATAAAAAAAGTACCCTTAAATTTATAAAAAAAATGTCAAGTAGGTAGGCTTGCAATAAATCCAAATAACAAATAGGACGTACCTTTAGTAGAGGAAGATCTGTGAACGAAGGTGGCAGATCACAGCCATCAGTAAACACAGTAGGTACACAACCATTGATTGACACGGGCCAACCAACCACTCACGTTATTAAACGATTGCCCATATCACTTCTCGCGGTTAAATCGGCGGTCATACCGAGGCGATTCGAAAAGAAAAGTCACGAAACAATAACGCATAATGTAGTCCGAGAATAGTTATGTTTCAAGACGAATTTTGAAAAAACACCACCACCAACCTACCACCACCGGTGCATACGGAGACGGAGAACACTGGTGCAGGGGAAATTGTGAAAGGGGTCGCTGGCTCCTTGTGGTGGGGGTGGGACCTTGGTAGGTAGCATGGAGGAAGCAACTGTTATTTTCACCACGGTAGGCATATAGGTAGGTACCAAATGTAAATATTTTGGTTTATTATTCTGTGAATAATACACCTATGTATTCGCTCAGCAAAAAATTTTTATAACACCCCATCAAAATTTGTTCTTTTACGTTTCAAGGTGCGTAGATTCAAAAAACCCTTGTCACTTGGGGACATACGTACAGAAACTCAAGAGGGGGGGGTTTGTTACAAACTCAAGTCTTCACTCTTTGGTCAAAATCAACTTCATATTCGGTCTTCTCGCCCTGAAAAACATGGAAAACGATGCATCACAAGCTCGTGTTCACTAAAAACTCAAAAAACCTCGAAACTCGAAACCCCCTACTTTTACACCCATTTTTCTCCCATAACGCCCCTGGGTGTATTCCGATCGGGCTGCCGAGCTCTGGAGCATAACTAGGACCCAAATGTGTTCCAAAATTTGGACGCAAACTATGTGAGGAAGAACGACGACTTTAAACCAAAATTTAACGTAAATTTAGTCTTTAGTCTTTATTGATAGGTGTACAGAGGACCTGGGTCCCACCTAGCGTACACAATGGCAAAATTAATTGGTAATTGGCGTAC
Source organism: Leptopterna dolabrata (assembly GCA_954871275.1). Lineage (NCBI taxonomy): Eukaryota > Metazoa > Arthropoda > Insecta > Hemiptera > Miridae > Leptopterna > Leptopterna dolabrata. Next base: position 9,199,998 of record OX940989.1, on the reverse strand, counting down.
AAGATTAGTAGTAAAAATTTGTATTATTGAGAGAAAATTAAATCGAAAATGAGAGCAGGAAAATGAAGAAGAAAAATGAAGAAAAGGTTAGAGGAATGAAGAAAAAATGAAGAAGAAAAATGAAGAAAAGGTTAGAGGAATGAAGAAAAAAATTAAGAAGAAAAATGAAGAAAAGGTTAGAGGAATGAAGAAAAAATGAAAAAGAGAAGGGTAGAGGAACGAAGAAGAGAAAGAGAGAAGAAAGAAGAAGAAAGATAATATGAATGGCTGCTACACCCCCGTAAAATGGGCCATACACCGCCTCCTGAAATTTAAGGCTGAAACTTCGTTAGAACCACAATTTTCCACTCTTTGATCAAAATCGACTTCACATTCGGTCTTCTCGTCCTAAAAAAACATGGAAAACGATACCTCACTAGCTCATGTTCACTAAAACACCAAAAAACCCTATTTTTTCTCACCAATTTTTCACTCATAAGCTCATAACACCCCTCGGTATATTCCGATCGGGCTGCAAAGTTTCGGGACACAACTAGGGCCCAAGTGGAGCCTGTGTACGAAAGAACGAATTTTTTTAGACCGAAAATGAAGTAGATAATGGATGACACGGCGGACGGACATTGCATTTTTGGAATTTACGCACTGTCGTGAGTCCCTCCCGGGAACACTCCTATCATATTAAGTTCTCACCAATATTCAAACGCCAAACTAAAAGCTCCGTAAATAAAGACATGAGTGGGGACAGGCGACAGAACCCAGGGTTACTCAACCTGGGGCCCCACTACCAGCTCCCAGCAAGGAGCTGGAGGGAGAGGCCCCCAAGTACTATATAACCCCGGATCCTGGCGCTCAAGCTTCATTCGACACTTCCTCTAACCAGCTCTCTCTTCTCTCTCTTACCTTACCTCCCAGATGATCGGTTGAATACAGCCGCCTGGGAATTTCACCTCCTCTCTTCTCTCTCCTCCTTCCCCCCTTGTCTAGATGATCGGTTGAATACAGCCGCCTAGACAAGGGACCTCTCCTTTCCTCTCCTTCACCTAGATGAACGGTTGACTACAGCCGCCTAGGTGAAATTCCCTCATCCACCTCTCTCTCCTCCAAAGTCGTAGATGTTCGGTTGATTACAGCCGCCTGCGACTTATCCTCACCTTCCTTTCACACCACCTCTCTCTCCTCCAAAAGTCGTAGATGTTCGGTTGACTACAGCCGCCTGCGACTTTTCCTCCTTTTCTATCCTTTACCTAAATTCACTCACTCACCTTCCTTCCACGCCACCGTGATGAGAATTTTAAATTCATCACAGTGGTGAACCCGACGTTCACTCAACCTTCTTCCTTCCCACCTTCCCACCTCATGTGTCGCCCCAGTCAAGTAGTTCGGTGTCCCGCATTTTAAATTCAAAATTTTAACCAGTCAGTTTAAATTCGCAATTCTTGGCCCAACCCTCAACACTCACCTCTCAACTCAACGCACCACCGCTCCCGCCGATTGCGAATTTTAAAATTCAAAACCAAGTCAAATTTTTGAATTTTAGTTACAGAAATGGACCCGAACTCACCGACGCCGCCGCTCTTGCGACCAGCCACGCTACAGCCTCCCGCCGCTGCGACATCCGACGCATTGGCCGACAACCCTTTCTCCACGCTCTCCCCACCGACCTCTGCGTCATCAGACGCCGCCGCCGCCGCCGCCGCCGCCGCCACGGCCGCAGCCGCCGCCGACGTCATGACGGCGTCCGCTGCGTTCCCTCTGTCGCTGCCCCCCTTCTACACGCACGACCCGGCGCTGTGGTTTTTTCAAGTAGACGCAGCATTCTCGGCCGCCAACATCCGCAGCCAGAAAACCCGGTACTCCCGGATCATTTCGCTTCTGCCCTACGAGATCCTGCTGCAGACCTCGGATATCTCCCCCGACGCCGCCGCTGCGTACGACGACCTCCGCAGCCGCCTCATCAACACCTACCAGCCGTCGAAGATCGCCCGAGTAGCCGCCCTCTCCCAACCTCAACACCTCGGCGACCAGAAGCCCTCCCACCTCTACCGACGGCTGCGTCACCAGCTGCAAGGAATTATGACCGCCGACATCGCACGCACGTTCTGGTTACGTGCCCTTCCCCACCCCATCCAGATGGCCCTTGCCAGCCATCTCGACGGTCCCGACGAGCCCCTCCTACGGCTCGCGGACACCGTGCACGACTTGGCCGCTGCGGCCGCCGTCAGTGAGGTGCGTACGCCGCGCCACCCCCCGCCTTTCCGGGACCGCACAAAATCCCGGGACCGCGGCCGGGCACCCTCCCTCGACGGACGTCGACCCCTTTCGACGGATCGCCGACGCGACTCGTCCGCCGACCGCCGCCGCCAGCGCTCACCCGAGCGCCGCAACGCATCCCCTCCCCGCCAGCGCAGGGGCCGATCCCCAGCGGCTGCGCGCGCGCCCACCTCAACCCGCCCCACCAACCCCACCTACCTACCTGCGGACCACCCCAACCGTTGTTTCTATCACGTAAACTTCGGTGGGGAGGCCCGCAAGTGCCAACCCCCCTGCTCCTTCGCCCCTAAGCAGGGAAACGAAGACGCCCGCCGGTAAATCCGGCGGGCCCCCCTCCTCGCCAACACGGGGGGGACCATGCGCATATCCCCCCCGCCCGCATTCACACAGCCACCACCACCAAGCCGCGCTACCCCTCCTACGCCGCCGCCACGGCTGCCAACCTTCCGGCCGCGCCTGCAGCGCCGCCAAAACCCTCACCCCACCACAAACGGAACAAACCCTCCCCGCCCGCCACCAGGGCAACCAACCTTCCGGCCGCCACTCACGCCGCCGCTACCGTTCCCCCACCCCGGAACGGCCCCTCCACGCCCGCCAACAGGGCAGCCAACCTCCCGGCCGCCACTCACGCCGCCGCTCCCGTTCCCCCACCCCGGAACCGCCCCTCCTTGCCCGTCAACAGGGCAGACAACCTCCCGGCCGCCACTCACGCCGCCGCAGCCGTTCCCCCACCACGGAACGGAACCTCCACGCCCGCCTCCAGGGCACAAATCCCTCCATCCGCCACACAGCCCACCACTACTGTTCCCCCTCCCCGGAACGACGGGAAACCGCCTCGCGTCTCCTTCGCAGCGGACCAGCCTACACCCACCAACGTACCCACCTCCGCAATTGTGCCCAACGCCCTTCCAACCCACCAGCGACTTTTCCTGCGCTGCAGGAAAACCAATGTGCCGTTCTTGGTGGACACAGGGGCGGCGCTATCAATATTCCCTAACAACATCCTCCGTCGTCAGGCGCGCTGCTACCGGCAGCTTCTCTACGCCGCCAACGGTACCACCATCCCCTCGTACGGGACGTACCGCTCCTCTGTTTATATGAGCGGACTCGCGTACGAGTGGGAGTTTACCGTGGCGGACGTGGAGAAGGCGATCCTGGGGGCCGATTTTCTCGCATATTTCGGTCTCCAGGTCGACGTCCGGAACGCGCGCCTGATCGACCCCGCCACAAAAACACCCATCCCCGGATTCATCCATGCCATAAACCACCCCCCTACGCAATTTGAACGCCTCCTCCTCAACTACCGCCCCCAGCGCCGCCCCTCTGCCCACATCTCCACCATTCAACACCACATTGAGACCTCCGGCCCCCCCATCACAGCTAAAGCCCGACGACTCCACCCCCTACAACTATCTAAAGCCCGACAACATTTTAATAAACTAATAGCCGACGGTATCATCCGCCCCTCAAAATCCCCTTGGGCTTCTCCACTCCACATCGTGCAGAAGCCCAATGGGGATATCCGCCGCTGCGGGGACTACCGGAGACTAAATTCAAAGACCACACCAGACCTTTATAATGTTCCCCACCTACGAGACTTCTCGTCGCACCTCCATGGCGCTACCATATTCTCCACCCTCGACATTTCGCGGGCATTCCACCACATCAACATTCACCCCCCCGATGTCCAGAAAACCGCCATCATCACCCCGTTCGGACTCTTTGAGTATGTTAAGATGGGCTTCGGGTTAAGGAACGCTGCACAAACTTGGCAGCGCTATATGGACAGCATCCTGCGAGGCCTACCGTTCGTCTTTTGCTTCCTCGACGACGTCCTGGTAGCCTCCAGGACGCCGGAAGAACACCTCAGCCATCTCCAACAGATCCTCGACATCTTCTCCTCCGAAGGCCTCTTGGTAAATACAGAGAAGTGCGTTCTCGGCCAACCCTCCGTCCGCTGCCTCGGCCACCACGTTTCGTCTGAGGGCATCAAGCCCCTCGCTGACAAGGTCCACGCCATTTCCGACTTCCCGCAACCCCGCACCGTGACGGAACTCCGCCGCTTCCTGGGTATGCTAAACTTTTACCGTAGACACATCAAACACGCAGCACAACATCAACAACCACTCATACACGCCATTCCCCAACCCTCCAAAAAGAACGACAACCGCCCCATTACCTGGACCCCACAACTTATCTCCTCCTTCAAAATTTGCAAACAGGACCTAGTAGACGCCGCTCTATTGGCCCATCCCGATCCTCACGCCCCACTATCCATCACCACCGATGCGTCCGACTGGGCCATCGGGGCAGTGCTCCATCAGCACACCGGCGCCACCCCCCAACCCCTAGGATTCTTCTCCAAAACGCTATCCCCCACCCAAAAAAATTACTCCACGTTCGACAGAGAACTCCTCGCCATCCACGAAGCCATCAAGCACTTTCGTGACTTCGTGGAGGGCAGGCAGTTCTCTGTCGTCACTGATCATAAGCCCCTGACCCACGCCCTCCTACAAAATCGCAAATCCGCCTCCCCGCGTCGCCTCCGGCAACTCGAGTTTATCGGGCAATTTACGTCCGATATCCGATACTTGCCGGGGGCCGACAACTGCGTGGCGGACGCGCTATCCCGACCCACCCCTACCCCCGCGCCGGTGGCGGAGTTACTGCCTTTCCCTTCACCCCAAATCCTCAAATCTAAACAAACTCCACATTCCGACCCCGCCCTCTCCAACCTCATTTCCGCCTCCAAATTGGAACAACTGCCGCCCCTCGACCTCTGGTGTGACGTAACGGCCGATACACCGCGCCCTTACGTCCCACCGGAGTTGAGGAGGCAGTTGTTCCTCCACTATCATTCCCTCCATCATCCCGGCATTCGGGCGAGCCGGGACCTCATCAAGACGCGGTACTTCTGGCCCCACATGAATACAGATATTCGTAACTGGGTTCTCGGGTGCCAGAAGTGCCAGCGTTTCAAAGTCTCGGCCCACCCGCATGTACCTCCTCAACCAATCCCCGACTCCCTCCCGTGGGAGCATGTACATTTGGACTTAGTGGGCCCCCTTCCCCCATCCGAGGGGAAGAAATACTGCCTCACGATGATCGATCGTGCCACCAACTGGGTGGAGTGCATCCCCCTCTCCTCCATCACCGCGGACACCGTCGCAACGGCTTTCCTCTCTCAATGGGTCAGCCGTTACGGTTGTCCGCGAACAGTCACGGTCGATCAAGGGAGGCAGTTTGAATCGGCCCACTTCTCCGATTTACTACGCTCCCTCGGGATCCAAAAGATCCACACCACCCCGTACCATCCCCAATCCAACGGGAAAATAGAGCGGTGGCACTCGGTCCTGAAACAGGCCATTTCTACTTCAACAAATTCCCCTTCCTGGACTAAATCCCTTCCCTACATTTTGCTCAGCCTTCGAACATCCGCCCGTCCATCAGACCAAACTAGCCCCGCGCAAAATGCATTTAAAGACCCACTACGTTTACCGGCCGATATTTTCACTCCACACCCCACACCGTCAATTAACAGGGAACCACTACACTCAACAACACCGACAAACGACACCACTTATCCCAAACGATTTTTCACCACAACACACATGTACCTGAAAGAGCCCGGCATCCATAAAACTTTCCAACCACTTTACGCCGGGCCCTTTCAAGTCATTCGCACAACACATACAACCGCAACCCTGTTAATTGACGGCAAACCACATACAGTCCCGTTAGCCAGGTGTAAACCCGCACCTGTGCTAACCCCAACACCTAACACTATCAGTCTCCCGCCGTCCGTTCACGATGCACCATCAGCTCTTCCCGCAACACCCGTCACCTCCGTCGTTTCCGGATTTCGACTCGGATCCGGAAATGGCGGCGATTCTCCGGGACGTTTTTGTCCCGGAACCGCTTTCCCCCCTACCCCCCTCGCCCGGGCCTACCACACCGCTTTATTTTGTTCCGCCACGGATCTCCGGGTTACCTCCCCGGCCCCGACGATGGAAGTACCCCCAGTGGCGAATTCTACGCGAATTTCGCGTAGCACAAGCCACGGGGGTACACCCCCCCTACACCCCAACCGACCCCCTGATGGATTCCATCCGTCACGAGTTCCGCCTTGCGGAACTCATGCCTCCCCCGCCTCCCGTTCAAATTTCAGCCCCCCCTGTCCAAATTTCAGCCCCCCCCATTCAAATTTCAACCATCCGCCTTCAAAACCCCGTTCAAAACCTCCCAATACCACCCCAGAATACATCGCCTCCCGCCCAACCACCGATTTCGAGGCCCCCCGTTTTGATCACCCCACAATTTTCAATCTTCGACCCCCCTCCCTCCCCTCCATCGTCGGGGATATCCCCAATAGTTTCCGCCGGGACGAAACGGCCCGGGCGGCGGAACGGACGGAGGGAGCGCCCCCACGCCCCCCTCGTCCCGGCGGCCAAGCACCCCGCCCCGCTATGAGCAATCACGGCGGGGCCTTGAGATTCCGGAACAGTGCTGGTGTTTCATCAACCCACTCGCACTGTACCGGAACTCGAGGCCCCTCCGTGGCCACCTCAACGCGTCGGCCGCCGGCGACTGCCCCACACACACACACACACACACACACACACACACACACACACACACACTCGCCGCGCCACACCCAGGAAACGGCGGACCCTCGCAACCGCCTACCACAATGTAACCAAATATCTGTACATACTGTATTTTCTGTAAATAATCATCCTCACCCGCCATCTGTAAATAATCATACGCCAACTGTAAATATTCACGCATCCTCTGTACATATCTCATCTCATTGTAAATATTGTTCATCTACCTCATCTCTCCCTTGCCGATCACTTCCCTAAACGCCAATGTTTAGGGATCATGACCACTGCACTGTACATACTCTCGCCTTCTCATCCTACTTATTCTACCTTATGTTACTACTTATCATCTACTCGGTTATTATCTACTTATTATCTACTACCTTATGTTACTTACTTATCATCTACTACCATGTTACCTGCCTTATGTACCACCTACTCACTTATCATCTAACATGTTACTACTTATCTACTATGTTACTTATCTACCATATTACTAGTTTTTAAGCACCGCCTTCAGCTCAACCTCTGTTTGCATCGGCCCTCAGCCCCTGTCTCTTTGCGCCTTCCGCGCCTCCTCTTGTTTGCCGTAGCCCTCAGCTCCTGTCATTTTTGCGCCTTCAGCGACCACCTCTTGTTTGCCGTAGCCCTCAGCTCCTGTCATCTTGCGCCTTCAGCACCAATATTGGTTCAAACTGGGGGGACCTCTGTCGTGAGTCCCTCCCGGGAACACTCCTATCATATTAAGTTCTCACCAATATTCAAACGCCAAACTAAAAGCTCCGTAAATAAAGACATGAGTGGGGACAGGCGACAGAACCCAGGGTTACTCAACCTGGGGCCCCACTACCAGCTCCCAGCAAGGAGCTGGAGGGAGAGGCCCCCAAGTACTATATAACCCCGGATCCTGGCGCTCAAGCTTCATTCGACACTTCCTCTAACCAGCTCTCTCTTCTCTCTCTTACCTTACCTCCCAGATGATCGGTTGAATACAGCCGCCTGGGAATTTCACCTCCTCTCTTCTCTCTCCTCCTTCCCCCCTTGTCTAGATGATCGGTTGAATACAGCCGCCTAGACAAGGGACCTCTCCTTTCCTCTCCTTCACCTAGATGAACGGTTGACTACAGCCGCCTAGGTGAAATTCCCTCATCCACCTCTCTCTCCTCCAAAGTCGTAGATGTTCGGTTGATTACAGCCGCCTGCGACTTATCCTCACCTTCCTTTCACACCACCTCTCTCTCCTCCAAAAGTCGTAGATGTTCGGTTGACTACAGCCGCCTGCGACTTTTCCTCCTTTTCTATCCTTTACCTAAATTCACTCACTCACCTTCCTTCCACGCCACCGTGATGAGAATTTTAAATTCATCACACGCACCATGAAACGTGAATGGGGGTGTCCTGTAGAGCTTTGATTCTCCTGATTTTTTTCTATTCAAAATCATTAACAACTATATCAATTCTCCATCTCTTACTGAACAAATCAACTTCCATGTCCCTTCTAAATTCACCCGATTAAAACAGCATTTTTGTATCCCATATCGCAAAAATAACTATGGGAAAAGTCAACCAACTCACTGTCTGATTTCCCCGCTGCCATATTTGTTTTGTGTATTGATATGATTCCCTTTTATTCTTCACACTTGTTTAACGTCAGCTTTATTATTTGCGTATCACTTCATACACATTTGTAATTGGATTTATCCGTAATAAAGCGTTATTATTATTATTATTATTATTTATGTAGGTAGGTACTTGGAATGACGAGAAAAAAAAACGTTTCGAGTCTACTGGTGGATTTTTGAGTATTCAAGATCACATTAATAAACAATTCCAATCAAATGGTTGGAAATTTCCATATTTATAAAAAAATAGTTGTACCTACCTACCAAGGTCGCCCCCTCCCACTCAGCCCTGTGACTGTCTCTGGCTAGGGATGTGGCGTTCAGCACTGAACGGATCCGAACTGAACGGATCTTTCAGTTGAACGTATCCCAACTGAACGGGTTCCCAAAGAGTTGCCGTTCACCAGTTCATGAACTCTCTCTTGTGACGTCCTCACTCCTTCCTCCGATCCCACTCCTTCTCCTTGTCGCCACCCGTTCTCAACTCCTTTACCCTTCCCCTCGCCGCTCCACTCTTTCTGCCCTTCCCTTCAACCCTTACCGTTCTTTCCTCCCTTCCCTTATCCCTTGAGCTGAGAGTTGACTGACCAGTTCATCAACTCCACGGAATAACAGAATCAAGTTGAGAATTGAGAATTGAGAATTTATTTATTATTAATTTTCACAGCTTCAGGGCTCAAGGCCCCACTTAGATACTGTACAACACAATTACAAATACAAAAAATTGCTGATGGCGCTAATATAATTACTTTTTTTTTTTAAACACATTTAAAAAAAGGCAAAAACGGATACAAAAAGTTGTTACTTAAAGAATAGGTACATCGTTTTTCTTGTTGTTTATAGACTTGTCACAGGAGACAATAATGAGGGATTAGAAAGAGAGAAAAAAAAGAGAGAAGGGGAAAGAAAGGAAGAGGAGAGAAAGTTATTTGGCTACTTATTGATCCTTGAGAAACTGCAGAACTGCAAGTTCAACTCCTTCCCTTCCCTTCTTCACTCTTCACGTTCTCTTCGCCCCTCCCTACACCCCTTACCATTCACATCACCCCTCCCTACACCCCTTACCGTTCACATCACCCTCCCTTCTTCTACCTTCTACCTGAACGGGCTTTGGAGCGTCAAACTTGAGAGTGAAGAACTGAAGAACGGTGAACGGATCCCAAAGAACTGATCCCAGAAAAGAGTGAACTGGTGGGAGTTAACTCCCGGAATTGAACGGATCTTACACATCCCTATCTCTGGCTGACACCGCTCAGCCACAGGAGAGTCTGGCCAGAGCCCACTCCGGCCGTGGGTGTTCGGCCATTTCCGCCTGTTTCCGCGTGGAATTTGCTGTTCCGTGGTTCCGCCCTCCGCGATCGGCTCGTATCCTTATCACTTTCTTATCAGTTTACTTATCATTGATTACAGTGACAAGTCATTTGCGTTAAAACAACATGAGAATAGTCATGGCTGATCGGAAATCATACGCCTGCTTATTATGCAGCGGATTCGAGGCGTGCCGGAGTAGTCAATGGGAGTTTGAAGGACGATTGAGATCCAGGTGTTTTTTGAAACCATTGAGAAACACAAGCTTTCAACTGCCCTCAGACAGTCGTCTTCACGTTTACCAGAATTAAGATAAGTTTTCTTATCAGGAACAACTGAGGGCAGTTGAAAGCTTGTGTTTCTCAGTAAATAACGGTTTCAAAAACACCTGGATCTCAGTCGTCCTTCAAACTCCCATTAACCAGCATTGAAAAAGAAGACCCTACAACATTAACTACAAAATTAACATAACATTGTTCCGAGTCACTAGATATTATATTATTGATAACTCTTTGATATTAGCGTGATATTCTGGTTATTTTCATTAATTTTGGCTATTTTCAACTGTATCGAACTACATTCAATTTTGGTTATTTTCAACTTATTCCTTTAGAATCGAGCATGATAAAAAAAATGTTAACGCCCCCTCAAAATTTGATGGTTTTTCGTTCCAAGGTAAGTACGTAGACTCCGCAAATGAATAAACAAATTTCTATCTGTCCGCCGTACTTCGCACTTTCCTTAGTTACCATGAACCAAAATGAGCTAAATTTTATAAAATAGTAATAAGATTATAGCATGATTCGAAGTCAATATAAATATAAAGAATTGCTGGACAAAACAGTCGTGATAGGTTGATTACATGTGGTATTGTCATGCTATTATAATTTATAATAATATTCTGTGATAGTTATTATAATAGTCAAAAGTTCCATAGGTACTTACCTAAGTTCTCAAGAATAAGCTGTAATCTCGCAAATGAGTAAAATGCATTTAAATATTCATTAAAAGGTTGATAAAATGTGATATTGTCGTGATATTATAATATATAAAAATGAACTCGTTGCCTTGGGCAATTTTCCTCTCGATTTTTTTTTCTCCACGTTCAGTATTTGTGACACTAATCTAAGTACCTAGTTATAACCTAAAAGAGACTAAATTGTACTAAGTATTTTGATTTGATAAGCTTTCTCTAGAATAACATTTTCAAGAGGGTGGGTAATACTGAGACTAGTGTATAATTTTGTCATTATCGTTAATTTCTCCAAGGGAAATACCTACATATTTTGTGATAATTATGGGAATAGTCAGAAGTTCCATAGGCAATAAGCTGTGAATTGTAATCTCGTAAATGAATAAAATATATATTTTTTGCTTATGTTACCATTATTTTAATTTCGTTGCCCCCCCCCCCCCCCCTAATTTTTGTGCGGGCAAAATGGCTTTTTAAAAATATACCATTTCCTTGCAAATTTAGTCGCCACTACGGTTATAACCACTAAATGTTGGTCACATAATCTGGCAGCGATTATTATTATTTGTAAATATAAAGTTAAGTACCTAGGTACTACTCCATCAATCGCTTATTAAGTAATAATAAATTATAGAAACTGTTCAAATCAATAATCTGTCAAGAAAATCATGGTTTCGAAGCCCTAACGCAACAAAAACTGATCTTACGGAAGTGTCAGCGACAAAAAACTACCTACGTTCCTAGTCTCGAACCTGCGATCTAACAGTCCGGGGAAACGTGTCGATACCACTGAGCTATCAAATTACCTCGTAAGACATTGGCTTTTGAAAAAAGAGGTATCTCATGCTGTAAAGCAGTAGGAGGCAGCGGAAACGGGCGGAAATGGCCGAACCCCCACGGCCGGAGTGGGCTCTGGCCAGACTCTCCTCTCAGCCACCCCCTTCAAAGACCAGTCTGGCTCTGGCTCCTGCTCGCGAGACGGATGGTAGGTCGGTGGTGGTTTTTCTTCGAAATTCATCTTGGAAGAACGATGAATAGTTCTTTTCCACGGTTATTTATTTATTTATTAATTAAAATTTACGGGTTGAACCCATTTTACATGCAATAATTAAAGATAGCACACAAATCCACCAACAAATAAACTAGGCAAAAATAAACACACACACAACACACACAAATAAACTCGGTAGGTAGGTGCTGAATACAGCGAATAGGAAATGGATTATGCAAAGAGGATAATGGATCATGCATACGTGTCAAGTGATCCCCTCAAAAAATATTTAAATTTAGAAAAGGATAAAGAGAAATCTAGATCAGGACAAATTAACAAATTAGCAGAAGGTTGCATACAGGTTACTGGAGATTTTTGAAAATAATTTGTTGAATGGAAAAGTTTGGGGAATCTATAGAAAAACGCTGCAAAGTCCTTGCCACATGGGTTTATTATTCTATTGGACATACCTAAGAAATGTTGGCTGTTCATTTATTGTTTTTTTTTTGGTGAAATAATTGAAATACCGCTTATAAGCTGCTAAAACCACAAAAACCTCGGAAATTAACATTTTGCTATTGATTCGGACATTTTTAGTGATTGAGTGCTTGGCAATATCTGGGTGGACATACAAGCATGTCAAAAAATCAGTAGTGAAAGAATACACTCATGGGGGGGTGATGGTATAATACTTGCGCAGATTGGACCATCACAATTCAAATTTTCATGGCTATGGCGCCATGATGTTTCATAGGACTGGTAATGGGTTTAAGTTTATTGACATTTTATGTCTTTACTTTGCTACATAAACTCGAAAATGAAACGCGGGACATGCAACGGAAACAACGTCACGAAAATATTTCTGATGATTTTCGCTTACAACCGATTCGTTGCTACGGAACATTATCTTCGCCAGTTATCATCGTACAAAAATCGTTCACCACTCGTTGGATAGCTCTCGATTTACCTAACCATACTACGTTAACCACTGCGGAAGTTCTGCGTGGCCAACAAGCTGCGGTATGAGCGTGATTGTTTAATAATGAATGTTTACGTACATAATACAGTGGAGTCCGGCTAATCCGAACTAATTGGGACTGAAGGCTGTTCGGACTAGGTACCATTCGTTGGAAATCTTGACCAAAACAATTAAGTACGAAGTACTTGGTGTGGGTGCGGGAGGGGGCGCTAAGACATAAAATGTCCCTCGTGGTTGCGTATGTACTTGTACGGAAGCTGTACCCACCGTTTGTGTTTTCTAACACCCCCTCAAAATTTTTTCTTTTACGTTTCAAGGTGAGCAGATTCCAAAAATGCAATGTCCGTCCGCCTTATCTAAACAATTCTTTCTTTCGCACACAGGTTCCATTTGGGCCCTAGTTGTGTCCCGAAACTTTGCAGCCCGATCGGAATATACCCAGGGGTGTTACGGGTGAGAAATGGGTGGAAAAAAGAGTTTTTTGATGTTTTAGTAACATGAATTTGTGAGATTTTTCTTCTTCTTTTTCCAAACTATCTTTTTCACCTTTTTTGCATAGGTGAAGCTCCTGGTCAGCGGTGGGGCTCTTTTTCCTTCTTTTTTCCCCCACCCTCTTGTAGTACTTGTACTACGGTAAGCCATCTTATTGTTTACCTTATCCGGAAAATTGCCTGCGTAAATACCTACGTTCATTGATGACGTCACTCACCCCTTTACTCATACTGGTTGGTCGGAGGGGAAGGGATTGAAGGGATTAGGTTACCTATCGCCATGCGGGATAGATAAGCACGTCAGATGTCCCCCTCTAACATAACTCAGTGCTAAGCTGATCTAACCTACAGGCTGAAATCCCGCCAGTGGACGATATTAAAGATGACAAATTGTGGATCGTTCGTTCGAATGGTAATAAATTCTCCTCCCGTTTTTTCTTTCAGAGGTTTTCCATTACGTTTCTGAATTCCCTCACCAACATAACTTTTTGTATTCACCTAATACGTGAATTTCTCTTGCTGTAGGAGCATCATTCCTAAAATTCATCAAACGTTGACTAACAAAAGAGAGTTTTCACCTCCAAGATGAACCACGCATCTCAGATGACACCTTATTAAATCATCTTTTCAGTTCCTGAGTACAGCTTTGAATTATTTCAAATTATCTTTAATCATTGGTAGTGCCATTTTTTAATCGTCTTGATCCACGTTTCGACACTTTTTCTAGTGTTATTATACAAATTAATGGTGATTTCAGACGATTTTCCAGGTTTTTGCCTCATAAAAAATAAATTTTGGGAGCTGAACATTTGGTAGAACTCAATTTTCCACTTTTTGGTCAAAATCGACTTCATATTCGGTCTTCTCGTCCCCAAAAACATGGAAAACGATATCTCAGAAGCTCATGTTACCAACATGTTGCTAAAACTCAAAAAGTACCTATTTTTACACATATTTTCACTCACAACACCCCTGGGTATATTCCGATCGGGCTGAAAAGTTTCGGAACACAACTAGGGCCCAAATGGAGCATGTGTGCGAAATAACGAATTTTTTAGACCGAAAATGAAGCCGGTACACGTGATACGGCGGACGGACATTGCATTTTTGGAATCTCCACACCTTGAAACGAAAAAGAAAAATTTTTGAGGAGGTTTTATAAAAATGTTTTGCTGACCGAATACATAGGTGTATTATTCACAGAATAATAAACCAAAATGGGGGATGCGGAAATTCACGGATTGTAATATTCTCCCATTCTATTTAAAAAATATGTTTACCCTAACTTAATCGACCAGACTACATCTTATTTGCCAGAGTAGATCAAAAATTCCTTCGTAGTAGAAGGAGCGCGAATTCTCACGGAACTTAAAGCACACTTCGCAGGTCTATCTTATGCAGATGTATTCTTCTCTCTTTCTTCTTGGTTCTCCTTTTTTCCAGCAATTCTTTTTCTACCTCTCATTTTTGTAAATTTTTGTAAATTCATTTTTGTAAATTTTCTCTTTCCTTTGGTAAAGCAAATTTGTGAATTTTGGACGGCCTCAAATATGTTGTAATTAACTACGTACGTAGCGCTAGGGGGGGCTTAGGTCCTATGCTATTTGAAAAGCAAATAAATAAATAAATTTAACAAATTGTTAATTCACCTCAGTGTAATTCACAACAACCATCCTAATGCCCCGACGAAATCCCAAAGTACGAAGAAACTTGTGCTGAACCCTCTCTATGTTATGGATATCCACCAGATAGTATAGGGGACCAGATTGGGGAGCAGTACTCTACCAGAGATCTGACGTGAGTTATTTAGAGAAGCTTCTGCACGAATTCATTAGTAAAATCACTGGTGTTTCCACAAATAAATCCCAACATTCGCGGTGCATTTTCAAAGGTCCCAACCCCTTACTAAGTCACAGTGGGACTCGCCCATGAGAGAGGGGTGCAATGAAGTAGGAAGTGCTGGAATCTTTGAAAAACCATAGAAAAAAATCCAAAGACCTCGCACTCTGCTCGAGAGACGTGGAAGGTCGACAGACAAATCGAAACTTCAGCATTACAAAGTACAAATTGTATTTTTAAGACGAAAATAAAGAAATCAATCAGGTAGCATGAAGAAGGAATATCGAGAAAGGAAGAAATTAGAAAAAGTAGCAACAACTCTCGAAGTAGATAAACCGAAGAAATCAGTTACAGATCGATGTAGATTGAATCGTAAGCGACAAAAAAATTCTTAATAAGAGTAAAAATACTGACTCGTGGGCAAAATTTTTGTTTCGGACGAAGTTGATAGATATCGAATAACCTCGCTTATCGCAAAATTTCGTAACGCATTTTTGGGACATATTTATACTTTTTACACCTCATATTTATTTACAGTAGAATTTACAATAAATTCGTAATGCAACTTTTGTGACACCTTTATCGTAGTCTGTCGACGACATTTTTGGGACATATTTATACTTTTTACACCCCTCATATTTATGTACAGTAGAACCTAGAATAAATTCGTAACGCTACTTTTGTGACACCTTTATACTTTTAACCTCGCTTATCGTAAAATTTCGTAACGCATTTTTGGAACATATATCTATACTTTTTACACCTCATATTTAAATACAGTAGGTAAAACCTACAATAAATTCGTAACGCAACTTTTGTGACACCTTTATACTTCTAACCTCGCTTATCGTAGTCTGTCGACTACGAAATAACTCCTAGGAGAGTGTGGTTAGTCTCCAAATTCTTAGAATGAAACAAACCTACGTTCACTGGAAAATAAATAACTAAAGTGTTTTTATCGCCCATGCGCATACCCCATTCCTGGACTACATTATTATGCGTTATTGTGTGTTTTTTCTTCTCGAATCGCCTCGGTATGAACCGCCGATTTAACCGCGTGAAGTGATATGGGCAATCGTTTAATAACGTGAGTGGTTGATTGGCCCGTGTCAATCAATGATTGTGTAATGTGTTGCGATCTTCCTCTACTTATGAACGTCGGATCTTCCTCTACTAAAGGTATGTTCCAATTCATTACATATTCTGGTTTAGAGTGCCTAAGGAGTATTACTTTTAAATTTTAAAGTCGAGGGTAATAAATGGCGATTTTAAATAGATAAGTAATATGAACTGTACTGTGTGAGTGGCCATTCGGTCTACATAAGGGCACAAGGTTGTCCAAACATAAAACAGAAGGATTATTTGATTTCCAGACAGGAAATATTTTCGACCTACAGTACAGGTACATATAATCGTATAAATGTAACATTGTGTGTAGGTGCGTATACCTATACAGGCATTTATAGTGTATGTAAAGCTAGGTTCACATGAGACGCAATTCCGGACGGTAGCCCGGCACGGCTATGCGTTCTGCAATGCTATTGGCCAACGCAAAATGGATTATTGCAACGCAGTGCCTTGGATACTATATCAAAATCTCCAGATATTTTCCGCTGTCGGATGCGTTGCCGGATCTGTGCGGAGGTTACTGCGCACACCTCTCTTGTTTGGTTGTTCAGCCATATTGAAATTCGACATTTATGTGGTTGATATTGCGGTTTCGAGTTCGAGCAATTGTTTGTTTTTTGCGATTGCATTTTTTTATGACTGCGCTGCCATGTGAACGCCTCTGCGGCAAAAATTCCGGCAAATGCGTTGCCGTGCCGGATTGCCGTCCGGAATTGCGTCTCCATGTGAACCTAGCTTTACACTGTACGGGTAGGTACACGACCATTCACGCCAAACCAATGTGGATTTATGTTGATATAGCCTGATGTTAGTTGTTCTTGTACAGTTATACCGATTACGAGTATACATATTACTTCGACGAGATTAACTAAGAGTTCCTACAGACTGCCATTTAGTTAGTTCATTTGTATTCCCAATATACCGTAACAGGCTTAAGGTATTTAAATTGATGTCGGGATGGTTTTCACTTTGTGTTGGTGATTTCATTAAGAACATACGAACCAGAGATAGCCTTAAAATAAATGTAAACGTTGGTGGGAAGAAACATAATTACGGAATCTCAAGATGTCGTGGATCGCCCTTTCCCATTCGATGGTAATTAATTGGTAATGTAAGTAATAGGTAATGAATGGTATGTAGTGGTTATGTATGTAGCGGTTATGGTTATGTGGTGTGTAATTGGTTCGATGGTAATCTGTTGGTAAAGTTTTGACGCATACCGAATCAGGCTCAAACTTCAACTGAAATGCATGTATGAGGGGGATGGATGGGTATGGGGGGGGGGGGGGGGGGATTTTATTTAATTTGTTGGGCTAAAACCACACGTTCTCAACTCGATCAAATTGAAGGTACCTACTCCAGTATACCAGTACTACGCCGAAGGAATATGTACATAAACATATAGAATAATGAAGTTGTTCCACCACTATGAAGATACTTCATGATTGGAACATTGAGCGAGAGTGGTGTGAATACCACACCACCATCAAACTACTGATAATGGGCAACGACCACGCAGACAGGGCTGCCAAACAGTTGGCTAGGTCAGGTGAGATCCTTGTACATAGAAATGTCACTTACCCCGATCTAACAATCAAACTGAAACATAAAAGAATGGAAATGTTAAAATCTCAGCATAATGAATGGACAGCTGAAAGAGGCCGTTGGACCAAAAACCGAATCCCACATTCAACAGAAACTCCATGGTACCGGTCTACTTTGCAACCACCAAAATTCTACACCGTTATTAACCGAATTTTATTGGGCCATGGCAACACCCCGCTGTTCAAATTCACAATGGGCAAAATCACTTCCCCTTATTGTGATGAATGTTCTTTGATAGGAAACATGGACCATATACTCAACGGATGTATTAAATTTCAACATTCACTCTCGAACTTTAAAACAGCCAATAACATTTCTGAACCGACCCTTCAGGAATATTCATCAAGACCCACCTTAACCAAGATACCTTCAAACTTATTTTTGATTTCATCCTCTAAGCAGGAATAATAATATAAACCAATCCATCAATGTCTCCTATTTCAACCGATTTTCCCCCTCTGTCAACACCCAAACGACACTCCCATTCGCATTATTACTTAGACAGTTTTTGTACTTCCCGTCATCTTTACACATTCAACCGTGGAAACGCTGATACGGGAAGACGGACCAATGAGCTTGAAGCATTCTTTTCCCGTAACGTGTAGTTCTTCCCGTACACGGGAAAAGCTTCTTCTTCGCGTGCATGGGAAGAACTACGCGTATACGTGTAGAGAATGCTTGAAGCTCATTGGTCCGTCTTCCCGTATCATCTTGGCGTATCAATCACACGGTTGAACGTGTAAAGACC
Organism: Leptopterna dolabrata; assembly: GCA_954871275.1. Lineage (NCBI taxonomy): Eukaryota > Metazoa > Arthropoda > Insecta > Hemiptera > Miridae > Leptopterna > Leptopterna dolabrata. The sequence continues at coordinate 9,181,442 of OX940989.1, read as the reverse complement.
ACAGGAAGAACAAAAACAGTATATTATCCAGTACCCACTTACAAAGCCACCAGCAAGAGTCACAGCGAAAAACTCCATCAAGCAACATAATATTATATACCAAGAAGACAACGATGCCTACCTATGCCTCGCATGGCTTGAAAGCCGAAGGCAGATAAGCGAGAAACTCACACACACTGATAATGGGTGATAACAGTGATAGAGTGCTATTGATAAGTTGATAACACTACTCCTCGATTCAGTTCAGTGATTTCGTTCCGTCAATTTATTAGACTACACAGATATTTAATTTGGAAAGGACGACAAATTGTATTATTCGTCTCCATATCTAACTGCTTGTGGAGAAATCATCGAACTTCGTCGAGATATGGCGTTCAGAAACTTGGCGGACCATCTCCACAAAGCTACGGTTTTAGTTTGCTTCGGTAAGTCGTATTTCATCTTGCTATTGATATTCCGGAATGCAGAAGCCATTTCCACCAGTTTTGAGTAATTGTTGGAGGTTTAGGGCCTCAGTAACATCCAAAAGGACTGTGCTGACTTGATGGACGAACGGTACTCCGCAAGACATTTTCGATCTGGTCAATACGAATTTGAAACGAATTTAAGAAATTCAGCACAGTTTCATGTTCCTGCCGTGTGCATTATACTACCCAAGTATATAAGTAAAACTGTGACGTATAGTACTCTAATGTACATGGTAGATGTATATTTTGGTAGGGCATTAAGGTAATACATTTTCAATCTGGTCAGTACGAACTTGACACGAATTTAAGAAATCTAGCACAATTTCATGTTCCTGCCGTGTGCATTATACTACCCAAGTAGGTAAGTGAAACGGTGACGCATTATAAGTAGTACAATAATTTACTTGGTAGGTAGGTACATTTCGGTAGGGCATTAAGTTTTTCGGTCTGGTGAGTACGAATTTAAGGAATTTAGCACAAGGGTTTATTGTTTTCAATAGTGAATCTTTTGAATCGAGCACGAAACATTCCCCCCCCCCCCCCCTCTCAAAATTTGATGGTTTCCGTTTCAAGGTACGTACGTATACTCTGGTTTTGCAATTTTTACCATTTTTGTCACTAATAAAATCAAATTTGAACTCTTTTTCGACAAAAATATTTTTATCATCGAAATAGTCCCTCTTTCTGTCATGAATCACCATCAACGTGAGGTGAATTAATATTGATTTTAGCCATTAATATCAACTTTTGACACCCCCCCCCCCCCCCATCCAAATTTGACGGCCTATTCTGTATGTAAAAAAACCTGAGATAGTCATCCTTTCCATACCACTTCATTTTCTGTCTTTACTCGCCCTTCCATACCACTTTCAGTGATTTTATATAAATTATTCGCGATTTTAGCCTCTAAAAACTCAACTTTAACCCCCTTAGAATTTTTGTAAATCGCTCATTTTCGAAGTCACCCTTTGATTGGCAGTACGAGCATTTTGGCGAAATTTGGAATTTTTATTATGTACCCAAGGTCAGATATCGTCCGGAATGACACAAACGTACATAAATATCCATACCTACAATATATTATATATATATATTTATTTTTTTGTTGAAATCTAGGGATGAATTCAGCATGCTCTAAACGAATTTGCCCATAAAAAAATTCATGTTCTGAAATTTTAGACCCATTGCATTACCTTCCCTGAAAATTCGCTAAAATATTAATTTTTTTCTGTGCCTGAGTATTACTTTTATATTTTCCATTATTCTTCTTTCGTGAACAAAAAATTACTTTTATAGAAGCTATTAGCATTACAGTATCATTAACAAGCCAGAATTTATATTACCCTTGTTTTTGGAAGACTGCTCACTATGGATACTTCCATGCCACCTTAGGGCCTTCCAGTTAAAGTACGAAACCATTCTGAATTTTATTCCAACTGCATAGCAGTACTGCAGTTCCCGTTGAGATGAAGGAATTCCACCTGCAGGCTTTCTAGCGAAGTCGTCTCGATCAGTTTCTGGTTTTCACGCGGTAGGTATGGCGCATTCAGGCGGTCATTATTGTAAAGAGTAAAAACGTTTATTATACGCTAGGCAAATAGCCCTTGGATTTAATGCCCTTTTAGTTGGTGGTTATAGCTTAAGGTTGCCTGCCATAAGTCCTGGTTTCCCTGGACATATACGGATTTTGATGGTGTTTGCCTTTTGACCCTTCCCGGGGAAATCTACAGGTTTTCCATGTATCCATCTACAGATTTTTACATTTTCTTGCAAGAAACTGTGATTATTACTTCAACTTCTACCTACCTACCTTTAAAAATCTAGACAGCTGTCCATAAGGTATTTTCGGACTGCATAGACGTAAATAAAACGACGTGTTCCTGAAATATATTTTGATGTTCCTTTGAAAAGTTGATCATATGTCTAGGAGTTCGTTGTTTTCCGAGTTTTGGGTATGAACCTGGGATTGTTAGAATAGAGGTACAACCCTATTATAGCTCTCCTCTTCCCTCACTTCTAACCCATCTGGATTTAATTGAAATCCAGGTGTTTATTTGAAATGGAGAATTTTCATCCAGAACTTTTTTTTTTTTTAAATATAATTTAGAACTTTTGGAAAAATGGTGGGTAGTTTGAAGGCCATTTTCAAAAATAAGCAGTATTTTTTAAAAATGAGGGTGATTAAAAGTAAAAATGCGGCAAGAAATGAGGTCTGTTAACAACTGATTGGCTGTTGGCCGAAGGAGGCAAAGGTTCTCAGTGCTGCCAACAACCGAACATCAGAAATGGCAAACCTTCCGGGCAACCTTAAGGAACCTTTGCCATGAACTTTTCCTTGGTCTGGTTTTGAGGGCGGGGTTTTCAAATTTATTTATAAATTTTGTGTTTCATGCAGCCATCCATTGTGGTTCTGTACATCGTTTAAAGTGTTGCACTAGCGCTCCAAGTGGGATTTGAGTTACCTTTACCTGATAGGTACGTAATTTCTAGCGGGAACTCAGAAATTCATAATCACACTATTTCCGCCTTGACTTTCTGATATAACACCTCATTAATTGTTAATTTCCGTTATTGAACAGAATTTGGCCCAAAAAAAAGAGAATTTGTAACACTCAAAAATTGCCTGTTGAGGTGGTAGGTACCCCCAGCGCTACATACTGCTGTTCCCTGCCACAAATTCACCCAGTGCTTCCTAACTATTGTACTCAACCTCTTCCTTCCGTCACTTCTAAACCATCCGAATTTCTTTAAATTCAGGCACAACCATCTACGGGACAACAGTTCTCGGCCACAGGTTCACCCAGTACTTCCTCTATGGCCGACAAAGGCCTCTGGAGATCACCAACCAGGAAACCGCCGGGCACATAGACCCGGAACAACTCAACGTCGGTCCTACGTCAACGGCTTAAAAACGTCCTTCGACGGATGTAGCGAATTCATTGTACAGATTGAGGTATATCGAAAGATGTGCGTGTATAAATAATAACGTTGTTGTTTAGAATCCACTTAATTTATCCTTAAAACTACACATTTTAATTGCATTTGCTCTTTCCTTAATTTTATTTTACCTATTTATTCATTTTTCGAATTTATTCCTGAGTAGTGTGTAAGTTAGGTCTCTAGGCACATCTGCTTCGTTGGTCATACTGTAAGCAGTACAGACGTGTAAAATGCTTTCCACAATAAAGGTATATTCTCATTATTTACAGTAATTCTTACAGCAAGTACAAAATTCTTCAAGCCACATTTTGATAGAAAGATGTTAGCTATTTTGGATAACAAGTCCAGCATTTCTACTACCTGTGTGGATTTTTGAAAAATGTGTCTTTCTCGTGTTTCGGCATTCGGAATCCATCCCAGACAAGACTCACCTTGGCTAAGAGATCAAAATACTAAATTTCGTCAAAATGCGTGCAATTACAAACGAAAGGATGAATTCCAAGATGAAAATTTTCGGTATGCAACAGTTGAGTCAAAATCCATTAAAATGGCTAAAAATCACCAAAATTGGTATCAGTTCTCTGAAAATGGTGTTGAGGTACATAGCGCTCGAGAGAGGAAAATATTGTTTCAATATTCAAAACAATGTTTACTAGAAAAAACTGGGTCAAATTCACGTTTTTGGGGGGATCACAAATCGCTAGAAATCGTCCAAGCAGGAACGAAGTCACCATCTTCGTGAATTCGTTCATATGGCCATGCTGCGTGGTCAAAAGTTCGAATTTTCCGAATTGAACCAACTTGACAACCTTCCCAAAGTGTTTAATTATTGACAGTAAATTCACGTTTTTGGTTTATTATTTTCAATAATGAACCATTGGAATCGAGCATGAAAAAAAAAATTCTTACCCCCCCTCAAAATTTGATGGTTTACGTTTCAAGGTATGTAGAATCCAAAACTGCAATAAAAATATTTCTGTCTGTCCGCCGTACGCCGTACGCCGTACGCCGTACGGGCCACTTTTCTTAGTTACCATGAAAAAAAATTGATGAAATTCGGGTTATAGGTTCCGTTCGGCGTCTAGTTGGTCCTCGAAGCTCGACGTTACTGTGAGTCATCTCTAAGGGGTTCAAAATAGGGGTTGAAATTTTCAAAACGCCTATACCATTTTTTTACGTAAATATTTTTACGGTTTTAAATAGTTCTTGAACTTGCGAGTTTTTTAAGACCATCCGGAGCATCGTACGTCCAGCCGTTCGTTCACAGTAAGGCCCCGAAGTTTGCACCGACAGGCATTTTCGACTCCAGTGTGAATGAAATTGTATACAATTCAAACCAAATCTCGTAACCAGAGACGCGCCCACAATAGGAATTTGTGAATACGGCCAATCATTGGTAGGGATCACCTGATTATATTGGCCGAGTATGAAGTCGAGTTGGTTGTTCTGTGATATTATTTCGCTTGAAAAATGATGGCTCTTTTGAAGTTTGTTGGTAGGTAGTGAAACTTGAACAAACGTTGAAGTATTATTGATGGGTAAATTATTACTACGGTAAATCATTACTCAACGGTAAATTATTACACAACGGTTCATTATACCATCTACGTAGAAGGGGCTGGAGTTTGTTGGTAGGTACTTTTGCAACTTTTTTCACTCCTCATCAACAATTTCTTTTCAGAACTTCATTATGTGTGTTTCTTTTTGTTAGGTACTGTTTGTCATCGGCAGAATTATTTTAGCAACATTTAACTCGTGATTTAGGTAGGTACCTAGTAACGAGTACGGGGTTAGGTACTAACCTACGGAGGGTCTGCGATCTACATAATTATGCATAGAATAGTACATATTATATTATATAGACGGGTTATCTATACATAGAGCTGTGATCTGTAACAGAAGGGTATTCTATACAAAATAATAAACCGTTGTGCAGGGATTTGCAGCGTTTTTGAAATATGAAATCAAAATTTGAACATTGCAGTACATACCTTCCAACTTCTACTCATTCAAAAAACGACCACCTATCTTCGTTTTTTGTTAATTTTGAAAAACTGTTTGAAACTGAACAGTTTTGTAGCGTTCTTCTATCTCAGCAAGCAGCTGGTAGGTATGTGTCAGTTGGCATTATTTGATGTTGAAGTACAAGTACTACATACCAAATAAATAACTAATTAACATGATGACTCCATCGGGCACTAGGTACTGATATCAGGGTCGTAAGGTATGCGTCGACAAAAATTTCATTGTAATTTGCTTGAATTTCATAATAATTATATTTCAATAGAAATATACAACATTCCCTATCTATTGCCTAGAAAAATTGTTCCTCTAAATCAATTATGGCAAATAGATTTTCAACATGATTAAATTAGAAAATATTGACAATAAAATTTCACTTATTTACAATTATCACCCTCCATCTCGCACGCTACAATTCATTTGGCTGGCCTCGCCGGCAATTACTTCGAAGTGCACTTTGTAAGTAATTATTGTAATTGTTTACACAAATTCTATCTTGGTTCTAACCTAAAACATAAGCAGTTTGAGCCTTTTGACAAGTATCGAATTGAAAATAACGTCAAAATAATATGACACGAAGAAAATTCTTGAAAATTACACTGACACTAATATCGACTTTACCATTACGTAAAATTTACTGATCGAAATTAAATTGGAAAACCTGATTTTTTAACAAGAGAGCTAATTCGATTAAATAACATTTCAGCGTATCAGTGTTAAAAAAATATCTATTTACACCTTCACAATTTCATCGACGAAGTATTACTTATTTAATTTAGTAAATTATTCTCATTTCAATAGGTTTTTGAGCAATCAACTCGCTTAACACAATTTTGGCCTTAGAAATTATTTAGTTATAATGTAGTTTAACAGGTGAGGCCAATGGCGTATTTAAATTATAATTTACCAAGAGCAAGAATCACTTGACACGAAAGCTGTGCAAACGTGCAGTCGATTTGCTGAACACCTCGGGACCGGGCTGAACTGTTCGAGATACCGTTAATTCGAGTTATCGAGTTGGCGGTTCAAAACGTCGTTAATTCGTCGTTAGTTCGAATTATTGAGTCAGCAAAATCGGTATTTCAAAACCGCTTGCCGCCGTTACGAACAAACCCAACGGTACATTTGCAGTGGCGAAGTACACAAATTGATTATCCCGCTGGTAAATTAACTAAAGCCGACAGGCGTTAAAGAGTTCAACATATCGAGTTGATTTTGGTTCGAAATTCGCTATTCGTTCGACTTGGTCTCCACCTACCCCTGCAAAGTCTGATTTGTTCGAAATATCGTTTGTGTGCGATGTGTCCAAGTGTTGAGCTTACAGGCGGGATTTGGGACCTGCAAAGCAGTTAAGAAATATTGACAAATCCGAGATATCTTGTATCTTGTTTTCTTTTTTTTTTCGTTTAAAAATCGCAGAATCCGTGATTCAGGTTGAAATTTAAACGAGGAACTTGTGGTTTCACGTTAGTTTCGGTGTTGTAAATTTGATCCAAGCACGGAAATCGGGGTTGGCAGCACTGGAGAGGTCGGGTGTCACACTTGCGTTCGCTGAGGCTCGAATTTCGGTTTCAGTTGTTCTTCAGTTTCTGGAAAGAAATCAAATGTAACGTGAAGTTTGTGTAAAATACAGCAGTGTGGCCTGTTGTGGGCCGTACTACGTTCGTATCCCCAGTGAAGCTTAGGTACCGACCTGGTATGGCAAAGTCCTGGTTCAGGTGGTAGTACCGCGACGAGACTTCACACTGCACCAGGTCCTCCGCTTGGCATGTTCTGCTCCTTTGGTTGAACTTCGTATTCATCCCGCACCAAAAGTGCGATTTGAGCAATCTGTATACGTAGAAAACAAGGAATTAATTACCGATTTTCCACTTATGTTATTGCTGACCAAATTTTTTTGTCCTTGTTATATTTTTACGTCTGAATTTGGAGTAAGCTCTGTTCATTTCTGAACTTCACTTTTAGACAGGTGTTGAAATTGAGTGGTTTAAATTTTTGGCAATTGCTCAAAATCAAAAATTGAGTATTATTTTTCGCTCAAATAATGAAAATTATCATTTGAATTTTAGTTTTTTGCTCAAATAACCAACATTATTGAAAATAATAAACCAAAATCATTATTGTTTGAGCAAAAACGAAAATTCAAATGATAATTTTCATTATTTCAACGAAAAGAATGCCCAGCTTTTGATTCTGAGCGATTCCCAAAACTGAAAATCACAATTTCATAATCACAGTTCTCTGCTTTTAGATTATACTTCCATTTTTCTGTCACTGTCAATTTTGTGTTGGGAATTTCGGGGTAGGTATATGGGTGAAGTTGGAGGATTTGATGAAACTTATGACTTACGGTCCATTGATTTGGCCTTGGGAGCAGATGAAGAACCCTTTGCAGTCGTTGGCCAAGTCAGCGTAGAAGCTCCCTTTGATTTTCCCATCGCAGGAGAAATTGGGGTCAGGCACGAGAGACGGGTCCAATGGAGGGGCTGTTGGGTTGGGGTCGAAGACCGGCGTAGTGCTGCGCAGCGTACCCCGTACGCTTCCTCGGGAAATGGGTTTGGGTCTTTTGGGAGGCGCTGGATCCTGTACAGTCTCTGGCTCTCTCCTAAGGACACGAAAGTTTGATTAAGGCAGTTAACTTGGAGGAAGGCAGAGGTTGCTATGTGACTGGATACGTCTACTGAATTGAATGCTGTGCAATATCTGCTGGCTGTTGGATGCAGCTGGGTCTGCTGACTCAGAATCTCAAATGAAAATTGCCCTCAAAGCAGCTGTCAGACTCCCTCTGCTGAATTGAGTAGACATATGGCTCCTAAGTTGACTCGGATCCCAGATGACCATAGCTGACAATTGACTCAGATTCCATAAGGATCCCTCAGTGCTGACTCTGTTTTCTGAATCACTTCCCAAGCTGATTGCGAAGCTAACTGTCGCCAAATTCATCAAAATATGTTCAATAAGCAACCTCTGTTACTCTGGGTAGGTTTAGATAGATAAACAGAGATTTCAGGCAATATGTACTTACAATGGTGCTCTAGCTTCAGACACCCTTTTTTCGTCCTCTGGAGGGATCTCGGTTTGTGGTCTCCTCACACGCTGCCTCTGCTGTTGCCTCCCTTCTACTCGTCTGAGACTTTGACTGTCCTCTCTGGGACTCTCAGTTCGGGCTTCGCCTCGAGAACGTCCTCCCAACACCCTGACCTGCTTTCTGGGAGGGTGAGTCGTCAGAACTGTTTCCGTCGTCGGGGTTTCTTCTAGTTCCTCTGAAACGGAATGGGTGGATCCAGGGTGGTTTGGTGAAAGATGATGGCGGCTAGCAGGAAACTCGCCATCTACCGATTGCTGAACTCTGGAGCGTGGAGAGAACATTGGTCTGAAATGTGAAGTTGATTAAAATTTGGTTTTGTGAGATAAAATGGTAGAATGCAAAAGTAGGTACCTAATAATGTGAGCCTGATTCACATGGAGCAACAGTGCGTTGCACAACTCCATAGTGACAATTCGTTCGTCACTTTCATAGGCTAATTTCATGGACATGTGGCATTACATCTCCCTATGGAAATCCGACTCTATTTTTATTTTTATTTCGTCAGCCAGCAGAACTCCAGCTCTGCCAACAGCAAAGCTTTGAAAACAAGTGGGTTCAATGTATTTTCAATGGGAGCATGTCGAAAAATTGAACTTGTTTGAATAGGAAATGGTCCCAATTGTCATTTTCATACCCCCAGTGAATCTACACTGAGGTTTTTATTTTGAAATATCAATGTTCACAATATTTATGGATCAAATTGTGATGAACTACTTTAATATTAAACTGTACCTAAACCAGTGGTTAAAATGGAACTGCTTAGGTACCTAGATGTTGTTTATGTCGACTTGTCGTTTATGAGGATAATTAATAATGAATCAATTCTATTCATGAATAAATAAATAAAATGCACGAATAATTAGTTTAATTTGTTGTGCAAACGTGATTCAACAAAGGGGGAATTTTTGAGGTTAGGCTAGCAGATCCCAGTTTATTGTCATGTAAACAGTTTGCAGCTATGCTGTTATGCCAGTTTTTTACTTTAGGCAGTATGGCACATTTGGTGTGATTTTACCTTGAAGGAACTTGAATGTTGGCTCCCTCCCCAGAATGGAAATTGTCGTTGTAAGTGAGGGCATCTGCACGTCCTGCTGCTCTCGAGGGTGCCTGAGATGCGACTTCATACCTCTGCTCGTTCTCAGGACTTTCGGTTGCCAGAGGTCTCAGCTGCTGCCTGGCCAGGAACCTGCGGTCCTGAGATGCCCTTCTGGGGGTGTTCTCATCGTCCCTGGAGATCGGGTCGGATCTCGCCGGTTTCAGACGCCTTCTCCCCGACGTCCTCCTGGACGGCGCAGGTTGCCGTGGCATGCTATGTGTGGTGGCTTCTGTCGTAGGACTTTCATCTGATGTTTCTTGGGGAAAATAATCTGGCGACGGGAAGAAAGGTGTGCTAGGCGTTGAAACATGAGCACGCGCAGGGAACTGTCCGTTCGATAATTGCACAGGTCTGGGGCTTCGAACGAATTCTTGCCTGTAATAATCAAATGCAAAGTCGCAGTGATGAATGTATTACTCTTTTTATAGGTAGGCACTCGCAATAAAATGATGGGATGTTCTTTGTCTTGGGTGTTACTGGCCCTCATTTTTGACATATAATTGCCACCTACGCGAACTCTTCAAAAAATAAGTTAGAGGAGCTTTTTGGAATCTAGAAAACACGTAGGTACCTACTTTCCACTAATATTAGCTACAACGGTGTTAGGTACATTAACTCAGGTTAGTAAAAAACTTTATGACTGCAGTAAGCCGTGATACGAACCTCATTCAAATAAGATACATATTTTTCACACTGGATATGATTGAGAAATGGCACTTTAATCGACAGTTAAGAGCTGGGAAGAGAGACTTCGTTTGTTGAGGAGCTACCTACTCAAAAATGGAGAGTTAAGACACTTCGTTCTTATCATAATTTGGTGCTGTTTCTGATCTTGACGCGCTCCATTAAAATAAGTGGTGGTGTTTTTCAACTCGTGTTTGCATGTGTATAGGTTAGTAGGTAGATCCTGAATGTTCACTGCGCCCACATCTCAAATACAAGGTAGTACCTATTATCCGGCTACAAGGTAGTACCACACATTAGATGAAATGTGTGGAATCGCCTGTGTATTGATAAGTTGACCTGGGTAGCATCCCCCATCCATCCAAAATCGCAAAGTACAGATTAGGTTAAATGTGCAGATTCGCCTGTGTGTAGATTAGTTCATCTTGATCTAGCAAAAGGGATAACAACAGGTTAACCATCCGAGATCACAAAGATTCATTGGGTCCGAGTAACAAAGAATATGACTGGGGAAATCCTTCAAGTATGTTTGGACAAGCATTTCGAACCGTTCGTAACTGACCACGCTCATTTTTAGCTGTTTGGACAGCATCAGAACTAGTTCTGAAAGATTTTGGAACAAGGTATCTCCGGACAAGCAGTTCCGAACAGTTTGTAACTTACCACGCCAATTTTTGGCTGTTTGACAGCATCAGAACTAGTTCTGAAAGATTCCGAAACAAGGTATGTTCGGACAAGCAGTTCCAACCCGTTTGTAACTGACCACGCCCATTTTTGGCTGTGAACTAATATTATGAAAGATCCCGAGCTAGACGTTCGATGTTGGGACAAACTAGTTTGTAACCATTCAGAACCAGTTCGAGAAGTTCTGGATTTTCTTCAGAACTAATAGTTCGAGGCATGTACAGTATAAATTTTCACTCAAACTTGTCGCCTCTACTGTGGTAGAGTCTGCTGTCTTTTCAAGATAGGTAGTTAGGGTAGGGTACCAGTTCTTAACTAGTTCAAAAAGCGTTCGGACAGACAGAGTTAGAACTGAAAGTTGTGAATGGTTCTCATCCCCCCTCTCCGCCCCTTTTCAGTTCTATTCATAACTGTATCGGTTCCGAACTGATTCAGAACTGCTTGTCCGAACATACCATTTGTTACTGGAGCCAGGTTTTTCAAACTGGTTTATCATTATTCAGGTATAATTGCTGCAGTCTCAGAGCTAATATTAGTGGACCGTACGTGCTTTCCAGATTCTAAAACGTCCTTGGAACTTTTTTTTTGGTAGAGTTTTTCCATAGCAATGAAAGTTCGAAATTGGGTAATGTAATATGTGTTCATATTAAATTGCCTTGGCGGCCTTGACAGTTTATTTGTGTAAAATTGTAGGGATTAGCTGGGAACGGTTGCCAGATAACCCTTTCAGACTAGGACCTACAGATTTTCTATTTCTTTGAACTGAAGGTGTTACAACGGCATATAGCTTCTTTGTTTTGCTGTACCTGTAAGGGACTGGTACGTTGGCCATTTCTCCAGAATCTTCTTCATAAACAGGAACATCTTTGAGTTTGGAGACGTCTCTGGTGACATTAGGGACAGCTAAAAGCCTTGGGATGGGCAGAGGTCGATCAGCTACGAGAGACGATCGCTGGTTTTGAGTCTTCCTCCTACTAGACAGATGAGTCGAACCAGAAAATTGAAGACTGAATGGGGCATCATGTTTGAATAAAAAGTGACAACTCGGCAATAGGCTTTACAAGAACTAATGTCTTCTGAAAATTCTCTACAATATTATTTGTACTTGCCTGAGTGCTGGAGGAACGCCAGGAGTGGTGATTTCGTAGTTGAATCTCGGTCGGGACGATGTTTCCACCGAGCGAGTTGTAATCCTAGGCCTCAGATCACTCGTCCGCAAGTAGGGCCTAGTCGTGAAATCCCCTAAACGACACAATTCTACTTAACACGACACTCTTAGACCTTTTTTCATAGACAATAGTACGCCAGTCAGTAGGGGATCAAAACAGGAGGGTGGAGGTTATGCTGCAAAAGTAGATGCAGAAGCTTTTATTTTGTCAACTTGCATGCCTATATGGGTGCAGACATGTAAAAAATAAAAATGTTATCATAGGCTACTTCGAGACAAATACAAATTTTAGCAGCCAAAAAGCCTCAAAATGTTGGTACTTTTTCAGTTTCTGGCTAAAAATAACACCTGAAGCACAGCATCATGCGTGATATTTTTTCACTTGGTATAACAGTTTTTTAGTTACTACGTGCATGTAAAACTGAGCACAATACTCTTTTCAGTCAAAATAGAAAGATTTGCCAGCTTTTGACTGCCGATTCTGAGCAAACCGCTGAATCAAATTTAATGGTTAAGGAGGATATTTGACGCAGAATTTAATGCTCTTTAGTTTTGGTACATGAAATTTTCTGCAAGCTGCACCGCTTAGATGTCATAAGCGAAAAACTGAAAAAACTCCCAGCATTTTGAAGTCCAGCCGAAAATTGTCCCGAGGTGTTAGCCTTTTTGTGTTTTACATGTTTGTACCCATATAAGTATACAAGTTGAAAAAAATGAAAGCGTCTATACCACCTTTTGCAACATAATACCTCTACTGCTTGGCCTATAGGCGGTTTATGGTTTAAAATTCTGTGATTGATAACGAAGTACCTGGTTTTCAATACCTATATCAAAAACTGACCTTCATCAACCTCCTCAAAAACAGGTACGACTTCTTTGAATGACGTCACGCTGGTTCTTGTGGTTGGTCGCTCTACTATTCTCGTTCTCGTTCTCTTTCGAGGCTCGTGATCAGCTGTGAATTTCTCTGTGTCCAGACCTTTTACTTGCCTTTTGACTCGGGCAGTCTCTGTAGTGTTTTCGCTGTGCTCAGCTATAAATATAGCACAAGAAAAATGAGGTTTGAAATGAAGGAAAATGTATATCTTTACTAGATCAAAGATAGTCATATTTGTTTAGATCACAGTGGCTTGACATAAATTGTATTGGCTCATTGATAGAGACAGTAATCACTTAATCAGCCTGAAGACGTGTAGGGTGTCTCGAACAGCTTGAAAAACTAGCTGATTTTCTTGAAGATGACTCCAAAAGCTGAACTGCAAGACACGCCCTCATAAAATGGTGAATTATGTAGCTACCTACAACCAAATCCAAGTCTGTCAAGCCCAAGAAAAGCCCCTGTAGTATCTATATTATACAGATCCGTGCACTGATTGTCATCCCCTTTAATTCCTGCTAAACCGAGATGTAATTCATCAAAATAATAGTCGTATACCTACTACGTTGAAGTTGAACATAGAAACATAAAAGCTGTCCCTTTTCAAAACGTCTGCCAAGCGGGTAGGCAGTATAGCTTTCTCACTTTGTAACATGGACGTACAGGATCAGTTGGTAAAACTATGGGTAAAATATCGATTTTTTACTAATTATCTCTACTGTACAGCTACTATTTGTCCGACGGCAATGAAATTCATAGGTGGCCGTCTAAGGGCCTAGACGCACAATCCCTGGAAACTAAAATTGGTCACTAAAATTGGTCTAGCAGTTCTGGAGTTTTGCCTGTGACAACAACATCCGACACCTAACCCCCCACCTACCGACCAAATCTCAGAGCATTCCGACAGTCGAAGGTTACTGTGCTTTAATATGGGACTATCTGTGGCTCAACCCCCACCTACCCACCAAACCTAATAGCTTCACGACGATTTCTACGGAAGTTGTGGGCTCTAGAAGGATTTCACGTTGGAGCATGCGCAAACGAAAGTTACAGTTCTTTTTCAATGAATTTGATACGGGACCATCTGTGCTCCAACCCGCGCCTGCCCTCCAAATTTCAACTCACTCTCGAGTAGTTACGGGCGTTACAAGGAATTGGCAAACATTTCATGTGTAAGCAAGCGCATCATAATGTTAGTCCGAATTTGGAACCATCAGGGTACCATTCTGCATCTACCCTCCAACTTTCAGCACTTTTCGACGGTAGGATAGTTATGATGAGCTTTACAAGGATTTCACGTTTGCGCATGCGCAGACGAAAGTTACAATACGTTTTTAGTGAATTTGATATGGGACCATCTTTGGCCAAACCCGCACCTACCCTCCGAATTTCAACCAATTTATTTCGTATAGCCCGGGGCAAGGAATTTAACTCAGACTGACGGACACGGAACCAAACATGTTCCTCGATGTCTGAAACGTAAAATGCGAGTGGAAGTTTTCGTTTTGGAGGGCATAATTTTTCGACTCTTGCACAAATACAAAGCCCTGCCTTCGGCAGTGAGGAAGCAAAATGATTTACGTCTAACTGTAAATGCTTCGAAATTACTTTTTGGTGTTTGACTTACTTTTAGCTCCATCTGTAGTCGAAGGTTCAGTGAGCTCGAGCTTGCCTTTAGCCAGCTCGTAGTCTTGCGCCAGCTCGTCCATCAGCTTCGCCTTCTTTTCTGCATCCCTCCTATCTCTGTCTGTTCCCAATTCGAATTTCAAGTCAACCTATGCAAAAACGAATATTTAATATTCGTATTTCTTAATGTGAGAAATAATGGTGGGGCTGGCTACCGACGTACCTCCAGAGATGAGAAAATGGTCCCTGTAAACTGGTTCTCAAGCTACTCGCTTTGATTCACTTACTTCTTGGCTCATTTCTTCATAGTGGTGCTGCCACAGTTCGTTGATCTTGTCCAAATCCACCATTTGGTCCGTGGTGTTCTTCTGGTCCATTTGGGCTTGATGTATGGTCTTGTTGACGTCTTCCATGATTAGTTCCCCAAGCTTATTACCCAGCTGGTGCAACAACCTTCAACGTAGATAATTTTCATTGAGATTTTAACTGAACTAATTTGAAAGCCCTGTCGACCATCCCTCATAGTAGTTTAAAGTGAAAACGCTCATGTGCAAACGGAAGTTTATAGTATTATTCTAAAGGAATTCATATGTAAACTATTTGGGGAGTGTACCGCACCTACCCCAGAGATTTCAGATCATAAAAATCATTCTTTCATATACTTGGTTTGTTAATACAGTGTGAAGATATCTAGAAAATCAGCAGTCGTAATATTTTTTTAATTTAAGAGGAAGTACCCTGCAGAGCCGTCCATTTCTTTCTCCTCGACTTTGAAGAACTTGGCCACTCTTTGCCGGTCGTGCTCCTCCATGTCCAGGGATCCCAATAGATCCTGGAGGAACTGCTCCCTGTGGGAGGGAGTCTCTTCAGCTGGCAGGAGTCTGGCCGCACGCGTAGGTTTTCCTTCGTACCGATGGTTCTGGTGTCGGGCCGTCGTTGTTTCGACTTCATCTGGGTACCTGCAATGAGAGATGCCTTCTGAGTATGATGCCTTCTATGATTAGTTTGTCTGTCCTGTAAATTGGCAAACAAAATCCCTCAAATTATGAAAAACTGTTGACCTCAATCGAGCCTCCGCATTTTGCTACTCCTTCCCAGTACATAATTAAATCATTCAAGCTGATAGTTTTTGCAGATGTCAACAAGATCGGATTCAGTTCCTCTTGGGTAGATAATATAGGCTCTAGATTTATAGTTTTTATAGATAGTCTCCCAAATGACTTGACTTACACCCTCAATCTGATGCCCCCACTCTGCTAGTAATTCATCGAGATCTACAATACCTGAGTTCGATTCCTTTTGAGTAAGTAGACTCTGGTTATAGTTTATCCATCCTACAGCTTATCTGAGGCGTCCCCAGAGATGACCACGCATAATATTTCAACAATATGTCCCAAATAAAGCCATCAACCCTATGTCAGATCAAAAGTTCGTACACAACTTTGTACGCGAGGTCGTGACTTTCTGAACTACCTTACCACGTTTTAGTACAAGCCCCTGTTCAACAATGTTGCAACACATTATTCGACAGGCTATTGAGGTTAAATTTAGCCCCAACCTCAACAGTGGCACTCAAGCCTCCCACATCTGGGTTCTGCAGCCCCTCAATTCGTCCTCTCTTGGAAGACTTGATTGATGATCGACAATAACATACTTATGATTAGCGTGTCGAGGCTCTGCAGCGGATCGCTTAGATCGGATTTTAGGCACGTCCCTGAAGAAAGCGTCGTCAATCGAGTCATCGGGATAATCATCATAGCCCGTCGGGAAGTCGTCCGGGGCAGTCGGGATGTGCACCGATGGATCATCATGAAGAGTCACATTCGGTTTGACTGCGCGAACACTTGTAGATGTTGACGTCGATGTAATAATCGACACTGAAGCTTTAGCAGTGGGCTCTGTTCAGAAAAATAACGCAAATTGTAGCTTAATGAGAGGTATGTCAACTGTTGTTATAACATTCATTTCACATTTTCCCTGATCTTTAATTGAATAAAAATAATCGTTTATCCATTATTCCGTATACCTGGAGCTTTTCTTGGATGGAAATACTGATAGTTGTACTGTTTGCCAGAGTCGAAACTGTGCAAAAAGGTTGAATCACCGCTCTGAAACAAAATACAAAGATATTGAATGCATCTTCTCCAAGGTTTTGTAGATGAAACTAAGACTGTTGATATTTTGAGAACTTCAATATTGTGATAGCTTTCAAGAAAGTTTAGAAATCATAGGGGTAGATTAAGGCCACAATCCGTACGATTAGTTAGTATATCAACATCTTTATTCATAAAGTTTCTCTTATATTGCCCTGATCGCAAAGACAGAACTGGGGAATTGGCCTTAACAAGGATGCTCGAATTGCTCAGATTGCAATGGAGCTGTCTAAACTAATAGTGACTAGGAATTTACGTAGGATTTAATGAAAATCAGTCACTACTTTTCAATCACTTTGTTAATCGGGACGGTTAGTGAGCCATCTACAAGCGAGCCGAATAGAACTGCTAAGCCGTACTGCACTTCCAGAGTGTCGCTGGATGTTACCTGGAAATGGTGATAATTGGACTTCAAGTTAGCAGGTGTGGTGACTTGATAGAAGTTAGTCTTGTGCCTGTCCTTTACAGAGGCCGTTAGGGAACCGTGACCTCCTAGAGGGGCGTAGCGGTGCGCCTGTTCCTCCTGCCGAACCCTTTGGTCATCCTGACGAACCCTTTGGTCATCGTGGCGAACCCTTTGGTCGTCGTGGCGGATCCTCTGATCGTCCTGGCGTATCCTCAGGTCTTCCTGTTGTATCCTCTGCGCGTCCTGGCGTATCCTGTGGTCCTCCTGTCGAAGTCGACGGTCCTCTTGGTGAATCCGATGGTCCTCCTGCAGCAACCTCTGGTCCTCTTGTTCTTCGTCGTAGGTGTCTTCTCTCGGAGGCAGCTGGGTTACCTGGGGTCGCCCGTAGTAGCTTGGCTTGGGCGTTGAGGGAGTCAGACTGGCGAATGCGTTGTTGATCACTCGGGGAGGAGGAGGTTTCACCTGAAACCGAACATTTTACCTCTGTACCTGCAAAATACTTAGATCCCCTCACATGTGTCGTGCATACCAACCTGGTTTGTTCAGGGGTTTCTGGGTTTTAAATCTGCTGTTCGGGCTCCGATAAAATAGTAATGCAAAACAGTCAAATAACAGAACTATCGCTCTGCTAAACCTAGACAGTTTACACTGTAAAGATCTGAATGGCACGTATTGTTAGTGTCTCCATGTTTTTTTTTTTCTTGAATTCAAGAGATTTTTGTGAATCTAATTTGGCAACATGTGAGTGCCGAACTTACCGACGTTATCTTGGCTTAACACCCCACATGACGAGGTGAGGCAAGGTTTTAGTAAAGAGGTGACTTGAATTTCCTTGAACGAAACAACCAATCCGGCTAACCTACCTTTCCCATTTGTAAAGGTTACCCCATTGCCTCACCACCCAGCGTTAGGACAAGGGGTGTTGGGATTCGAACCGATGGACCACCTGCCCTCCTGAACAACTAAACAGTGTGCGCATTGTAAATATCTGAAGGACCCGCACCTTAGGGGTTTGTACAGATTGTGAGAAAGCATTGTGGAGTGCGAGAAGGGCGGCTATGGTCTCCGGGTTCTGGTAGTGCTGTCCTACTTTAAGGGTTGCCGGAGTGACCGTCGTCGTTACTGTGGTCGTCGGGCGGGGAGTCGTTGTCGTTGTGGTCGTCGTCGATGTGGTAGGCGACCGCGTTGTCACTTCGGGCGACAGATCATAGTCATCCTCCTCCTCAGTGCTGCAGTCCTCACAAAAGAACTCCTCTTCAGGCTGAATCCTGTATTTCATGGAATGTTTCAGTAGGTACTTGACATCTAAACATCAAATTTTAAATGGTTTCTACTTAATGTCACACAGCTTTTAAATTTTAGAAATCGATTCAACACCTGGGGGCCTATTCACTAAGCAAAAGATATGTACATCTCTTTTCC
Source organism: Leptopterna dolabrata (assembly GCA_954871275.1). Taxonomy (NCBI): domain Eukaryota; kingdom Metazoa; phylum Arthropoda; class Insecta; order Hemiptera; family Miridae; genus Leptopterna; species Leptopterna dolabrata. The sequence continues at coordinate 9,162,809 of OX940989.1, read as the reverse complement.
GTCCAACTAGGTATTTCGTGTGGCAAGAGATTTTCATAGTATCCATAACAGGGTTAACTTCCAAAAGAGACAGTTCGCGGCCATCTTAACATTTTCTCTCTATTTAAAAAGAGACGCCTAATTAGGTGTCTTTTCTTGAAAGAGATAGACTTCCTCGTTTGTTTGATGGTGATATCATGTATTATCCATCGTTCATTCACTACCACATCAGTCGTTTTGATCATTCATCGTTATTTGATCGTATATCTTATGTCATTTGTAATGACGAAGGTACCTTCGTCATTACAAATATCATATACGTGGGAGTTATTCAGTAAAATATACGCTTTTCACTATCTCTTTTAATGAATAGGCCGTGAAACTTTCAACCGAAAAATCCCTCATTTAACTTGAAAATCAACGTCTTCTAAATTACGACAGTTGGATTTCACGTTTGCGTATGCGCAAACAAAAGTTCCAGTGTGGTTTTGATGAAATATACGTGAAACCGTCTGAAAGATAGTCAGTGCGGATAACTAAACAATTTGGGAGATTTTGTCATCTGATTTAGAAGACAAAACAATTTATCCTCCCAAAAGTGATCGAAGGGCTTACATACAACCTTGTTAAAATCTGAGGCAAAACGAGAAGTTTTGATGGTCAAGAGAGATATTTGTCGGAAATCGATTCCTGAAGTTTGACAGTTTGATTTCAAAACACCCACCAGGAAATGTAACCAAGTATACATCCATAACAGCCTAGAGCAGTGGCGGGTCCAGAGGGAAGGGTAGGGGTGTCATTTCCGAAATGTACCAACCGGATTTTAAACCAGAAATTATATAAAACAATTTGTCCTGTGTTAAGTATTTACCTACCTATGTAAGATTGAGACGATTTTAGTATAGCTTTGTTCGCACTGGTTGTTAGCTGACGCCTAGAAAACCGTAAGAAACATCCATGATGCAGTAACAACATCTTGATAAGCTTTTGAGGAGGGTTTGAGTTCGATAATTTGTTGGGAATCGAGAAGGCAGTGCATGGACAGTTTCTGGTATGTCTTCTGTGTACTGGAATGACGATCAGAAAACGGGCGTTGGATAGTCAGGAAAACACCGGGAACAGCCGGTCATGGATGCTATACTGTATGAAGAGTCAGTGGATCAGCGCGAATGGCCAAAAGCCTTTCTGACGGATAACCGTCAAAATACTGCGAACAAACCTTAAGCAGGGTTCACATCCATCCGGAAAGCTATCCGGAAAGTGCGTACGAGCAGCTGATTGGTTGGACATCAGCTGGGGAGGGGGGAATATTCTTTCCGGAGAAGCACTTTTGAAGCGAACTGTACGCATCTGATTTTTCAGATATTTTCCGCTCCGCATCTGCGCAGTTCACTACTGCGCATACGGAATGGCGTCGGCAACCGAAACAGCTGTGGGAGGAAGCGCGGGAAACGAGTTGTCAGCCAAATTCCGGATGGTTATGAACGCCTTCCCAACTTCCGCGATTCCCCTCCATCCCTTCCACTGCTTTTCACTAGCTTCCCCTATCCGTATTTCCAGACGGCTCCGGATGGATGTGAACCCTGCTTTACCGTACCATCAATCAAATTCTGAGAGAATACATTAAACGTCAAATCTGAGTGCGTAGGCTCAGTACCCGTAGTTTTACTAATTTCCACTAAACTCTTATTTTGGACTATAAACTCCAGGTTTGTATCCATTTTAATCGATAAACAATTACCTACGGTTTCTACGACTAATTTACTGTAAGAATCGACTCATTAAAACTCTCATTTTTGGAATAGGTAGGTACCGAATCGGATCCACCACCACCGATAACTGATTTTTCGATCCGCCCCTCCCTAGACGTCAAAATCCTAGTCTAATTATCCGCCTGATTACAACAAGTAATAAGTACAACTCACAGATTTTGTTATAATAAAAAATTGACTTTACCCTCCAGCATGGTTCCCGTAAAGTTCGAGATTGAGGTTGAAGAAATCTTCAGATTTGGAGCAGTCGACTTCGTCGATCCTCTCGCAAACTCGCGTCTCCTGATCGAAAACTGTACCGTTCAAACACAGGAACTTGATGTCTGTCACTTCACCTGCGCGTTCGAATAATATCAGCTTTTCTCGTCAGACGAGGACGGCAATGTGAATGTACATTATTGCGTTAAAATGGCGTTAGATACAGACGTATTTGTACATTTATTAGGATGTTACACATGGTAGTTCTATACAGTTTATACATACAACAGGTACATACAAAGTAGGCGAGGCACCTATATTTAGGGACCCATTGAATTTGGGTTTATTCGTGATCAGCGTGAAATTTCCTTAAATTTTATACAGATAATTTCTGAGTAATATGTATAAGTGATAACAACTGTGTGGATTCCGCACACACCAACGTCACTAGATAACATAAAAGCCAACGTGACAGAAGATAAACATAGCTCAAGATCAAGATAAACTGAAATTTCCATTTCAAATTATTTTAAAATTTTTATTCTAATTGTGGGTATTATACATTAATTTAGTAGATAGATTCTGAGGGAGACGCTCGTGTCAGTCGAAATAATCTTCAAAATTTCGAAGTGCCACGAGTTCTAGCCGTATAGATAATATAGAGAAAGAACGAATTTTAGATGTGAAGTACCTATATGAACTACCCACAAGCAATGGTTGTTTTGATTGAACCACAGTTTGAACAAGCTTTTGAAGTCTCAAGATGTTTATTACTGAAATATCCCGACTGGGTACTTGGATAATGTATTTTTATAGAATTACTAGGTACCTCATTACATTTTGATTTATTGTTTTCAATAATGAAACTTACGAATCAAGCAAGGAAAAAACAAGTTAACCCCCCTTCAAAATTTGATGGTTTCCGTTTCAAGGTATGTAGAATCCGAAAACGGAATTAAAAATGCTGCAAATTATTGCACAAAGGTTTATTATTTACCTGTGTGGATGCCCCTTCTGGGTAGATCACTGTTTTCTGTGGTCAACACCTGCCCTCGAGCTCCCTCCAGGAAAGCCCTAAACCGAGTACTGGAGCCGGCCGGGAACTACAGTTTCATAAAAATGCGCGGGATTCAATAATTTAATCGTTAATATTATTTGTTGTTATTCATGAAGCATAACGTTTGTTCAAGTTACGAAATTACCTATCAACAAAATCCAAAGGAGCTGTTCTTTAAATGAAATAATATCACAGTACAACCAACTCGATTTCATGCAGCCATGCGTTTCCCTAGCAATGATTTCTGGGCTGTTTCATTCACGATCATGTTGACGAAGCTTTTCGGTGCAAACGAACGGCTGGACGTACAATGCTCCGGGTGGTCTAAAAAAATCCTTTAGTTCGAGATCAATTTAAAAACGTAAAAAAACCATATCCTTCTATTAAAAATTGTGGAGATACGGCGTTCGGGAAATTTTTTGAGACGACTCGGAGCATTGTACGTACAGCCGTTCGTTTGCACCGAAAAGCTTCGTCAACATGATAGTGAAAGAAAAGGCAAAAATCCGGCCCAGAAATCAATGCTAGGGAACACTCGATTATAATCACGCATGGCCGCATGAAATCTAGTTGACTGTTCTGTGATATTATTTCATTCATATGAAGAACGATAGCTCTTTTGGACTTTGCTGACAGGTACTTTTGTAACTTGAACAAACGTTATGCTTCATGAATAACAAAAAATGTTCAATGATTGAATTATTGAATCCGCGCATTTTCCTGGGGGGAGCACGAGGGCAGGTACTGGCCACAGAAAACAGTGATCTAAGCAGAAGGGGCAGCTATACAGGTAAATAATGAATCGATGTGTAATAATTTGCAACGGTTTGTTTGCTCAAAACAGTAATTTGTGATACCTTGCTGGGCGAACAATTACATTTCGGCGAAATTTAGAATTTTCTATCGTGTGGCAAATTTCAATTTATTGCACTCATTTTCACTACTGATATTATATTATGACGGAATTTGAGGTTTTTATAGATTTTTTAATCATTCCAGTTATTAAGAATGCCTTGAGCCGGAACTTAAATCGAAAAAATTTAAAAAAAATCATGTGGGTAGTACTACTGGTTTGACATTGCGGGTTCGCAAAAACGCTACTAATAACCTAATGGAATACCATAAACAAACATAATAGGTATTATATCAATTAAAATGGATGCAGAATGCAGCAAACCAAGACCCTGACCAATCAAGATGCCACCACCAATCTTCGTAGCCCATTCTCACCGTTCAGAGTAGTGATATGGTTAAACGTGGGTAGGTAGTTACCAATGTATGAAGATAATGTTCATAATTTTTCGCTTTCATAAATTAATACTACTAGTTATCAATGTTTCGGTTTGCTTTTTGAAACTATAACAAAACCAGTAAGCAAACCTTTTTATCGAGGAATCATCAAATTCTATTGAACAAATTCAGAATTGGGAACGTGGTTCAAATTGTGCAATTTTTGACAAATCTGATAACAGTTGGAGTCAATAAGTCATTTTTCTTCTGTATTTCGTTGAAGAACTCAAGGAGAATGCACAAATACATGTACCTTCAATCGTTAGGTAGGTACCCACCTACCTGTAGTAAAAAAATATGCTCAATATAATTAGAATGGCATTATTTCGATTTCAATTTTACTGAAGCTATCGCCACCCCAAATGAACCATGCAAGACACATAACATTTGTGATTAGGTGTTTCGGACTGTGAGAGATTAGTGAAGATAATATGTGAGATTCCCTTTGCCACTATTTTGAACGATTGCCCGATGCGAAGTAGATACGAATAAATGGCAGAGTCACAGTATTACTCGATAGTCACATGTTTTTCTGAACCATATTACCTAACACCAGTAGTTCCAAATACCATAAAAAATATACTGCTCAGGTCAATTCGCACCAAGTGATGTGTATCTACTTACCAAACTGATAAAAATATAAATCTACCGCCATCCATCACCGAAAGCATTCAAAGTGCTACCTCGGGTGATCTTCCAAAAGCACTTCCAAAATACTTGAAACCCCGCTACTGGGAACTTGAATGTGTCCCCGGGAAGTGGGAATCGGTTAATTATGTTTTGGGATATACGTACTTTGCGCGGGTTCAGTACCTTTTTGGCCGATCGTGCAAACATGGAACATCTGACATCCAGTCTCCACGTCGGCGTAATATCCTCCGATGACTTTGTCTTTGCATGAGAAGTTCGTTTCTGGTAGGTTGTCAAAGTCCAAGTACTGGAATAGTGAAAGTATGGTTTGGTGAGGGCTGAATGCTGGATTGTACCAGAATTATGACGTAGGTAATCCGAGTTTGGGGTAAGCACCCTATAAGTACCAAAGCAGTGGGTTAAAGGAAACAGTGGGAAGTCAGTGAAAACACCTACTGGGTTTGGGCTGCCATGAAGTACAGCAGAGGTCGCTTATAATGATCAAATTGGGACTGACTGGAAACAATCACTACCTACTGTACAACTTCTGCTGTATTCGCTTTATGGTGATTTTAGCCATTTTTACCGATATTGGCGAATTTTGACCCCCAAAATTGACCTACTTTTGATTAATTTTTTTGTAAGGAAATTTTTATCAAAACCGATGAAGTTATCTTCTGTTTCGGGACATGATTAAATACCACTGTCGGTGAATATAAACAATAATAATAATTTTTGGAGATTTCAGCTATTTTCACCTATTTTGTGGACTTCTGACTTCCGAAAATTCAAAAAATTACCACTATAACCGACCTTCTGATGGCTATAACAGACAAATTCCCTGTTTGTTCACGTACAGCCCATCGGGACCTGACTGTTTCTATTCTTATATCAGACTTATTCCTTTAACCGCCTTTCTACTCGTACTAAGCGACTTCACTGTATCTGCTATAGAAAAATTTGATCGAGAGCAGTTCAAAGGTTCTGGGTAGGTACAGCTACCTACTCCAGGCTCTGGAAACGCCAAACATCAAGCCACAGAATATTATTGGATTGTCAAGGAAAACTTGCAAATCTTTATGACACCATCAAGGGCCCCACATCACCCTCGAAATATCCTGGGGAAAAGCCCGTTTCCTTTTGCGCAGATGAAAATTACATTCGAATTTGGATGACACTCATATGGGAGCCACCACCACAAAAGTTTAGCTCATTGCGAATGTTTTGTCATGTAGATAATATTATGTGAGTTGGAAATAGCGAAAGTGAGAGAGTAGGAAGTGGCGACATTCAGAATGCCCCTTTTAGGCCAACCCAATGTTCATTCAATAATCAAAATGTGACGATAAAATGTAAAGAAATCGATTGTACTCAACGAGCCTCCAACGGTACCAAAACCTCAATTTTGAAAATTTCGTTGGTTAGGAGGTAGAACATTTTGTTGCACAACGCCGTCCAATTTTAAGCAAAATTACCTGATTCTTCATCAGAGTTCGTTTCACTAACGAACTAGGGCTTTCCTCAAAACTATTGACATCTGGCTAAAAAAATGCTAGATACTCAGACTGACTGACTTATATGTTATATCAACTTACGCCAGCTTTGACGGCTGTTATCGCATCATAGCAGTACAGGAGGCCAAGTGTCAGTGCTGCAACAAACAAAACACAAATCAGGGCACAGAAACTCGAGTATGCAAGATGCGAAATAAGTACTGAATAAGCTATGAAATCGGGAGGAAGTAATAATGATGCAGTTCTATAATAAATCTGTCAGAAACGTCTGCCTACCATTAGTTGAAGGAACGCTTAGCAACCCAATGGCAAAAGGAAACATTTAGTCAGTAAAATCGGTACAGGATGGTTTTTTTAAAATTTACATTTTTAAATAACGACTATGACTTCATTCAGAAGGTACTGGAAGGACCCGGTTAAGTCATTAGCCTTCTATGTAATCTCGGGAAGCGAAAGTGGTCTATCCAGTCGGACGATTTGAACAAATTGAGACGTTTTCCTCGTGGTCCACCGCATCCTCAAAATTATTAGAAAAGAGAAAACATTTCGAAAAAAAGAAAAGGAAAAGTACGCCGCTGAAGTTTATAAATATAAATACCAAAACATAGGTAGGTACCGACTTTGCTGCAAGAATATATACCTAAATATTATGGATGCCATTAGGTAAACTCAGTTTCCACTCTTTTGTCGATTACGCGGGAATTGTACACCTACCTACTAAATTGCATTCACACAAACTCTGTCTATAATAGTTCCTGTTCGATTGACAACGCAAATCCAGTCGTCAGTCTATCCAGTATTAATTTACTCTTTATAGAATGGAGATACGTTTCTAAGACCGACTCCGCGCCATTATCAAAACTCGAATACCTAGTCTACTTCTGATTGCGGAGTACCCCGAGGGTTAGGGCCCCAGTGGCCCCGGGGGGGGGGGGGGGGCTGAGGGCTGTGTCGAGTTTTCCCTAGTCTTTTCTTCTCACTATGTGTGTCAAATTCCAGCACTTTTAGTAGTCAACTCAATTTCGCTATGTTCTTCTTTTATGTTTGTCCAGCGATTATTCCGGAACTACTGGACCGATTTCGATGAATCTTGCATCATCTCTGGGTGGTCCCATATTTGTGTTTTAAGTAAAAAACGCTGCAAATCCCTGCACAACGGTTTATTATTTTGTATAGAATACCGTTATTTTTCCAGATCACAGCTCTCTGTATATATAACCCATCTATATAATATGTACTAGTATATATATATATATATATATATATCATGTAAATCGCAGACCCTCCGTAGGTTAGTAGGTACCAAACCCCGTACTCGTTACTAGGTACCTACCTAAATCACGAGTTAAATGTTGCTAAAATAATTCTGTGGATGACAAACAGTCACTAAAATGGCGAAAAGAAACGCAAATCATGAAGTTCTGAAGGAAAATTGTTGATTTGGAGTGAAATTGATGCCCCTTCGAGATAGATCACTGTTTTCTGTGGTCAATACCTACCCTCTGGTCAAGTATAATGAACCGTTGTGTAATAACTTGCCCATCAATAATACTTCAACGTTTGGTCAAGTTGCAAAAGTACCCATCAACAAAATCCAGCCCCTTCTTGGTAGATGAACCGGTGTGTAATAATTTACCGTTGTGTAATAATTTACTGTTATGTAATAATTTACTGTTGTGTAATAATTTGCCGTTGTGTAACAATTTACCCATCAATAATACTTCAATGTTTGTTCAAGTTTCACAAGCACCTACCAACAAAATCCAATAGCCCATCACTTATCAAATGAAATAATATCGCAGAACAACCAACTCGACTTCATACACCCATCCTTGATTATAATCAGGTGCTCCCTGGTGATGATTATTTGGGCCGGATTTATACCGTTTGATTCACGATCGTGTTGACGATGCTTTTTGGTGCACACGAACGGCTGGACTTACAATGCTCCGGGTGGTCTCAAAAAATTGTTTAGCTCAAGAAAAATTTAATAACGTAAAAAAACCATACCCTTCCATAGAAAGTTTTTGAGCTACGGTGTTCTGAAAATTTCAACCCCTATTTTGAACCCCTTAGAGATGAGTGACAGTAACGCTGAGCTTCGAGGACCAACTAGACCCGAACCTATAACCCGAATTTCATCAATTTTTATTCATGGTAACTAAGAAAAGTGGCCCGTACGGCGGACAGAGAGAAATATTTTTATTGAATTTTCGGATTCTACATACCTTGAAACGTAAACCATCAAATTTTGAGGGGGGGTTAGAATTTTTTTTCATGCTCGATTCCAATGGTTCATTATTGAAAATAATAAACCAAAAGTAGTACTGGGCCTGTACAAGGCCGATCTGACAACAGCAAATAGTCTGCCAAAGACTGTGGATGCCCCATTAATGATGGTTTCAGTGCTTGATAGCATGAGATATTTATTATTAAAAATATCGCACTAAAAAGCAAAAAAAATTTTTCAACAAAAACAAAATCGACTTTAAAAAAGCGGTATAAAGCTAAAAAGTAAAGAACAACTTTTATGTTGAACTAGTAGTACCGTAGTACCTACATAATTTATTCAATGCTAATACAACAAAATGTTTGAAGTCTGCGCCAATTTTTAACTAAAAACCCCACACACAGCCTTCATATTGTATTCCTTGGTGTTGTACATTTCAGATGACATTTTGTGCAGACTTCAACAATTTTGTTGCAATGGCTTTGAACAAATTATGTACGTTTGTTCAACATAAAAATTATTCTTTACTTTTTAGACCAGTATTTATGGTAGGTATGCAGCACTCCATATAATAAGTTTGTGTCAACTAATTCGATAACGACATGGCCGGTACAACATGATGTCAATAAAACATGTGAAAACATAAATCAATACTTGATTTAATATAGATCAATCAATATAGGTACTCAAGTACCTATTGCAGATTTTGTAATGACGGTGATGAAATCCTGCAAATCTAGAGCCGTTATCTTCAAGGTAAGGAATACAAGTAGAATTGTAGCATATCGATTCTTCTGTACCAAATTAGGCAAGGCCTGATGTTGGTAAGTTATTTTAAGGTTATTTTAAGGTATGTTGGTAAGATATTTTTCCTCCACTGACTGCAGCGCCTCAAGCTGAAGTAGGAGTTCCGAGCGTTGGGCGTTTGCGGAGTTCAATTTTTCCTTCAAATTGTCCTCACTTTGCTGCGCAATCTCATCCTGATCAGTCAGGCATGCTTCCCGCTGTGCATATGCTGCTTCCGTCCTTCTCAGTCGTTCTGTTAATTCTTTGATTTGGGTATTGTGGTCTTGAGCTTCCACAGGGTCAGCATGTTGTACTGCCTCGTTCGATTCTTCTAGAATTTTTGTGCTGATCTGCACAATTCGCTCGGTCTGATGTGGGTCTAGCTGTGCGCATATTTTCTGCAATTCGAAATGCAATTCTGCTGCTCTCTGTGCAACAATGTCGCTCAAATCGTGACCTGATGTACTTTTTTTTTTTGAAACCTTGGAAATTCGATTTATTTATTTATTTTTGTTATTATTTCTGTCGTTATTATTATTATTATTTTTATTTGTTAATTCAATAATTTAATTTTTATTGGTATTAATTTTCTTTAATTTTCATACTGGAAGTATGAACTAGTGCTCTGCTGGGTTAATCAGTTGTGTTTTTGACTGTTTTTGGTTCCCGAGATCCTCTCAGTTAACCAGCGTGACTGCGAGATGAGACCTGTCTAGGAATTATATATATTTATTCGGAGCAGAATTATGTATCGTCACATTTATGTATAGTTACATGTTATTTATTCATCTTATAAGCTAGATCCTTCGGTCTTCGGCTAATGGTCGATTGCTGTACGCATTGTTTAGATAACTGGATGTAACTAATGACGTTTAATACGTGATGTAGATGGAAACTCGTGATAGACCGTGTAGGTTTTTGTCGGCCAGCGAAGAAACGTGAGAACCCCAATCACCTTATACCCTTCGCATTAGCGTTACTTCTTCGTTCTACCTCTCCAACTTCCATCAAGAAGGGATGTGAGGGGGATACAAGCCGTGAACTCAACCACTGGGAATAGATTTCCTGGTGAAGGGGGAGTGCAGAAAACCCCTACCACAAACCTTCCCTGCCTCGATCCGTCATTGACAGACAGGGGATGCTTTTTATGACGCAACCCTCGTGGGAACATCTCATCCCACTTCTGATGAGTTCGAGATCCTTACGGGTTTCGAACGGGCTTTTGACTTAAAACACAAAACGTAGGTAATCATGGAGGTCAGTGGGGCCCTGCGGTTCAGGGTCGGCCCCCTTGCAATCCGTTATGAGGCGTTTGCTCTTTAAAGTTTTTTTTTTTTTTTTTTTTAAGGAAGAAGATCACTCTTTTTTGTTGAAATATCAAGGTTTTCTTTAGGTGAAAGGGGTTGATCAGTATTCCGCGCAGTATTTCGACATCAGAACTACCTACCGCCGTAGGTTACAGCAACCAGGCAAATCATTTTGGGCTGAATATTTTAGAAGTGCAAAGCAATCTTCGCATGATTTACGAGTGGTAAAACCACCTAAGTCGTTTATCCCGAAATTTCGTAATATCCGCTCGTTCAACGCAGGAAGAGCCGACTTGATAAACTTGATTTAGACCAGTTTCGGCAAACCCAAAGTTTTAAAACGACGAGTACACGCCTTGGCGGGGGGAGCAACACAGGACATCCGTTCAAGATCGGTACAGGTTCGTCTGAAATGAAATAGTCCGCCATGATAGTGAAACTCGGAATTTCTTATGTTACTCAATGATGGGCTCTGGAATATCACAAAGGACCCAACTGTGTCCAAACAGAAAGAGTAAGAACACTGGATCAATAGAACCAATCAGGATGTCGATTTGCACGACTCCTAAAATTTTCAAGAATTTCCCCCCCTCAACAGAGATTGATAAGCTAGATACCGTCTAACATTAGCTGGATTAGGCACAAGGTTCCAACTCAATAATATGATGTGGCAAAGGGTTTTTTGCTTCCTTACTATCGAAGGTAGGGAAACCTTGTATTCGTGCAAGAGTCGGAAAAAAATGTATGTCCTCCAAAACGAAAATTTCCACTTGCATTTTACTTTTCAGAATTCAAGGAATATATTTGGTTTCGTGTCCGTATGTAGTGAATTCCTTGTCCCGGGCCAAACTATGCGAAATAATGGTCGTAGTGAGTTGAAATTCGGAGGGTAGGCGCGCAGATGGTCCCATATCAAATTTATTGAAAAAGTACTGTAACTTTCGTCAGCGCATGTGCCAACGTGAATTCCTTCGTGCCCTCACTACCTTACATATCATGAAGCGATGATGTTTAGAGGGTAGGTGGGGGTTGGGCCACAGATAGTCCCATATTAAAGCCATTGATAAAGTACAACAACTTTCGTCTGCGCATGCGCTAAAGTATTGCATGACTAATTTTTGTTAAAATGACATGAATTTGCATTTATCTCTCAATTTTGAAGTAGTTTTACATTTTTGCTTCAGTACAAAACCTTGTAGTGTATTGTAACTTGCTTCGACACTTTTGAAATCCTTATTCTTCAAGTGGTATTATACCACAAATATTTAAAACACTTAAATGAACGCCTGTAATAATCCTATTACACTTGTCATTAATCCTATTACAACAACTCCTATTCCATCCTGCTATTTTGTCACTTCTGAACCTCTCAATTTCAAAACCATACTCGTCAGTTCTCCATCGACCCACCAACTAATTATATACGTCCATGTTAAATAGGAAGCTACACTGCCTACCCGACTTGGTTTTTTTCTTTCTTTCCAAGTCAAAGGTGGCTCTCGCCCTCTTCGGTCGGTCTCCATTCAAAAATGTTGGCCGTCATTTTCCGCTACTGGTCACCGGAGAGAGTTGAAGGCCGTCGAGCTCTTCCCCGGTCCACCGATCGGCAGCGAAAACAGTCGCAAGGACGACCCCTGATTACGAGAGTAAAAGAACGGTCCCGTTCAAGAGACTTGCCGCGGAGCGGGATTTATCGCAGGTTTGTAACGTGGAAGCACTCAGAATCAGTGTTAGAACGTAAAATCTCGCGAACAGTGGCAATCGTTCAGAAGACAGCGTCGTACGGTGAGGGTATCTTAGAAAGGTACAAGTATGTTATAGCCCCGCCAATATCGATTGTATCGATTATCTCAAATACATCGATCCTTGTGGTATCGATGACGGCTCAATATGGCGTCCCGATGCCTACATCCCGGATGCCGATATCAACTTTCAAAATGAATACGGGAAGACCATTGTAAGGACACCAAAAAATAAGAGTGACTATGAAATTCAAATTCAAATTCCAACTGAACTATGGAGGTTTTTTAACTTACCTATTATACCTATACAGTGTTTTTTGGTGGCAGGGCAGTGGCCCAAGTGGCCTTATGGACGCAACGCCCCTGGTCTTGAGGTTGAAAGAAAGCACTAGGTGCTGAGCGACTTACAGAAGTCGTTGAGACGACAGCAACTAACGGTGATGATGAGGTATTGTAGGACTAATAAAACGGAGAATTGATTTTCCAGAATCTTGAGGCATATTCAACGGAGCATCAATAATAAAAGCATCAATCTTAAGGTTGAAAGGCAGCAATGGATGCTGAAGAATCTGGCATGAATGATGATACAAGCATTACCAATTTTTGGGATAGATGTGGTGTCTAGATATGCTTTGTAGGACTAGTAAGAGAGATGAACAAGGTATAGCGGATCTCGATTAAAATTCAAAGAAAGTCTTTCGCCTTTGTTGAGGATGAATGGCAGCATCAGATGCGGGAGAATCAAGCATGCACCAAACTAATGATCAACCAATGTTTGAGAATGAAGCATCAAAGGTTGAATCCTAAAATGATTTAGCGTTAACCTAAATATTAATAATTTACCAATTTGTGGGATAGAGAGTTGAATTTTGTGGCATGACCACGTCTTGAGGTTGAAAGAAAGCACTAGGTGCTGAGCGACTTACAGAAGTCGTTGAGACGACAGCAACTAACGGTGATGATGAGGTATTGAAGGACTAATAAAACGGAGAATTGATTTTCCAGAATCTTGAGGCATCTTCAACGGAGCATCAATCTTAAGGTTGAAAGGCAGCAATGGATGCCGAAGAATCTGGCATGAATGATGATACAAGCATTACCAATTTTTGAGATAGATGTGGTGTCTAGATATGCTTTGTAGGACTAGTAAGAGAGATGAATAAGGTATAGCGGATCTCGATTAAAATCCAATAGAAAGTCTTTCGCCTTTGTTGAGGATGAATGGCAGCATCAGATGCGGGAGAATCAAGGATGCACCAAACTACGGATCAACCAATGTTTGGGATTGAAGCATCAAAGGTTGAATCCTAAAATGATTTAGCGTTAACCTAAATATTAATAATTTACCAATTTTTGGGATAGAGAGTTGAATTTTCTGGCATGACCAGTAATTCAGAGGAATGCCAGAATTTAAACCTTAATTGTCAAAAATCTGTCATAATATCGAGGTTGAGTGGCAGCGGCAACAGATGCAGCATGCTGTCCATAATATATACCAACGTTTGCGACAAGAGCAGAACAACGAAATTTGCTTTCACATGAATTGCGTTGATAGCTCACTTCAATTTGCCCTATCCGCTTGGTTACCTTTTCATACCAACTTCTCGCACCTATTAGCCTGAAAAATGAAGCAGTTCGACCGGAGCAAATTGGTTTGTTTCGTCAGGTTCATCGATTCCTAATTAACATTGATGCACGTGGGACTGCCTCGCACCGTAAAAAAACTCGACCTCCTTCAATTACGTTTCTTTCCCATCGACACAAGCTCCACGGTTGCGCAACAGGGGAAATTGGTGCTTGTTCAATAACTTAATAAGTAGTTAAACGTAATTTATAATAAGTTTTTCGAATGTTTATATTCCAGTCCTATCTACCCACAGAATTTTATCTGGTTTCTACAATTTGATGTTACACCCACCAGCCGTGATTACCAAAACTGCCGATTTTGTAATTCGTTCATTTCTCAACGTTAGGCTTGAAGACCACTGTTATAATTCTTATCAAGACAAGTCCTCTTAGGGAATTCAAAAGAATTGTCTATGATATCCTCTGTTTTGATGATACATGTAAACTAAGAAACTTTTGGATGTAGTTACGTAATATCGAAAACACAAAAATATAATATAGCCGAAAACGTGCAAATGAATTAAAGGCGTTTGAGAAAGTTGCAAACAGAGGTTTTGAAATACTTTAGAAGGAATTTCAGAGGACTGACAATTAATTTATTGTAGATCGATTCCTGATAGGTAAATATTTACAATATCTACAATTTTATGCAAAAAAAATCTGATCCCCTTTAAATACGAGGATCTCGAAGAGATGGCGTTCACTCGCGGAAGTTTTATACAACGTGAGGTGCAATACCGAAAATCTCGACGTAACGTGAAAAAAACCGTCATGCAACCTCCTTAAACCAGTCATTCCGTACGTTCAAGCGGAACGGACCCTCAACGGACGGGTCAACGGAAAAATTCAACAGTTCGCATTGAAAAACGTAGGAACGTCAATCGTCGTACGTGACAAATCGACAATGATCCCGTCGAAGGAGACACGCCGGATTGGTGGGTTCTGTAAAGAAGAAATTGATTTCTTCTTTATGGTTCGACCGACATGGGTTTGGTAGTAAACGTGACAGGACGGGAACTGTATGATTTCTCGAGTACCTGTGTCAACATCTTGGGAAGCTTTCATTTTCAATATAATATTATTGTACGGTAAAAAGAGAGCGAGCGGGGCAGCGGTGTTCACATGGCATTTAGAGGCCACTGGACCCCCCAATTCTATTGAGAGACCAGCATACCTATTAGAATAAAGCAAACAAAGGGAATAATAAGCCTAAAAGGTGAGACAATACCGAAATTATGAGCTAGAGTACAAAATAATAATACAAAGGAAGGAATACATTATTATTCTGTAAAATTAAAGTGTCTATACTAGAGTTTTGCGTTTCAGACCTTTCTAAACAATTTTCGTCTCTCTCGGTCGTCTTTCAGCATTTGTAGCCATAAATCCTTGACATAATCAAACGTTTTTAGGTAGGTAGGTACCTACCAAATATATTTTTCTTCCACTGAAACGCACAGAATATCCTAACCAGTTACAACTAACTCCTTTCCTATTTTCAGTCCCAGATCCACTGATTATTATGCTGTTTTGTTGTTGTGCCTGCCTGTATGTGCTAATAAAAATGAATAAGATAAATAAAAATAGCCCCACCTCGCAATGAGTTAATCAAACAGTTGCAATGTAATTTGTAAGAACAGGAAGCAGCAAAATAATCCAGAATTATGACTATAGCATATTTTAACAGGCCTTGTGAGTATGATTTACATCGAATTACAAGCCGCTTAATGTATTATCGTGGTAGCCATATAACATTCATGAGCGTCATTAGAATCACTTATTGTATACAGAAGGAAGGAGACCATAGGGGATTTCACACCTCGGAAAAACCACTGGCCGATTTCCATAATTAAAGCCTACCCTTATGTTCTGAATAGAGCCATCCAGGACAGCGCGTCTTCTAGGTATACACAGAGGTAAGCTGATGATAGGCTATGGTGATAATAAGGCGTGAACTGTCTATAGGACTGACAAGTATTGAAATGTCCGCATTCCCGATGCATAATGAAGCAGCGCTGGAGACTACAATGGGGAAACCTCAATCGTCTTGCCATCCAGTTGGTATGGTAAGTATGTTTGATAGCGAAAAAATGCCGTCATATCCGTGGGCGTCGTTTTGTCGCCCGACCTTGTGCCCACACGGATTGTCCGTCAGTATTTCATGAATATGTTGATGGGGTGTCAGTGAGTTAATGGACAGCACAAAGATTATAGTTTTTCCTCACAACTGGAAGCGTAATGTCGCATAATTCAACCATATTTGGCTGAGATAAACTTGATTATAAGTAATCGAGTGTTCTACTTGAGTGGGTATATGATCAAAAGTGGACAACAACTTTCTTCAACTCTAATGCAAATGGGATTGCGTCGAAATGCGTGAAACTGCAAAAGAACTATTGTAAATTTGAATTCCTCGCTGCAATTACGAGAGCTGTATGTGGGTCCACGACGTTCCCCATATGAATTTCATCGTCATCTTTTATCAGAGATTGCGGAAAGGTGTTTTTCTAGAAACGCTAATACCTATTCATACAATCATCCGAAGCACATAATTATTCTATCAACAGAAAACAGTTGCTCAAACCAAATAAGTGAAAAAAACAAACCACCAACCGCTTTCACACAATTAAAATTTGAATTAATTGTGATGAATGTGTATGAGCGTACATCCACCTCAAGCGGTGTGAGGGGGGATGTGCCCGGAATTTGGTTATGAGCGAATCACCACCATGATCCGGGATCTTTTCGGATGTGTCCGTTGGTTATGGGCGTACCACCACCATTCACAGATTCTTTTGGGTTAGGAGAGAGAGACGAGGTAAGGAGGAGAGAGAGTAGTCAGCGACTAGAGGAGAGCGTAGAATGAGGAAAAAGATGCAGGAGGCGAGTTTATATATGCTTGGGAGCTGTCTCCCTCCATCATCTAGCTAGTAGAGGATGGTGGGGACCTCCAGGCTGGCCCTCGGCTCTCTTGCGTCTTCTGTCCCCACTTCTAGGTTTATTTGGCGAGATCTTATTTCTACATACAAGAGTTGTGGTTCTGGGAGGATACCACAACATTAATCTTACTGGCAAAGTGGAAACTACCTATGTAATAAGTTTCGAGGAAAACCTGCCGATATTGATGGTGCATTAAAAAAATAGTCGAAAAGAGCTAAAATTTGGGAAGTGTGATTCGATACCCCATATGAATGTCATCATAATCCCACGGTAAATTCCAACCAATGTTTCGAATGTGCAGTTAACTTGAGCGCTAGTCTTATAATAATATCTGTTGCCTAATTCCAGGCCGGATGAAGCTGGACCAATGTTTCTCCAAGGGCCTCCCTTGAAACATTTTCTGCGCCAGCCAATGTCTGTCTTCCCAACATTCGATCCAGGATAACAGACTCAGTTCACTCGTCGAGTCCTTGAAGGTCGTGATACATAATACAAACCGTTTTAAAGGAAGAAAATCAACCACCACAGCGAAACCGTTTGGGATCACTTGGAAAAGACTGAAATCAACTGGTAAATGGGAGAGCTCTGATGAAACGGTTTTCATGGCACCGAGATCGTAAAAAACTCGTTTACTGCTGGAACACGGCTTGAGAACTATCACCTCTCGCGTATTGTGACCATTTCGTTGGGTGAGGTCAGCTATACTAACTTGTTTCGTTACGCATGCCCGCTATAACTAACCTGAGATTAGCGGAATGGAAAGCGGAGACGTTGAACCGGCTGCGATGGCTAAATCCAGGTAAGTACAAAATACGAGCAACTGGCGAACAAATAGTGATATTAATGATACTCGTAATAGCTGCTGGATGCAGAAATAGGTAATTATTTCGATAGTGATGTAAAATGCGAATTGTGTTAACTGCTACATATCACCGGAGTATCTTATTCAGTCAGGATAGTGTGTGTGTGTACCTATTATCACAGGCTCCGTCCAGTGAAGAAGTCCTTGCCGCAGCCAGGAAGTTCAAGGGCTTAGGAGGCGCGAAAGATGAGTCTGATAGCCTTGCAAGATGGGACGTACAGTTTCTCGAGCTGGAATTAGCTTGGTCTCGTAGGCCTTGGGAAACCTCCGTAAAACCCGACGATGTGGCAGATAGGGATTGAGAATATATTTCATTATAAGGTGAAAATTTTGGTCAGGCATCAGCCTAAAAGAACTTTGGCAGTACCTACTTGCAAAAACAATACACACCTACAGTGCCAAGTACGCAGTACCAGACAACCAAAGTCGTATTTCACATCTAACCAAACGATTCAACTTCACCTCAAATCAAATTTATTCAAATTCAAATCACTCGGTATTTTGTAAAAATCAGATTTCCAATCACAGTTCGAAGTTCCACTTGGATAACACTGGGACCACCCTGTAGATACCCTCAATATTTCAGTTCTTTCTTACACTTCTGGGCAGTTGCCGAGGGAATCGTATAAGGCATTGATCTAAACAGAATGGTTATTAAGAACATAAACCATAATGATAGTATGTACCTAGACATACGTACATTTACAAGTTTGGGTAGGTACCTACTTACATGTCAGATGAACAGAAACTGCAATAATTATGCTTCTTGCCCATCAATCTACGAGAAAACAAGCTTCCTATAATTCGTCAGCATGTAGGTACCTAAAATATTCGACGCGCCCGCGATTGCATTTTCATGAGACCGATCATGTCGTTGGAAGGCGATTTGCTTGAGTTATTTAGCTGAATAAATTTGCTCCTCGAATGAGGAAACATCGCACTTCTTCAAGGCTGAATGATTTAAATAATCCAAATGAGCTAGGTAATGTCGTTCTAACGCTCAGGGAATACATGGCCATGATGTGCCCTCAGTATTTACTTCTGTGTATCCCTTTTGTTTACCCTCATGTTGGATGGGGTAAAAAGGAGTTTTTAAAGCATAAAAAATTAATATGGAAAACGCCTTTCTAATATGGAAACAGTATGGAAAACGTTCTTCCGAATAATTAGCCAATATTAGGTAACTACTGGCTAAAGTGAGGCAGAACAAGGTGTATGTTGACACCGAAACCGGTTCCGAAATAAATAAAAAAGACTTGCCATCCCGACGAAGGTTGAATAAGGAAAACTGCAGCAAGGAGCAGGACTGCTTGCTGCAGTCCTGCTATGACACAATATTTAAAAAAAAGTTCCAGCCATGCAGCATGGCTACAAGAGGGAATTTTCGAAGAAATATTCGCGGTATTGTGTAAAAATATGACACAGCGAGAAACCATACCACCTTTCGTAAAATTGTATCTTTTTCGTGATTTTTGCATTTTTTACCGATTTTTTAACTTTAAGTCAAATTTGGCCATCTATTTTATAAGACAAATATTTTCATCATCGAAATAGACCCTCCGTCGTGACTCTCCAACCCACACAACGCCAGGTGAATTAATATTGATTTTAGCCCTTAATACCAATTTTTGACCTCAAAAATCCAAATTTGACCTCTAACCTGTAAGGAAAAGAAAAACAACTGAAATGGGTTTTTTCTGTCTTTACTCACCCGTCCATACCACTTTCAGTGATTTTATGTCAAGTGTGCGCTATTTTAGCCGTTTTTTACGATTTTTGACACCTAAAAACTCAAATTTGACCCCCTTAGAATTTTTGAAAATTGCTAATCTTCCAACTCATTCTTCTGTTTGGCAATACGAACGTTTTGACGAAATTTGGAGTTGTTATCATGTACCCAAGGAAAGATATCGTCCGGAGTGACACATAAATAAATAAATAAAATATAAATACATATATACATCAAAATGTTTGTTAAAATCTATGGATGAATTGAGGATGCTCTAAAACGGATTTCCTGTAAAACAATTTTCAAAATACGTGTTCTGAAAATTTTGGACCCATTGCAATAGCTTCATTTTCTTTGAAAATTCCCTAAAAACAAGAGAAATATCCAACATACTCGACAGTGATCTGCGTTGAAGACTATTGAGCTATCAGACGGGCGGCGCGGCGTCTGGCATTGAGATCTCGCGAAGGGATTGCGATCGAATCGTAAAAGTTCTTAGGCCTGCACGTCTGTCACAGCGACAATCGATTCGGTTCACACGTGTTTTATATGGGCGGCTCGGGAGTATAATCGGAGAATAGGGGACGTGATCATTCTTCGTATTAGATGGAAGATGTAGACTTGTTGGTGCCTCATGAACATGGAGACGGCATGCACTTGCGCTAATGACTTTAGGCGCCATCTATAACCGTTTTTGATACAAGTTCTCTCAGCCCCAGAACTGGAGGATATTACTACTTAAGTACACAGCCAACTCAGCTAATTCGGTCCCCCATAGCAGACCTAGCTGAAAAGCATTTCAATCCGACGTGTGATTGTTGAGGACAAATCCACTGGCGGAGAAAATGGGAGGGGGTTACTTTTCCTAATTTCACAATATTGAAGGTGCAGTTAAACTAATGCACTGCACACTCGTCTTAACAACCAACATGTGTCTCTCTTCGTCATCCAAAATCGAAAATTCCGCTGCGTATTGCGTTTTAGACCTTTCTGAACAAATTTGGTTCCGTATCTGGACGTCTTCACTGTCTGCACGTCTGAATGTGCTCCACGTCGTAATCAGCTGAAGTGCGGTTTGGGCACGAAATATCCCCTTTTGAATTTGCTCCACATCGAAAAGGAACTTTCGCCTGCGCATGCGCAAACGAGTAACTCTCTACTGGCATTGGCACCTAGGTAGTCATTGCGATCCAAAGTAATGGTTTCTGGAAAGTTGTGTCAGACCTTAGCAGACTTTTTTACACGAGTAGGTAGAACATTCAATTTATGTGGATCAGGCAGATGGCTTGAAACTACTCGAAACTAGAAAATACAGAAATGCTATGTTAGGGCACGAAACGATGTCTCAAGGTTCACAGGAGCTCCAGTTGAGCTTGAAACACGATTGCATGAAAATACAAACAAGGTAGGTACTAGGCTGGGCACAAGGCGACGGATATTCAATTATAGATGACAGGATAAGAAGCGTTTATAAGATGACAACGGATGCAACGTCGCAATCATCAGATGATCATCTCCGCTGGCGAAGGAGACCGTGAAAGTTTTCACCTTCGGTCGGATGACTCCGGTCGGAAGCAGGTTTTATAGAGACGAGATGTCTGCAGCTGGGTTCTTATAATACTAGTATAGATAGGTATGTATTGCCAACTAATTACACGGTATATACTGTAGATAGAACGAAATATTCCCCAATTTGCGAAACTGGCGATTTGTACAGTTACTGCCTAGGATGCCTTTTATGTGAAGTATGAGTAGAAAATTTTGTTGTTGTAGGTTCAGGCAAGACGCGAAAGCGTTGGGTCTTATAAATATAACGTACTAGCTGAATAACTATACTGTACAATACAGTTATGGGTCATTAGACCTGGGCAGGCAGTTTCATTCAAATCGGCACACCGAGGTATGTAGGTATTTCAATAAAATTACTATCCCCCATTACCCCCCCCCCCCCCCTCACGACCTAATATTGATCATAGATCTCTCTCTGAACTGCCCTAGACACAACCCCAATGTTTCATTCGGATCGGAACATCTTCACAGGTACTGGACCACCAGTGGCGTAGCCAGGGGGGGGGGGGGGGGGGTTAGTGGGGGTCATAACCCCCCCCCCCCCCCATTGGCTCGAAAAGTTCATCACAAATTAAAATTAAGTCTTAAGAATGATAACAATCTCGAACGTAACAAAGATATATTATATAACAATAACAGGTTAAACGGTAAATCAAACATGATTAAACAGTTAAATAATATTACGCATATTTGATTACGGACGATCTGTTCCAAAAATTTGACCCGCTCTTTCTGACAAAAATGCTTATCGAAATAGTCCCTCACCGTCACAATCCCACACTTCAGGTGAATAATACTGATTTTAGCCCTTAATACCAATTGTTGACCCCCAAAACTCCTAATTGGACTCCTATTCTGTGTGAAAAGCAACTGAAATGGTATTTTTCTGTCTTCACTCACCCTTCCATGCCACTTTTAGTGATTTTGTATATCAATTTTAGCACTTTTGACCAATTTTTGATTCCTAAAAACTCAAATTTGACCCCCTTCAAATTTTTGAAAATTGCTCATCCTTTTGTTTGGCAATAAGAACATTTTGGCGAAATTTGGAATTTTTGTCATGTAACCAAGGTTAGATATCGTCTGGAGTGGCACATAAATAAATATATAATATACGTATACATTTTTGTTAAAATCTAAGAATGAAATCAGGATGATCTGAAACGGATTTGCCTATAAAATAATTTCAAAAACTTGTATTCTAAAAATGTTGGACCCGTTGCAATACCTTCATTTTCCTTGAATATTCCCTAACATTGTTTCCAAATAAATGTTGTATTTCTTCAGTTTTTCTTACCTAACGTCATCTGTAACATTTAGTGCTTTGTTTAATTTAATTTAAATTCAGCTTTCTTTGTAATGTCAAACCTTATTGCGAATTTTCAAAGAAAATGAAGCTATTGCAACGGGTAACATTTTCAGAACATGAATTTTTGAAATATTTTTATAGGGAAATCCGTTTCAGAGTATCCTCAGTTTATCCCTTGATTTTAACAAACATTTATATATTAGGTATGTATATTTATGTGCCACTCCAGATGATATCTGTCCTTGGGAAGGTACCTACATGGTAAAAATTCCAGATTTCTCCAAAACCTTTGTATTGCCAAACGAAAGGATGAGTTCGAAGATGAGCAATTTTCAAATTCCAAGGGGATCAAATTGGAGTTTTTAGGGGTCAAAAGTCGGTAAAAACGGCTAAAATTGCAAACAATTGCTATAAAATCACTGGAATTGGTATGGCATGTTGAGTAAAGACAGAAAAATACTAATTCAGTTGTTTTTCGCGCAGTATAGAGGTCAGATTTTGACTTGTGTGGGTAAAAATTGGTATTATTGGTAAAATCAATATTAATTCACCTGACGTTGTGTGGGATGATTAATCACGACGGAGGGACTACCTCGATGATCAAACTATTTTTCTCAAAAGCAAGTGGGTCAAATTTGACTTTATTAGGTTCAAACATCGGTAAAAATGGCTAAAATCACGAAAAATTAAATAATTTTAAGAAAAGTGGTGATTTCTCGCTATATCATCTTTTTACATAATATCAGGAATATTTATCTGAAAATTCGCTCTTATAGCCATGCTATATGACAGGAATTGTTTCTGTTTCCGATAACCCCCCCCCCCCCCCCCCATTCAACAATCCTGGCTACGCCACTGTGGACCACCCAGTACCTATCGACCCTTTCATGCAGTTTTCTCCTCACCCGCTTTCTTATAACCCTTCTCTATGGTCCAATTTTTACGATTCTGATGATTTCAGATTCAAACGTGAACTCCAAGCATAGTAATTATTGTAAAATAGTTTATGCAAAACGGGAACACAGGGCCACAAAAAAAAGAACCGGCAATATATATTATTACATTATATTATTAAAAAAGTTCCAGTCAGTGCAGCAGAGCTCAATTTTTTGATAGATGTGACATACGTATCTACACCATTATCTATATTTATTGGAAGTCTTCCACGACTTTAACCACACAAATCTGTTTTTGAACATATTCTTTTCCTCCCAACACTTCCGTTATTTAAATAACTGTTAGTGGTATTAACACCTTCCCCTAGCCTTGTTGGGAATTAATTTCATTGAGAGTTTCATCGTTTGGGATTAATTTCGTTGAGAGGTGGTTGAGCATTGTAATTCGTGTAGATAGAGGTTTTCTATTTTGGATTTTGGATTTTTGTCATGGCATAAGTGAGCACTACTTGGTCGCGAGTATTATATCATGCCCGGTGAGCTTGTTCGCGGAAAATAATTCTCCGAATGGGTCGTAGACTGGGACTTGGAGCGTGAATGAAAGGCGTTGGAGCAGTTGCCGTTTTTCCTGTAGGTAGGTATACATTTTGGTGTCACTCTTGAACTTTAGAGCCAGCAATTATGACAAACGGTTGCACATTCGGCATCCCCGAAGCTTTCATTTGCTTCGATTTCAAAGACGACCGGACTCGGCAGGTGCCAGGTCCACATGTTTCAGCGAAGTCACTTCAGGTTGGTCGAGTCGTCAATGAAAGTGAGCCGTGCGCTCGGTTCGGGTCTGGTTTTTTTCGAAAAGCAAAATCTTCTTGCTGTAAAACAAGTTCCGCCAAAACAACAACCATTTTCCTTTCTAAGCGAGAGTACCTGCAGTCACAACCTCTCAGTGGACTCATACCTCTCAGTTAATTTAAGCAGTATCTATACATAACTAACTACCCAACTACCAATTAACTATGCATATATAGGAGATTCTGGTTTTTGACCGTTGACATTCAGACTAGGTGAAGGATGGGGATCTTGAGGTTCGGTCGAGAAATAAAATCAGATGGGTTTAGGCCGACGTTTCGATGTATTTGTACACCACCTTCAGGGCTACAAGAAAGAACCGAAAAAAGGAATGTTACACTTAAGACTATAGCAAAACAGAAGTAGGTGAAATGCGATACAAATGTAGGGAAATTGCAGTAATTTGCAATACAAACGTAGGTAGGTACCTTATGTATCACGTGCAGTTGTATCAAAATTCATCAGCCATTCATATAATCATCACTGTGAACAACTGCACGTGATACATAAGGTACCTACCAACGTTTGTATTGCAAATTACTGCAATTTCCCTACATTTGTATCGCATTTCACCTACTTCTGTTTTGCTATAGTCTTAGTAATATTCCTTTTTTCGGTTCTTTCTTGTAGCCCTGAAGATGGTGTACAAATACATCGAAACGTCGGCCTAAACCCATCTGATTTTATTTCTCGACCGAACCTCAAGATCCCCATCCTTCACCTAGTATGCATATATGTATAAGTAATTAATTCTAGTTACGTTATGAAGGGCACAACTACTACTTCCAGTAGATACGGATATGGTCACTAAACAATACAGTAAGTGTTTATAAACCATGATACGTGTTAGTAGCACAAGTTGTCAAGTGCATTAGTTATAAATAATGCACAACATGTATAAGCACTGTATTCATTCCACGATTGTAGCAACCCTATAAGAAAAGGTGCCCAACGCTGCAATCCATACGCAATTCGAGTCACGTCACACATCTTCAGAATAGGTAGGATCTTGTCAAATAAGAAGGAGCCATCGCATAATTTTTTAGACCTGTAGGGCGAGATGTTATCTTCTAGACAAGATAATTCTATTTCAACCAAGAACGAGTAGGAAAGTTCTTTCCAAAACGTTTCAAACTGCTCGATAAGTGCCCTAACGCAACTATAGAGAATGTATCGCGCGCCAACTATTTATTTTGCACCATCACTCGTATGTTGGTACTGAAAACTGCCTTGGAGTACCTACATGAAGATTTAGACATATTAAGGGTATTTGGATGGTATATTACAATTTGAATACTGCCACTTTCAATGGAAGGAGGTTCATAAAGACTTCCTGTACGATTTTCGACCAATAATAGTCAGCAGGTAAGTACCTAATAATTTCAACAAAACAGGAGAGGGATTTAACACGTCCTCAAGCAGAACAAGATTGAAATAATAAACCATTTTAGCCAAATTTGAACCTTACAGGTTTATTAAAGTATTCTGGAAACCCCCAAAAGGCGAGTCAGTGGTGTCGCATACGAGAGAAATACTTCAGAACCAAATAAAATGACGAGCCGGATTCAGCTATTTCCATTTTTTGCCATATCTCGACTTAACTGAAAATGTAGAAATTGTTCAGACCAAGTAAAAACGTTTGCCAAGTTGGGTGGGCAGTATAGCTTTCTCAATTATTGTAACATGGACGTATGGAACTATTAGTAAAATATCGATTTTTGATCATCTCTGTTGTAGATCTAACCACTGGTCCGACGGCAAAGAGATTCACAGGGGGCCGTCCAAGGGCCTACACGCACAGTCCCTGGAAATTTCAATAAAACTGGTCTAGAAGTTCTGCCTGTGACAACAACATCCGATACCTAACCCCCCACCTGCCCACCAAACCTCATCGCTTCTCGACGATTTTCAGGGTAGTTGTTGGCTCTAGAAGAATTTCACGTTGGCGCATGCGCAAACGAAAGTTACTGAACTTTTTGAATGAATTTGATGTGAGACCATCTGTGCCCTAACCCGCGCCAACCCTCAAAATTTCAACTCACTACGACTATTTTTCGATATTTTGTCTCACATCAAATTCATTGAAAAAGTACAGTAACTTTCGTTTGCGCATGCGCCAACGTGAAATCCTTCTAGAGCCCACAACTACCCTAAAAACCGTCGAGAAGCGATGAGGTTTGGAGGGTAGATGGAGGTTAGGTATCGGATGTTGTTATCACAGGCAGAACTTCTAGACCAGTTTTATTGAAATTTCCAGGGACTGCGTGTAGGCCCTTAGACGGCCCCCTATGAATTTCTTTGCCGTCGGACCAATGGTTAGATCTACAACAGAGATGATCAAAAATCGGGTAATTATGGACGTTACAAGGAATTAGCAAACAATTCGTGTTTACGCACGCGCATCCGGATGAAACAGTCCGAATTTGATGAAGTCAATGTGGAACCATCAGCCTAGCATTCTGCACATGCCCTACACTTTTCAGCTCTTTTCGACGATTTCTAGGATAGTTATGAGCTTCACAAGGATTTCACGATTGCGCATGGGCAGACGAAAGTTGCAGTACTTTTATGATGAATTTGATATCTGACTATCTGTGGCCAATCCGGCACCTGCCCTCCGAATTTCAACTCATTAAGACCATTATTTCACATAGTTTGGCCCGGGACAAGGTATTGACCACACACAGACAGATACGGAACCAAATGACATGCTCCTTGATGACTGAAACGTAAAATTCGAGTGGAAATTTTCATTTTGGAGGACATAAACTTTTTTGGAATACAAAGCTTCTCAACCTTCGGTAGCGAGGAAGCAATAAAGTCTAGCGGACTGTTAAATTCCATATTTGTGTTGCTTTTGCTATAAAAATTTAACGACAGGAACACAAACACAAATATCACTTGTTCATCGACAGTTCTGAAGTTTATTAGATGAATAAATCCGAGGCAGATCCCACGCCTGAACGTTTCTCGAAGTCAACCAACCCACTACTTCCAACTCACTACTTGAGTTGATCAAGGACATAAGTATCTCCCTTATAATTCACGGTCATTAGGAGTAGGCGTGAGTACATTTGATTCAAGTATTTGATTTTCAAATCTCTGAAATCCATCAGTTGCATAATGGGCAATCACATAACACATAGGTGAATGGTAAGTACGGTGTTGTGAAATTCTGAAACCAAGGTACATTATCACACGTGCCTCTGGCAATATCACCGTTCACTCGTCAAATCTTTGAAAATAGATTACGTAGAAAGATCAAACTACATCCCTAATATAATTATCTTGCTCCAAAGTAACGCGATTTCGACACAGTAGATGCTAGTCACACCAAACTGAAGTTATGGGCGTAAACCTACTGCATCACACACATCGAAGGATTCGAAAGGTGTAAGAGCAATCAGACGATTACGCTTTAAAAAAATAACTTGCTCCGGTTTCGGCGATTGTTTCTTTTCTCGGAGCCGATAGTGGCCCGTAATGTAACCGCAAAGTAAACTACCTCCACCCGCGTAATACTGAGTTTTTTTGAAAGTTCCCTTCTATCAAAGTGATGGGGGTTTGGAAATAGAAGGGCGGAACAGAGTCCGGTAGACGTAATTTAGACGGGAATATTGATATAGAACTACAATTATGATGCCAGAGAGCCCATAACGTATACGTGATGGCTTCTACAAAGTTATTTTTATAAACAAGTATTTAGTGAATAGTAAGTATTTTCATAAACATTCCTTTGAGTTTCCCCCAGGATCACCTTTCGAAAGGAACCCTCAGACGAAAGGCTACCTTGGCGAAATCACTTTTTATGAATACCTTAGGAGGATGACTTTATTTGAAAGGACAGGCAAAGCGAGGTTTAAAGTACGAGTATAAGGTAGGGGAAACTAGGGACGTTTGACCCAACCTGCGGTTTTTCTGCTCTGTACAAGGTATACGTGGGTTTTTCATCTTGAAAACAGATCGCATCGTTAGTCCAGTCAATCACGCACATTTTGAGACCAAAATCAATCATTTAGCACAATTGTGAGAAAGCCTAGGATACTTTTTCGAATAGGTGTCAAAAGGGTCAAACCTCCCAAATGCTAAGGAGGTTCGACCCACCCTTTGGGAGGTTTGACCCACACCTTTCTAAGGTCGAGTCGAACCTCCCTAAACTCTGAAAATTCGCCAGGTAGAAGCTATGAGTTTCCAACTACGTTTCAGAAAAGCAGCCTTTTTAAAAATTAGTCATATAAAACAGTCTCATTACTTAATAGGAACATCAAACGCTGCAAATCCCTGCACAACGGTTTATTATTTTGTATAGAATACCCTTCTGTTACAGATCACAGCTCTATGTATAGATAACCCGTCTATATAATATGATATGTACTATTCTATTATATACATATTATGTAGATCGCAGACCCTCCGTAGGTTAGTACCTAACCCCGTACTCGTTACTAGGTACCTACCTAAATCACGAGTTAAATGTTGCTAAAATAATTCTGCCGATGACAAACAGTACCTAACAAAAAGAAACACACATAGTGAAGTTCTGAAAAGAAATTGTTGATGAGGAGTGAAAAAAGTTGCAAAAGTACCTACCAACAAACCCCAGCCCCTTCTACGTAGATGGTATAATGAACCGTTGTGTAATAATTTACCGTTGAGTAATAATTTACCCATCAATAATACTTCAACGTTTGTCCAAGATTCACTACCTACCAACAAACTCCAAAAGAGCCATCATTTTTCAAATTAAATAATATCACAGAACAACCAACTCGACTTCATACTCCGCCAATATAATCAGGTGATCCCTACCAATGATTGGCCGTATTCACAAATTCCTATTGTGGGCGCGTCTCTGGTTACGAGATTTGGTTTGAATTGTATAGAATTTCATTCACACTGGAGTCGAAAATGCCTGTCGGTGCAAACTTCGGGGCCTTACTGTGAACGAACGGCTGGACGTACGATGCTCCGGATGGTCTTAAAAAACTCGCAAGTTCAAGAACTATTTAAAACCGTAGAAATATTTACGTAAAAAAATGGTATAGGCGTTTTGAAAATTTCAACCCCTATTTTGAACCCCTTAGAGATGACTCACAGTAACGTCGAGCTTCGAGGACCAACTAGACGCCGAACGGAACCTATAACCCGAATTTCATCAATTTTTTTTCATGGTAACTAAGAAAAGTGGCCCGTACGGCGTACGGCGGACAGACAGAAATATTTTTATTGCAGTTTTGGATTCTACATACCTTGAAACGTAAACCATCATATTTTGAGGGGGGGTAAGAATTTTTTTTTCATGCTCGATTCCAATGGTTCATTATTGAAAATAATAAACCAAAAATTCATGTAAATCACATCTGCCTTACCATATGAAAAATACCACAACATTTTAATTGGTGGCTTAGATTATCACTAGATACTTCAATAGGTATTCATATCAAGGCACATCAAGAGTTTTGGTTTCATTTTAAACAATTTTGAACTTTTTGTTACAACCCATCCCTAGACGTAATAAGAATAAAAGCAATAACTTGAATTTTCAAGAAAATTCATTAAAAAATCTCAAATAAACTTGAACAAGAAACTAGAAATAACGTTCTACGTGACAAATGGTAAGTTGATGTCAAGAGAATAGGAAAACAGTGTTCTCTTGACATTAATTTACCATTTGTCACGTAGAACTTTATTTCTAGTTTCGTGTTCAAGTTTGAGATTTTTTTAATGAATTTTCTTGAAAATTCAAGCTAAGGCTTTTATTCTTATTATACGTGTAGGGATGGGTTGTAACAAAAAGTTCAAAATTGTTTAAAATGAAACCAAAAAGTTCAAAATAGTTTAAAATTAAACCAAAAAGTTCAAAATTGTTTAAAATGAAACCAAAAAGTTAAAAATTGTTTAAAATGAAACCAAAAAGTTCAAAATTGTTTAAAATGAAACCAAAACCTATTCAACGATAAAACTGAACACGTCAGAAAATGTAAAACTTGATGGGTCAAACCTCCCTAAAACAGCTGGGTCAAACCTCCCAATTCGAGGTGGCATCGTTTGATTGTAATTTACATAGGGAAAACTTAACGGAATATACGAAATGAAAACTTGAAAACTAACGAACACTACGGTATACATGAGAAAACTCTTTTCTTAATAGCAAGCCGCCAATCCAATGAGAAGTTAGTAGAGAGTCCAAAAGAAGGTTTCCGACCTCCGAATCACATGCTTATCAATAACTCCTAAATAACAATATCTGATAGTGGCAAACTTTTTCCCGCCAAGTGATAAGATGTCAGAACTGCTTCCATAGTGATGCCCCCGTCACATTCAAGAAATGTCCCTGAGCTGAGAAATCGAGGTTGGGTCGAACCTCCTTATGGGTCAAACGTCCCTAGTTTCCCCTACCCTTAAAATTGTGACGCCCTGGCATATTAGTAATTTACAGATTTTTCCGTCTAATTAGACTTTTTTTAAAAGACCTGTTTAATTTTAAATGAAACTATTTCAATGCCAAATGAAACCTCGACCTATCGCTATTTAACAGTTCTGTTTGAAATCGGAAAAGGTCTAATAGGAAATCGAATAAGTTCAGTTCGTAATTGAAAGGTCTAAATTGTCGGAAAAGGTCGGACTTCGTATATTTGCCTTCTGTTATCATCTCCGCAAAAATAGAAGAACTTCTTCCAAACAGCTCTCCTTACCGTAAAACGATTTTCATAAAATGAAATGATCCAGAGGCACACAGTTAAGGAACATATAAAGATACGGCCCATAGAATAGAATGGCAAGCCCTAGGAACATTCACACTGACGATTAATAAATGTTGAAACCATTGCTACCAACTGTTGATGTAGTGGCAAAATTCACTGAATCGAGGGGCCAGTTGTGTTCACCTTATTCAGACTGTCGTGGACCCTCGCACACGCGTTATGCCCCAGTTCACCTTACGGTCCACACCCAGCTTCGTTGATCCGTTGAAATTTGAATACAAAAGACATTCGTGATCTCATAAGGATCGTTGTCGATTCGGCCTCATGTTCACAAGCTACTTTGAACATGCTGAAATACCAACTAGTAAAAAAAACTCGTCCCATTAATTATTTTCTAGTCATTTAGCTGCACTGAAAAAGTAAGAATAGGTACGTGCCCAACTATCCGCTTCTAGCAGTACCATATTTATAAACGAAATGCCGTTTACGTTATTCAAGAGACGGTAACATAACAATTTCCAGTCAAGCAGCATGGCTATAAGAGCGAATTTTCAAAGAAATATTCGTGCTTTTGTGTAAAAAGATAGTAGGTATAGCGAGAAACCATACCACTTATCTTAACATTATATAATTTTTCTTGATTTTTAGCCATTTTTGAAGTCAAATTTGACTCACTCCTTTTCGAGAAAAATATTTTCATCATCAAAATAGTTCCTCCGTCGTGATTAACCATCCCACACGTCAGATGAATTAATACCTATACTGATTTTAGCCCTTAATACCAATTGTTGACCTCCAAATATCCAAATTTGACCCCTATTCTGTATGAAGAACAACTGAAATGGTATTTTTTTCAGTCTTTACTCACCCTTCTGTACACAATTTTCAGTTATTTTATATAAATTTTTCGCGATTTTAGCCGTTTTTACATATTTTGACTTCTAAAAACTCATGTTTGATCCCCCTAGAATTTCTTAAAGTAGCTCATCTCCGAAGTCATCATTTCATCCTTTTGTTTGGCAATATGAACGTTTTGGCGAAATTTGGAATTTTTATCGTGTACCCAAGGACATATATAGGTATCGTCTGGAGTGACATACATTTAATTTTTGTCAAAATCTAAGGATGAACTCAGGATGCTCTGAAACGGATTTGCCGATTAAAAAAATTACAAAAATTCTGTTCTGAATATTTTGTACCTACCCATTGCTATAGCTTCATTTTCTTAGAAAATTCGCTAAAACGTGAGACACTCAATGAAATATCGCAGGACCATGAATGAAACCTTGAACATAAATTATATGAGATATATATCATAAATTGTTTATAGGTATGTTCTTAAACATGTTTAGACATACGGAAGAGATGTGATAGCGTTCTCATTAACAAAATTTATTCCCCTACCTAAGAGTACCTGCATACTGATATTGATTTGACGTAGAGAAACAAATGTCTCTTACACCTAAAAATATGTAGGTATACTTAGAAGACGTTAATTACCGGTCTCGTAAGTATTTCCATCCAGGCTCTAATATTATCCCTCCGATAAATATAAAATGAAAATGTTTCATGCTGCATCCTATAACTGATCAGACATTACGATGAACCTAGCTGGGTAGGTAGGTCGATAGCATTTTGGTGCCTATAGGAGCTGAATACCCGTAAACAAGTTTCGGCATAAGAAGAGATCCGGTCAACGTTATTTATATTTCCGGTCGACCTTGATTTTGAATTATATACACCAGCAAGTTCGATAACCGCTTATTATCCACCATCTTTTTTCGTTCGGTGCTTCACGGTGGAGATCTGAATGTCGAGGGCAAAACCTTTTAATGCCAACATCCTCATCTGCAAAGGGAGTGGTTCCTCCATGCTCATGGATTTGGTATGGAAATAAGACGGTAGTAAGCACTGCCTTAAAGATTATGGGCAATGCATGAAATTTAGGTGGGCATATGAAATCTACCCGTCGGATATCACTTACCGAATATCAGGTGTGTCCAATACATATCTCCGGGCCGCCCTCATGGGCCTTCTTCGTTCTGAAACAGAATATATCATAATTAGTTAACGGATTCAAATGCCTACACAAAGAACACGAAAACGTGAACAATTTACAGGAGAAACCTCTTAGTTTCGATCAACGTTTCGAGAACTGCATACAAAAACCTAGTAAACAGTTGAATTACAAAAAGTGGTCAAATTTGAGTTTTTTCTCGGTTTCTTCAAACAGGTACAACGTTTCCCTCGTTCGGTAGTGGGAAAGCACAATATGTCAAGCCATGTCGTGACGTCATCGTGTACCTACTGCCCTTCAACGATGAACAACATAGGTTTCACGCCACAACGGACAGAAACGCCCGTGTTCGTTGGCGTCATATTTATGGCGTATCGCGCATTCACTGAGAAAGAAAATCAAATGGATTTATGACCGTATAAATCTTCTTGATCGAGATTGAGCCGTCTCTTCCCTGAAAGATTAATATCGTAAATCATTCCGAGCGCCGTCTGCCGGAAAACGATGGACCGCTCTCTCGTAACATTCCTCATTCCTCATCTTGTACCATTCCGAATGCATCGCGAAAAAGCCGTAGGTACCTACCTATGGTATTTTGATTATTAAGAATTAATTCTAAAACCAAACTAAGTTTCCTTAGAAGACCGTAAATCAAATGGTACAATTTCAGCCCAATTGTTTCATGGTGTTTTAACCGTGATTCAAATCGCGGTTAAAAAATGACAGAGTTTCTTGTTCTAAGATAGGTACATTTACTTCTTGTGCCCACGGAAAAAATGCTACTCTGGATATTTCTGGGTAAGTACTGCTAGATATTGTAGTTAACAAGATAGTTGGTGTCTATAGTAGCAAGGAAAACCTGTTGTCTACTGCAGTCCATAAATGGCCTAAAAATGAGTTCGTCATAAACATCAATGAGCTTATCCCTAACTATACTCACTACATTTTGCCACTTCAAGCCGTATTTCAAGGGAATGCGCATTTCTAGGCTATCTAGATACAAGTTTAAAAAATAATAAACCGTTGTGGAAGGATTCTGAGTGTTTTTCCACTGTGAGATGAACAGGTAAGTCCACCAGTAGATAGCCCTATTCTCTGCTTGCACCTCAAGTTCGCCTTGGTACCTGTCCGATGTTTCATCAAGATTGGAAACTGTGGGAATAGAACTACAACGTGTAGAGGCGTCGGGAGGCTTCCCAAACCAAACAGCAGATTATCGCATTTTCGAGCAGGCTTTCTCAGCTTAATTCTCGAGAGGCCTTCATCCGTACAAGTGAGATGGATGGGATCTCCAATCTCCAGGAAGGATTCTCGTGCGGTCAGCCAATATTTTTTCTCCTTCAAAGTACGAGTAAAGGCCGAGAAAATCACAGTTCATTCATTTGTTCGAAAAATGATTGAATTATTTCCGACAACAAGTTTCAACTGCTCATCTGCAAACATTCCCTAAAGAAACTTTCAATTTGTACGAAAATGTAGGAGGTAGTTGGGAATTCGCTCAATGATCAAGGCTTTACTGAAGTTACTTCTGAGTCATCCATGAATAGCAGTAGACCCAAAGATTTTCCTTGCTCTTGAACACAAATGAATCTCGATAAAATACAAGAGAATATTTTACCAGCATCGAACTTTGAAATGACCGCTGACTAAATAAAATGTGTTATAAGATCTGTCTAATATGGGAGTCAGCAATTTGACAACTCACATTCACACTCGGTATTATAACAATAAAAAATTATGATGACAAAAATAATGCTTTCCGCCAGAATGGGTGAAACTTGCGGGATTTATCAAAGTGACAACTTGCGCAAAGTGACATTCAAGTTACTGTAGGAGTTTCAAAAATCAGAGCTCACTACTTGAGGTCGTCGGGAGATCATCGAACTATAAAATCTCCTTGGGATTTTAGCTCGATGGGGGATATGGGTTACGTCGACAAAATACCTAGATGGATTTGTTACAGGAATACCCAGTTTTAAAGGACAAAAATGAATACCTGATGTCAAGCTCAATTATAACCCTAAACAAAATACGCTAAAACAATAACGTCACGGAAACATAAAGTAGAGATCAATTTTCTCTCACTAACAGGTAGGTACCTAGGTTGTTACTTGCCTACATATTTCGCAACTTACTTCTGAATAATTGAAAATTACTTCTTTAATAATTGTTGTATAAATAATGTATGATCATGATAATCAGATCGTTATTAACCAATATCTTAAAATAAGATTCACATCTAGAAGATGAAGCTACCTATTGATAAAGTTAAAAAACCTTCGGGCTGTACGAGAGAGCCCCTGATTTAGAAACCTGAAACCATAAACGGTACCTAGTAATGGAAACGGAACTCCTAATTATACTAATTTATATTTCCACAGCAAGAACAGAACATACAATCTATTTCTTCTTTCTTGCCGTTATGCTTTGATTAAACTCCAGAAGTAATGTAGGTACGTGTTGTCAAGACGAAAACCTTCTGGATGTGGCAGCGGGCTGATGAACTTTCGAGATAAAGATAACCCGCCCTCCCTCCACAAGCTGTGAAGCCAGTTCTGTGAATAGAACATGTACCTTGTATGTTGACACCAATATTTGGCTAAGTAGGTAGTTATTTTCAATGAAGCAAAAACAGGACACGATTAACGAAACCTGGATTCGAAAGTGCGATGAATTCCACCTGGTAAGTTGTGAGTTGCTGTAAGATTTGCATTTACCAACAACTGGGTGGGTCCGGTTATTATAGTGGGTGCTTGAAAAACGTTTGATTAGGTGAACGCGTTGAATTCCTTGATGGTCAGTCCGTTTAAATGATTTCAAATTCTGATAGGAACCTACGTCTGTGTCGGGAATATTTCCACCTCAGAGCTGATCGAATGGATAAATTCAGACTGAGGTTTAATAGCAGTGTCATCAATTGCATAGTGGAGAGATAGTGGTTTCAAAACACCAGAAAACAGTGATGCCGAATATTCACCGGTGAGTATTGTTAGGTAACTTCGAAGTAGGAATTTCAACAATGGGGCTCGAGGGGTGTACCCTTCTAGGTACCGACCATATCCAATCTGTCTTCACAACCCTCCCACAAGTCCGTTGTCGACTCCGATGGAATCATTTCCGAATCCATACTTCGTGTTTCCAGACCCTGATTGCATCATTGCGGTTGGATCCTGGCGGACTTACATCAACGTGTGTTTAAGGTGGAAAGAACGTCTATGACTTTGAGCTTCCAATTGAAATACCTACCTAATGGAGTACTAACTCATTATCTGGCCTCAGCTACATCATGGCTCAAGATCATCTTACTTATCTTCACTCAGGGACTTTCATGGGTTGGGCAAGATTCAGTTTACTTCCTTAGCTAACCTACCACCTAAAAAAAATGACCCTCAGATCTCTACTAATTTCTATGGGTGAAGATGTGAAATACACCACAGTTCCATATGAATTTCACATATCGATTTTATAAGAAATATATAAGTTTCACTAACTCATGTGCAAAAGTGCTTTTGAAATACCAAATCTGTTTACTCAGTGTTAGCTGAAAATAGCTCAGTGATAGGTACCTCATAAAATTGCCAACCAAATTTAGGGTCGCAGTAGTGCAGATCGCACCGGACCAGATATTCTTGGTAGGTAGGTACTAAATAATGAACACAGAAAGTATAATAAATCTAAAAACAGGAAATTAGATTCCCTTAACAAAACTGCGATCCCCCGAAAAACCAACTCCGTGTTTCAAAAATACGAGTTTTGGAGAATGCCAGGCTCCATTTTTCACCACTTACTATTAATAAAGGTTATGAATAGTTCAAGGATCATCCCGTGCCCAAAATTCGAATCATAATGCGCGATTGCTACAGCAGGGCATTCCCAGCCATTACGTTCTCTATTACTCACAATGAATAGGTACTTCGATAACTAAGACTATTACTTCTAAGTGACGCAATATTATTGAACAACTCCGCGAGGAAATATGGGTCAATAATGTGTTTTCGTTACACCTAAAGGAATTCGGCATTAAAAATTCAGTGAAAGTCCCAGAAATAGAATCGCTTTCGTGACTTCGATGTGGTACGAGCCGTGAAATTTATTCTGCCTGCCTACATATCCTGTGGGTTCATTTGCTAGACATTCAGAAACCTTTTCTTGTATCTTTATTTCCTCTTACGACCAAAGGCAATATTCGGTAATTTTCTGCAAAAAATATTGCCTACGTAGTCACGCGGAACAAAAAATGTTTAGGGATGTTTCGAAAATCAACGATCGTTTGGTTATTTTTTGCTGTGGTTTGGTAGAACTCCATTTTATTATGTGATGACAGGATGAATCTAGTTCTAGAATCGGATGTACAAATTGTTCTACAATTTGCGGAACTGAAGTGCTGCGGCCTGTCGTCACATAATAAATAATCGGTAATCAACATAACTTGGGTAAATGACACTTCCTGGATTAACGTGTCCGCTAAGGATTTAAGAATGTCCATTTCAAGCTAGGCAGGCTTAATGCACTGATTACTATCTGCTAGGTATTCACGTTATAACAACTTGTTATAACTTGTTCTAGCACTTAATGTTTTCTATAATAAAAAAAGCAGTCAGATTCCCAGCTGGATCGTTGGTTTGGCCTTTCCTCCAGGCGACATTCTCCTGCTTGTTCTTTTTGTTGCACCCTCCGCACAATGAAAATGTCAAGGGGACGATTCATTATGTGGTATCGACTGCTTCGAGACAACTCAATAGTTACGTTATTTTTTAGTACAGTGTTCGAGTGTAAGAGAAACTGCTAAGATCACGGCAATAAAATCTTATACTAAATACTCAACTCTGAGACCATGAAAAAATCACCTCTGCAGGAAAATTGAATCACAGTCCGCACATTTAAGGCTTTCTCCACAGCCTGACTGCAATGACACTCGTGGAACTAATGAAAATTGTAGCGTTTGTATTTTGACTAAAGGATCAATATGATTTTGATGAACATTTAAATGGGGCTATTCAGAGGGAGGCTAGGGTGCCCCCCCCCCCCCCCACCGCCGTATTTCATATCTGTACTAGCTATTCCGGGAAAAGACACTGGGTTGTACGAGAAATTAGATTCTAACCCTATACAAGAACCAAACCCTAAAAAATGCTGCAAATAATTACACAACAGTTTATTATTTACCTGTATAGATCCGCGGATTCTGTGGTCAATACCTACTCTCGTGGTTCCCACAAAAGAGCCCTAAATCGAGAAGTGGAGCCAGCCAGGCAATCACATTTCATAAATATGCGGTGGAATCAATAATTCCATTAAGGAACTATTTTGGTTTATTATTCTGTGAATAATACACCTATGTATCGCACACATGCTCCATTTGGGCCCTAGTTGTGTCCCGAAACTTTTCAGCCCAATCGGAATATATCCAGGGGAGTTATGAGTGAAAATGTGTATAAAAATAGGTACTTTCTGTGTTTTAGTAACATACATAGTAGTAAAATGAGCTTTTGAGGTATCGTTTTCCATGTTTTTGGGGACGAGAAGACCGAATATGAAGTCGATTTTGACCAAGGAGTGGAAAATTGAGGTTGTACCAGATGTTCAGCTCCCAAAATTGATTTTTTATGAGTCAAAAACCTGCGAAATCGTCTGAAATCACCATCAATTTGTATAATAACACTAGAAAAAGTGTCAACACGTGGATCAAGACGATTAAATGGTACAATCAATGATCAAAGGTAATTTGAAAAAAAAGGAGCGTAGTACCTAATTCAAGTTTTGGGGGCCAACATTTGTGGAAACCACCAGAAATAGCTATTTTAATTATTTTACATGAAAGAAACAATAAATAAACATACATACATACATGGTCTACATTTCTGTAGACCAATAAAATAACAGAATAATAAACCCATGTGACAAGGACTTTGCAGCGTTTTTTGTTACCTATTTGTTTTGTTTGTTACGTTTGGCCAAACTGAAAAAGTACCTGTCAACTGAATTCAAAATAACCATTATAGTAATATCTCGGATCACCCAATTCGATTTTATACAGCCATGCGTGATATTATAATCAGGTGTTCCCTAGCAATGATATCTGGGCCGGATTTATACCATTTCATTCGCGATCATGTTGAAGAAGCTTTTCGGTGCAAGCGAACGGCTGGACGTATGCTACGGGTGGGCTCAAAAAATCCCCTAGTTCGCGATCAATTTAAAAACGTCCAAAAACCCATACCCTTCGATTGAAAATTTTCGAGATATGGCGTTCGGGAAATTTCGACCTCTATTTTTCACCCCACATTACTGATAGTAACGCCGAGCTTCGCAGACCAACTAGACCCCAAACGGTACCTGCAAACCACATTTCATTAATTTTGGTTGATGGTAACTAAGGAAAGTGCGAAGTCTCATGTATATGGGATGCACGAGGGTGGGCATTGGCCACAGAAAATGTGATCTACGCAGAAGGGGCATCTATACAGGTAATTTGCAGCGTTTTTATTCCATTTTCGGATTTTACATACTTTGAAACGGAAACCATCTAATTTTGAGGGGGATTAAAAAAATTGTTTCCTGCTCGGTTCCAAAGGTTTATTACTGAAAACAATGAACCAAAATTGCCTACCAAATGAACTTAATAAATATTTGATAAACCGAACATGAGTTGTGCTTGTGAAAAAGGCGAGTGAAACGCAGAACGTAAATAAAGACGAATCCACGGGTTCAGCATTGAGCGAAATCCACAGGAGAAGACTCCGAACCACAGCAAGGTACAGATACGGGTATGTTGTTAATACATTTGGCAGGCGTCGGGGAAAAACCAGGTAAGTCGAATTTTTGTGAAATTGAGATTTCTTCACTATTTTGCGTCATTTTTCGTTTGCGAGTATCAGCGTGTGTCAACGAAGCTCTCTAGAGCCAGCCAATAGAGAGCCTCGTAGACATACGCTGATACTCGCAAACGAAAAATGACGCAAAGTAACCCCTGTAGTGAAGAGATCTCAATTTCACAAAAATTCGACTTACCTGGTTTTCCCCGACGCCAGCCATTTATGACTTGGGATTTATTCAGGTGATATTGCTGCTTTGAGCTTGTCTGCTGGGCACACTAAGTAAGCCCGTATTACCACAAGGTGCCACAAATTACCCTTGAGACCTGATACGATGAGCTTCTTTCGGACTAACAGAGGTATATCCGGGTGTATCTTCATGCTGACATACAGGTAGTGCAGGCGAACCAATTCGCCATTGGCAGATCAAATAATTAACAAAACCTACGATCAAAGTAGGTGAAAGGAAGGCAAGACCACCTCGTCCACACTCCGCAAAACAACTTGACAATAGTCATAATAGTACATACATTATCTAATAGGTATCAGTGTCAAAAAAAAAAGTGCAGAAAGAGCGTGAAAAAAGTACAAAAGACAGGATACATTTCTGGGGTAATGGATTAGTTGCATTTGTATGATTCGTTGCACCTTGGTGTTCTAGTACGTGTTTTTATCATGCGATCAGCAGGGGAGATAAGTATAATTATGACCATGTACGATTCACCTCATTACTACTTGCGATATCCACAATAGGATCCGCATAACTAGGTGTCAAGAACAGCTGGAGATTGAAAAAGATATATCACGTTTTGCTTCGGTATCAGGGTTAGCACAGCTGATTCAAGTGATCTTGCAGCTTTGATCTTGTCTGCTGGGCATACTAAGTAGGTAGTCTGAGCCCGTATTACCATAAGGTGCTACAAATGACCCTTGAGACCCAATCTGATGAGCTCCGTCCGGACCAACAGAAGGCAGCGGGTGTAGCTCCCAGGATCACCCCGGGGGAGGAAGGCGCCGTTATATCACAGGCCGAAGTGGGGTCCGTCTCCTGACGCAATCTCACATTTCTCTCAGAGCTCGGAACGGTGAAAGGACGAGGGTGTGGGAGTGTGCGAGGTAGAGGCTTCAGGTAGATCGGCCGCCAGGAGACCCAATTCGTCCAGATCAAGGGCGACCTGATGGCGTTTACGAGGGGGTCTCACCTCACCAGGCAGTGCTCGATCGCCGCCAAACGACTGATCTATGCGGCCACAATAAAGATCCCATCAAAGGCTAAACATGGGCAACCCATATCGTCTAGGAGCAAACCACGTAACAGAGATCAGAAACCACGCTACCAACTACTTCGAAGACTGATGGTTGGTAAGTACGTACATATTTGGTACGTACCTTGGTACCTAATTGGTATTTACGTGTGGTACGTAAATCTGTGTAGCATGTCCTTATGCATATCAACGAACTTTAAGGAAAATGAAGCTATCGCAATGGGTCTAAAATTTTCATAACATGAATTTTTGATATTTTTTTTAATAGGCAAATCCGTTTCAGAGCAACCTGAACTCATCCCTAGATTTT
The DNA here is from genome assembly GCA_954871275.1 of Leptopterna dolabrata. NCBI lineage: Eukaryota > Metazoa > Arthropoda > Insecta > Hemiptera > Miridae > Leptopterna > Leptopterna dolabrata. The sequence continues at coordinate 9,121,419 of OX940989.1, read as the reverse complement.
AACAAAATTTATATGTAACAAAAAAATATTTTTGTTTTTTAAATTTTTGTTTTATATTTCACTCCAAAGGATATCTGTCACTCGGTATATTATGATAAAAATTCCAAATTTCGCCAAAACGTTCGTATTGCCAAACAAAAGGATGAGTTCGATGAGCAATTTTCAAAGATTCCAAAAGGTCGAATATGAGTTTTTAGGGGCCAAAAATCTGTAAAAACGGCTAAAATTGCAAACAATTTATATAAAAACCATTGAAAGCAACAATAATTTCAATCTTTCATACAGAATACGCGTCAGTTTGGATTTTTGGGGGTCAAAAATCGGTGTTATGAGCTAAAATCAATATTAATTCACCTGACGTTGAGTGGGATGGCGATTCACGACGGAGGGACTATTTCGATGGTAAAATATTTTTCTCAACAAAAAAAAAAAAACAAAAAAAACAGTGGGCCTAGTTTGATGTTATAAGGGTCAAAAATCGGTAAAAGTGTCTACAAAAAAATGACAGTTTTACTAAAAGTGGTATGGTTTCTCACTATAATCATCTTTTTACACAATAGCACGAATATTTATGTGAAAATTCGCTCTTATATCCACCCTGCATGACTGGAAATTTACTATATCCCCTACTATGCTTACGGTAACAAATTATAAATTCAAAGGAATTCAGTATATCTGGTAAGCGAGATGAACAGACTTCTCGTGTTCAGCCAGTCGTAGAGGCAGCCAACACAAGTCACCGGACCAGGCGCCCCCTCGTTGCCGTCCTTGAGATTTCAGCGATTGCGAGTCCCGTGGGGGTGGACACCTTCGATACAACTGGTTTTTTACCAGTTGCTTTGACTTTCTAGATCCGAAAAGGTCGCCGCCGAACCCGGTTACTTCATTAGGCGTGGCGATATGTGATTTGCCACCGGTTCGCATGTCTCGTTGGCGATCGTGATAAAAATGGCCGACATTAGTTCACTCAATCAATCTCTGCAGACTCAAACGTGAGAGTAAATGTAGAGAATTAAACTCGAAATGAGGCAAAAATCTGGACATGCATAATTAACTGCCCACCGAACTAAAATGTCGCATTCAGGTAAAATTAAAGGCATTCATGACACAGAACTGTTCTATATCATTTCCAACCAGGTACCCAACCCTTATTATCTTCAAGGAAACCATAGCAACACGCCCTAAAAAACATTTGAAACGCATTGTACGTGACAACACGTGCTCACCACACGCATACCGTTACGAGGAAGCTCCACACTTTGGAAGACGTTTTTCCAATATAATAGGTCCTCTAATAGGTTCGTTGGAGGACCTTTAACTTCGCAACATTTAAGCATAGTAATGGTCTAAATTTGTTCTTAATATTAGTAGAGTGAGTAGTGATATATGAGTATTTTACCATTTTATTGAACAACCAAAAGACATCTTTGAGATTTCCCACGAGGCCAGTACCTGAAACAAATTTTTTACTAATTATAACTTATAGTTCACACTGTAGAATAATAAATCCATAGTGATAAATCTACAGTCAGTAATAAATAATCGTAGGCATCTAATATTGATACTACCACACCTTCCAGAGGAGCCCGTCGTCACTACCTAGCTGGTTGAGTTCTCCAGCCGCCAGGAGTCAGGGCTCCTCCGGTAGGTATGGTAATATTAATTCTTACACTTGGCGGCTATTGATATAGTTTTTGGAAACACTGGTCTCATTTCAGATTCGGAGATTCAGTTCAGGAGAGTTAGGTGTTTGAGTTATCTATGGGTTGATTAAAAATAAATAAAAAAATAAAAACGCTGCAAAGTCCTTGTCACATGGGTTTATTATTCTACTGGACAAACCTACAGAAATGTTGGCTGTTCATTTATTGTTTCCTTCATGCGTAATAATCGAAATAGCTATTTCTGATAGTTTCCATTAATTTTGGCCCCTAAAACACACTTTTTTTTTTTTTTTTTCAACTATCTTTGATCATTGGTAGTGCCATTTAATCGTCTTGATCCACGTGTTGACACTTTTTTCAGTGCTATTACACAAACTGATGGTGATTTCAGACGATTTCCCAGGTTTTTGACTCATTAAAAATCAATTTTAGATCAATTAGAACTCAATTTTCCACTCTTTGGTCAAAATCGACTTCATATTCGGTCTTCTCGTCCCCAAAAACATGGAAAAAGATATCTCAGAAGCTCATGATACCAACATGTTGCTAAAACGCAAAAAGTACCTATTTTTACACACATTTTCACTCATAACACCCCTGGGTGTATTCCGATCGGGCTGCAAAGTTTCGGGACACAACTAGGGCCCAAATGGAGCATGTGTGCGAAAGAACGACTTTTTTAGACCTAAAATGAAGCCGGTACACGTGATACGGCGTACGGCGGACGGACATTGCATTTTTGGAATCTACGCACCTTGAAACGGAAAAGAAAAAATTTTGAGGGGGTGTTATAAAAATTTTTTCCTGAGCGAATACATAGGTGTATTATTCACAGAATAATAAACCAAAACTGAAGGCATTTCCCAGCGATTGGGAAGCTATACTTAGAAGAATTGGATGGGATATTCATAGGTATTCCATCACACACTAACGCATTTCATTGAAAACAAAGAAAACCTCTGTAGATTCCTTTACAGTATTTTCTCAATTTCTAAATTCCGTTTCGAACAGGTGTCACAGGTGAAAAATTCCGTTTGAGAATAGTTCGGACAAGTGGCGTTCTGCTGTGCGTTACCAAAAAAAAAACTTTGCTCTCAACTTTTCGTTCAGTAAATTTCCTACGGTTAAATTTCGAACAAGGAGTCAGGCTTATCGATTGTTTGTAGTCACCGTCTACAAGAGAATTGCGTCTTTTGATCATGTCGGGGTCACCGCTTGGTGACTACAAACAATCGATAAATCTGCTTGTTCGAAATTTAACCGTAGGAAATTTATTGAACGAAAATTTGAGAGCAAAGTTTTTTTGGTTACGCACAACAGAACGCAACTTGGCCAAACTATTCTCAAACGGAACTTTTCACCTGTGACACCTGTTCGAAACGGAATTTAGAAATTTAGAGATATACTGTGGTGAAACTACTCCTCATTTGCCGTCAGGCTGATGTCAGCTAGTCTGAGGATTGAGTAGATTTATTCGACTTGTAGACTGCCCCCCAATGTTCGTTTTATTAGAGGCGAAACTAAAAAAATGTTCGCACGTATTAAATCCCTCTATTCAATAATATCAATATACGAAGAGGACATCATAATAATTATCAAGTATTTACTAAACTGGTGAGTTTAGTAATTACGTAATTATTGCACGTACTATAAATTATGAGCGTTTACAGGCGCAGCTCATGGATATTCCATTTAATATAATTAAGGAGTTAATTTATTATACAAAATTATAAATACCAGTTGGAAATTAAAGGTGAATATTTTTCAAATCCAATCAAATCATCACAAGCGCGGAGTCCGCGTGCGAACAAATTTTGACGGGTTTGCTCCAGAAACTTCAAATACCGGTTCTGAACGAGTGTTGCATCACGCGAATCATCTTTGCATTTCGAATTCCAGTCGTTTCGGAAGACTTTCTGATGCTACTGGAGAGGATGACCTGGATTTCAAGTGCTCTGATTCTCCAGTCAAGACTGCTTTTAATCATACAGGCGTCTATGGGAATGTTTGTAGGACTTCAAACTGTTGTTGCCTAATATACTTTACGTGAAATAGGTAGCAATTCCAATGCCGAATACCACTACCATTCCACCTCCACCACTATCGATCTCCACATCTCGAATAACAAGTAAATACCTATCCAAGCGCCATTTGGCCAACGTTCAATAAATGGGTTCTTTCTCCCAACAAGTAACTGCTAATAGCATGTCTTCATCCTAATTCAAATATGAAGAATTTTTGGGTGACAAATTTAATTAATTCCCGGTGTTTCCGACAAGTCTGACGAGCCAAACGAATCAACAAACTAATCGAAGTGTTACGGCGATAAATCGTTATATACACTTCACGGTTCCACCTAAATCTACTGAAATCCCTAGAACTGCACTAGTTTGGATAGGGTAGGCCATTTGCCCTTCAAACATCCCATAAACGTCAAAATCGCACTGATTCATAGCGAGTATGTTATTGAAACCATTGCCAGTCACAAATATAATGCGACCTATATTGATAAATATCAATATAATCAACCAGAGCCCTCACATTCCTAACAACTTCCCAGTATTTAAATCCAACAGAGGGACAGTGCCTTGGAGAACCCACTCAATTTGATCCTCAGATGTTGGTGATTTACAGCTCTACAAAGGGCGAAGAAGAACTTCGGTATTTTATTTTTAGACATGTTCCAACTCCGACCTTTCAAACAGTCGAGTACGATACATCGCGATTTTTTCCTTGGATTACATAAATCACAGCTCTCTCTAGACAATTCTGGATGGCTTGTTTAAAAACTTTAATACGAGATTTAATTGTGTGTAAGACCGTTTCTAGAGGTTACTTCAATATGTAGGTACTCGTACTCGTATGTGCAGGAAGCCCAAGTGAAGAAGTTAGCTTTAAAGCCTACAATGGTTATAGAGCCTTTTCATATATGAAGTTCGGTATTTACTTATGAGTTTAGGTATCATTAATTTACTTACTACAGTGAAATATCGAATAAATATTCGTTTAACTGAGTATAAGATAATTACGGAAATTGTTTTCAAACCGAGTTAACATTTTACTGAATGAAAAGAAGGAAGGAAGTGAAACCAGTCATGCAAGCATGGCTATAAGAGCGAATTTTTAAAGAAATATCCGATTGGCTTCCCCAATTTAATTCTCAATTCCTTCATAATGTTCTCGAAACTCGAAAGGAAGTTTAAATGAACGACTTACCCGGAGAGGTAGTCCACTTTCAGTTTCGAACTTGGCTTACATAAACAGGGGAGCTTGTCTACATCCTACCTACCACACGTCTCCAAGTTATCTCACGATCTTGTTAGGTTTGTGTAAATCGCTTTTGATGAACGCAAACTTGTTTTTTATTCTTTACAGAACGAGCGCGAGACTCGGATAACATTTTATAATAAGTTATGGAAAGTCAAGATAACTGTAGTCATGCAGTGGAGCGAGAAAGAATGGTAAATATATTTTTCCGTTCTGACATTTTGTTTTTGGTCGAGCGGCCGGGGTTTTGTTTGCGGTCGTAGGAGGAAACGTTCTGCAAGACTTGAGGTTTCAATCGCCGTCATATTGGCCCAACTGTACGGTACTGATTGATTTCGTTTATTGTTCCGTCATCACAAATATTAGCTTTTTGGCTCACTGAAATTATGATTACATAATATATAATGTATAATGGAAATCGGGAAACTGAAAACTGGACTGAAACGAGATGAATCTAATTAAGAATTGAGATAGCAGGATTTGCCTAAATCTATCAGATAGCTGGAGATCACAAATTAGCTATCTGCCTGCATTCAGTTGAAGATTTAAACCGTTGTGTAATAATTTACCGTTGTGTAATAATTTACTGTTGTGTAATAATTTACCCATAAATAATACTTCAACGTTTGTTCAAGTATCAGAAGTACCTACCAACAAAATCCAATAGTCCATCACTTGTCAAATGAAATAATATCGCAGAACAAACAACTCGACTTCATACAGCCATCCTTGATCATAATCAGATGCTCCGTAGTTATGATATCCGGGCCGGATTTATACTGTTTGATTCACGATCGTGTTGACGATGCTTTTTGGTGCACACGAACGGCTGGACGTACAATGCTCCGGGTGGTCTCAAAAAATTGTTTAGCTCAAGACAAATTTAATAACGTAAAAAATACCATACCCTTCTATCGGAAGTTTTCGAGCTACGGCGTTCTGAAAATTGCAACCCCTATTTTGAACCCCTTAGAGATGACTGACAGTAACGTCGAGCTTCGAGGACCAACTAGACCCCGAACGGAACCTATAACCCGAATTTCATCAATTTTGTTTCATGGTAACTAAGAAAAGTGGCCCGTACGGCGTAAGGCGGACAGAGAAATATTTTTATTGCAGTTTCGGATTCTACATACCTTGAAACGTAAACCATCAAATTTTGTGTAAGAATTTTTTTTTATGCTCGATTCCAATGGTTCATTATTTTAAAAAATTGAGCCTACCATTCGATTCATCATGAAAATCCCTCCCAGAAATAAAGGAAAACCTCAAAATATCCAAAAACAGATCTAGATGAGTTTTTTGTTCCGATCCATTCGTAGGGTCGGTTTTTTTGCAGAATAAACATACAACGGGTATCACAGTATACATTATCAGCATTTTACAACATACACTGTTCAAAAAATATACAACTTGCTCGTGTACTACTGGGGCTTTTTAATAGGTGAATTTAATCATCTCCAACATGTGTAGAGCAACATGTTCATAACCTGCGATATAGCGTCTGGATTTCCAAAAGAAATCGATACACCGCACTATAACAACGCTGCAGAGCAGCTATGATTTCTAGCGGTAATAGGTACTCAAACCCCGTCGTGTGCATATTGGAGGTACCGGTCACTTTCACGTATCATGAGATGACGATCTTGACCCAGTTCCAATATCCAGAGATAGATCGGATGGCGCAAGGACGTCCCGTTGAGGTTCTTACGTTTCCTGCTCACTTTTACTTTTTGTATGATCTCCCGCGGGATCACGGATGCCTTACCTAACGTTATCACGCCCTCAAATCCTCGACGATGAAAACATGCAAGGTTGATATGGAATTGGTACCAATCGATAATAATCGAAAAATCCCCATGTCAATGAACAAATATTCGAAACATAGGTAGTAAAAATACCTCTATCGAACTAAAATTTGATGACTTTTTCACTGTTGCTGAACCCTAACAAACAAAATTAGAACATTTTTTGCTGTTCAACATTTTAGCGAATGTTCGCTATTGCAATGGATCCAAAATCTTGAACAAATTTTTCGATGAAAAATTCAGTTCGGATAACTCTCAATCCATGCCTAAAAGTAGGAATGTGTTCCAAATCTTCAAATTTGTCAACAATTTAAAGATTTAACAAATTTGTCAACAACTCGTCAACAAATTCAGCCCTCAAATTTGTTCAGAAAGGCCTTAAACGGAAAATGCGATTGGATAAATAACTGTTTTTCCACCCAAAATGATCAAATAGCTACCGCTACCTTGGTAGATTCGTAAGCAAGATAATACGAATATGATGTGCAAAATAAAATTGGTAGGACTTGAATTGTTTCAGATGTTTTTCCATATCATGGTGGGCTATATTATGTAGGTACGATAAATAAGTAAGACGTATACGACAACTATCGACACCTACCAGATATAGAGGTAGGCTGTGTATTGCATATAGGGTAGGTACCTAATAATATAGGTAGGTAGTACCTCTTTAATCTAAGGGCATGAAAAAATAAGGTTCCCGTTTTGGTTTATTATTCTGTGAATAATACACCTAAGTACCTATGTATTCGCTCAGCAAACAATTTTTATAACACCCCCTCAAAATTTTTTCTTTTCCGTTTCAAGGTGCGTAGATTCCAAAAATGCAATGTCCGTCCGCCGTCCGCCATACGCCTAATCACGTGTACAGCCTTCATTTTAGGTCTAAAAAAGTCGTTCTTTCGCACACATGCTCCATTTGGGCCCTAGTCGTGTCCCAAAACTTTTCAGCCCGATCGGAATATACCCAGGGGTGTTATGAGTGAAAATGTGTATACAAATAGGTACTTTTTGTGTTTTAGTAACATGTTAGTAAAATGAGCTTTTGAGGTATTGTTTTCTATGTTTTTGGAGACGAGAAGACTGAATATGAAGTCGATTTTGACCAAGGAGTGGAAAATTGAGGTTGTACCAGATGTTCAGCTCCCAAAATTGATTTTTTATGAGTCAAAAACCTGCGAAATAGTCTGAAATCACCATCATTTGTAGAATAACACTAGGAAAAGTGTTAACACGTGGATCAAGACGATTAAATTGTGTTACCAGTGATCAAAGATAATTAGAAAAAGGAAAAAAAGGAAAAAAAGGAGCTACCTAATTCAAGTTTTGGGGGCCAAAATTGGTGGAAACCAACAGAAATAGCTATTTCAATTTTTTGCATAAAAGCCAATTCAATTATTTTAAATGAACAGCCAGCATTTCTGTAGGCGTGTCCAATAGAATAATAAACCCATGTGACAAAGACTTTGCAGCGTTTTTTCCTTGGAATCCGATCCTGACCAGGTATCGTGTGACAGGATCTCGGAAAGGTTGGTTTTCCTTTTTAAAAAATTAATAAAAAACCTGAAGAAAGAATGAAAATAAAGCTTACGCTATAATGTTGTTCTGGGGGATTTTTCCCCTCTAACAGCGTAGTTTGTAGAAAAACTAGAATACCAACACCTTTCTCGAACCCTACCAACGTCTCTCAAGCCCTCCACTCCCAATGTCGATTTCACGCGGACCGGAACGAAACATAACGAGAGGGGTCCCGAGAGCCTCGAAATCGACTGAGGTTCTTGGAGTGGACATGGGAGATCGACTTGTTACAGAGATAATATTAAGAGGGTCGACGAAAAGTCCTAACTCTGGCAGGCGGACCGCGACCGAAGAATTGGATGGTACCGTGGTATTTGAAGAACCGAAAAGTGATTGGTAGGAGTTTGAGTTGGGTGATAGACAAGGTAAATGTTGACTCTACCCTTTAGAGGAAACATTCTAACCAACGGGAAACTGGATGGGCACGCCTGGACGCCTTGTTATAAATGGCAAATGAAACCGCAGGCCAGCCGAAACATCAGAAAAAGATTGCCTGCTGTTCAACCAAGGGCCGAATTTATGAAAATTCCTTCTCTTTAAGGAGAATCTTTCGTAAGGGATCTCTTCCCTTCAAACGAACGACTAACAGCTATGAAGAAATCGCATTTTATGAACCTACCCTTATTTGAAAGGTTACCTACGGGAGGGGCAGTTGGTAGGTACGGCTAGAGTGAGGTAGCGCCTAGCACGCCTCTAATCGGCACATTAGTTTCGTTACATACTAATTTTTCCGTCATGTAAGATTCTTTATTTCAAATTAAACGTGGATATTTAAATTTAAAAGGACGGTTTAGATATTAGAATTATGAAACATTTATAATTTATCAATAAAGCCCTGGAGTACCTCTAAGGATAAGAAAATCCTTAATGAGGCCACAAAACGAGGGCAGATCACGAAAATCGCCCTGGAGGACGATTTCATATTTTTTCACTTATCAAAAACTGTGTATCAAAAACTTAGGCAAATTTCGGAAGGTGATATAATGTACGTAACTCATATTCAAGTACGATCACTCCCCAGCCTTATGATCATATTTATGATCATATTTATGAATGGGTGATCAAACCTTGGTAATGTGCAATGACGAGTTTATTGTAAAAAAACATCTAAAATATTATCTACCTATTACAAAAAATAAAATGTTTTGATTTGTAATGGTGACATGCAACAACTAAGTATACTGTAGAGGAAGACAAATTTCCAGAGATCTAGTCACACAAATAAAACGAATTACTAATCATCTATGCTAAGTACGTACACAAGAATATCGAATATTCTAATGGAATATTCAAGTCCCCCCCCCCCCCCTAATCTTGGGCGTAACAAAAATCGGTCTGTTCGTCGAGAAAATGTTGACATAAATTACAGAAGCAAATAGAAATTGGGAGTTTGAAAAAAAGGTGGGCAGTGACGTAAATATTTCACTGCCTCCTAGTATCGGGGACAAATTAAAACGGAATCAACGAGATCAAGATGGAAATAATAATATTATTTAATAATAATAGTAATATAAATATTATAATAGCTGCTCAAGTTTCCCCTAACGTTACTTGACCATTTTTGAACGATAAAAAATATCGTTAGACAAAATGAGCGGAAACCTTGACCGCCGAGGTCCCCATGGATACTACAATACCTTACCACTTTTACGCACACACACACGCTTAGCCCAGCCGTAACGTAGAAGGACCTACGCTTTTCCAATACCCGATGTCTTTATTTCGCGTTTCCTTCCTTATATTACGTAATTATCACATTTTCCCACATTTTCACAGTTCCAAAAATCATCTTATTTTTAGACTCACTGGAATACCCAAATGTAATCTATTTGGTTAGGTATCTACCTATTATATCACACAGTTTTAAGGAACTTGAACAAGCGCAATCATGTGTCAAGTGTCATTCAACTGTCGGGCGTGCCAAATCTACTAGGCAATTACGAAGTCAATGTCCCTGATTTGAAAATAGCATCAGAGAGAGATAAATTCCCAAAACAGACGATGTCTCTAATGGTCGCGGCAGTAAAAGTAGGTAACCAGTAGACGAAACCAATACGAACCAGTAAAATCCCTCAGCCTCTTCTGTCGCATTCCAGGAGCGAACCACACTGGAGAAAAGAAAGGACACGTGTTCGCCTTGTGTTCGGCCCCATTCCCAAGTTCAAGGGAAGGACTCCTTGACAAATAAGATGCTATACCTCATTTATGATAATTACATCCATCATTATACATTAAGGGACCCTCGAAATACTTAATTATGATATTCAAGAGGTTATACATTTCTTTTCAGTGATACATAGGTCCTACCTTTTCTCCCGAGTCTTATGGAAAACGAATTTCCAACTAGACACTATATTGAAAGTTTTTATAATGATCAAATTATTACCTGCATTATTGATGGTACAAGGGTTTATAAAGGTTGTGATGTCATTTTCAACGTTTAGTGAACAATCCAAGTCGAGTGCTAGTTTCCTAGTAGAAAATAGATTCAGAAGATATTTTTGACTTTGGCCAAGTATAGTCTCAAATTTAAATGTTATCTTATGCGATAATAAAGCTATAAAGTACCTATGCCATCATTTAAAAAACGGAAAATGAAGATCCGATTTTAATACCATCTTATTAATCGAATGATCGGGAAATTACGAAACGGCGTCGTAAAATGTTAATTTCATCTTGATGATGGTTCAGCTTATCGTCAGCGAGAAAATCCTGAACTTTTGAAATGCCGTTAATTGGAGCAGTTGCGGAAGCAATCGGACTTTCAAAGAGGTTACAGTTCTTTTAATGATGGTACTTGGAAGTTGAACGGGCTCTAAGAAAGAAAAAAACTCGTTCCTTATCTTCGAATCTCTTCTCAATGGGATCATTACAGCGCTTGAAGGATGGATGATGCCCTCACCGCTACTGAACCTGTCAATCGCGAATTCTGATCGGGGATGCTGTTCGCATTGTTTTGAATGTTGTTGAATTGGACTATTTTCCAACTTGCTAGGAACGCATTCCGTAAGACTACTGTAGACAGCACGTCAACAGGGGAGGTCAAACATTATATGAACCTTAAAACTTCGTATACAAGCATATTATGTTGAAATTTTACTTTATGGTAGACAAGTGTTTGCCACAGGCTTTAACAGCCAGTTTAAAAATCAGTTTACAGCTATGATAACGGTATGCGAAATCACCGGGTTGTGAAGTCCTAATTGATTTCAAAGTGCAACAACTATAGTAAGTCTAAGTCCCCGAAACTGTAGGTACACCACACTCTACCTACTTCCACAACCCACCAATACAAAGGCCCGTGAGAAGAGCATTTTCAGGCTCCACTCCGCCCACCGTTGATATCTCTTTAATGTCGGGTCTTCCTTTCTGCTCGCCTCCGATTTTCCCCTCAATTATCCAGTTAGGCAACACTTTCTTTGTTACGTCTTGACTTACACTCGTTATACGTGATTTCAATCATCTACTAAAACGGTGTTTTGCGTTTTTAGTAGTACTTGATCAATATTGACAGAGACAAATCCACCATTTGTCACACTAGACCCACACTTATGAATTTCAAATTCAAATTTATTCAGATAGATTGCAACAGAGATATACAATATGTTCGTTCTCATATACGCAATTTTGAGTTCCTTGAGCCCAGTGGCGTAGCCAGGGGGGGGGGGGGGGGGGGTTAGTGGGGGTCATAACCCCCCCCATTGGCTCGAAAACTTTATCACAAATTAAAATTAAATCTTAAGAATTATAGCAATCACAAAAGTAACAAACAAATACAACAATAACAGATTAAACGGTAAATCAAACATGATTAAACAGTTAAATAATATTACGTTTATTTGATTACTAACGATCTGTCCCAAAAATTTGATCCACTCTTTTTGACTAAAATGCTTATAGCCCCTCACCGTCACCATCCCACACTTCAGGTGAATAATATTGATTTTAGCCCTTAATAACAGTTGTTGAACCCCAAAAATTGTAATTAGACCCATATTCTTTGTGAAAAACAACTGAAATGGTATTTATCTGTCTTAGTTAATACTTCCATACACTTTCAGTGATTTTATATAACAATTTTAGCCGTTTTAACCAAATTTTGACCCCTAAAAACTCAAATTTGACTCCCTTCGAATTTTTAAAAATTGCTCATCCTTTTGTTTGGCAATAAGAACATTTTGGCGAAATTTGGAATTTTTATCACGTACCCAAGGTCAGATATCGTCTGGAGTGACACATGAATAAATATATATATAATATACGTATACATTTTTGTTAAAATCTAGAGAAGAATCAGGATGCTCTGAAACCCAATAACATAATTTCACAAACTTATTTCCTGGAAATTTTGGACCCATTGTACAAAAAAAAATCAAAAAAAAAAAAAAAAAAATCGAAAAAAAAAATTACCGAACCTGAAAATTATCGAACATTGTTGCCAAATAAATGCTTTATTTCATCAATTTATCTTACCTAACGTTGTTACCTGTAACATTTAGTGCTTTGTTAAATTTAATATAAAAGCTTTATTTGTAACGTCAAACCTTATTATCGAATTTTCAAAGAAAGCTATTGCTATGGGTAACGTTTTCAGAACATGAATTTTTGAAATATTTGTATAGGCAAATCCGTTTCAGAGCATCCTCAGTTCATCCCTAGATTTTAACAAAAATGTATTATATTATATTACCTATATAATATATTTATGTGCCACTCCAGATGATATCCGTCCTTGGGTACGTTACAAAAATTCAAAATTTCTCCAAAACGTTTGTGTTGCCAAACAAAAGGATGAGTTCGAAGATGAGCAATTTTCAAAAATCCCAAAGGGGTCAAATTGGAGTTTTTAGGGGTCAAAAGTCGGTGAAAGCTGCTAAAATTGCAAACAATTGATGTAAAATCACTGGAATGGTATGGAAGGTTGAGTAAAGACAGAAAAATGCCATTTCAGTTGTTTTTTACTCAGAATAGGGGTCATATTTTGATTTGTGGGGGTAAAAAATTGGTATTAATGGCTAAAATCAATATCAATTCACCTGACGTTGTGTGGGATGATTAATCACGACGGACGGACTGTTTCGATGTTAAAACTATTTTTCTCAAAAACAAGTGGGTCAAATTAGACTTTAGTAGGGTCAAACATAGGTAAAAATGGCTAAAATCACGAAAAATTATATAATTTTAAGAAAGGTGGTATGGTTTCTCGCTATATCATCTTTTTACACAAAAGCAGGAATATTTCTTTGAAAATTCGCTCTTATAACCATGCTGCATGACAGGAAATTTTTTCGATTTCCGATAAACCCCCCCCCCCCCCCCCCCATTCAACAATCCTGGCTACGCCACTGCTTGAGCCTAAGGTCTACTGATCTGTCTAGGCCCTTCTCCAAACTCATTTCCCTGGTATGTTATGAACTCGTTTCGCAATTTTAATAACTATATATATGTATATATATATATGTGTGTGTGTGTGTGGTTCCATTTGAAATCAATTTTTAGAATAATACGTACAACCTACAAGATAATATAGTAAAAATATTGTGTTATAATACTAAATTATAATAATCATTATCAACCTAAGTACTAAAACTGCATAAAATTATCCTAATTTAAATTTGTTTACTTTTCTTTTTGCATTAAATTCAAGTTTAAAATGTTCTAGAGTCAATTTTTTAAATTTTCCTGTTGATGAACTCTTGAGATAATTTCGCTGGTATGTTATGAACTCGTTTCGGAATTTTAATTATATATACATATATTATGTGTGTGGTTCCATTTGACACCAATTTTTATAATAATATAGTAGAAATATTGTGTTATAGTACTAAATTATAATAACCATTATCAACCAAGGTAGTAAAACTGCATAACATTATCCTAATTTAAATTTGTCTACAATTCTTTTCGCATTAATTTCAAGTTTAAAATATTCTAGAGCCAGGTTTTCTAAATTTTCCTGTTGATGAAGTCTTGGTGTTCAAATAGGCATGGCTGTGGTATCTGGAAGACACAGTTAGCATTTACTCGCGTCGATCTAATTATAGAATGCCTAGCAAATACATGTAGAAGTTCATGCACATATACAACTTTTATGCAAGTAAGCCATCCTGGGAGTGAGAACATCGAAGTATTTGTACAGATAACTAGTAAAAGTACGTTTTTGGGAATTCGTTGCTATTCTAAAACTGTATTAATTGCAAAGCTTACATTACTGAAGTTAGACGAATATGTACCCCCCCCCTCCCCCTTTCCCAAACGTTGACAACATAAGGTAAAATGCTATATACATGAGCATAATACACAACTTTCTTTCGTTAGCCAACTTCGTAGCACCAAAAAGTAATGCAGACTTCCTAATTTCATTCACTTCATCTACATGATCTTTCCGATTGAGGTGTTGATCTAAATGCACTCCGAGGTATTGAATATTATTTAGCCTTTCTATTTCCATGCAGTTACACGAATTTCCTACTGCGCTACAGTTTTCCATGTGCACTTTGAGTTTCGAGTCATTTGGTAGTCCTGTTTTGCTTATCGAGAATGTAACGCTAAACCATTTGGCTACTTCATATGTAGTAATTTCTGCGGTAGAGTGTGCTAGCTCCTACCAGGTGCTCTCATTTATCACAACAGGTCATAGGATAATAGGTCAAATTTGATGACGAATTTTGTTTCAGGATTCTATTAGAAATCGCTAAAACCTATTCAGAAATGGTACCTCATAGCAGATTCTACTGAGGAGTGATGAAAAATCAATTTACTATTCGCCGGATGATAAAGGTACACACACACAAACTAGCTAGGGCTATATAAATGCTTGTATAGCTTCCCACTTTAGTTCAACAGTTCTCGGGTCAAGTATGTATATGATATAATGATATTATATATTTACTGTTGTTAAGTTTATATATATATATTTACTGTTTAAGGTTATTTAATATACGTTTACTGTTGTAAAGTTTATTCTATAATCTAGTTAATTTTACAGTTATAAATTATTTATAAATGTAACAGTTAACTAGATTATAGAATAAACTTAACAACAGTAAATCTGCAAAACCAAATGAGAATGTTGTATTGGGTCATACCTACGTCAATGGACCTCCCTGATAATACGCTCAATTAGCCACCCCAGGAGAAAGGATATCGAAATCAGTGTAAAATTTGGCAGCAGGAGCTACGTAAACAGGTCCTCATGAGCGTGGAAGTAAATAACTAGCATGGACGCTTCCTCCTATAAAATACCATAATATGTTAGTATTTCACACGAAGATTGCTCCTGGCGTTTCAAATTCTCGACATAATGAGAAAGTGAAATACTTTCCTTGGATAATGTTCTTTTCATTTCAGAAAATATTAGCCGCGAGTAATTTTTATTGCCCAGTTGTGAATAGTACATCCACTTTGTGACTGGGTACTGCAAATTCCATAGTATGTAACTCAACTTCTGACTAATTTAGTATTTGAAGAGAGCATTTTTTAAAAAGATTTTTCATTGTGAGAAACCAGCTATATCGAATTCGTAGAGACTTGAATGCTGCAGCGGCGACAGACATGAACGGGTGGTCAAGAAAAAAGTGAAAGGACGAAAAATGATTGAGCCACACTAAACTGGAAGGTAGGCAAACAAGTTGGGAACACCCGTGAAATGTGGAGGTGTTTGCAACTGGGGATCTAATGGCTTGATGTGGAAGGGAGCGGATACATAAGGACACTAGTTGCACTATTTAGGAAAGGAAATGACTACTTGCAAGGGTGCCTACTTGAGAAACTATGATATATCAAGACAATAATCGCTTGATAGATTCCAGGTACCTAAAACTATAATATATATTTAATGCAGTTTTATTTTAGTTTTCAAATAATTTTCACAATTAACAGACAGCATTCTTCAGTGCTTTTAGATGTGGGATGAAGAACATTTTAAGATTATACAGGCATTGTGTAGTACCTAGTCAGAGTTCAAACTTATATTACATACCTAAGCAGCAATGTTGGCCAATTGATCCCGGCAGCTACCAAGGTGGGATTAAAACTGATGCATATATTAATATTAATAGTGTAATAATTGTATTTATTAGTGCATTCATTGCCATTTTTTTAGTACAGCGGCATGGAGTGCCCCACGGATGCCTGAGGGTTAATCGTACCCGCGGCGTATTTGTCCACATCCACTGATTCCCTTAAGTTCAATTCATTTTCTCCCGAGCGTTTTCATGTTGCTGCCAATGCAGACATCCGTCCATTAAAAACTACATCAACGTCTCTAACGAGCCCTATCAGAAACACCAAGGGCAATCATGTACTGCCATTTCCCAAAGTTGTCTAGCAGCGATTGCTCAAGCCCGACATCCAAAGGTTCGCAATAAGAAATTAAAACATTAGGCCTTGATAGAAGTGGATGAGAAAGGTCAGGGACGAAAGTAAAGACTGTGGAAAATCTTTTGTGTGTGCTCTCAGCTGTTCCTGCTTCTTGGTAATTTCCAGAAGACATCTAGATCAAGTAATTGAGTAATTGAAGCCCAGGTGTTTCTTGAAAGACATTCTTGACAACTGACGCATTTTGCAGTTTTGCTAGATCTAATGACAAAAAACGTGTCAGAGGTTTCTTAGAAACATCAGCAACACCAGCATAATATCCTCCTAGTGGACCGTCTTGAATGATACACCACTTACCACGTTACTTACTTTCCTAACCAATCCGATGGATAAAAATGAAAACTAGGGATGAACTTTTCTAAAATTTGTAACTCCGTAACTTTCAGCAGACGAAGGCCTTTTTCAGAAGCAGAATGCAATTTTCCAGACAGGTAGGTGCCATTTTAAAATAATCATCAAGATATCTCTTTTTTTAGAAGCTAGATAGATATTGATTTTTTAAGATTTGTTGAGAATAACTTGCCATTAGTTCCGTGGCAGGTTCACAACAAGGGCCGGAGGTTAATATGAACAGAAAAACATCATGAACATGAGCGCGAATCCAACGGTATAACTGCTGCCTAGTTATTATAGTGATAGAATTAAATTAGTTTATGAAATCAAATTTGTTTTTCTGTGATACTTTTAATATTCACGAAAGAAGGAAATTTTTTACATTACTGGTAGGTACTCCTTGAAAAAACTGATCATGGAGGTATGTAGTTAGATGAGCTACCAAGGCAACATTTTTGGGCACAACACATTCCACCGGAAACTAATCTAGGAACGTCATGAACCCATAAGTGGGAAAGTTCCCAACAACCCTCGAAATTTGGGCACTAATCAAATTTTGGAAAATACCTACATAAATATACGCAAACGAAAATTACTGTGTAGTATCGATGGATAATCGACAGTTGTAATATTTCGAACCTCGAGACCCTTGTCGTATAGTTACCAAGGTACCCATGGCGTATAGAACAGGGATCTAGACGCGAAAGTAGAGTATCTACACGGAAAATCGGATCTGTCGGTAGGTACATACTACCATAAACATGTTGTTCTCATATTACTTATATACAACCGCCGCATTAAGATAATTTATAATTTATTTTATTTACACGTTAAAAAAGGGACTTCAGTCTTCAGATGTATTTTAACAAATATACAATTTGAATTTGAATTTAAAATAGTGAACCGTTATGGGAGAATTTGCAGCGTTTCCACAATAATTATATCAGTCTAATAAACATTAAATTGAAACAATTATAGTTTTCTCGAGGAAAAGTCAAACCATAAAACTCATCAACCAAATTATACCCATTGGAGATTCCACGAATCTGCCTTCTTTCACGGCCGTGTTAGCTAACTAGGTTAGGTAGGTACCTACCTGAAGTGCATTAGACGTCAAGTTGGCACAGGTAGCTCTAGTTCCTCAAGTCCCAAGTGAAAGCGGTCTGGCAGACTTCAACTCCCGATCGAAGGTTAATTCCACGTTCCGAGTCTGATGTAACCGGATTAATGGGGATTCATAAAATTCCACTTCGGTTCCACTCAAATCCCGTTATGTCGGCCAACCAAATTGGCGGACAGTTGAGAAAAATGCATATCATTTCACCAGGCAAATGATATTATCTCATACTACGAGTAATTTACGTGGTTCAAATATTCAAAATTTCGGTATGGTTTTCTATGAGTAAGGTACAAAAACTAAAATTTCCGGATTTTACCCTTTTTGTACATCAAAACTACTGTACTACATACTACGTTTGTTGTATGATCAACAATCCAACGAATGGCTCCTAAATTACGTAGACCTGAATCCGTAGTGGAGGTTCTGGTGCCACAGCGGAGGCAGCAATGGCGCCACATTAATGTGACAGCAGCTGGCTTAGGGTGTTAACCGAAGATTTGAAATGTTGATGGTCTGTTTAGGTTTCGGTTTGGCAAAGTTGAGTTACGACTGAAAATTTCACGATTCATCTAATTTACAGCTGACCGCACAGTGTTGCAAAGTGGTTTTGTGGGGGGAAAAAAAGAAGAAAAAATTACGCTAATCTTCATTCCTATAGGAAATTTTGAGCTGATTCTGAATGTACCAAGTATTAACAGCAGAAATTGTGGGGGGGGGGGGGGGTTAACTAGCCAAAAATTATGGCTACGTTTCTTGAGCACTCGAGTTGGTTTCTATCGATTCTGCATAGGATTGTCTTTATCTTTTCTTCCATGCGAAAACAAGTTTGATTGGTGCAAATGAGGAAACATGAATTTTTGATATTTTTTTGGAGAATTTTATTGGTTATAAGCACCAAGGCTATATTATTAGGTTGGTATAGGCACATGGGATGTATTCAAATCAGCGAGCAATGTCCTATAAGCATGGAGCTACCTATATAGCAAGTTCTTTTCATTTCAGCAATACCGTGTGCCGATCTGTGGAATCACACAATACATGACAATAATGTGACGAAGCTACGCTGCCCACCCACGTAGCAGCCGAACAACCCTCACATCTCAAACTCCGGCTCCACAGGGGCGCAATCGAACACTCACGTAACGAAACAATCATTCGTAAGGAAAACTGAACTAACTCAATTTACAAACGGACATCCTGTTCCTTTTAGTTGGAAGAGGCAACTTCTGAAGACCGATATCTAACTAACGTTCGTATCATATCCTTAGGGCACCCGGCAGGCCAAAGATGACCACAACTTTTACCGGTCTCGACCAGCTTTGCAGATTGTTTTGTGACTCTCATTTTCTTTTTAAAATAAAAATCGCCGAAAGCTTTGAGAAGTTGACGGGAGACCTAACCGGTGTTTATCGGGTCCTAACCATCTCACCGCCTTTCGAGAAATATAATTGAAGGGATAGTTTTACATAATCTGACTGTAGGTGAGTGAAGGGGGCCTCCACGCGTCATGGATATCAACGTATGTACATTCTATAAGTACGTCGATGAAGTAAAGATTTCACTACTTGTAAGTGTTTTGTAAAAACCTACAATAAAGGTACAATGATTGATAATATTGATAATATTCATCAGAATATTATCATCTTGTTTAGGGTGTGCAGACATTTCACAATCCCGAACGTGCACATGATGAAAGTCTTTCTTCTACACCAAACGCGAGTTGAACGAAATATATAGAAAATGTAAACAAAATTTACCTCTATCTAAATCTATAAAGCTGGCTCTCCTACGAAAGGGATCTCAAATCCCACCAATACTTGAGCTGTTAGATTTAATATGGAGGTAGATGGATATACAGGTAACTCCAGAGGACTATTTCCGTCGCAAATTACGAAAAATTTGCGAAACACCTATACACCCGGGCAGACCCGTCCCCTTATTACTCGCGCACCAGACAGATTATCCGTACACGTACACAAGCGAATTATGTCTGTGTTGCACGCAATGGATTCAGGAAGCCATCTAGATCAGATGTTCCTAAATAAAATTTTAGGAGTCGTCTACAGCTTTTTACTCATCAGTTCAATCACAAAGCCTCCCACTATTCCACAAAGTATATCCCGACTAGTTAATAACACTATCAATGATGGCGCAATAATTGATAAGTAGGTAAGTTACTCGTAGAACTGAATAGTTAGCTAAATTATTGTACGCGGGGTTAAAAGAATTTAAAACGTGACCACCCGAAGAAGTGAATGAAGTAAAACATTGCATTGCAGGAACAACTGAAAAAGTTGTCGGTAGCGGAAAAATTGGTATCGAACATAGGAATAGGAAAAAAAATACTTCCTACCAATCTAGAAAATTTTATTAATCCTTCGACATTTCCTATAAACTTTTTCTTGTACTAACGCCTACTTCTTTTATTCTCCTTTTGACTGTGGTGCAATACGCAATTTACTTAATAGCGTTTAAATTGGTGAGAATATTACGACACATAAAAGAACACACACAACATCAACACACACGACCGTTCAACATTATTAAGGAATACATGCAATACGATGCAGCACTCACAGAAGATAATGAAATCACCAAGCGCTGAGGTAAACTTTCCCCGCTGCGACGGATCACGATGCACCCTACGATGAGGATTACCAGGTACTAATGATTTACACAGCGTTTCGAAAGACGGTATATGTAGGTATCATATCTAATCCTCCCGCCATTCGTTAACCACCAATATCAAGGGAAAACGAGTGGATTTTATAAATCCCGTAGCTTGATTTATGCACGACATCGGGAATCGTTTCTTACAACCAGGACCTCTGAGAGAGAAAAAACCCCACGAAACGGTAAGACCATAATTTATTTATCGATACTGGTACTGTGTAAAGCAACTCAAAACTATTTTACAAAAACATTAATCGGTCAGTTCTCTCGAAAATTGCTGGAGAAATTGGCCGACTCTCATATTCCCGTAACGATCATTATAAAGCTGCATAATAGTGTTACGAAAATCGGGACGATTGGCAAATCAGTGTGATCGGGGGAGGGGGGCTAATTCCTGCAGTTTCCAGTGGCAATATATAAGTAAATTTATAGTTCTAATCAACATCAGACCACTATTCAACTAATTTTCAATCACCAGTTTCAGTCACGTATAGGCACTTGTGTGAATTTAGACACAAAACAGTATGTTAACAAGCTTAGTTTTGTTAATCAAATAGTATTCTTAAATATAGTTTTTAGCGATTTCGAATGGCAGGTAACGAAAACGTTAGGTACATTATTAAAGCTTTGTATACTCAATGAAACCTTATTTTTCTTCATTAATAAAATTAATATCGTATTGTTCTATAATCGTTGATGTATCAAAACAGCTTCAATTCCTACACTATCACAGCTAGTGAGTAGACTATTGGGTAGGTATGTCGATCGTCGATTAGAGATCAATTACCAACGTTTTAAATGGAAGTACCAGTAGAGTAATGCATGCATTACAGTGGACGTCCCTTGTGGTGGTGCATAGATCACCCACCCATTGCACTCACTCATCCAGACCCCCCCCCTAGTGCACAACCAGAACGATTTCTGAATCGAATTAATAAACAACCACCTAAATCTGTTGAGAATACGGGCAGCGAGCACGAGGTTTTCAGAAAATCCCACGTTCTCTCCCTCCTCCCATTAAAAGTAAATTCCGGAATTCCGGCGACGTAAGGCACAACTAGACGATTTTCTGCGTCAAACAAAAAAAAACCAGTCATGCAGCATGGCTATAAGAGCGAATTTTCGAAGTTTTCGGCATCTTCCTCCTCCGCCTAAAATTTTCTGAAAATTAATTTTCGGCCAATGAACTTGATACCATACAAAATTAAAACAGGAGTAGTTTTACGCAAAGTAAAATTTGGGGTGGAAGGAGGGGGAGGGGGAAATCAAAAATGTTTTGAATACCAGAAGAGTAGGTATTGGGTACGTAACAAATTTTTTGTTCCATTTTTTGCCGAGTAACACCTCGGTTTGTAGATTTTCCAACGCTGAACACGATGGTGAAGTCAGAATTGCGATATCCCATTCCGTTATCAGATTAGAGCAGACGAACCAGGAAGAACATCTCAAGAAATAACCACGTTCCTTCATCTTCAAAGTGCTCCAGTTTGAGAATGGAATGAGATATCGCAATTCTGATTTCACCATCGTGTTCAGCGTACAAAAACCTTTAAAATGAGGTGTCACTTGTCAGACTTTTTCATTTTGGGAATTTATGGGTAATTTCCCCCCCTAAAACTCCCCAAAACTCCCCCTTAGGGTGACCCGATTCTGCCCATCTTCGAACTTAGCCTGTCGATTGCCAAGACAGATTTTTCGTGCAAATTTGAACTTTTTATCTCAATTCTTTCGAGAGTTATCGTCTGGAATGACACATACATATATAAATTAATTGCTATGCAATTTTAATGCCGGGGGTCATGTGAAAAAAATGTCCTGTCACAATATCCTGTCACAAAAACGCGTCACGCAAAGAGGAATGTGATGAAGATGAGCACAAAGAGGAATGTGATAAAGATGAGCACAAAGAGGAATGTGATAAAGATGATCACAAAGAGGAACGTGATAAAGATGAGCACAAAGAGGAACGTGATAAAGATGAGCACAAAGAGGAATGTGATAAAGAATCGTTTTATTTTTTTGTGTGTTGGTGGTGGGGGGGGGGGGTAAATTGCATAGCAAATTCTCCTTTGTTATACGAAGTATAAGAACACATCCTTCGGGGGTGAGGAACGGCGAAGCCATTCCGAGGGGGCGGAGCCCCCTTTGGGGGTCCAGGGGGCTTGCCCCCTGGCGAGGCCCGAAGGGCCGAGTATATATATAAATATATAGTTATTATGACAGAAATAAGGTTACATTAATTTAATACATTAATTAAATTAATGTAACCTTATTTCTGTCATAATAACTATATAAATATATAAATATATATATATATATATATATATATATATATATATATATATATATATATATATATATATATATATACATATAATTTTTGGTGTCTTTCGGCAGGGAATTCAGGATGGTCTGAAACGGATTTTGGTATAAAAATCTTTCGGAAATTCGAGTTTTAAAAATTTTGGACCGAGAACAATAGCTTCCTTTTCTTCGAAAATTCGCTAAAACCCCACGCAAATCGGTTGAGAACTGCAGCCTGGGATGTGCACACAAGATACTGACACACACACACAGATATAAACCTGTTTTTTTTCCTGTCATGGACTTGGAATCAGGATGGTCTGGAACAGATTTGAATGTGGTTCTTTTCATTCTCGGCTGATTGTTGTCCTCTTCTGACCAGATAAGTACATAAAAGACGTACTGTTACAACAAACCACTAGAAAAACCGTAAGAAACCATACATGATCCAATACCGTCTTGATAAGCATTTCAGAAGGGTTTGAGTTTGATAATGGTTGGGAATCAAGAAGGCAGTGCACCGTCAGTTTCTCGTCCGCCCTGTCTTCTGTGAACTGGAATGAAGATCAGAAAACTTGCTTTGGCTAGTCAGGAAAACACTGCGAACAGCCGGTCAAGAATACCATACATTCCGAAAAGAATCCAAGGATCAGTGCAAACGGCCAAACGCCTTTCAGACGGTCAGATGGTCACTGTCAACAAACGTATGATCTAATGAAGTTTATCGTTCTTCCCCAAAATCTTTCCGTAAATCACATTGGAAGCCGGTGACTCCATTCATCGGAGATGAAGGTAATTCAACGACGAATCCTTGTGATTTTCACTTCAAGAAAGTGAATCCAGAGGGGAGAAATTACGTTTAGAAATTACGTTCTAGGGAGCGGTCCCACCAACACAATGGCCAGTGATTCATCTTTTACCGGACCGGGTTTGCCCCGATCGAAAATTCTAATCTATCATTAGAAATAAACTGGATCGATGATCGAATTCGGGCGCGTCTCCGCGTCACAAATTAGAGGTGTCAAGTGAATTTTGGGCTCGACCTTAATTTCGAATGGGCATTACGTAAAGAAAAATCGCTTTCACTAATTCGGCTCCACGAAACACTCGATTTACATATTTCGGTAGGTACGTCCGACACTCTTGAGGTAGGTGTAGGTATCGATACCAAACCATACTCGCCCAACTCGTTGCGTAAAATATTAGTCACTACCTAATGAAGCGTGGATCTTTGAAAAGTGATCCTCATTTTCGATTTAAAAAACGCTGCAAAGTCCTTGTCACATGGGTTTATTATTCTACTGGACAAACCTACAGAAATGTTGGCTGTTCATTTATTGTTTCTTTCATGCGTAATAATCGAAATAGCTATTTCTGATGGTTTCCATTAATTTTGGCCCCTAAAACACAAATTAGGTACGCTCATTTTTTTTCTTCTTTTTTTTTATTTTTTTTAAAACTATTTTTGGTCATTGGTAGTGCCATTTAATCATCTTGATCCACGTGTTGACACTTTTTCCAGTGTTATTATACAAACTGATGGTGATTTCAGACGACTTCCCAGGTTTTTGACTCATAAAAAATCAATTTTGGGAGCTGAACATTTGGTAGAACTCATCTTTCCACTCGTTGGTCAAAATCGACTTCATATTCGGTCTTCTCGTCCCCAAAAACATGGAAAACGATATCTCAGAAGCTCATGTTACCAACATGTTGCTAAAACGCAAAAAGTACCTATTTTTACACACATTTTCACTCATAACACCCCTGGGTATATTCCGATCGGGCTGCAAAGTTTCGGGACACAACTACGGCCCAAATGGAGCATGTGTGCGAAAGAACGACTTTCTTAGACCGAAAATGAAGCCTGCACACGTGATACGGCGTACGGCGGACGGACATTGCATTTTTGGAATCTACACACCTTGAAACGGAAAATAAAAAATTTTGAGGGAGTGTTATAAAAATTTTTTGCTGAGCGAATACATAGGTGTATTATTCACAGAATAATAAACCAAAAAGCGCATTTGCAAAGGTCTTTAAGCCTAGAAGACCTACGTCTACTTGGTAGATAGAAAATGCGGAGAGTCAAGCTAATACTAAATCATTTAGGAAAGTAGTTAGATATACATGAGGAAAAAAGAACATTAGGAAAAAAAAAAAAATAAAAAAAAAATAAAAAATACTACGATCTGATTTAGGGTGTAGTGAAACTAACGAATAACATGACCTAACTACGAGTACCTACGAGTACGAATACCTAACTAACCACGAGTATATGAGGTACCTTGTAGATTATTCTATGCAGGCGTACTGACAAACTCATCGCGCATAATTTATTGTGGTATTATTTTAACCCCATCACATAAGATGTTGTTCATGTTCATAATTGGGGGACGCTTCTTTCCGTAATGGGGTTAACCAAAATCGGGTCTGTTCCGTGATTGGGGTTAACGAAAATTGGGTCTGTTCGTCGTGAAAATGTTAACGTAAAATTAGAAAAGCAAATAGAAACTGGGAGTTCGCAAAAAAAGGCGTGACGTAGATATACTAATTCAATGCCTCGATATGCTAATTCAATGCCTCCTCAAGCTTCACAAAAACGCACCAAGTACCTATCGAGCCAAATTAAAACGGAATAAACAAGATCGAGATGGAAACAATGAACAGCTGAAGTTTCCTCTATCGTTACCCACTCTTTTACGTTAAAGTAACGTTAGACAGAGCGGAGACAATCGCTGACATCCCTATAGATACTATAATACCTTGCGCACACGCACGCGCACACACACACCCAGGCCGTGACGTACGACCTGGGCTTTTTCAACATACGATATCTTTTTCCTTCCTCATAATACATTATAGTACACTTTATTATAATATACCTATTGTAGTATTATTATAGTATACCTACTAATTATAGTACATACACAATTATCACCTCCTCTCACAATATTTCCTTATCAGTCTACGTCCTTTTCACAGTTACTTGAACTAAAATATTCCAAAAATCATCTTATTTTTAGACTCACTGGAATACCTCATTTCTAATCCTTTCTGTATTCTGTTTGATTCTGGTTAATAAAGCCTATAGATCGGCGATATACGTTCTGATTGTTGGATAAATCATTGACAGGAGCGGCGTATGGTGGGTCTATATTTGAGGAAATTGCTCCATACACGTAAAACGTACGTCTTATCTCTTGTTCAAGGATCGTTACTAGTGCCACCATAATTATTCTATAGATACTCGTATGATACTCATATAATACACCATTTGTAACGCCCTACCTGCATAATTATATAATTATATATCCGGGCAGTCCTGCGAATTATGTTTGATTTTCAAGACATTTTATGGCAAGAGAAGGTAACTACACGAACACACCATGTTGTAGCTGACTAATCAGTCACAGTATGACGAAGAATAAGGTATACGGTTTGCAAGATATGAAGGCCAGAACTGCGTATGAAATTCATTTCACGTCTGCCGGTAGTTACTCACCTTCATGTTCCGTTCAGACAGGCATGGCTAGACCTGTAAAAGAAATTACACTTTTAATCGTGTTAATAGGTAAGGAACACTACATAAATTATGATCAAAATTCAATATGCGTAATACAGAATTCAGAACATCGTTCAAGGAACAGGAAAAAGTTTATCAAACGCATTCATAAGGCCTCTTGGAGACCATTAGGTTCGTTCGCACTGGCTTTTGGTTTATTATTCTGTGAATAATACACCTATGTATTCGCTCAGCAAAAAATTTTTATAACACCCCCTCAAAATTTTTTCTTTTCCGTTTCAAGGTACGTAGGTTCCAAAAATGCAATGTCCGTCCGCCGTACGCCGTCCGCCGTATCACGTGTACAGCCTTCATTTTCGGTCTAAAAAATTCGTTCTTTCGCACACATGCTCCATTTGGGCCCTAGTTGTGTCCCGAAACTTTTCAGCCCGATCGGAATATACCCAGGGGAGTTATGAGTGAAAATGTGTATAAAAATAGGTACTTTTTGTGTTTTAGTAACATGTTAGTAAAATGAGCTTTTGAGGTATCGTTTTTCATGTTTTTGGGGACGAGAAGACCGAATATGAAGTCGATTTTGACCGAAGAGTGGAAAATTGAGGTTGTATCAGATGTTAAGCTCCCAAAATTGATTTTTTATGAGTCAAAAACCTGGGAAACCGTCTGAAATCACCATCAATTTGTAGAATAACACAAGAAAAAGTGTCAACACGTGGATCAAGACGATTAAATGGTACTATCAATGATCAAAGATACTTTAAAAAAAACAGGAGCGTACCTACCTAATTCAAGTTTTGGAGGCCAAAATTGGTGGAAACCACCAGAAATAGCTATTTCAATGATTTGACATGAAAGAAACAATAAATAAACAGCCAACATTTGTGTAGGTATGTCCAGTAGAATAATAAACCCATGTGACAAGGACTTTGCAGCGTTTTTCTGATGATAAGCTGACTCCTAGAAAACCATAAGAAACTATCCACGAGCCAATACCATCTTGATAAGCGTTTGGGAAGGGTTTGATAGTGGCTGGGAATCGAG
This sequence comes from Leptopterna dolabrata, assembly GCA_954871275.1. NCBI lineage: Eukaryota > Metazoa > Arthropoda > Insecta > Hemiptera > Miridae > Leptopterna > Leptopterna dolabrata. Next base: position 9,093,726 of record OX940989.1, on the reverse strand, counting down.
ATGGCAGTGCATGGCTAGTTCTCGCCCGCCCGATTTTCCGTGGATTGGAATGACGATCAGATAACTGGCTATGGATAGACAGAAAACACTGCGAACAGCCGGTCATGGATACCACAGTCAGGAAAGCGTCCGAGAATCACTGCGATCGGCCCAACGCCTTTCTGACGGTCAGATAACCGCCAGATGGCCACTGCGAACAAACCTCTTATTTTACCTACCAGCCTGCCACAAATGAATCCATTAAGAAAGGTGCTGTACACATAAGTACCTAACAAATGGTTAACAACAGGTAACTATGATACGAAAATCACCCCATAAAACCCATCTGGGTCAAGATCAGTCTTTGTAGGGAACGGTAAGAAAGGAGAAACTGTTATTAAAAAAAATGAGAACTCTAAATCCCAGAACTGGAAACGTCCAGCAGGTTGGACTCAGAAAAAAAGAAGTATAATGAGCACAGATTTCCTCCACGGATTCTTCAGACTTGCAGTTTTTTCAATCGACATTTTACGAGGACGCTAATGGACCTATTTCTGTTCAAGTCGGTCAGAGCACGGAATTTTTTTTTCAACGACACATGACGACTCACTTTTCAGGTTATGCAGGTTCATGAATAAAGTGCATGTAGGATAGGAATGTCTACATCCATCGAAAACTTTTTCTAATGAGAGAGTGAGAATCTACTGTATACTCCACGTATGATTAATGTGTATTACCAACATTTCCCCACCTGCCATGGTCCGTTTATTTAATCGAACAGTCAACTGATAGGCATGGTAGAAACGACTAGTATTATAAGACCTGTCAAAAGAAGATTTTACGGACTTTTTATAATTAGGAAGGCCTCTGGGATCATCGAGTATACATGTAAAAACTCTGCGAAGTCCTTGTCACATGGGTTTATTATTCTGTTGGACATACCTACAGAAATGTTGGCTGTTCATTTGTTGTTTCTGTCATGTGCAATAATGAAATAGCCATTTCTGATGGTTTCTACCGATTCTGGCACCCAAAAACACGAATTGCGCTCCTTTTTTTTCTCAAATGAACTTTGATGATTGATAATGCCATTTAATTGTCCTGATTCACCTGTTGATACTACTTCTATTGTTATTATACAAATGTATGGTGATTTCAGACAATTTCCCAGGTTTTTGACGTATAAAAATGAATTTTGGGAGCTGAACCTTCGTTACAACCTCAATTCTTCACGCTATGGGCAAAATCGACTTTATATTCGGTCTTCTCGCCCTAAAAAACATGGAAAAAGATACCTCAGGAGCTCATTTTACTAAAATCCTATTTTTACACCCATTTTTCACCCATAACACCCGGGTAGGTATATTCCGATCGTGCTGCAAAGTTTCTCGACACAACTAGGGCCCAAATGGAGTCTGTGTGCGAAAGAACGAATTTTTTTAGACCGAAAATGAAGCAGATATGCATGATATGACGGACGGCGTACGGACATTGCATTTTGGTTTATTATTCTGTGAATAATACACCTATGTATTCGCTCAGCAAAAAATTTTTATAACACCCCCTCAAAATTTTTTCTTTTCCGTTTCAAGGTGCGTAGATTCAAAAAATGCAATGTCCGTCCGCCGTACGCCGTCCGCCGTCCGCCGTACGCCGTCCGCCGTATCACGTGTACAGGCTTCATTTTTGGTCTAAAAAATTCGTTCTTTCGCACACATGCTCCATTTGGGCCCTAGTTGTGTCCCGAAACTTTTCAGCCCGATCGGAATATACCCAGGGGTGTTATGAGTGAAAATGAGTGTAAAAATAGGTACTTTTTGCGTTTTAGCAACATGTTAGTAAAATGAGCTTTTGAGGTATCGTTTTTCATGTTTTTGGGGACGAGAAGACCGAATATGAAGTCGATTTTGACCAAAGACGCGGAAATTGAGGTTTTACCATTGGCTCAGCTCCCAAAATTGTTTTTTTTTAGTCAAAAACCTGGAAAACTGTCTGACATCACCATCAATGTGTATACTAACATTAGAAAAAGTGTAAACAGCTGAATCAAGACCATTAAATCGCACTACCAATGATCAAATATGATCTGGGGGGGAAAAAAAAGTGTAGGTACCTATTTCATGTTTTGGGGGCCAAAATTGGTGGAAATCATCAGGAATAGCTAATTCAATCATTCCACATGAAAGAAACAATAAATTTAACTGCCAACAAGAATCTCTAGAACTCCAATAGAATAATAAACCCATGTGACAAGGACTTTGCAGCGTTTTTGGAATCTACCCACGTTGAAACGCAAAAGAAAAAATTTGGAGGTTTTATATAAATTTTGTTTGCCGAGCGAATACATAATATATAGAATGTATTATTCACAGAATAACAAACCAAAAACAACCATGAATGAAGTGGTCTAGTAGAATTTCAAGATAAAAGTCACCTTAAATAATATACTTACATGATTGCATATAATGTAACAAAGTAGTAGAAAAAAGATTCGTAAAACTGGGTACCTACAATGTGAATATGTGAAATACGTAGGAATATTATTAAGGTGGAATGGGTGCCTGGCCTAAATGTCAACCGGGGACACACCATTATATGAATTGGTTGTATTAGAGCATGTGCAGAGGCTACGAAAAAAAAATTGCACGGGCCATTACTTAAGCCCTCATTAAAGAACACGATAATAAAATTGGAATTCGGATGTTTCAATATCCCCTAGAGCTATGTAACTGTATCTATCGCCTTGGTTGGTAGCAGGTCTGGTTTTAACGGGAAAATCCTGCTGAAAATCACCGTTTGGAATGTCGGCATACCGATAAGGTAATTAACCGTCTCAATGATGCCGCTTGTTAAAAGAGTCATGTGTAATGTATTACCAATTATTATGATCAAACACCTATCGTGTGATGACTGCCTTTACTAGTGGGTAGCTGGGTAGCCTACCTATTGTAGATATAATAAAGGAGCCCCATTCGCTCATCACGTCTGCACCTACACAGTAAAGTGATCGCATTATCTTTTCTAACCCAATGACCCGGCGGTAGGCCGATTCATTTTCCATGGAAGGTCGATGCTGAGGCGATTGTGTCGGTAATTTCACATTCTTGCCCCTGTAGGCCAATCGACTTTCGATTGTTAGGAACATAACGATCATGCGTGTTCACTCAGGGTCGGGAGGGGTCAGGGCGATTTCGCGTTATCATTGACCTCCCGCGCATGCGCCTCTATTTAGAGAAAAAAAAGAAAACTGGGCTGAATACCGCACCTTGTCTCACTGCCGCTCCCTTCAGACCTAAATACAGTACCACTCCTTTCAACATCAACCTTTTTTTTTCGAAATTCGCAAATGATTTATGGATTTCAATCGGAATAAATCTTTAGTTATTTGTAGTAAGAAAGTGGGTCAAACGTGAGGTTCTGGGGGTCAACCTAAAAAATCCATAATACTAAAATACTAAAATTACCTACCTAAAGTTGACATACATTATCATAATTGGTATGGAAAGACACAGAAGCTGTCGAAATATATATTTTTTTTTTCTCTAAAAAGAATGGGTCCATGGTCAACTGCTAAAATTTAGTAAATGGCTACAATTTCCACGTGAAAAATTATTCAGTCCACCTGCATTATTACAGAGTAAAGTCTAAAGTAAGTCTAGTAATGTCTACTGCTGCGATAGACGAAAATGTATTTTCTCATAAAAGTGGGTCAGACAGTTGAGAGACAAGTGACAACTTTGTAAATTCGCTCATATTGTCATGCTGCACGACTGGGCCTTTTCTGGGTGCACTGTATATAATACTGTATATATAACGCCTTTGCCAGTCCTGTTCGGTCTGTAAAGAATGTAAAGAATCCCAATTTCTGCATTTCTAATCCCAACAGGAAACTCTTCGCGGATAGCGATCATAGTCAAATCCAGTGGTAGCTTAGAGAATGACTCTTACTATTATAAGAGGCACTAAGTAGTTGAATAACGACGCAGCAGATCATTCACAACAGAAGACGTTTACATCAAACACAGTCTGAAACTCGGTGGATGACATTTCGAATGGTGAACGTGGACAGGTAGTAAGAGTACTTTCAGGAACTTGGAACATTGGTTCAACAATGGGCTATTGTTATAAGATGGCTCGTAAAACTGGAGGGACTAGCGTTCGACTACAATAGGGAGGGTTCTGAGTGAATTTACTTTCAGAGCTTTCGCACTTGGTGTATATCGCGTTCTGAAGTTCGCGTTTCTAGTAGGTAGTTAACTACCGCATGGATCCCACAGCGCCTGTTTGCGGATTTTAACGTTGTTTGCTGTTAAATGATGTTAAGCTTCCAGGACGAAATGCATGCTAACAATGGCAGGTTGCAAAGCTTTGGACGTTGCAATCGGTAGGTAGGCGTCTTGTGAAGAAACTCGTGCGTCTCAAGGTCCAAAAGACCATTTTATAATATGGCAGCCAATTCGAAATGTTGGTGATAGATGAATGATGTCGTGTGTAGACGTTGTCAGCCTCCTCATATGCAAATCGTATCAACTAGTGACAGACTCGTCAATTCAAAAGCCAGGCTCTTGGAACAGAATCCTGAACTAGATGATCGATTCCTTCTGCATTTTCCATTAAACCAACACCCATTTTGCCCAAGAATTAAGATTGTCCAAGTGGGAATACGAAGTATTCAAAGTGATCAATCACGTACCCAGACATGCGATGGGTAGATGGACATACCATTTCGTCTTCACAGAATTTTGCGGCCACTTGGGACAGACAGGTTGTTTTAGACGCGGAGTGGAAAGCAAAATGTAGTAGTTAGGAACTAGGAACCTACTAATGTAAGTAGGTATGCATATATTTATGAAGCGAATTTCTGCATCAACCAAAGCCTTAATTTGAATGAAATCAATGGGATCATACAATGTTTGGTGCTAAAAAAACATCGTTCAATGAAAATGTGCAAGCTATGGCGCTAAGAAAGTTTCAGTCATTATTTTTCATCCATTTTTGTTGAACTTGGTTTACAATTTTGTTGTCTTTTAGTCGATCCCGAATTTTTCCACGATCACGTAAACGCTATTTGTGATTGCGGATTATGGTTCACTGATGGTTCACTGGTGGTCGCATTGCCTTAAATACTGTTTGCGCATGCGCTGGCCGGACTGCGGTCAAGTTGCGGGCGGTCGCCTTGGGAGTCCCGGAACCTGGAGTCCCTGGTCTCGGGAGGGTTTTTGGTATTCTCGACACAGCGAGAGGGGAAAGTATTTTCGCAATGAGAGTGAGGCAAAGGCGACTTGTGCTGTAACGATATCGCGGGTGGGTACCGCTCAAATTGGTAGGATAACGGTTTTTTTCGGCAAGAGGCAATCGCCAACACCTCCCAGAAAAACTCGTGGAGATACATGTAAATTCCTAATGTCTATAACTAAATTTATTTTTATTGTGAAACTAGCAATACGTCAACCAAGTGGGATTATAGAAAACAGGATTGCCAAAGAATATGGGCATATTTATGGAAATTGCAGCTGGAAGTGGCAGCTCGCCCCCCAAATCTCTCCAAAAGATGAAAAACAGGGGCTGAAATGCCCAGGGCACCTTTATCTCGAATTTTTTTCACGGTCTAAAATTGATCTTGAACTTGGGGACAATTTTTATATCACCCGAAGCGTTTTACGTCCAGCCGTTCGTTCACAGTAAGGCCCTGAACTTTGCACCGAAAAGCTTTGTCAACGCGATTGTGAATGAAACGGTATAGATCCAGCCCAGATATCACTGCTAGGGAAAGCCTGATTGTAATCATGCACTGCTGTATGAAATCGAGTTGGTTGTTTCGTGACATTATTTCACAATATGGAGAATGGTGGTTATTTTGGATTTTATTGATAGGTACCCTTGTAACTTAAACCAACGTTAGTTTCATGAATAACAACAAATAATGATTAATGATAGAATTCATGAATCCATCGCATATTTACGAAACTGCAACTGCCCAGCCGGCTCTAGTACTCGGACGATGGTAGTTATTGACCACAGAAAACAGTGATCTACGCAGAAGGGTATCTAGATACAGGTAAATAATGAACCGTTGTGTAATAATTTGCAGCGTTTTTTAAATCTTGTTGTTCGGAGGTACACTGTGGGTCCATGGAAAGACGATATATCAATTTTACTATGATACTGATGAGTAGGTAAATTTGATTTCCGGGCGAATGCAATCTGAGTAGGTAAAATACCAATTGAGAAGGTATAATCAGTGATCAACCTTCAAGTAATAACCTACGTAATAATAACCCACCTATGAACCTGTAGTACGCTCCAAGGGTCGTGTCTAACTCCCCACCGCAGAACCTTCAAAATTGCAACAAAATACCTGGGATATCAAGACGTCATCAACGTGTTTTTCCCCTTATCGTGGAGAGAAGTTTGGACTGAGTTGAAAGACCGTGGGATTTTTCCTCATTCAAGTCCCACAGTTATTCACATGTCCAGCGGATCTGTTATCGGCTGACACCACTTAGCCGCTAAAAGATCTGTCAGTTTAGAAGTAGAAATATTACATTGAGGAGTCATCATTCTCTCAGCCCACTTCCAACCCTAATTCCTTAATTAAAACTTGGTTCAACTTCCAACGCGGTTTCATTAGTTGTTTGTCAAAAGAATTTCAATGAATTCATAATTTTCCACCATCTTTCCCAATTTTGGGACGAGATTTTTGTGACAGGATTTCCGATGCAGAAGAGTTGGTACCAAACGGTTTCGTGGTTTTATGTAGCTATTGTGATAAAAGGAACGGATTAATGTATGTGTTCTACAGATTTCATACTGGCTACCTATAAAATCGCAAACTTTTAGATATACCCAGGTTTTTCTCCCCTCTACAAAACGATACTAGCTTTACCTATATGTATTAAATATATTAGCTATACATCAAATGCAGGTATAATAAAAATATATTAAAATTAAATTCGGTAGGTAGGGACATACAAAACTAGCTGCCTTTTCAGTCATCAGAGTGAAATAGACTTCACCTTTTAAATTGAGCTGAGCCTAAAATATTACAATAACTTGATTGTTCAAATTTAGCTATTTTACAACTTGAACAGAAAATTATTTATTAACTTCGGTGTTGCACGCAGTTGTCACATAGACGCCTATGTTGTTAAATTTGAAAATAGGTTATTTAGGAAAATTTTCAAGAATGGCTGAAAGTCATGGCCAAACGTAGCTGGAGCGCTGAGATTGGTCCCATCCTTTTCGACAACAAACATTTCTCTTACATGTGAACAATTCCGTCGACTCCATTGTTCCATGTTCTTGAAAAATGTACCTAAGCAACTAAAACCTGCCAAAAAGTATCCAAGTACCTGCATAATTGCGTATGTTAACTCAAATTTCGTACTAATTAGTTAGTAGGACCTATTAACTACCTGGGAGATTTGTGTTCTTAACCAGAAGGGGATCCATTATTTACCTTTCAAAGGATATATCTTCCACATAGGGTTCCGATGAAGGGAAATTTTACCTCCTTCTGGTAAAAGCGGCAGTTCGCTGCCGCATTAAAAATCGAAAAACACCAACGGAAAGCTCGCCTGACGAAGCTGCCTTGAACGGATTGCGAAATGATCGATTCAAAAGCCGCGAAACATAATAACTTGAAGAGGACTGGTTGTAGGCTGCCAGGACTTGGAAGAAGGCAGTAACTACCCAACTTAAACGCTGTCGTCTTTAAAGAAACCCCATTTCTGCTTGTGTTATATTCGTTATGCTCCTTCATTTCAGACAGATGAGTGCACTCGGGATTGGGAAATAGAGCGAACTAGGTTTTTCCTGGATGTAGTAGTACGACTAGCCGTCCCCTCCTCTTTAAGTAAATGAGCTTAAAGTTTGAACCCGAAAAAGATCATCAGGGAACGCCTAATTCAAATCGAGCCTTCCTATTATGAAGTACTTTTCATGCCCACAGGAAAACGTTTATTTAGGGTATCTATTGTTTTCAGGTAGGTGATATTAAGAGTGATAAATGGTAATAGTACACGATGTCCAGTAGGTAAGTATGTACCAAGAAAACCTTATCTGATGATAAATTATGTCACTTTTTGGTCCATTCCATGGTTGATGGTCCGATGGTTGATTGATCCCCATCAATCCATTTAGAGAAATATCTTAGTGGGCCTATGGATTATCATTTCATTAAAATATCCTGTAGTGCTCGGAAAATCGCTCTTGGAACTCCTTTTGGGAAGAAGCGCAATAATCATATTTCATAAATACTAGTACCGATTCACGGCGGGAGGCTTTGAGTACAAACTTAGGCATCGTTCAACTAAGGCAACAACAGCGTATCGAGTACATAATAAATTCATGTGGTATAATTTGCCAGTAAATTATAAATTACTGGCATTTTTCACCAACAACAGAAGGCTAAAACCGTGGTGTACAAAGACATCTACACCTACTACTCAAAATTGGAAATCGGAGGGAAATCTCATGGTGCCCCTTGCCTCGCCAGCCTATTTCGACATGTTTTTTTTTTCTGACAGGACAATATTATGAGAAAGCGTTCAAAGCTGGTTTCCCTCAAACCAGACCCCGACCTGACTCGGAGCTTCTCGTGACAGATTTGGTAAGGTGATGAAACCAAGTTTGTTTTTCTCCTTGCCCAGTCTCAGGGAAGACATCAGACGACAATAATTGAATACACTTGACCGCCTAACAGAGGGAAAAAGGGGGCTACCGAGTAAAAGCTTCGCCTTGTTTTGTTCTGACCTAATGAACGGACAAATGATGGTGGTCGGGACCTCGGGATCATAAGAAGCAAAACTGTTCAAGCCTTCCTCAACGAGACTTCACCTAATACCTTTCTAAGCTACACATTCTTCCTACAACGAGACTTTACGTACTTCACCTTTCTCAAACTACAAGAAACTAATGTAAAACTGATATTTTTTATTTCCTTGAATGATACGAAGAGGCAGCAGCCACTGATAATTCGATAAAATAGCCAGAGGTGGTGAAATTGCCAGCGCTAGCTGGTCGGAAATCATAAATCGAGATGAAGCGTACTGACTATTCGCAATAAGTAATGATTCATTTATAATAAACGCAATAAGTAATTTACTAATAAGTACTATAAGTACTAAACGCAATAAGTAATTATTCAATTATAATATAGGTAAGGTGACCAACTACTGTATTTTTATGGTGCTCAGCAAAAGCTCTTGGTAAAAAATTGAATACTTAGTATTATTTACTGACGGTATTTGCGGTTTACTGATGGAATTTGAACATCTGGCCCAAAATTTCCTGAGTTGTTCCAAAACATCAAACAAACCCAGCAGAAGCTTTGGTTTAGGTCTGCTTATGGCAACAATCTCCTTGTTTTCCTCGAATTAACTGGACAAATGAACAGCTGAAATGAATCGGGCACAAAATGCTCGAGTACACGTTCACTCAGACAAATCTCGTACAAACGCAAACACGACGTTGTATTTACCTACACTTGTACATGTAAATATTCTGAATTAACATACTCTATTCGGCCCTATGCCTGTCAACTTGGGTGGCTCATCACCTAAGGGAGGCGTTGATGATATATCCCATTACAGAGCCATAAATAAATTGCCAATATGTTCACAATTTTTCGAAAAAGCATTAAACAAACAAATTAAACGTCACTTAGAGAAGAACACTTATTCTGCACTGAACAGTTTGGTTTTCGTTCGGAAAAAATCGACTGAACAAGCGATTTTGAGCTTCTCCAACTTTGTAAGCGCTGGCTTCGAAAGAAACAAATATGTTGCAGCGGCAATGGTAGATGTGTCAAAGTGCTTTGACTGCGTCCCTCACGACATTCTTCTGAACAAGCTGCCCAAGTACAACTTTTCGGACTGTGCCGTGAGTCTGGTCAGGTCATACTTGGAGAATAGAATGCAGATGGTCCGAATGGATGGCCAAGTATCCCAAGTTACACAGCTGGGGGGATTATCGGTGGTTCAGGGCAGCGTTCTGGGTCCCACATTGTTCCTGATTTTCACTAACGATCTGCCCCAATGCACTCCAAATCGCACAATTCTCTTCGCAGACGAAGAGAACTATTGACGGTTGATGCCAGTTTGATGGAGGTGAAGCGGAAGACCGAGGAATCTGTTGCTAAGATCTGTGACTGGTTCCTCGGAAATCGCCTGGCGGTCAATGAGTCTAAAACCGAACAAATCGTCTTTGGACTTAGAGATCTTTCGGGTATTGAGGATAATCCAGAGAAGGTTAGGACTTTGGGAGTACTCGTGGACCCAAAGTTGAGCTGGAAAGTCCACTGTGAACAACTGGCCTCTTCCTTGAATGGCATAGCATATCTGCTCCGTCGACTCACAGAAAAACTCCCTCAACCTGCAGTATTGTCGGCATATCACGCGGTCTTCCAGAGTAAAGCACGATATTGCATTCTTTGCTGGGCTCACTCACCACACAGCGAATTAATTTTCAGCAGCCAAAGGAGAGCAATGCGAGCCGTTGCAGGTATTCCCTATCGGAGTGATTGCAGAGACGTATTCTTGGACCTCGAAGTCTGACTATCCCGGCTCTCTACACTTTCGAGTGCCTAATATATATGTCCATAAAAATGTTGATGATTTTCCACGCCCGTCCCATTCGTATAGTACAAAAAACTGTGATTCGCTTACAATGCCATCAACCCGTCTAAAAGTCAGTAAAAATTCGACGAACTGGTGGGGAATCAAGTTTTTTAATGCTCTGCCACAGTATATAAGACAAGAAAAGTATATTATTTTTAAAAAGATTTGCAAAGAACTGATGCTCCAAGCTGTCCCCTACACGTTTGATGATTATTTCAAATTCGTCAAAAATTATTTATAATACCTAAATTATATGTGGTATTTGACTTCACTGAGTACCTACTAATCTGTGATACATTCCTAGTTATAGTTTTTATGTTTAAATATGTTGACCATTGTCATATACCTTGTGTGAACGACAAATAAAGCCGATTCTGATTCTGATTCTGATTCTAAAGTTGGATTTGGTTGGTATAGTTTTATTAGGTTTTCAAAATTTTGCAATCTTATTGATCTACCTATATCCAAATGTGACCTACACATCTCCTATTAGTAGCTACAAAAATATGGGTAAATTTTATATTTCAGTTCATGGTGTCATCAACACCGTGCAACACCGGATAACCCCGCTACCTCATTATAAAATATCACGTCAGATCGCGACGGCCACCAGCAATCACGTTACCATCGCACGAATCACGTCCCGTTACTTCTGCTTCATTCATCGATTCATCTGGAAGGTTTTGATACCGACCCCACACAGAAGGTTTCAATTTTATTTCTCCCTTTCAAACCTCTTCCTCCGCTGTACGTTTTCGATACGTTTTTCAATCATCTTTCATTATACCGAGGACCTGACAGCTTCATATTGTTAGACTCTAACTACCGATTTAGGAGGCCCGTATCATTTTGCCTTCGGGGCACCCGATCGGCTGTAACTAATAATATAATGATCGTTGCGAAAAAGACATTGTTCGGATGGTTTCATCTGGTGCCCGGTTATACGTTAGACATGCTATACATCTTGAACTAAAGCGCTCCAATTGTCTTGAGAGTAAGAGAATGGTGTTTTCTAACTGTGACGACATTAAGTTTGAAATTGAAAACGAATCGACTCTAAATGAATTGGCAGATATGAAATCTGTAATGGACACATCAATCAATACCCAGATATAATAAGCCTGTGATGTGAAATGAAATACGGAGCAGGTATAGTTATCTTACTGAATCATTTCCTGTTTCTCGAGACTTACATGCATGTTGCGGATAACATCTCTCCAGAAGATGTCATCAACACCGCACGTGTCCACCGCACACTTCTCCACTTCCACTTTTCTTAAATCATGCGATTTTCACGAATTTATTGTGAATTTTACTTTTGAATCCTTGGCACATTTTATGCTAATACTGAAAGTTCAACTCGAAAATTACAATCAACGAACGACTTATTTTCTCATAGGATTGGAAGTATGGTGATACCGTCAAAAATAGGTGTTCCAGAAAACCATGGAATCTCGTTCAGAAGTGCTCAAAACGAGTTTCTAGACGGGGTTCCGCTTGATGTCGCTCCGTACGTATGTTGGAATTTCAAATTGTCATAACTTCCTTAAAATACGGTCGTTTTCACATTTTCGTTTTTGGTTTTCTTCAGCTCGTTGAACTCTTCAATTTGAGATGAGAAGAGCTTTATAGGTGGAAAAATGTGGGAGTTATGACGGGTTTTCTAATTTACGGCAGACAACTGCCGTAAAAACGGACCAAAATTGGTGCTGTGGATACCAAAATGGTAGGATCGTGCCTATTGATTTTGAGCTCGATCGCATTTGATTTAGCTAGCTGACAGCAAAAAAATATGTCAATGGGTCCAACACTTTTTAGGTTTACTAGCTAAATGACAAAGGGTGGTGTCACAAAGTGAGATTTCTGTGCAAGTTTACGGGTTTTGACCGAAATGAGCGGTCCCTGCCCCCAAATTTGTATCCATAATATTATTAAGAACGAGGAAGTATTGTGTGACCATACGAAACATTTCATGAAAAAATCACCCGTCTTTTGAATGTATGAGTGCAAAGGTTCGCTCATAATATGCGCGGAACGCAAAAAATTGAGTTTTGTGAGTGTAATAAAATAGGGGTACCTACTAAGTGTGATTCACGATTTTTATGTGATTCTCAACGCTGAGTAACGTGGGGATATTGACTTTTTGATTTGCGAACTTTTGAGAGCACAAACATGCGAAAAACGCACAAATCCGGAAATCCGACAATTGGTCAGGTAGGGTCGTACCGAAAAATTAATGTGATTAAAGTTATTTAGCGTTAGAAACACATGAAAATGGTTAGTCACTTGAGTCAAACTGTGCGTCTGTGCGCAATTTCCGAAATTTTGGACGTTCTGCGTACTAGGAGGGTAAATTACATCTGCGGACGCGCAACCAAGTTTTCCTTCAAACTACCATTCTCACACGGTATATAATCGTCAAAATGAGCAGAAACTTTGAGTTTAGGCCCGGGTTGATAGCAACATGACTCACTCCGGGTTTCATCAAAATCGAACTTACGCTGCCTTCTGCGCTCGCGCACCTTGGAACGCCCATTACTACACGATATTATGGTCGTAAATTCGATGTAATAGTGATACCTACGCGGAAAACATATTTACCTTCCATGATAGATCCAGATCGTGCGTTACGTGTGGTGTATTTTTATTTTCGCAACGCACTCCACATCATGGCCTTTCATAATGTCGTTATTCCTCGATGCCTTTCCCTCCTGACTCGGGTGCCCGACGGATGGCATTATTCTATTTCAATTGACCTTTTTGAGATGTTGGGAGGTCTCTTCTTTGAATTCGAGTCGGCAAACTCCTTGATGAATCTTCTAACCCGATATGGTTTGAATTTCATCTGCCAGCATCTCTTTCGCATTCACAAGTCACAAGTAGGGTACTAATTGAAACTTGAAGTATGAGGCACATTAATAGAAATTCTTCTCATACAGACTGGTTTTATCAAGCGAAATTAAATCAAAATTTGAAGTTAAGCAGCCTGGAGTATTCCAAAAAATGTTTATTTCCTACGCTTTGAAGAATGCGCGACCTGCCATTTGGTTCGCACTCGAAGATACAGAAGAACACCATCACTAGAGCGGAGTGAAATGGCTCAATTTTAGCTCAGTTTTCTCGATGGACCAAGTTGGCCCAAATTAATCGCTGTTTCGTGGACTCGCTGTTTCCTGTATGCGGAAGTCGAAGGAACAACGCTACAGATTTGAGGTACTTGTCATGTACACAAGGACAAGACAGGTGATGGGTACTGACAAAAAAACAACAACTATAAAGCCGATAAATATCGAGCTGAAAAAAGCTTTTTTGTTCTACCTACACGGTGCAACGTTATTCTTGGGTAAGCATTCGAATACACTTAAGGGCTTTTACTATACTTCTAACGACATAAAGATAATAAATTATAACGATTAATTATACTAAAATTGTAATAAACGTTACATGAATAATCCTGCGACAACGGATTTTAAAACGCCACAACGGTCATTATTATTTATACAATATTTTTATATAATATTATAAAAAACAAAAAATTAAATGCAAGTATTATATTTAACCTATATTATATAGATAACCTTGTCTTTGTGACTGCTGTACGCAATACCCTTGATATCCTCAGTTCTTTCTAGACCGGACACCAGGTACCTATTAGGTACCTTAACTACCAAGAGTGAATTAGGTATTCACTTTACTAACCAACAAACGGCAACTACTTTCCTTCCGTGGACTTGAAGACTATCACAGAACTACAATCTCGAATTCATAAAACCGTGCGCGACTTGAATCACCGATATCTGGGCACGGAATCACCGATTTATATCACTGATGACTGAGCTGTAGGTATACCGTTTGTTCACGTCCAGGTTTGTTACTAAACACCAAACGGGACTAACATAGGTACAAAATTTCATTCACCCGGACAGTGCAGAGGAAGGACCGATTTTTTTATTCCGATTTTTGGATTCCACGTAGGTAGGTACCTTGAAACGTAAAACGTAAATTGGCAAATTTTGAGGGTGGTTTAAAAAATTTGTTTGCACGCTCAATGAAGACGGTTCATTATTGACAATAATCAAAACTCTCCTTATACGACACAATGGAGCAAACCTTTCAAGTGGTAGAAACTTTTACTTCATTAATGTTCATAGCTACCTTTGAGAACCTGCCAATATAAATAAAAATAAGCAGGTACATCGGAGTTTACTCATGCCTAAATACGAGTATTACACAGCACCTACCTCACCTGCATGAGGCAGAAATATCATGAATAGCTATAGCTCCTGTTATCGATTTTTTTCAGCACGAATGGATCGTTTTTTGATTGAAGCATCGGTAGTACGTATTGTTGAGAAAAGTACGTGAAAATGCTAGAAAACGTGGACTTACGCATGCTGTCAGTCATCCAGAGCGGTCCACAACAAGTCACGTTATTTCGATCAAATTGGGGAAGGTAATTGTCTCAACGAGTTGTAAAATGAAAGAAGCAGGCGCGCACAGAACAGACAGAAACCGACGTGGCGACCCGACTGGACCCGCGCACACTTTCTCTCCCGGGTCGGGGTGCTGCTTCTCCTTCTACCTTCTGGTACCTCCAGGAGACGGGACTTTGACGGGATCACGAACTTCTGGGGTGGGGGAGTGTGCGAGACGCGAACTTGGAGGACGATGCTGGGAGGTAGAGGGTATTGCAGTCCACGTCGACAGAATGAATCTGTTTCAGGTACTCACTTGTGCATGGGATGGAGCAAAAACTCATGCGAAGTTTGGAGCAAAGTGCAAGAAGAATTCATGTAGCGTATTAGGTAGTCCAGTGCAGGCAATTATAAGGCAAATCAGCATAGGGTCCAAAGATGCTGATGACAACGCTGTGGTCACTTGTATGTACCTCAAAGTAGTGTAGTCCTATCAACAGAGGCTCAGAGATTTCTTGCAGGGATCTCTGCTGGAATGCTCAAGACTACAGGGCATAAACAACAACAGATCATCTTCAACCATGTTCAGCAGGAGAACTGGAAGATAAAGAAATGCTGACAAGCTCAAGTCAGGAGCAGCCAGGGGTATGAAGCAAAACGCATGGAAATATACGTAGCATACTACTTTTTTGAAGGGAATCGCAAGGCACTAGCACCTTACGTACCTCTTTGAAAGGGTGAGCTGCAGCATTAGATGAACTTCGAGGATTCGAATATCATTGAATGCTGTAAGCCTAAGCTGGCACCGCAGTGTGAACGATGTATAATAGCATTCAAAGTTCATAGCCCTATCGCTGCCCGTATGCACATCATAGTAGCTAACGGCAGGAAGGGGAACGCTAACGAAATACTTCATAAGGCAAAATGGACACAAAGTGCAAAAAGGTTGATATATTTAGGCAACAGACCTAAACCCATTTTAATTTCTTTTGGCGGAGGAGCATGAAAACTGCCTGAATTCGAGTATGCTGATGCCCAGAATAGATTTGCGACTTGGATTTGGACGATTTGATATTAACTGACAATTTGAACTCATCACATTTCAAATGAACCTGTGATCAAATTTTCTGGTGCTCAGTGAAGCCGTTCTTTAAGTAAAAATTTAATGGTGCTGAAGGGAAGATGTTGAAGTTGAGCCCAACCAAGCGACTCAATGGGAAGTAGTTCTTCTCGTTAGGTACGTTATAACTGCTACTTTTCCACTGTCACACTTGATAGATAGATTCATAGTTCTAGAATCACAGAATCTGGTTCCTCATCTTTATGTTTCTTGTAGATGCTGCATCTAGACTATGTATTAACTAATCGGATATAATAAATAATATTCCGAACGAATAAAAGTATTATTATTATTGGAACTGCTACCATTTACATGATTCATTCCACATTTATGCTTCATCACCCACATTCCTAAATGGTAATGTAATTTTCAGTTCTAAAATATTAAGTATTGCATATCTGGTCATTTCTAACAATATTTGATTTGATAAACATATTGCTTCAAAAATTATTCACACGTTTTTTTTTCACAAAGGACCCGCACTTTTTCAATGTAGAAGTGGTTTCACTAGATCGAGCCAGAATTTGGCACGGGGCTTCTTTTCAGTCTCCTGAACAAAAGTCTCAAGGGGCACAAAAAAAATCTACCGTCAGGATTTTGAGCTATGGCCAGATTAAGCGCTTCAAGTTCGACTTTTTAAACACCTTCAATTGCTTAATTATCTCTCTAGGGATGCATTTTAGAGAAAAAAGTGCAGGAGTAAAATCGTCTTAAAATCGTCCAAACAACTCGATGCCATACTTGTTTTAAGTCAAAAAATGTTTCTTCATTTTTGGCCAATAAGTCCCCGTGCGCTTATGTATAAGAAAATATAAGAAACGTTAAGAAACATTTTTTGACTTAAAAACAGGCATCGAGTTTTTTGGACGATTTTAAGACGATTTTACTCTTGCACTTTTTTCTCTAAAATGCATCCCTAGAGAGATATAAGCAATTGAAGGTGTTTAAAAAGTCGAACTTGATTCGCTTAATCTGGCCATAGCTCAAAATCCTGAGTGTAGATTTTTTGTGTGCCCATTGAGACTTTTGTTCAGGAGACTGAAAGGAAGCCCCGCGCCAAATTCTGGCTCGATCTAGTGAAACCACTTCTACATTGAAAAAGTGCGGGGTCCTTTTTCCAAAAAAAAATTAGCTTAGATTACTGGTTAGACAATGCCTGCCTATTTTTGCTGCCTCTGCAGAGGACCCGGTTGTTACACCGTTTTGAAAAGCTCCCCGTGAGAACCGCATCATGCGGATGAATAAAGCAAATGCACTTCTGTTCGCTATTATTGACTGCTACTTGGAAACACATCTCATTCCAAAGTCAATTCCTTTCGAAGACCCGATGGACAGGCCGAGTTTCGATTAGGGATTTCGCATGCGTCTGTGGCGTCCGCCGGGGCGTTGCACAACTTCCCACCTCCGCTGATCGTGCGTGCGGATCGGAAGTCCTCGTTTTCCGTCGCCCCGAGTCGGAAACCTTCGGTACAGTTTTCTTTTCTCTTCCGCGACCGAACCGGGGCATCCGGTCAATCTGAGTCAATAGTTGACGCTTGACAAAGAGGCTAATTAAACGAAAATTGGTGAATATTTATATCGTGGCAGCATGGTAGGAGAACGTCCTCTGATGTGAAGGTAGCTCCCAATTTGGGACAATTTTGGCATTTTTTGGTCTTCCAAAACGCAAAATTTTGGCATTAAATTTCTGTTAAGGCATTTTTTGGTAAGACATTTTTTTCAATAGATGGCAGCACCTCTAAGAGTAAAACCATTTCCAGAATCCTGCTTCAACGGCTCAACCGATTTTCAATCCGAAAACGGCGTTGTAATCAGTACAGACGTACAGTTGACACGACACTCAAAATCTGAATTTTGATGAAACTTTTTGAGTGTCGTTTCAGTTCTACGTCTGTACTGATTACAGCACTCTTTTCAGATTAAAAATCGGGTGAGCTGTTGAAGCAGGATTTTGGAAACAGTTTTGGGCCATTTTGAAGAACAACGTGGTTGCCCTTTTTGAAACTAAAACTGGGCGCAGTTGCTTTTGAAATTGAAAGACTTGAGTAACCATCGGTCTCCACCATCTTTTCTTCCGCTTCTTTTATGAAATCTTGATTTTCAAAACCCTGCCAAAAAAAAATTAAGACGGATTTTTCTGCTAATTCAACTCTACGTTTTACATCTTTCAGAATAAAATATCTATAAACCCAAAGCACGATATATAATTACCGATTCTATTGCAGCTATCTGGCGAATGATCAAGGCAATAGTGGCGTTTTAAAACCTTGAGAGATTACGTACCGAGTGGCTGAAACTCCTTGAATTTGATTCATATACTTCCTACTTGTGGTCTAACTAGTGCGATAATGAAGTTCCTGTCGTGCACCATGGCTACAAAACCGGATTTTCAACGAAAATTCGTTCTATAGTGTAAAAAGATGATACAGCGAGAAACCATGTACCACTTTTCGTAAAATTATACAATTTTTTCTTGTTTTAGCCATTTTTACCTATTTTTCACCTTATAAAGTCAAATATGACCCAATATTTTTTGAGGAAAACATGTTTACCATCGAAATAGTTCCTCCTTCGTGAATCACCATACCACACAACTTCAGGAGAATTAATATTGACCCCCTTAGTTTTTTTTAAAATGGCTCATCTTCGAACTCATTTTTTTGTTTGACAATACGCACATTTTGGCGAAATATGGCATTTTATCATGTACCCAAGGACAGATCGTCTGGAGTGACAAATAAGTAAATATATAAACTAATATATATACAAATTTTGTGCAGTTTTGGGCCATTTTGAAGAACAACGTGGTTTCCCTTTTTGAAACTAAAACTGGGCGCAGTTGCTTTTGAAATTGAAAGACTTGAGTAACCATCGGTCTCCACCATCTTTTCTTCCGCTTCTTTTATGAAATCTTGATTTTCAAAACCCTGCCAAAAAAAAATTAAGACGGATTTTTCTGCTAATTCAACTCTACGTTTTACATCTTTCAGAATAAAATATCTATAAACCCACAGCACGATATATATAATTACCGATTCTATTGCAGCTATCTGGCGAATGATCAAGGCAATAGTGGCGTTTTAAAACCTTGAGAGATTACGTACCGAGTGGCTGAAACTCCTTGAATTTGATTCATATACTTCCTACTTGTGGTCTAACTAGTGCCATGTACCACTTTTCGTAAAATTATACAATTTTTTCTTGTTTTAGCCATTTTTACCTATTTTTCACCTTATAAAGTCAAATATGACCCAATATTTTTTGAGGAAAACATGTTTACCATCGAAATAGTTCCTCCTTCGTGAATCACCATACCACACAACTTCAGGAGAATTAATATTGACCCCCTTAGTTTTTTTTAAAATGGCTCATCTTCGAACTCATTTTTTTGTTTGACAATACGCACATTTTGGCGAAATATGGCATTTTATCATGTACCCAAGGACAGATCGTCTGGAGTGACAAATAAGTAAATATATAAACTAATATATATACAAATTTTTGTTAAAATCTAGGGATGAATTCAGGATGCTCTGAAACGGATTTTCCTATAAACATTTTTCAAAAATTCATGTGAACATTTTGGCCCCATTGCAATAGCGTCATTTTCTTTGAAAATTCGCTAAAATCATCTGTACCCTGTATACTTACAAAATATTAGCTTCCAACTCCCCATTGACCCATGTTATCACAGGGCCTGATCTAGAACCGGAGTACAAATTAAAACTTGGTTGCTAATAAATATCCTTCCTTGAAACGTTTTGGCGGCGATTTCTTTCGAGAGCAAACTCATGTTACGAGCGCGTTTCTTATCCAAAAGTGCGGGAATTGCACCACCTTCCGAAGACCCCTCATCGGAGAGGGAGCGCCTCCGACCCGCCTGCTTTTGACCCCGCGAACTAATAGGCCTCGAGATTATAATTCTTCAGAAAGGAGGCGTCTCGAATTACCATCCATTAAGGAGGTCTATAGGGTCCTTACGACCTGCACTTTCGACATTCAGGTTCAGGATAGGTTGCAATCCAGACAACTTGAGGATCGTTTGATACTGTACAGAGATTCTACATATAGGGGGAGGCCTCATATTTTGAGACACGGCCTAGGTAAGAGCACCCTTCACCACCATAATATTATATAAATAGAGATCATTTAGGTTTTGTGTAAGTCGGTAGGCCATCCACCATGGAGTGACCACCATCCACTGATGGAGTGGCACAGTACAGTCACACCTATGTACAGAGTACAGCCGACATGTCATGTTCCTATCTAACTAGGGTAGACATTATGTTAACAAACTAGAAAGATAATACCTACGTAGAAAAAACAGGAACTCTACCTTCATCTTGGCTGAAGCCCTGAGGCCGATAGCATCAATCTGAGGCAGTTCCAAACAGAAGTAACTGAACCACCGAAACCGAAGTCTGGTTACCCACGACCTTTTTTCAAATAGACGTGAACCGAATGTTTTTTGTAGCACACTTGCATTGTGATTCCGGTACGCTAAATAATATTTAATCCATTGCCCGACATTTAAAATTGAAACAAAAATCAAACGAAGCTAACCAAAGCTCCGACTGATTACGACGACACCTTGGTCTCAAAGTCTCAGAAAATTGTCACAGACAGACAAACAAACAAGAAACAATCGACCGGAAAAGAAGTCAGAATCGAATCATCTTTATCGATTAACGAGGTGGACTACAAAGTAGCATAATCTTGCACACTCCAGATCCAGAAACAGAAAGGAACTTGTCCACCTGTTCTGTGTTGTCCATTGTCCATCAGTGTTCACTTGAGATTCCCAAGTTCTATAGTCGATTCGATTTCTTCTAAAGCCACTCGCAAAATGCTAAGTTTTGCGCTTGTTTTTGAATTCTCATCGAAAAATGCCATGTTTACCTCAATATTTTTTCTGCTTCTGGTTAGCTTCCCTATCCCTACTACCTGTAGATCAGAGCTCCCTCCGATATCTTTCAAACCATGGCTTGGACTACTCAGTGTGGCATAATGTATTAAGAAGAATGGTGAATTTAAATCTATTTATCAAATCCGTCGAAAAGTTCGTAGATTCTGATGGAGTTCGTAGGCAGATCTGAACTAATTTTGTTGTTGGCAACACTGGGGTGTCCGCGCCATGGTTTGAAACATAGGCGATTTGAAAGATACCACGAACTTGAGTTCATCTGCCTGCCTACGAACCATCCATGGAACCATGCCTTATCTCAATCTATGAAAGTTTCGATAAATTTGATAAACAGAATTAAATTCACCATTCTTCCGTTTTTGGTGTTTTAGTAACATGAGCTTGTGAGGTACCGTTTTCCGTGTTTTTTAGGGCGAGGAAGTCGGTTTTGACAAACGAGCGAAGAATTGAGGTTGTTAGAACCTCAAGAAGAGAGGCTGTTAGTATTGCCGTTGTGTAATAATTTGCAGCATTTTTTGTTTTCTGTCCCGCTGTGCGTTGGTAGACGGTACCTACCCCCTTCACACCTGTGCCAAGATACTTTTTAAGTGACCACTATTAAGAAATGTTGAGCCTCCATCACATTAGAGCAAGCTCCATTCGGTGAGATATCCAGGGAGAATTTTTTTCCACCTTTTTTTTGCCACAATCTTCACCCAGACTTTCTGAGAAAACATGAAGAAAACCTACAAATAAAAAAGGGAGCCTTTGACTGGAAATATTCTCCCATAAATCACGCGTTAGCGGTTGTAATGCGATACTGACGGCGCCACAATGTTGACGTGGATAAAAACTGTAGCGAATCCACAGGTACGTGCCTCCGTCACGACGAATCAAAGTCTCTATTGACGATAAATAATATCGATTACGCCGGGGCGAAAATTCCATTTAGTGTGGTTTTCAAGAATTTAAATTCCACTTCAGGTCCCTATTGATATTGACAGAGTGGTGGATCCAGAGAGGGGCTCTAGCCCCCCCCCCCCCCCCCCCCCCCATTGGCCTAAAACATAATCAACAGTAAATAGATTCGGCATAGAGTCTTCACATCGCCAATATGATGCATGTTGTTAGCTGGTATATCAAATGTTTTTAGTACAGCAGTACTTACAGGATAAAAACTGTGCCCAACTATTCGCTAATCAAATCCAAACACTGGTTGAATGTAAATTACAAGTATGTACCTACCTGCATAGGTAGATAGGTGTCAAAGAAAAACAAATTGAAAGGTTGTCTACTTCCACTAACACACGAAAAATACACTGTTCGGTGATCAAACCATAGTCATTAACAAACAATGACAGTTACTGTTTGTTACTGACGATGGTTTGCCACCGAAACCGGCATTTTAAACAGTGTATTTTTCGTGTATTAGTGGAAACCCATAACCTTTCAATAGCTCCGGATAGCGAGTTATTTAGTTCGTAGACAGTAGTGATGGGCTAAAGCGTTATTTTCTGATAACGGGTTATTCGCTAACATTTATCGGTCAGTAACCGGTTACGATAACCGGTTATTCTGATAACCGGTTAGGTACCAGTTTAGTGATGGGGGTGCTTTTCACTCCGGAGTAGAGAAACAAACATGAGTGATTACCTGAGAGCCGATGTCGAAAAGTTCATCTTTTGAGCATTGTTGAACTACACTAGCTTCAGCTCTGTATTGCCCACGTATAGGCCCTGGCCTACTGTGGGATTTCTACCATACTAAATACCGACACTTACTTCGATTACTAAGTCTCAAATTGTTATAAAACTCACGTCTAAGAAATATTTTTGTAACTAAGATTTTATTTTGATACCTATATATTTATAAGAGGGGGATCTCACAAAATTGAGTTTAGTAGGTCGGTAACTATGGTTATGTCCTGTCTACAGTTTAATGTGACCGGTAGAAAAAATCTTGAATTAATTATCGGCAATACGATTTAGAACTTCCTGCATCACAACAAATTGGAACGCGAAACGTTATGGGACTAGTATTTAGGCCCTTCAAAATTTTTAACATTATTACTCGATAACTAGAAATGTACTGAGAGCATGAGGAATAACTCTTAATTTTTTGTTGAAGGGCGCTAAGCTGAGGGATACAGTCCTAAAATAGGTAGGTAGCCTGTTAGGTACGGAGTAAAGGCTAAAGAGTGATTGCTACAGGTACGCTGTCCTGTAGCGTAGGATACCATCTCACGTCAAAGGGAAGCGAAAGGTTTAGGAAGTCGATAACCGGTTACGGGGTAAAGCGTTATCGGCGGTAGGTAGTTACTCAATACCATCCCATACCATCCCCTCATCAAAGGGTGCGAGAGCGAGACAGTTAGCTGTGTGCGACTAGCCGGTAGGTACCGTCTCTTTAGTAATGCCCGGGAGAAGCGAAGTAGTTATTCCAATAACGTAGGTTTTCTCGTAACCGGTTATCGCAATAACCGGTTCTTGGTCGATAACCGGTTATTCTAAGCGGTTCCGTTATTCAACACCCATCACTAGTAGACAGGTGTCAGTACAAAGGCACAGCAAAATTCAATTCGCGTTGATATGACACTTTAATTAATTAGCAGACAACACAATTCGACTAAAAGATAACAAATAACACTAGATGAGCTAGTAAAAGGTGCGTGTGTTATATTTGTACAATTATGTACAAGAGAATCCGTATTTTGCGGATTCCGATGCATTATGACGATTTCCGCATGCAGCTGGGGAAGACGACTAAACGCAGCAAATTCTGAAATGAATAAAACGCACTAATTTTTCATTAAATCAAACAACAAACGTTAGAAGCGATGAGCTGTAACCAAATTAGAAGAAACCAACACTCATAAATATCGGTACCTACTGATACAGCAATCATCCCTAAGCAATTTATCGAAATCGAAATATTCTGAACATTCTTCCTGGGGCGTTTTTCCGCATAAATTATGATATTCAAACGAATAACAAAGTGTTCAGCAATATTCAACTGCATGGACGGAACAAAAGGCGTCACGCCGTAGCTAAGTCAGTAGGTGAATTTTGGAATCACTTGAATAAGATAGGTATCTATGCACTTGTAACGTTGTAATTTCAAGAAAAATATTTTTGACTTCTGAAATACCCAATTTTTTCCGTCGCACGACACAGTCCTCAAGTTTTGATGAATTACTAGGATTCTTGGTGAATGTTAACTATTTCTGAAAATTTTATGAGGCTTTCTATCTTTTTAGTGATGCAAAACTATCGATGGTTCGGGCTTTCGATTGTATCGATACTATCAGCCCGACAACTATCGAGTTTTACAATGAAGGTTTTTTTTAGAAAACTGTGTTTTTTGTGAGTTTTTGCTATTATACTATCTTAGACATCAATGAGAAACTATTAGTGGTTACTTCGCAGTTACAGGTTACTTCGTGTTGAAATTTGTAATATTGTTTTTTCAATGGCTCAGTTTTTATAGTGATAATGAAATATGAGTTATTCGCTTGACGTTGCAGTTTAATTTTCTAGTCAGCATTTTATTCATTTAAAAAAAATCTATAATTATTCTGCGCTCGCAATTCCTATTTTGTTGTGATATTTTCTGCCTAGATAACAGCTGGTCTGAGAACTGAATGAGACAGACCTGTGATTAAAAAAAAAATATGATGATAATACATTTTGTACATTTTCGTACCTCATTCACATTACTACATGGTATGACCTCAAAGTAGAGGCCTTTGGTCAAAAACAGCGTCCGTTTTTTCATAGTACCTACGATAGATAGTTTTTAAAACTAGTGACAGTTTCGATAGTCAAAAACTACCGATACTATCGTAGTTTTACATCACTACCTCTTTTTCGAGAAAAATATTTTTGAGTGTTGACGTGGCGTTTTGAGTCATCGTTCTTCAACAGTTTTGATGAATACAACGCAAATCATGCAACGTTCGGACGAATGAGCTAACGTCTTATCTCTAAGCACAGATCAAGCATACCAATGAATGTGAGCCCTGCTTGGCTATTTGCTATCTTCTTTGGTCTGTTTCTTTGCTGGCATCTCCAGAACGACTTTACCGATGGGTTCGGTTTCCGAGATGAACTTGAGAGCCTCGTTGACGTCTTCGAGGGGGAACTTGGCGGCGATCTTGGGGGATATGAGGCCTTGCTCCTTCATTTCCAGGGCGTCACTCACTGCTTGTCTACGAAATGTACAAGTTATCATGAAACTGTTGGACAGTAACGTCAAAACACTCGAAGTAACAAGCGTCTCAACAAATACTGAGTAAGCAAAGTAAAAATGTAAAGTAAGCAGGAACTCTATATGCTAAGGCTTTACGTCGGACTGCCTTCAAGGCGTTCCACCGATTCGCGTCCTGATCCGAATTCGTTTCGATAATTTCGCTAAAGACATTGCTGCATCAACCAGGATTGGGCTTGGGGCGCTGGAACTCGAACAGGCGACCTCAGCCGCCGCGCCGTCCCAATCCCGGTCACCACTGGCAGCGTTGACACTAATCACGAAATCACTCGACACGTTTCGTGTTCAGGACTCCTACCTGTAGACTTCTGGAGCGTGTTTTCTGTAGCTAGTGAGGGAAACTCCGCTAAGGTTGAAGGACGGGAGCGACAAGAGCTGAGAAATTTGGATTCGAGGGAGTTCTTTCATAGTGTAGCCGGCAACCACGATGTGCCCTTCATGTCTAACACTGTCAACAACGCCAAAACAAGCTGTTTTAACTTCTTATGTTCGATATTTTGCCGCTTCATTTCTCCCACGTGTTTAAGATAAAATAACTCGGACACTTAAGCAACTCACCATTCAAGACAAGTGGAAAGAGCTTCGCCGGCCAATGTATCGTAGATGACATCGACTCCGTTCCCTTCTGTCAGTTCTTTTACTGTGGAACAAAGCAGTTTCTTATCGTAAGCTAGTGCACTCCAGGCGCCCCGCTCTCTCAAACCTTCTGTTTCAGCTTCCCTTGTGCAAACTGCAATGACCTGGAAGAAAATATGGGCGTCCATTTGGAGAACCACAAAAAAAGTAGACTCTAAATCAAAATTAGAATTGAAGAGATTATTATGGGTTCAAGTATCTTTGTTCGCGCTCAACCAAAGGGTGTCGCAAGGCCTATTACAATGTGAAGTAGGTACCTTAGATTTGTACACTTGGGCTGCTAGATCAACGGCAGCGTAGCCATGGGCTGGTGCCATAGTTGTGAGGACAACTTGGTTTGGCAAGAGATGCCCTGTTCTCACCAGACCTAGCAAGGCAGTTCCAAAGGAATCGGGCAAAGCTGCGGATATATCCAGAGGAACACTTCCCGGGAGAGCCCATACATCCTGGATCACACAGAAAGTTGAATAAAGACAGTTAAACGTTAACACCAACAGTAAGTAGGTAGTTGAGTGGTTAGCAAAACCATATTTTCCATATGTGGTACAACGCATACAGCCGTCCCCAGAAATCCAGCAGCCAAAAGCTTTGGTTCGTTCAGAATTCGTAGACCTCTAGGGGCCCGCGTTCGGCTCCCAACTGAAATACAACATTTTCTCTGGGAGAGGGCAAAGGACGCTATAGCTATGTTCCAGCCGATGCGAGATTTGTCATGACTTCTGTGCACAACCCACTGCACACAAAAACTGTGTTTCAACCACATCAAGCATTGAAAGTGTTTATAGGCTTTATCGATAAAGTGGTCCAACCACGTCAGGTGCAGGAACTGAGCTCTCTTGAGTTTCGTTACTTTTTGCACCTGATTGAGGGGATGGGTTTTTTTCCAACAGAACTGAGGATAACCCCGGTGGAACCTTCCCAAAATCTCATTTCCCTCCAACCTTCACGTTAAATGGATCATCTGCTCTGCGGTATTTACTCGGCTATTTTTCGGCCCTAAAGTCATCGCAGTTGTTTGGAGCGTTTCCATGGTGGTCCAGCCAATGAGTTCTCGAACTGAAACAGTACATCCCCACCCTTCAGAAAAACTTAGGTTCTGGTTTTCAAACTTTAAAAACCAGTTCTGGTGGCTGGAACATAACTACAGAAATAGGAGTCGTGTAAACAGACTCAAGGTCTGGGGGGACGAGGAGGTGTTCTTATTATAACCAAGTCTCCGACCTTACCGTAGCGAGCGCGACACACTCTTCGGCAAACCCTCCTAGCTGCTCTTTGTTGAGAGCGATGACGCGATCTCCAGTGACGAAGTCGTCGCTAGAGGATTCGAGGACGGTACCCGCGACTTCGTAGCCTGGGACGATGGGGAGCTTGAAGTTACCCGGGTTTAGCCCACGGGTCAGCAGGACGTCTGATGCATTCAATGAACAGAAATTCACTTTGATCCGAACCTGAAGAGACAAATACGCCTGATGAAATAGAGAACAATTTACTGATTTATATAGGTCTAGTTATGTACATCTTCAGGCATATTCACTAAGCAAAGGAGATACTTCTTTTTGGTCCAAAGCTCTTTTGGCAAGACATTTTGATAGTGTCCACGACAGGGTTATTCAGTAACTTCTAAAAGAGATAGTTGGTGGCCATCTTGGAATGTTCGATCTCTTTCAGAAGAGACGCCTTATCAGTGTCTTTTCTTTGAAGATAGTCTCTTTCTCATTTCTTTTTCGTTTGATAGTGATATAGTTTATCCGTACATCAGCTACCACATCCGTCATTTTGATCATTCGTCGTTCATTTTGACTGTGTATGTTTTTTCTCTCATAAATGTCGAAGTACGGGTTGTCATGGTAGAATAAATATACTGCCAAGTAGGCTGCCGAGCAGATGACCTTGAGGGAGATGGCACAAGTCGACCAATCAGCTGATTGTGATGACGTCAGCCGCAACGCATCCAACACAGAATCCTTATCCAAACCCAGTGCCCAGCCTAATTTTTCCGACGATTTTAGTGAATATACAAGATGTCTGTACAATTTTTGAATATTTCACACCGCACGACCATCAGCGTTTGCTAGAGCCCGCAAAATACCTACTGTTGTATCGAGTAACATGGAACAAGAAAATCCGAACATCCCGGAGTGTATAAAAATGGAGTTTATAAAAATGAATTCCCGTACCCTGAAAAAAAAATTCTGTTTCTATGGGTTCATCAACGTCCAAGCAAATATGAACTGTCGATCTTATCCTAACGTGAAACCAACGACATATCAATAATGTAGGTTTTATCAAGACAGCGAAGAAACGAACGTTCAAAATCAAGTTGATTAATAAAATAATGGAAGGAAATAGGTTCAATGTCTGAGGCTTCCCAAACCTTTTCAAATGCTATGACAGTGTAAAATTCCTCGACTTTAGCAGGTTTTTGTGAAATTCCCAGATATTTCGCACATAAGTCCCAGAATTCTTAGACTGCTAGCCTCCATGCAAGAGTATAGAATGAGTTACAGCACAGCTATAAAACCTTTAGGCCATATTTAAAGAAATCAACAACACGTTTTGATAATCAAGTGATATTTCGTTGTTAATTACAGCCTCAAGATTTCTGCCCAAAAAATAATACCTGTAAGTAAGTTTCGAAATATCAAGACCTAAATATGTCAAAGCCTCGAGACTTCTGCCCAACAAAAAAATAACACTCCTGTAAGCTAAGTTTCGAAACATCAAGACCTAAATGTTAACATGAATGAAAAAATTTGAATAAGATAATGAGGAAACTGACAGCATTACCTACCTGTCCTTCTTCGAGCTTTGTGGATTTTACTTCTCCGATCTCTAGCGGTTTGCCAGCTTCCGTCAGCTTAGCTGCCAAATAAGTTGAAGCCGATCGAGCCGACGCATTTTTGCCAGAGCTAAGCGCCCGACTAAGTATAGTGAGCATCATTACTGAAAATTTCAGAATTATGGAAATAAATTATTCTATTACGAATTCATTTGGACGAACCGTAAAGACCATAGGATGCAATAATGGGCGATTTACACAGGAACTCGACCGATTAGAAAAGTAAGGTACAAAAATTACTAGAAGGCTTCACTCCAAACTGAACATAGTATATACATAAATATTACTTCGTGTTGGACAATTAAATTATTTATTGCACCAAAACCATTAACTCTCGGCGGGTCGGTGGTCGGTGATCGAAAAATGAAAACAAGTTTGACGTCACTTGTCGAAGATGGAAGATTCCAGAAAGAAGGTTGCATTTCCGCAGCAGCATACCTGTTTTATGTACTCGAGCTTGTTTTTCGTTTACCAATCCCTAATTCCGTTTAAATTATAGATAAATCATGATAATCTTAAAAATTACGATATTATTTAAATTTTAATAAGAAAAAATAATTTTTTTGTGCAAAATCTACTCTTCTTCTTCCACGGATACATCAGTATCCATGGCACGACGCGAGTGTACACTTGTGGATGGTGTACGTTTTTCTCTCACTTCACTTGGGTTTGGGGATTGGTACGTGTTGCTCTCTCGCAAAAGGCTGACGGACTTGTGTGATTGTGATTCGAAACTATTTGATTTTATGTTCTTTTCCGTTGTTTTCTGACTCATTTTATCGAGGTGAGTACTTGAATAATATAATTATTCAATAATTATTTATTATTTCGAGTCATGTTAATTTTCTTCCCCTACTTCCTATTATTCCTAATGAAGGGCCGGTAGGTATGTATTTAGGTACGTTGTGTAATCTTATTCACTCGACGCTTCTCTTTCTCTACTTTATAATCATCTCTTTGTACGCCTGTCGATACGATTTTTATCTTTTTAGTTAAACCGTTCTTGATTTTTTTCAAATGTTATCGCATAAATACCAATGACCGAAACGCTACCCTTATCACCTTTCTGAATTCAGACCACGTACCTACTGAGCTGGAATCTCAATAAAATTGTGTGCAACTTTCTTTTATCTCTCCCTCTACCAACTTTCGAACATCTTGCTATGCAGAGTCATGATTACTCTTTTGTTTTGTGAATATTGCCAGTAATTAACTCTCGTGAGAGTGAGCTCTAGCGAGAGTAGCGAGTCATTGGAAGCTGTATTATTGATACCGCCGCATATTGCAGGTACCTACCTAAGTATTCAGATATTTGAGATTCATTATATAAGTAGGTTTGGCCACATATGTATTTACCTTGCTCAAGGTGAGCTTGTATGTGAGATGGGAAAGCGAGTTCTAGGTGCTGAGTTCAATTAGTTTTCTAGAGCATGGGAGGTTATTGAAAATTATTGTGTTGTAAAATCTTATTTTTCAACATTCGAAGGGAACTGTTAGAAGCTACCAGCTACCTTTTTATTGGGCAGGTTTATGTCGTATGCAAAGATTGCAGCTCACAAGTATCATCACGTGAATTGTTGTAGAACATAATGATCTCTTAATTTATTACAATACATCCTTATTCATGTCCATACTAAATGGAATTTTCTACAGTCTAATGCCGATGGGTATCCCTACCACAACTGTTTGCGCCTTACAAGTCCTTAATTAATGGTAGGGGTGGCCATCGTCTATTGATTGGTTGTTACTTTAGGTTGAAGAAATTTGGCTTCTCTTCGTTTTATTTATTTAATTTTTTCGATAGACGACGGCGAAACCGGTCGGAATAAAAACCAAAAAGAAGCCATTTTTCTTCATCCTCACCTAAAAACCAATGCTTAATTAGTCCTTAGGTAGCTAGAATTGCACATCTTTCGGTTAAGTTGAAAGAAGGACAAAACGAGAATGGAATTTATATGATCACGGAATTTTGGATCAGTCACTCCTGGGGCAGGATTCCATCCATCAGCCATTGCATTTACGTTTACGCGGAAAATGCCTATTGAACTCTAGAGATGATGTTTCGGGTTTGTTATGTTGTGCAAGATGAAGTGACAGCCAAAGGATTTGCAGAACTAGGAAACGAACCCCATGGTCAAATGTTTGATAACACCTTTAGGAGGGGCTGCCATATCACATGAAGAAGCTGTGTTTAAGGAGCGAGTTACTAGGTTCGTTCCAGCCCTCTTGAGTTAATGAACCAATTCCGCACAATGGCTCTGTGCAGGCCTTTGTGGGCTTCGCGTTCCATTAAGGTTAAAGCAGGGTTCACATCCATCCGGAGCCGTCTGGAAATACGGATAGGGGAAGCTAGTGAAAAGCAGTGGAGGGGATGGAGGGGAATCGCGGAAGTTGGGAAGGCGTTCATAACCATCCGGAATTTTGGCTGACAACTCGTTTCCCGCACTTCCTCCCACAGCTGTTTCGGTTGCCGACGCCATTCCGTATGCGCAGTAGAGAACTGCGCAGATGCGGAGCGGAAAATATCTGAAAAATCTGATGCGTACAGTTCGCTTCAAAAGTGCCTCTCCAGAAAGAATATTCCCCCCTCCCCACCTGATGTCCAACCAATCAGCTGCTCGTACGCACTTTCCGGATAGCTTTCCGGATGGATGTCAACCCTGCTTAAGTTCACGTCCTGTTTTACCTGCCCCTAGTTCTTGAACCGGTACCTACATGAACGTCTTGCTCCTGCTGCAGGATTGTGAATTGAAAACTCAAAGATAACCTCGCTGACATGTATAACCTCCTCAGAATGTTCATGTATCTCGTCTTTTCACGCCAATAAAAATTATTGCTGCTTGCATTTTGTTATAGTAGTTTATTGGGAAAGTTTCTTGTCCAGCGGTTCAGTTCATAAACCAAAAAGTTCATGAACTTCACCACTTTGATTCTCACACTGAACTAGCCGTTCTATTCATGGTGCTGGAACAAACCTAGTACCTCAACAGCTCAACTTTAGTGAGACAATTCTTGCAAGAATTCGATCTGTTTGTCTTGGACATAATCGGGGGTTGCTTCCATAGCGTAGTTGTTGCAATTCATTTTTTCCAATTCGCCAGGCGCCTCACTGAATCCCTCCAGCTCGCCTTGACGATAGGTTCAGCTGGTGGTAGAGATGGACTATGTTGTGCATGTACTTTTGAGTGAAGTAGTTTTCGAGTCCTTAGTATTTCCTTTTTCGGCCTACAAGCTGAATACGACTTTGAATGGGGAAGAGTGATATCGCTCATGATCCACAGCCATGATTGATTGTTTATTCTCTGCAAAGTTTCTTGTTTACGGCACTGGCGTTTGATCGCTGCATCGCACTCTGAAGTTATATGAGTTGAGGGATATTCAACGCGTACCAGAATTCCTTGGTAACTAGCCCATACGTACACAAGTTAATGAAAGGGAGGTGGGGAGGAGGGTTTCCCACACGGGAAACCAAAAATGAAAGGGAGGTGGGTCCTGATTGTCAAGGTCATACTGAATGGGAGAATCCCTTGAACGGCTGGTTTCTACGCGTAATGGACGAGAACGAGCAAATCAAAGAACATCAAATAATGTCCCTACCAAGGCTCAACAGTTGAGTTGTACGTCTGTGGTAAGAACTGCTACAACTCAACTGTTGAGTTGTACGCGTTGAGCGTGTGGGGGGGACCTGTCAAGTCAAAATTGACAGGTGGACCCCCATGGCATCTCGGGACCATCATGCGCCTCATATGAGGTGGTCCACCTCACACGTTATTCCAGGTACATTGGTGTATCCACCTCAGCAATTATAATACGTCAAGCCTGACTACACAACAACCAAAAGTGACAATTCCATTGCGCACCTTACTCCAAGTCTCTGCCGAGTGTATGGCTACATCATGGTACCCACCCACATTCCAGCAAGAGGAGCAACTATGGTATCCACCCATGGGCGTCACCTTTCAAGTCGGAAGTGACAGATGGTCCTCCATGCCATCACTGAACCATCAGTGACTGGTCCGCCCACGCCTTATTCCAAGTCTGGGATGGGTGTATAACTACATCATATTATCCCCCCCCCCCCCCCCCCCAGCAACAAGCATCAAAGGATATCCACCTCCTACAGTGTCAATCGTGTATTTTATCAACTACCTCCTCTTCCCTGCATAGTGGGGAGTTGTGTTGTGAGTTTGATAAATACGACTGGTCAAGAAAAATGTAATTACAGTTGTGGGAATATACATGAACATTATTATACTAGTAATAACAATCAGCCAACACTCATTGGCGGTGTGGTCGCAATCGAGGTGGCGTCATTGCAGTCAGTTGTGGGCGGTGGTTGAATTCTGATTGATGGTCTGCGTAGTCAGCACTCGCTGACGTCGTAGTCAAGCTGCGTGTACTTGATGAAGGCCTCTTCCAACTGGCTGCAGAGTCGATCGAAGGCTTCGATGTCATCACCCAGGTCGCAGTTGTGATCGCTTATGACGATAGTCTGCAAACAGGATAGTCATCAACGTCGAACAGGCAACCTGGAATGCGGGTGGCCCAGTCGACAAGTGTCCAAATCCGTCGAGTAGGTGTGAGGCGGGTCTGTCACTTGATGGTTCGGTGATGCCATGGAGGACCACCTGTCACTTTCGACTTGACAGGTGACTCCTGGGAGGATACTATAGTTGCCTCCCTTGCTGGGTTGGGGGTGGATGGGTATCACAATGTAGCCGTATACCCAGCAGAGACTCGGAATAAGGAGCGCGGTGGACCAGTCACTTTTGGTTGTCGTGTAGTTGGGCTTGATGTAAGGGGAGTTTGCGGTTGGTTGGGGGTGGATATTCTAATTGTTGAAATGGATACAACTGTGTACATAGTCCGAGACTTGGACGATGTGAGGTGGACCTGTCACTTGATGATCCTGAAATGCCTGTCACTTTTGACCTGACAGGTCCCCCCCCCCCCTTAATGCCCCTACCTATATCTCATTATTGTTGATTAGATAGCTGAGTATATTATCACTGTCCATTCATACAAATAGTTTGTGCTTTTCGGGTGGATCCCCCCGAAGTGATATGGTGCACTATCAATTTCATAGTTCGTGTTTTTGACTACTTCACTCTTCCCTTGTTCCTCCTTCAGTATTTCAAGTTGCAATGATAGCTTTGTTGTTCGGGTATATATTGCTGAGCATTTACTTGGGTTGGTTTGTTCTCTAGGGTTAACCGATGGCTGGCTTATCGGAGCTGCCGAAGCTCCGAGGGATCCTATCCAAAGCAAGGAACATCGTCGTTCTGACGGGTGCCGGCATATCCGCTGAGTCGGGCATCCCGACGTTCAGAGGCGCCGGGGGCTTCTGGCGGACGTACCAGTCCCAGGATTTGGCGACTGTGGGCGCATTCAAACGGTCGCCTTCCCTCGTCTGGGAGTTCTACCATTACAGGAGGGAACTCATTTTCACCAAATCTCCCAACCAAGTACGTTAAAGACCCCATCTTGGATAGCCCATTGCGATGGAATTGGAATCCCTGTAGGTCTGAAAGTGCTAAGTTTTATTTCTGGTTCAGTCTTCAGATGCAAATTTTCAGCATAAAATGGCGAATAGTCGGTCTGTAGATGGAGCGTAGAGGCTCCTCCCTATAGGTGGATGTGGGGTTTTGTCGCATGATTTAAACCAGCTTGAATCATTTGTCCAAATATAACTCACTAGATGCAATGCCTTCCCAAACAAGTATGCATGCTCTAAAATTATATGTAGAAGTTGGGAAAACAGGAATCAAACTATGAGCCCCAGGTGCGATCCAAACCTCTTGCCTTCTGATTATCGAGATCTGTGTCTTGCAGGACTTTGGAGGATAAAGGGGTGGAACCATACTTCCATATTTGCATGAATGACCTTGGATGTGTGTTCTGGTTATTGTCGTGAATTAACTTGGACATGTCAGCAGTGAGTTAAAATTGTATGGGTAGGTCGAGGTTGGCTTCCAAATGGGCTAATATTTATTTGACAATTTCTAAACTGCTGTGCAGAAGTATTCTTTCGAAAAATCATGGGTAAAATATAAATTTTGTCTGTGTAAACTTATCTGTATTCCCAATTGAGGCTCAGTGTCGAGTGTACCTAGTTGCTTGCCTGCCGATTGTTCCATAAAATCTTCCATTTCTGGCTGAACTATAATCCATACAATCCAGCTGACCAAGTATTATAACACGGACCGTTTGAAAATCGTATAGAAAATATAGAAACACGATAAAAAGCAGTCATAACGTATCTTTTATTGCTCATAATGCTCACTTGTCGTATTTTATAGGCACATTACGCCATCGCCGAGGCGGAAGCTAATCTGTCTGAAGCGGGCCGTAAACTCACCATCATCACTCAAAACATCGACGGTCTCCATCAGGCTGCCGGCAGTAAGAATGTGATCGAACTCCACGGGTCCCTCTATAAAACTCAGTGCACCAAATGTAAGGACGTCTCCATCAATAAGGACTCCCCGATTTGCGAAGCCCTACGTGGAAAAGGGTGGGTAGAAATTAATATTCGTCGTGCATTCATTTTCTGTCATTGCTAAGACGTTGACATGTGAAGCCCTTGGGACCATTTGTGATCATCTGTGGCTTGTTTCCTGGAGGGTCCCAGGTCCAATTCCTGGGTTGGAATCTATCCATATCTAGAATATTTCAAAAACCTATTCGTAATATGGATACCAAAAAAAAAAGCAGATTTCGAAATTCCTAAATGTTGCTCAAGGCAACCCACAATGAGGGCAGACGAATAAAGGTTGCTGGAGTGTATTTTTATACGGTTAATTTTATAGGTTTCATGTTTGCAAGAAGACTTATTATGTCTTATGGGTGTTGGAATGTTTAGCCAGCCCATTACATAAGACTTACAATGCAAGATATCTTGTCAACATATATCTGTTCTCTGCTGCAAACGGAGGTCACTAAATCCAGAGGAAATTTTGTGCAGTCATGACGTTGAAACGTAAGCTAAGCGAAAGTTCAGTGCCTTCTCGACCAAAGTTGAGTCAGTTTAGCATTGGAAGCTTATATGATCGCTAGGGCGTTATCTATTCTAATGGTACTACTGTTTGATAATGATTACCTTTACTGCTACGTGTTTACTGTGCTGTGTAATGCTGGAACTAATACATTCCTGAAGTTTGCCTCAGAATGCCATATCTCTGTTGATCATAAATGCCTCTTACGCCTGTCACTTCGTGTACAAACCAATTTCAAGAAACGACTATGTACTCATTAAACATATTACAAATCCGACAGAGAACAGTGCGTCTTTATTATCATCACTCAGAAGATCATTAGCCCCATTTTTACTTCTAAAATGTGTTCAAGAATCACAATTTGTGTTGAAGAACTATGAAGACTTCAAATATTAACTGAAAATAGTGACTTTTAGAAGAAGAGAATTATCGATCAACTCATATAGTAAGTAGATTTATATTCACTGTTACCTATTTTAGTATACCTCCGTAGTATTTTTTCCTATTTTCCATTCTTTTTTCAGAGCCCCCGACACGGAAGCTGTGGGTTGTGATATACCTGTTGAAGAGTTGCCGCGATGCAAGAAGACAAAGTGTGGCGGCCTTCTTAGGCCTTATATTGTTTGGTTTGGAGAGAACTTGCACAAAGAAGACATCAATTCTGCAGGTATTTTGGTTGCAAAGTCTCCTCTTGGTTACCCGTATAGTTAAGTTTATAACTGCACTCACTGATACTAGATTATGCTTTAGTGTCCATGACATCATCCTTTGGTCTATAAGATGGGGTGATGCTCTTACTCTCTTACTGAAATGATGAAGATGAAGGTGGATGTACGGATTTGTAAGTGGTGACCGTTGTAAATGTGTAGTAAAGTGACACTTGCTGACATGGAATTGTGGGAATGTTAGCAGTAAATTGACACCTGTCGTTTCAATCCCTATAAGATTACACCGAGTGATATCAGCTTCCTGTACATTTAGAAGGCTGAGAAGGATTTGCGATATTGAGAGGCGGTGATAGATGTATGCTGCCAAATACGTCAACCGTATGATAAGTCGACCATTTGGCGCATGTGCAGAACACTTTTCTGAGACATACAGATGACGCATCTGAGCAGCGGTATCTCCCAGGAACTCTCTATTAGTGCGAATTAGGCAGGTGGAGATGGCGAAAAACAAAAGGCGCATGTAGCCTCCCCCCTCATGCGCGCACACCCACAACCACCACCACCCGAACCGTCTACCCCGCTCACCATTACTTGTCACACTCACTGTCTCCCTTCTCAACTCCGATTTAACGCTGAGTTTCCATGGCAAAAATGTCTCTTTCCGACGAAATACCTCGATATTTTTTGCATATGGATCTAAAAGCTAGCAATCATCTGTACAAATGGGGGATGTAGGCTTTTTTGTGAGAAAAAAAAAATTGGTCATAACTGAATTGTCGACATAATAAAATAATAAGGTCCTAAAATTTCTCACGAGATCCTGGAGTTATGGAATAATAGGAACTCTAAAACGTATTTAGCGTTGAAAATTGACTTATCAATTGTGCAGTTAGTCTAGATGTATTGTAGGTATCTTCCCTCTCTCTCGCACAACTGTCATCCCCTTTAGCCTTAAGAAGCTTCAATCATCATGGTCAGCTGTGTATGGCCACTTGGGACTCAGAGGCAGTAGCGTTGGCTGTGGGATTCTGGAGACTGCAGGCAGCGGTGGCTATTAAGAAGCTTCGATCAGCATGGTCTGCCGCTGTATGTGATATTTGGTTTTCCAAGTCAGTATGGGCTATGATGAGCTTTCGAATGCTTGAGGCTCACTCCCCAGTGAGGGCCAATTGGGACTCTCAAGTCAACCTGTACAAATTCATAAATAAGCTATTCGAGCAGAAATCAGCAATAAAAAAATGTAATTTGATCAGGTGGATTGAAGGTGATTTAATGGAATCAGCAGTCAGCTGTGAGGGCTATTGGGGAGCCCTTGTCAAGGGGTTCACTTGTATAAATTACCTATTTTTTGTGTCATTTGGAAAAACTTAGGTAGATAGTTGTAATATTGTTTTCCTAAAGAATCAGCGCTTGTTTGTTTATAATTTTATATTCCAGCTCACAGTCCAGTTTACCGATTTTCCAATCCATTCACCCCACACTTTAGTTGTTGAAAAAGCAAGAACAACCAAAACTGTGTGGATCAGGACATAAGGGTGGATTTCGGAGGATTTTTCCTCCGCAGCGATCCAACCCCGCCAGGTTCTCCCGTCATGTGGCCACAGATTTCAAATTGAAGGATGAACCTTGTTTACCTAATAAATTCATGACAGAACAACCAAAACTGATAGAAAATCTTATAATTTGTTTTATGTATAAATATTTTCCTATCACTACCATGTATTGTTAAAGTATTACTCGTCGATTTGTTTTATCTAATCACTTCCTCATGTTGATACCAGAGGAGGCGATGTCAGAATGCGACGCTTGCCTTGTCATCGGCACGTCATCGGTCGTCTATCCGGCCGCCATGTATGCCCCCATGCTGGCCGAAAGGAACGTCCCGGTAGCCGAATTCAATCTCGAGCCCACCCCAGCTACCCACTTATTTATGTAAGTAACCGTTAATTATTTCAGCAGGTTTCAGTAGGTAATCGTTAATAACCTCCCTTAAAATATCTGCTAAAATTTAGAATTATTACACCTGAAAATGAAGTTTTACGTGTTATATCCCATTCATTCTGTCCGCAGGTTCCATTTTGAAGGTCCTAGCTCTGAAACTGTACCTGAAGCCCTACGAGGGATCTGTGACGAAAATTGAATCCGCCTGTGATAAAATTGGTCTTAATCGTTATACTAAGCCTTGTCAACACATAGAGAAGACTTGGCCATAACTACAAACCTAATCTCAATAGGTAGGCAGCATCATCATCCATAAATGCGCGACTCCCCGTTCATAATTGACGTCGTGCAACGTCATCTGGAAAATACAACTCGTGCAACGTCGTCTGGAAAATACAACTATGTGGAATCTGTGATCTTAATTATATTAAATAAATATAAATGTTATCTCATTAGTAGGTTCTTATGAAGTATTAAAAAAGAGCGCCCGAATGTATAACAAATTTGAAAACTGTGGGAGACCTCAGTTTCCGAGACGTGTGCGGTGTGCAAATTCTTTTTGATTCTAAAAAGATGTCTGTTAAGATTAACCATCGATGTCCACAAATTGGGCGACCCCTCCCCATAAATTCGCGCCTTATGCAGTTTCTGATCCGTACGCTTGAAAATCCAGTAGGAATTGCTATATGACCACAAATATTTGCATATTAATTATTTCCAATGTGCCATTCAAGTTATGAAACGAAACAAATTCCATTCTGACACTCTTGTCACTTCCCGCGATAGTTCGATATCCATCCGTTCTATGACTTCGACAACTCTAGGGTTACTTACTTCCCTCAACAAACTAAAATGAAAGAGTCAAGGCGGACTCCACTGCGCAATCCTCTCCTACGTTTTTGGTGGGGATGTAAAATACAACTTGGTCATATCTAATAACTAACAACTACCCATTGGTTATCTAATAACTGGGATTCTAGATGTAAACGTTTACAGTTAGTAAACTGCTCAGAAATATCTGTACAAAACAGTGTTTTTTGTGTGTGAATAAATTAATTAATAATAATGGTGCTTAATGTTTCTGTGGCTGCTAACCGTATATATTATTCGACTTTTTGAGTCATATCTAAGGAAAGAGGAGTCGATAAATTGAAAATACGGTTACTTTAAAGTTTCTTGTATTTTCAGTTTTGCCCAATACATAGGATTTCAGGACTCGAAACTGAGGATGGGTCGTTCCGACTGGAACCGTTCCAAGGATGAAACTGCTCGGAACAGCTCCATTTGTCCTAACTTTGCGTTCCAGTGTGAGGTGTTGTTCCCCAAACTTATTTTTTAATATTTTAAACTGCTACCAGGACCGTTATTGGCCATAAGTAGCAGATTTGGGACAGTTAGTAAAACTGATTACTTAACCCCAAACCAGAGACACCATACCAAACCATAAACCATTTATAAAGTTACTGTACTGTCGTGCAGCAGAAATGCCTATGAACATTGTAATTGTTTAAATAAACCGCAGAGTAACTAAACTCTTTCTTTTGGGGCTGAGAAGTCTGGAGGCCAGTTCCCAACAGTTCTAGTCTGGTTCTGCAGTCCTAGCTCGAGCTGTTATTTTTTGTTACTGAATTGTTCATTCCCCGACAGAAGAAAAGGCTACTTACGAGTGCGTAGTATGTCAGTATAAACCGTTCTCTGCTAAAACTCATTGCTCAACTAGTTGAGTTTTCCCCATATTCTGCATAAAATTCACAATATTGATACTTGAATGAAATTATTTCTCGTACACTAGGATGTCATTATTTAAATTTTTGCACAGATTATGATTCAAATTGTCGGAGGATTTGTTGCATGGATATTTGTTACAATACCTATGATCGTTCGCGGTCGAAGCCTTGTTCTTGTTTTTAAAAAATGTAATAAATTGTTGGTGTGGTTTCAGATAAATAAAAGTATTGGTCAACTGGTGCTGTCCTGTGTCTTTCTACTTACAGTCGGATTATATCAAAGAACCCCATACTCATTTTCAGCTCATACCAAATTTGTTCAAAAAGGTCGCTGAACCCAATTGGAAATTTTTTACTCTTCAATTGACCCACTTTTCAGTCTGTTAGACTACTGAAACAGTAATTTTCTGTATCGCCTAGCCATTTTATACAACTTTCGGTGCATTAACAATAATTTTTGCTTATTTTACTCATGTTTACCGATTGTTGACCTAGATACAAATATTTGACCTCTCTTTTAAAAGATTGCTCATCTTCGAACTTGTCTTTTCGTTGACCCCGGCTAAAACTGTGGAATGGGAATTGGGTTTGGGATTTTGGATTTTGGAATTTCGGATCTTGTAGCCGAGGTCAGATGTGAAACACGCAGTCCATGGTTTCGATCAGTCCAAAGGTCAAAAAACGAGTTTTATTAGCCTGGGAGGCTCAAAAATATCACCATTCGGTTCAGCGCGAAAGAATAAGTACTGGTCGGCTCTTAACTCCGCAATTCGCGGGAGGGTAAGTTTTCATGGAAAAATTTTGCTCAAAATTGTTCGCTTTCATACAGATTGTGACAAACATGAAAATCTGGAAGATGGAGTTTTTACTATTTGCAGAGTGTAGTTCGCACTAGAAACAATAAGGTGAGAAACTACGTTAAAATTCGTCAACATTTCAAAAAATGAGTGATAAATGAAGGTAAAGCTCGAAGTACAAAAGCTAAGTAGGTACATGTCTAGATAATAGACAGGGAGATCTGATAGGAAATTTAAAGCTCTTTCCAACAGTGTCATCAAATTTTATTCTGGTCTCTGTATTAAGGGGTTGCGGCTATTTAGATTAAGTCGAAAAAATCAGTGACGTTACTCCCGGAACTGAGGGGTTTTCGGACAAATGTCCATGAGGAACTGGTTTGAAATTCGTTGTAGAATCGATTCCTGAAGTTTCTCGCACCTTGTCAAACTATTTTTGTTGGAAAAAAATATTCAGAATTCTTTGAAAAACGGTACCTAGTTTGAAGCCCGTTTTCAAAAATAAGCATTTTTTTTAACCAATGAGTGTGATTAAAAGTATTATGTGGCAATGACGTACGAGGTCTATTGGATTGGCTGTTGACCCAAGGAGGCGGAGCGAAGCTTCAGAGGTGAAGGTTCTCAGTGCTGCCACCAACCCAACATTAGAAATAGCAAACCTTTGTGGCAACCTTCAAGAACCTATGCTGTGACTTTTTGTGAACCTCCCCTTGGTTTGATTTTGTGGAAATGTATTTATAAATTTGCCGTTCCATCCATCCAGCCATTGTGGTTCTATGTACGTCGTTTGGAGTGATACACTCACGCTCTAAGCGGGAATTCTGTTCCCTTATTGAATAAAATTTGGCCAAAAAGCAGAATTTGTGACCCTCAAAAATCTTCCATTCCAGAGAAAAAAGCTGCAGTCCCTGTCGCATGGATTTATTATTAAATGGGACATATCTTCAGAAATAGTGGCTGTTCATTGATTGTCTTCTTTCATGGGCGATAATTGAAATAGCTGTTTTTGGTGGTTTACCCCAATTTTGGCCCCCAAAAACTCCAGTTAGGCTCCTATTCTTGACAAATTATCTTTGATCATTGATAGTGCCCTTTAGTTGTCTTGATTCACCTATTAATACTACTTCTAATGGTTGTTATACAAATTTATGGTGGTTTCAGAAAATTTCCCAGGTTTTTGACCCATGAGAAATTTTGGGAGCTGAAACTTCGTTAGAACCTCCATTTTACTCTTTCATCAAAATCGACTTCATATTCGGTCTCCTCGCCCTAAAAGAAAAATGGAAAACGGTACCTCACAAACCACCTGTAACACCCTTGGATATATTCCGATCGGGCTGCAAAGTTGCGGGATACAACTAGAGCCCAAATGATGCTGCGAAAGAACGAATTTTTTAGACCGAAAATAAAGGTAGCTGTGGATGATACGGCGGACGGACATTGC
Source organism: Leptopterna dolabrata (assembly GCA_954871275.1). NCBI lineage: Eukaryota > Metazoa > Arthropoda > Insecta > Hemiptera > Miridae > Leptopterna > Leptopterna dolabrata. Next base: position 9,051,380 of record OX940989.1, on the reverse strand, counting down.
ATTTTTGGAATCGACACAACTAGAGCCCAAATGGAGCTTGTATGCGAAAGAATTTTTCAGGCCGAAAATAAAGGTAGCTGTGGATGATACGGCGGACGGACATTGTATTTTTGGAATCTAGGTACCTTGAAACGTAGAGGAAAAAGTTTTGTGGGGGTGTTCGATTTTTTTTTTTTTTTGCTGAGCGAATACATAGGTGTATTAGTCACAGAATAATCAACCGAAAGTGGTATTAACACAGTGATTATCCAACGCGTTGTTTACCTTGGCGATATCGTTACCTCGAGTGGACTAATAAATCTGCCTTCAGTACTTCTCCAGTTCCCGCTGAGGCTGCTTCTGTAGAACTTGACCTGCTCGATATTTTCGTGTAAATTTAGTCTCTTTCATGTGACTTTTATGGATAATTTTTATTACTTCATTTGGTATAAATCTTAGTGGTAAACGGAAGAAAGATGAGAAGTTAATGTTATGTTCGTGTAGTTCAAGAAAGATATTTAAAGCATACTTATTATAGGTACGGCAGAATATTTGTAGTCTCACCAGTTATGACGCTCATCTGATTTGTCACTGATCACACGGACAGCTTTTTAACCGATAACGTGACACGTGGGCCTGATTGGCCCGAAGGAGTTCAGATTTTGGTTTTGGCACACCTGCGTCACTGGCAGACACATTTCCTCCACTTCTATTCGCTTTGGTCCTTAGGTACCTAGTAGTCGTGGATGTCGAATTAAGAAATAGAAAGTATTGAGCCAAGAAAATGACACCTAACTCGAGTGAAATGGGGAAATTATTTTTTTAGTCAAGTATTTTAACCACAGCAACATTTTCAATTCAGCCAGTGGAAAGTGTAAATTTATCAATTATCAAGCTATTATTTTGAAGTATGTAGGAACTTAACTAAAATGTAGTGATGTCAGGTTGTGATTATACTTTTTATGGACTTAACTGCACTGTTCATCAGTGGACTATAAAATTTAGTTCATTACAGCTGAATTACAGAATCAGCATCTGCGAGGCAGTTACTACGATTAAGCTTGGTAAAGAGACCTGATTTGCTGGTCTAACGTGCAGTATAATACTGGGCTGTCCTCCAAACGCCTAAATGTTTCATAAATTTTTCCCAATTTTTATTCATTTTTGGTTTATTATTCTGTGAATAATACACCTATGTAATCGCTCAGCAAAAAAGTTTTATAACACCCCGTCAAAATTTTTTCTTTTACGTTTCAAGATGCGTAGATTCCAAAAATGCAATGTCCGTACGCCGTCCGCCGTATCACGTGTACCGGCTTCATTTTTGGTCTAAAAAAGTCGTTCTTTCGCACACATGCTCTATTTAGGCCCAAGTTGTGCCCCGAAACTTTTCAGCTCGATCGGAATATACCCAGGGGTGTTATGAGTGAAAATGTGTATAAAAATAGGCACTTTTTGGGTTTTAGTAACATGTTAGTAAAATGTGCTTTTGAGGAATCGTTTTTCATGTTTTTGTGGACGAGAAGATCGAATATGAAGTCGATTTTGACCAAGGATTGGAAAATTGAGGTTGTACCAGATGTTCAGCTCCCAAAATTGATTTTTTATGGGTCAAAAACCTGCGAAATCGTCTGAAATCACCATCAATTTGTAGAATAACACTAGAAAAAGTGTCAACACGTGGATCAAGACGATCAAGTGGTACTATCAATGACCAGAGATAATTTGGAAAAAAAGGCGAGTACCTACCTATTCAAGTTTTAGGGGCCAAAATCGATGGAAACCACCAGAAATAGCTATTTCAATTATTTTACATGAAAGAAACAATAAATGAACAGCCAATATGTAAGCAAAGTCCAATAGAATAATAAACCCATGTGACAAGGACTTAGCAGCGTTTTTTATTGATTATAATCAATAAATTATTATTATTATTTTTCAATGAGCACCAGAAATTTTCTTATGTTGTGGGAATAGTGAGCTGATGGAAGAGGCACTGCTGGCAGTGACGACTCCCGGACCTCAAGGTGTAGCAGCCCCTCTGAACCCAGCTGTGCCGACCTCTGCTGGAGGCCAGTCGGCAACCGGCAGTCAGTCTTCGCCAGGAGGAGGTAAGTCAGTAGTAAAATATCTCCGTCAAACAAAGCTTATGACAAAACGGCACCATAGAAAACTTGGTACCCAGAGAGCATCTTCTGGGCACCAAGGACCAGTGACAATTGAGGCAAATCATCCGGTTTCTGCCCTACTCTTAATTTTGAGACCCGCATTGGTAAATAAAATGCATTTAGTGAATAAAAACTCGTTGAAACTAGCTTTGTTTAACACACAAATACGTAGGTTTTTTGCAACCTTCAGGCTACCTACATCATCCCTTTCTCAGGAACTATAAACGTTTTATTACGAAATAAGTTCGTTCTTCTTTATCCCTTCTAGCCCTATTTACTCAACCTTTCTTTGCCACTCCTTCCCGGTAAAGTACCTGTAACAATCACAGCTGAAGGAAAACAAATGGGAAATTTGCCTTTATCTTGGTTCACATGCAGTGGTAGACCAACAGAAACGGAAGACAGAAAAGCCATGGAGGGGAGAGTGGAGCGATTGAAATAGTTTACATGGAGAAGAATGTTCTGCCAGAAAATTCGGTTGCCCGCCTAAGCAACGCGGCCACACGAATGAGAACACACAATGCAAGCTGTCCAGAACACTGCAAAACAAGTTGCGGACATGTTGCATGTTATCATAGATAATATCAGGGTTTATATTATCCATGGGTGGCTTCTGCAAGGTCTGCGCAGAAAATGTCAAATTCTGACCATCGACTCTGTTGGAAGGGGGTTGCAGTCGGCTCCATCGAGCGGCATTGGACAGTCGGATTGCAGAATGCCTCTTCTTTGTCTGGAAGTTCGGTAGCCTTCCGCTCCATGTGAACCAAGCTTACCGTCACTACGTACACCCGCTTCATGTTGATCCTGGACTTGCGAGAGATCGTACAAAAAAAGCAATATTTAAATTCACCAGCACAGTCGCATGTTCATCCTTATAGTCTCATTCCAAAGCATTGAAACTGGGGGGCCAAAACGTGGATATGTACCTGGTTGGCCTGCCTGTTTGGAGTGTGAATCACACCTGGCACAGTTTTTCTGTTTAACTAATACAAATTGAATGAATGTCTTCAGGAGGCGATGGTTCCGGTGAGAAGGAAGACAAACAGTTGACCAACAGGCAAAAACTGAAGCTATTCATGAGAGACTATGGCTCGACTGTCATTGTTTTTCACATCACTCAGTCGCTTGCGCTTCTAGGCCTCATTTACGTCGCTTTTTCTGCGTGAGTTATACTTATTTACTATGTGACTCGATAAGTCGAAAACCGAAACCTTGGAATGATAACCTGAACAGTTTTCCAGGTCATGATATGTTTAGTCCTTCAGGGTAGAAGTCTCAATATTTCGAACATTTCTGTTGTGCAGTTACTAGGATTTCGAAGATATTGTATGCAGAAAACGTATCTAGACAGAGGAGTCACGTCTGTAGAATGTTATGTTGGAAGATGGTTAATCAGGGCTGCCAGTGTAAAACGTGAGTTTCTCAGGTTTCTTGTAAGGATTAAGGTCAGTGCAGGTATGGGGATATAACTAGTAACAATGGACCCATCTGGTGGTCTCAGTTACAGGAGGCATCACCCTCAAACCCCCCACGAAAGGAAAAAAGGATTAAGGTCGCATCAATCATAGTTTTCTGTTTACCCTGTAGGGTTTCATTGTTAGTGGTCGTTATTTTTCTGGCCCACCTGTAGTACATTTTTACTGTGTTTTACAGTCTGGATAATGTTATTTTAACAACAGGGACACTCAATTGAGGCATGTCTGCTATATTCTAGCGTATACAAAATAAGATAGTGGGAAATGGTCACAGGGTAGCCATACATTGCTGTGGACGCAGACAAGACCTGGACAGTACAGGGTGAGATGGATGCCTTCCCATCTGTGTTCCTATCCACACACCTTACAAAATCATTTCCTCCGGAAATTAGATATTATATAGAATAGTGTAGGACAATTTCCAGAGCTAGGACCAGGCTAGGACAAAGTTCCACGTCCGTTCCCCAGTGTGTACTAGCAGGTTGCAGTGGTCCAAAACGCTGCAGATTACATAGCGGTTTATTATTTTCCTGTATGGATCACTGAGTTCCTATTAGCGTAAGACTCTGATTAAGTAGGGTCGATTCTTGTAGTGGATACCTACCTACCCTCGCATGCACACACAGACCCGACCTAACTTCCACCAGAGTTGAAGTGTAAGCTCTGTTACGTTTGGCAGTTACAAGTAAATAAATTATTGTGCATTTTTCTACCCCCACCACCCCCGTCTCATGTAACATGCCATTTTGGCTGGGGTTGCTGAACCCATGTGCTTGATATATTCCCGAATTTTCACCTTACTTGGGTAATTCGTTTGCCTATGAACAACCAACTTGTACCTATCAACACATAAATAGAAAAAGTATCAAAGAAATGGAAAAATAACCATCTTTCTATGAAATCAAATCATGGAACAACAAAATCGATTTCATAAAACCATGCCTTATTATAAACAGCTGGTCTCTACCAATGACATCTGGGTTGGATGTCATACGAACCATAGGTTCGTTCGGACAGTCAGGACTGTCCAAGCCACGCCCCTTTTTTTGTGCGTTCAGACAGCACCAGAACTGGTCCTGCATCGGGATTTGGCTGTTCGGACAGACGGTCCAGGACCATTCGGGACTAGTTCTAGCAGTCCTGGATTTTTTTCGAGGACTGCTGATCCTGCACATGCACACTTGATGATCCTACCTTCAGCTTGTGTGAAAGGTTACAGTGCTTCAGATTAACCCTTCAGAAATATCAGCGCGTGTTTGGACGGACACAGTTCTGGACTAAATCCTGAACAGTTCTATCTCCTATTTTTCAAACGGAGTCCAGGACTCTCTGTTGAATACCCAAACAAACCTCATTTCAATCACTATATGATTCACACTCATGTTAGCGGGGATTTTTGGTTCGAACTTCAGGGTCTTACTGTGAACAAAAGGCTGGACGTACAATACCTTTCTACTGAATGTTTTCGAGCTAAGGCCTTTTGAAAAATGCTACAGCTATTTTTCACCCTCTGGAGCTGACAGACAGTAACGCCGAGCTTCGTGAACCAACTAAACCTCAAATGGGACCTACAAACCGAATTTAATTAATTTTGGTTCATAAAAAGTGCCTGGTTTGGTGGGCGGGCAAATTTTTGTTGTTCCATTTTTGGGTTCTACATAGGTAGGTACCTTAAAACACAACCATCAAGTTTTGTGTGGGGGGGGGGGGGGGGGGTGTCATTCATTCATGCTCGATTCCAAGGTTTATTATTGAAAACAGCGGCTTCCAGTTCACGTCCGCAGGAATGTGTTGGTACTCCTACCTATTTTGCTTTTGGGAATTTGATTATTCTCCATCATGCTTCATCTCCCAATTACGCCTACATCATTCTTGTTAGTAATTGTCTTCATCACATTCACAGAGGTCTGGACATGACGTGGGTCGTTGACAAGTTGGGGCTGGAAGGGAAATACTCGTCAACTGCCGCTGGAGCGAGTACTTTCGTGATCGCTTATGCCGTAAACAAAGTCCTCGCACCACTCAGGTTCGCCATCACGTTCTCCTGCACTCCCTTCATCGTACGGTACCTCAGGAGGGTCGGCTTCCTCAAAGTGAAGTAAACGGAGCCGTCAAGACCGGTAACGGCTGTGCTGCAGGGAGAAAAGTCAGCCCAACGTTTGCTGATTGTCACAACGGCTGCCCGACGAGGCACCCAGTACTCGCCAGCACATACTATTTAGGCACAACCCATTGCAAGTCCCTCGAAATCATTCAACCAAGAAGCAGATGCCAGATGACGCCACTAAATTCAAAATCAGAATCTACGTCCTAATAAGAGAAATCACAAGAAATCAACATTTGGAAAACGTTATCCAACTTCACCAGGAATCTGTGAAAAATATATCCGTGCAAGGGGGATGCCCACATATCACTCTTATCAGCAGATTTAGATGGCTGAGGTTTTGTCTATCACAAAAATAAGATGGATAATAATTATAAATAATGGATACTACAATTTAATAATTCTATCAACATCAACACCCGTGAACAACCCCGATGTTTTAGTCAAAATTGTATCATATCATAAATATACATTCTTGTTATCATTTGTCTCCATATTATGAATGCTGCTAGTACATACTCGGCAGTCAGTGTTTTTGTTAACTAGAGTAAATCAAATTGTGAATTGATAAATTGTTTAAAAATCTTACTATAACAGCTAGCAGTTGATTCATCATTCTTTTGAATTGCATGCCATTTTAAACCTCCGAGAAAAATAAATCAAGAGGTATGCTATATTTTTTTATTATCTAAATCTTCTGTTGACTGAATTTATATCTTTATTTTACTGATGGACTGCATCCCTTCTAATCCATCATTGAGAATCATTTCATAGCTCTCAATCACGAATTTTCATTTTAAACAATAAAATAAAATTCAGAACTCTTGGCAGTACGACCAAGGAGGCGGAGAAGCCTCAGAGGTGAAGGTTCTCAGTGCTGCCAACAACCCAACATTAGAAATGGCAAACTTCAAGAAACTTTGCCGTATCTTTCCCGTGGTTTGATTTTGAGGACTTTAAAAAAACTGTATTTGTATTTGAATTTGCGGTTCCCTCCTTCCATCCGTTGTGGTTCTGTACACCGTTTGAAGTGATTTACTAGCCCTCTAAGTGGGATTTGAGTTGAACTACTCAGCAATTTACCTGGTACATAATTTCTAGCAGGAGCGTAGAAATTCGAATTACATACTCGTTTTCTGCCTTGATTTTTCGGCATAAGCACCTCTCATTAAGTGGTTATTAAACAGAATTTGGCCAGAAACAGGAAGATTAATTTGTAACCCACAAAAATTGTCCATCGTGACTTATTGAAAGTGAACAAAAATCATACCGAAGTCTTCTGTTCTGTCATGGAATTTAACAATCACTGCTGCTCAGTACAGATCATACTTGCATGGATACTTTAAACATTGCATTCCGTTCCTTGCCCCCTTTGTGTAAACAGGCCGCCCATTTCTTTACTCTCATTTAATTGTTTGTTATAAATCAGTTCTGTGACGAAGTTTGTGCCATCTGTATCTCAATGAACCATTGTATACCACCTTTCAATATTATTGTCTTGTATTCTTTTATGAGTAAAATTCTACCACCTATCTTCAAAATATACCTACTGTTGATAACTACTTATCTCGAAGCATCATAATGAAACTACCTACAAATTATAACTTCCGTTTCTGTATTTAAGGTAAGTATCTTATATGACTGTTCACAAAGTTATTTAGGAGAAAACTAACTACTAGTTATTTAGGAGATACATTTATATAGATTGTTCCAACTTAATATTATTTTAATCAAGAATATACTTTACATTTATCGATCATTATTCATTCCTATTCAGGTTTACCATTCAACCATAATCATTGCGAGAATAAGAGATTATGAATGGAATAATTGTTGTAGCGTATAAGAAGTTGTTTGAATAAGTAATTTCATTGTATTTCTTGGAAGGATTTATATGTTTTATATGAATATTTTATTTTATTGCAATTTTAGTCGAATACAAAACTTAACGAGGTTGTATTTCGTGTTTTTATCAACAACTCTCCATGCCCTTTGCTTTCGAGAAATAGAAATATATTTCGGGTAATTCACTTCTTTGTATTACCCAACTTGACCTTTCTTGGCTGTATTTCAGAAGACGAATTAATATTATTATTAATATTATTAATTAAAATAGTTTATTTGTTCAGTAAACGTACGGTTGTTTCCTTGATAGATCACAAGGTTTGGTTTGATATAGGAGGAAGGAAACATTTATCACAATAATTAACACAGTAATACATCCCTATAATTTATTCCGGGTTTTTAGAAAACTTTCAAAGAAAATGAAGCTATTGCAATGGTTCAAATTTTTCAGAACATGAATATTTGGCATTTTTTAGAGGCAAATCCGTTTCAGAGCATCCTGAATTCATCCCGATTTCAACAAATATATATATATATATATATATATATATATATATATATATATATATATATATATATATATATATAGGGAAGATTTTCACATCAGCACCATTCAACTCATATTCCCTGACGATGAAGGCATAAACCTTCGAAAAGTCGGAAATACGCAATTTATTTCGACCGCACCTCAACTACACAATATTTATTGATTTCTGTGTCACTGCAGACGATATCTGACCTTAGGTAAATGAGAAAAACTCCAAATTTCACTAAAATAAAATGATGAAAAATGAAAGTATGAGATCGAAGATGAGCAATCTTCAAAAACTCTACAGGGATAACTCTAACTGAAAGTGGTATGGAAGGGTGAGCAAAGACACAAATACATTTTTTCAAATTTGGATTTTTTTGGGGTCAAAAATTGGTATTAAGGACTTGAATCAATTTTAATTCACCTGACGTTCTGTGAGATGGCGGTTCACGAGACTTTTTCGATGATGTAAACATTTTTACCAAAAATCGGTAAAAACGACTAAAATCACGAAAACAAATTGTATAATGTTTACGAAAAGTGGTACAGTTTCAAGATACATCATATTTTTACAAAATAGCACGAATATTTCTTTGAAAATTCGCTCTTATAGCCATGCTGCATGACTGGTACTTTTCACTTTATGACCGTAACTCTCTCAATCTTCGCGGTAAAATGGAGGATATCGTTTGGAATGCCGTTAAATTTCTCGTCTCCCAGATGCCAAAGCAAAATTTTCTTGAGTTTTAGTAAGTGAAAAATCATGCCAAAGTTTACAGTTATTAGATTTCTTCTACCCGTTTTCCCGCTTCTAATACCATATAGCTCAGTTGCTCGCAAGAAAAGCATTTTAAGCATTTTATCTGCTTTCCGACGGAATCGAATTTAATTTTTCTGTGCTAATAGGGGGAGAAAATTAAGTTTGAATGGTGGAATTTGTTCTTTATGGAAATCGAGTGTTTTGGACGTTTTATGACCCCTTCAAGAGCTAATGAGGGGTTTCGACGTGTTTTTTATTATTTTTTACGCTGAATGGAATGGTGGTATTCTCAGACCTCCTCGATAGACAAATGAGGGATTTTGAATTCCCTTTCATAGGTCGAAGGTATCGTGATGTGACGTGGAAGTGCGGACAGGGTCGAAAAAATAAAGACACATTTTACAAGAAACGTTTGAATTTTTAATAGCTACTTAATACATCACAGTACTCTCAGGAAAAAACTGACTAAAAAATGTTATCGTCTCGCAGAACAATGTCCGAACGCAGGCACGGATTGATGAGACAAATTGAGCCTACGACGCCTTTCGAGAAAATATCGAACAGGACCTTCCATTTCACGTATTATACTCGGTTTACTGTCTTTCACCAACACGATACATCGGGGCAGAGGAAATAGATGGAATTCGGCCTAAAAACAGTTATTTTTCCAGACTTACTTTAAAAAAAAAAATATTTATACTAAAGATATAAAATTGTATTTTTTCAAGCACAATCAAAGCCAATATTTTCGTGGATAATAATGTTTTTTTTAATTACATAGAATTCAACAAAAATGACACGGATAAGTTATTGACCGCATGTAACCAATTAGCACCCGTTCTCCGATTCATCGCCTGGTATTGTACCTGTAACGCAATAGGCGTAATTTGGACGATTTTTCGAGGTACAACGCGGTATTTTCACGATTTTTTTTCTTTTTAAATTAAAAAAGTAGCGTTAAACTTACGATATGAGGATGTCCAGGGCTTTGTCCCTGTCGTTGCCTGTACGGGCTAAGGCGTTAATGACTTCTTCCTCTTTGAAACCGAGATTCATGATCTCCGACAGCAGTTTCAAATAGTTGCCCGTCCCTGTTTCATCGCACTGGTTGACTTCTAGGGCTTGAAGGGTCTGGGACTCTGAGAAACCTTTGTCGACGAAAGACTGAGCGAGGAGGAGGTATTCGATGATTCTCGACTCGTCCGAACCGAACAGCTGAAACGCCGCTGTCGTTCGCGACAGCGGGAACCCCATTTCGCCGATCCGACGAGCCATCGCTTGCTCCTCGTCGCTTAAATTTTTGAAGGGCACTGGATTCTCTTTGACGACATTCGACGTGACGCAAGAGTCGGTCTTCCGCTGGCCGAGGTAATCTTGCAGGGATTTGACGATTTCCGACACCTCTTCATCGTCGTCATCGACTTTCCCCGTGCTCGCGACTCGGTCTGGTTCTTTGGCAGCGACGCCCGTATACTGAACAGGAGTTTGGTAACTATTATACTGCCCCATCGACGGGTATGTAACTGGGCAGCTCAGCGAAGGATGTGATGTCGACATGGATATCGGATAACTATGACCTGTGCCGTAAAACTGGCTTTGCGACGGCGACCCGTACCGTGGCCAGTCTTTCGTGCTGACGCTACTTCCTTCGCTGTTCCTCCCGGTGACCAAAGTAGCACCCAAAACATGAGCCAACTCCTCCATATCGTTCAGAGTTTTCAGCTCTTCATTGTCGAACGGGCTAGACGTGTCGTTCTCGAAATCCGAATACTTGAATATGTTGTCTTTGATCGAAGTGGACGCTTGACCCGATGAGATCGGAGTCGGTACCGGAGTGAGCATCGCGGGCTCGCTTGACGATCCGTTTTCGTACGATTTCGGTTTCTCCGGAGATGTTTTCTCAGAACATTTCGCTTCTCGTTTCTCTATTTCGTCCCTACTGATTTTATTCAGCCTCGCCATGTGCTCCGCTACGGTGGTTTCCAGAGAGAAATCGTAGACGTAACTCATAAACTGTACGTTGTTCAGCCTGTTCAGGGTGCATGCTGGCAGCGATAGCTTACGCGGGGGTTTGTATTTCTCGTTGATTTTTACAGGGATTCCGTCCATGGGTCCAGCCGAAAGCGGACTTGAGGCTGCTCTTCAGGAGAGATCCAACTGGTTGCAGAAGGTCTGAGGATGGTCATCAATCCTGAATGAACAAATAAAGATATACTAATGATCCTGAACAAACCGAAACGAATAATGAAATGCCAAACAAAACAAACTGAACAGGAGTAACAACGATTTGGGCATGCAATAAGTAGAAGATGCCAAATTATAGCTTATCCCAGAGGAATTCGCACTTCTTCCAGCAAATTCTTACAATTTATTCAGTGATTAAACAGAAAAGTATGAATGTGATTGGAAAACGCTGCAAAGTCCTTGTCACATGGGTTTATTCAATTGGACATACCTACAGATATGTTGGCTGTTGATTTATTGTTTTTTTCCATGAGCAATAATTGAAATAGTTATTTCTTATGGTTTCCACCATTTTTGGCCCTCAAAAACATGAATTATGCTCCCAGTTTTGATAAATTTGATCACTGATAGTACCATTTGTACAAATGTAACTAATAGTACAAATATTACTGATAGTACCATTCGTCACAATTCACCCGTTGATACTACTTCTAGCGGTATTACACTTATTTATGCTAATTTCAGGTAATTCCCCAGGTTTTTGACTCATAAAAAAATAGATTTTGGGAGCTGAAACATCGTTAGAAACTCCACATTCCATTATTTGGTCAAAATCTACTTCATACTCTGCCTCGTCGCCCAAAAAAAACGTGGAAAACGTTACCTCACAAGCTCATGTTACAAAAACCCTTATTTGTTGGCCCATTTTTCACCCATGGGCCCTTGGGTATATTCCGATCGGACTGCAAAGTTTCGGGATACAACCAGGGCTCAAATGAGCCTGTGTGTGAAACAACGAATTTTTTAGACCGAAAATAAAGGTAGATATGGATGATAAGGCGGATTTTTGTTTATTATTCTGTGAATAATATATAGATAGCTATGTATGTAGCTCAGCAAAAATATTTTATAAAACCCCCTCACAATTTTTCCTTTTACGTTTTAAGGTGCGTAGATTCCAAAACTGCAACGTATCATTCATATCTACTTTATTTTCGGTCTAACAAATTCGTTCTTCGGCCCTAGTTGTGTTCCGAAAATTTGCAGCTCGATCGGAGTATACCCAAGGGTGTTATGAGTGTAAAAATAGGGTTTTTAGTGTTTTAGTAACACGAGACTGTCCGGTATCGTTTTCCGTGTTTTTTTTTTTAGAGCGAGGAGTCCGAATATGAAGTCAATGTGACCAACGAGCGAAGAACTGAGGTTCTAACAAAGTGCCTTAAATTTACGTTAAATTTTGGTCTAAAATCGTCGTTCTCCCGCACGCAGGCTCCATTTGCGTCCTAGTTGTGCTCCGAAGCTCGGCAGCCCGATTGGAACACCCCCAGAGGTGTTAAGGGTGGAAAATGGGTGTAAAAATTGGGGTTTTCACCTTTTTTGGTTTATTATTTTCAATAATGAACCATTGGAATCGAGCAAGAAAAAAAAAATGCTTACCCCCCCCTCAAAATTTGATGGTTTACGTTTCAAGGGATGTAGAATCCAAAACTGCAATAAAAATATTTCCGTCTGTCCGCCGTACGGGCCACTTTTCTTAGTTACCATGAAACAAAATTGATGAAATTCGGGTTATAGGTTCCGTTCGGGGTCTAGTTGGTCCTCGAAGCTCGACGTTACTGTCAGTCATCTCTAAGGGGTTCAAAATAGGGGTTGAAATGTTCAGAACGCCGTATCTCAAAAACTTTCGATGGAAGGGTTTGGTTTTTTTTACGATATTAAATTTGTCTTGAGCTAAACAATTTTTTGAGACCACCTGGAGCACTGTACGTCCAGCCGTTCGTGTGCACCAAAAAGCTTCGTCAACACGATCGTGAATCAAACGGTATAAATCCGGCCAGGATTTCATCACTAAGGAGCACCTGATTATAATCAAGGATGGCTGTATGAAGTCGAGTTGTTTGTTCTGCGATATTATTTCATTTGACAAGTGATGGACTACCTATTGGATTTTGTTGGTAGGTACTTGTGAAACTTGAACAAACGTTGAAGTATTATTGATGGATAAATTATTACACAACGGCAAATTATTACACAACGGTAAATTATTACACCACGGTAAATTATTAAACAACGGCTCATCAACCAAGAAGGGGCTGGATTTTGTTGATAGGTACTTTCGCAACTTGAACAACCGTTGAAGTATTATTGATGGGCAAATTATTACACAACTGCAAATTATTACACAACGCTAAATCATTACACAAAGGTAAATTATTACAACATGGTAAATTATTACACAATGGCTCATCTACCAAGAAGGGGCTGGATTTTGTTGATAGGTACTTTCGCAACTTGAACAACCGTTGAAGTATTATTGATGGATAAATTATTACACAACGGCAAATTATTACACAACGGTAAATTATTACACCACGGTAAATTATTAAACAACGGCTCATCTACCAAGAAGGGGCTGGATTTTGTTGATAGGTACTTTCGCAACTTGAACAACCGTTGAAGTATTATTGATGGGCAAATTATTACACAACTGCAAATTATTACACAACGCTAAATCATTACACAAAGGTAAATTATTACACCATGGTAAATTATTACACAATGGCTCATCTACCAAGAAGGGGCTGGATTTTGTTGATAGGTACTTTCGCAACTTGAACAACCGTTGAAGTATTATTGATGGACAAATTATTACACAACTGCAAATTATTACACAACGCTAAATCATTACACAAAGGTAAATTATTACACCATGGTAAATTATTACACAATGGCTCATCTACCAAGAAGGGGCTGGATTTTGTTGATAGGTACTTTCGCAACTTGAACAACCGTTGAAGTATTATTGATGGACAAATTATTACACAACGGTTCATTATGCTATCTCCGTAGAAGGGGAGCCTATACAGGTAAATTATTACACAACCGTTTAGGTAGGTACCTAGTAACGAGTACGGGGTTAGGTACTAACCTACGGAGGGTCCGCGATCTACATGTGTGTAGAATAGTACATATGTTATATACAAGGGTTATCTATACAGAGAGCTGTGATCTGTAACAGGAGGGTATTCTGTGCAAAAGAATAAACCGTTGTGCAGGGATTTGCAGCGTTTTTTTAGGGTTTTAGCGAAAATGAGCTTGTGCGGTATCGTTTTCCATGTTTTTTAGGGCGAGAAGACCGAAAATTTTTGCTGAGCGAATACATAAGTGTATTATTAACAGAGTAATAAACCAAAAGTTGGTAGAAAAATGAAATGATATTTCTCTCGAACAATCTATACAATGGGCAGATAGGTATGGACTTTTTAATATTTAATTATAATAGCAAGAAAATAACATAATTACAGTGAGCGAATTTTCAAACTGACCGTTTCAATAGACCCTAAATAATCAAACATTTTTGGTGAATTTTGAGACATCGTCAAATTTTCACGTTGCCAAGGTTAGATTAATCAGGGCAAATCTACGGAATGTCACCGAACGGAGGTAAGGAACAAATTTTCAAAAATCCATGTAGGCAGGCACTAAAAATAACATTCTGAACAACTCTTGTAGAAGATGAATTTGATTTCTAAACAGTGGGATAGGTATGCTATGAGGTAGGAGACTGTGCCAACACAACTGTTGATCAATTTCACGAGGGCCAGTGGCTGAGAAGTACAAAACTTGAATGGCATAACGAAGGATAATGAGTAGCTTATATCTAATTCATTCTAGTTATACTCAAACGCTAATTATTATTTACCAAGCGATTATGGCAACATTCTATCCTAACGCCAGTTCATGGAATGATGGAACACAGAACAAGAAATGGTACGAAATATGAGACGCTGGAGTGGTTGCACTAGGCACATGAATCTCAAGACTCCGGTTTCAAAATTAGTCATACTTACATAATGTGGTATGTACAAGTAGGTAGTACTAAACTTATGCCCTTGACCTTCTATCACTTGCGATAACTACAACAACCTACAATACCTTAGTTGATCTTCAATTCGTGTAACTAATCCCTTGAGGCCAGTCTATACGCAACAGTGTCTGAGCTCAAAGAAAACGGTGCGAGGATGTTCTCAAGTGAATTGACACAAATCAGGGCACGAATCATGTTAGGTGGAACGAATTGCTTGTGAACCGTAAACTAGATCACCTACCACAGCCGCTAGCATTTTCACTACGGAAAGCAGCTGAAGTGGTGAGAAGGCTTTCAGTGAATTGCACTGACAAAGAGGTGTGTCTTGCGAGAATTCCATACAGTAAACATGACGGAAAAACTAGAGGAAATTAGCAAAAACTAGGTACGTCAACAAATGCAACGAGAGAACTTACGGGTTTCATTTGGCGATTCACTCGGTTGTTGAGGAAACGATGGAGAATAATTTGCACTATTCGGAGAGTTCATTAACTTGAGAACGAATACATGAAAATTAACAAACGTGAATTAAAACTCAAATCAACACAGCGCTGCAGGGGATTCAAAAGATTTGAAGACTACAATGACATCAAGGTTTTCGTTGTAGAAGGTTGACTCGTTTAGTATGAAGCAACAGACCAATGTTTGCTAAGAGTTTTTAGATCTTTTCAGATCTATAAAAGCAACATACACACCTGGTGTCATGGATACTATACACGATTTGTGACCATCCATGCCCGGCGCCCTCCCACTTCGGTTGTTTTTCGTTTTTGTGTTTTTCAATTTTGAGTTTGTGAAGTAATTTACCTACCTGTGAATTAAACATGCAATGTTTTATAATAATTGCGTTTAACTGTGCGCGTTCTAAAACTTGCAGTTTACTACTATCAGCATGGTGATGCAAGGGTTGGTGGGACACGACCTGCCCGCCTCAAGCGCTTGAAACGATCGACGTTGATAAGATTTTGTAACGTCGATTTGTTTTAAAACTCAATGGTGATTAAATAGAAAGTTCAGCAGTGATCGACGGTCCGCAATGAAGTGCCTAATCCCGAGTCAAAACGCCAAAATCATCGCTCGAGCTGTGAACTCGCTGGCCAAAATAGGAGACGAGGTAGGTACGTCCAGCTAACTAAAACCAAGTTCCCACACATTTTTCATTTATGAAAACACATACCTGCTTAAGTTTGGATACGATTAATACACCTTCATTTATTCACATTATAGCGCTTTATTTTGCTACGGTTTTCGCCTTTATTCAAGACATCACCAGGCTCGTACAAAATAATATAGGGAATAAAAAATAATAGTTGTTTGTACTGTCTTTCTTCTACAGTATCACGAGGTCATATAGTGGAAAAATTATTTAATAAAAGACCCACCAGCACATAATGATGGAAACTATACTCTTGACATGATACCACGATGACATTCTACCGCCCGATTTAAGAAAAAAAATGCAAATTATCACACAACGGTTTATATTATTTTCACGTATAGATACCACGTTTTCCTATATTAAGATAACTGTTTTCTGTGGTCAGTACCTACCTCCTTGGTTCACAAAACAGCCCTACCTAAATCGAGTACTGGAGTCAGCCATAGAAAAGAATGGTTGTATCAAGAATATTCTATCGTTAATTATTTTTCGTCATCAAGCATACCGTATGTTCAAATTGAAAAAATACCTGTCAACAAAATCCAAAATAGCCATCATTCTTCATACGAAATTATTTCATTTTTAGAATTAAGGTTCCCACACACCGGGCAATAACATTGTTGAAAACATTGTTATTAACATTTTTCAGTATGGTTTCGTTCACACCGAACGCAACATTGTTGGTAACAATGTTATCAACATCGGGCGAAGGAATTGTTATTAACATTGTTACGGCACACGAAAAATGTTGACAACAATTCTTCCCCCAAAATGTTACTAGAAACATTGTTGGCAACATTTTCAATAACAAAGTTATTTTTTCCGTCAACATTGTTAGTAACATTGTTGTCAACACTGATTTTTGTTATCGATCCAGGAGCGATAACAAACTGGGGTTTCTGAGCAACATTTTTTTTTAAACAGTTTCTCGAGAACTCTAAGAGGACTAGGGACATCGTTTTGGTCTCGTTTTGTTGCAAATTTACTCATCTTCATAAACTTATGGAGTAGCTATCCTCATAAAATGGTTTCTTCATGGCAAAAAATTGCAAAAACTGGAAAAAGTCCGAAAATTTCCTTGTTCTTTCAGTATGTATTCAAATATTTTCCCAAGGTTTCCCGAGGTCAAAAACTTGGATTACTTATTACTAACCAATAGGAAAGACAAATCGAACCACCAAAAACGATTTTGGAATCGGTTTCACAATCGGTGGTCTGAAATCGATTGCACCGATAATGTTTCCGATTTTATTCGATTTTTTCAGCCGTCAGTAAAATGTTAACAAATTTTTATAAATTTGTTAAAGTATATCTTGGTAGGTACCTACATCGAATCAAAGAGGACGTTTTTTTCAAGGACAATTTCACTCGATTTTTCCGATTGTATAAGATTTTTTAAGATTTTAACAAAAAAATGAACCAAATAAACGAAAATTTTAAAAATATATTGTGGTAGGTAGGTACCTACATCGAATCAAAAAGGACGTTTTTTCACGGATGATATCACTTGATTTTGAACATTAACACTTGATTTTGAACACTCTCGATGTCGCAATAAATCTTCCTCAGCTCGAAATTCTTCACGTCGATAGTGTGAAACTATCGATATGTCGATAGTCCTATCGACTATCGGTTTTCCCTACTCCCTACTGTGAGTCAGTGACGACGAAGGACGAAGGCCATTTTGTTGATGTGCTGTAGCCTGTAGAGTAAGGAAGTTGGAATACCATCATAATGAATTGGGAAAAAGATGAAGTGATCAAGTTGATAGAGGAGTAATTCAGCCATGGTCAATTGAGAACTGGAATACTTGTGAAAACCTAAATGTTATTGCTTTGGATGTTACCAACATTGTTAGAAAACTAGACCCAAGAAAAACAGATGGAAGAATTGTTGGCAACAAAAAAGTTGACAACATTGTTGCCAACAATGTTGGTAACAAATTTTCTAGATCATCTCTTTTTGTTACTAACATTTTTGTTACTAACATTTTTGTTAGTAACAATGTTATGTTAGTAACATTTGGTGTGTATGGGCCTTTATGGTACTTTTGTGACTCGAACAAACGTTATGCTTCATGAATAACAAATAATTAGTTATTGAATCCTGCTAATTTTTATGAAAACTGTAATTCCCGGGCCGGCTCCAATGCTCGATTTACGGCTTTCCTGAGGTTTGGTATTGACCTCAGAAAACGGTGGTCTACGCAGAAGGGGCATCTGCACAGGTACATAATAAACCGTTGTGTAATAATTTGCAGTTTTTTAATTCCATTTTCGGATTCTCCATACCTTGAAACGGTAACCATATCATTTTGAGGGGGGTTAAAATCTGTTTTTCATGCTCGATTCCCAAGGTTCATTATCGAAAATAAACCAAATGGGTTACGTGGTTGCTTTAATAGGTAATTTTCGATAATTTTCAGGTATTTATCGAATGTTCAGACGATGGAATCGTTTTTCGATCCGTCAACATCGCTCAGTCCGCCTTCGCAGAGTACAGGATGTACCGCAGCTTTTTCTCAACTTACATTTTCGACGTCGACGACGAGCAGGATACGGGGTGCAAAGTGGCGATGAAATCGTTTCTGAGCGTCTTCAAAAATCCCCACTCGATGGACAAGCAGGTCGGTGCTTCGCCTTGTATTTGATGAAAGCATAGTGTAGGTACTTAATTGAACGTTGGGAAGAGATAAAATTCAACTATCAAGTAGATGCTAAGTACAGTTGAATACTCAAAATTATTTATTTCAAGTATCAATAACTAACTAATTTATGTACAGTATGGGTAGGGGTATGCAGATTTTCAAAGTCAAACTGGTTTACTGCCCTTATCTATTTGACAGGTCGAGAGCTGCGAAATCAAAATACGGCCTTCTGGGAACGTTGTGGTTTTTCTAATCAGGTATACAAACTCCTACGTCAGAAAATACTATTTGCCCATCCTGGAGAACGAGAGGCTCGAAGCCAATATCCCGGATGATGCTCCAAACGGGCTCACGGTGTCATCCAAATTTCTTTCGTCCATCGTTAAAAATTTCCGTTATTCTGAAGATGAGGTACGTATCTAACCATATGCACGCTATAATTTGACGGGGTTTTTGTGTTCAACATAGCACTGTTGATGAAATTATGCTCAGTCTTCGAAAAATATCGTAATTTCGTCATTCTGGGGGGATTTTGACTAGGTGGAGATGACGAGGTGTTGAGAAAGACCTTACTAGTTGGATCCAACTGACTATTCAGGACATTCTCAGCACGATAATTTCATCGTGGTTGTTAGCAAGGCACTGAATTAATATCTCAGTATAAGCTTTAAAATACCACAGGGACCATTCATACAGGATTATCCATACAGTTTGGCGTAATGCTTAGGCAGCAATTGGCCCTATGTGGCCCTAAGTTCTGGGCTTGGCAAAAGAGGAATGATTGGCAGTGAGTAGGTGCTTGGATGGTTACAAAATACATCCAGCATAGTCATCTAACTTGATTAATGGGGAGTTCTCGTCAAACATTTAAAATAAACAAAAATTATTCAAAACTCTTGGAAAAAATGGTAGTTCCAACTATTTTTCAAAAATAAGCGTTAGTTTTTAAATGAGGGTGGTTGAAAGCAAAATTGCGGCAAAAAATGACGTATCAGGTCTATTGACATCTGACTGGCTGTTGGCCCTCAGAGGCGAAGGTTCTCGATGCTGCCAACAACCCACATTAGAAAAAATGGTAAACCCTCCTGGCAGTCTTCAAGAACCGTTGCTGTGACATCGCGTGAACCTCCTCTCGGTCTGGTTTTGAGAACTTTCTTAAATTTATTTATAAATTTGTGGTTTCGTCTGTCCAACCGTTGAGTAGTGTACATAGTTTAGAGTGATACGCTCCAAGCAGTATCTAAATTGAGCTAGAACTACTCAGCAGTGGGGTCTGTGAACGTATTTATTTTATTGTATTTTATTATTTCAAATGAAAGTGGATTCTGTCCTGAAAATTTGGCACCATTCGCACTGTCCTACGGTAGGTAATTCTTTTTCTATGATTTTTTCAAAGATTCCATAGGTTCCTACGTCATTGCACCTCTCTCGCCTGGGTGGGACCGGCCTGCCCACAGTGATGTAGGAACCTCTGGAAACTTCGAAAAATCATGGAAAAAGAACTACTTATCATATGATAGTGTTGTTGGTGTCAGAGTTCTCAGAATGGAATCTCGTTTACTACAAAATAATATAAAACGCCTTTGTGACCCATGCACACATACGTCAGCTTTAATAGAAATCTGAAATGCCCAGCGGCCTTATCAGGCGGAGTAAGCCGGTTCCTGTGAGATCACCGAAGTTAAGATAACCCGAGAGTGGTTAGTACTTGGATGGGTGACCTCCATGAGTCTGGGGAGTAGCCAAGTGAAGAGCTAAATGATCGGAACGAATTCTGATCCTCTCATTGGAGGACAGCTGATCCGAATGTATGTTAGTGAATTAGAATGTATGTTGTGTGAATGTGATTAGTCTTAGGTTGTGGGGCCGGTGCACTGGCCGGCCAGGGCCACTGTGGTGGTTGGGCCGGGCCGGGCATTCAAGCCCCGACCAGCAACCTTGAGGCTGCTGTAGCCCCTTTCATTTTCACTCTCCCCAGTACCATGATCTGGTTGATGTTACCCAATGTAACAGTAAATTGCGTGACGCCTACCTTAAATGTAGAAATTTTTTTTGACCATTGTCATACAATTTGTTTGTGACGGCAAATAAAAATATCTCTCTCTCTCTCTCTCTATCTCTCTCCGTGACGCTGGCAGAGCAGTTGGAGCCCAGCCCGAATGGCTGCTTACTTTACTTTCTTTAAAGAAATAATGTAAACTGCTTTTGTGACCCATGCGTACCCCAAACGCACATGGGTCACAACAGCAGTTTACATTATTTTTTTAATACGTCATTTCTTGAGGGAACTCAGAAATTCATATTTCACACTCGTTTTCTCCCTAGACTTTCCGACATAAACACCTCACTAAGTGGTCAGTAAGTGTTAGTTTTCGTTACTGAACAAAATTTGTCCAAAAAAGGAGAATTTTTAACGCACGAAAATTGTCTGTTAACCTAATCCATTGAAGAAAATTTAAAAAAATTGTTATACAGGTTGCAGATATAGCTATACTCTCGCTATCATCTGTTTTTTGCATATCATTGTTCATTTCAGGTGACGCTTACTGTTGAAAAAGAGAAAACTTTCATCAAGAATCACCTCGAACTCAGAAGAGACGAGAATTTCATGAGGACAGAACTATGTTTTCATCCAACGGAATTCGAAAACTATTCCGTCTCCAACCCGACGTCAGTCACGTTTTGTTTCAAAGAGCTGAGAGCCGTTTTGGCCTTTGCCGAGCCATCAGGCCTGCCCATCGTCTCCAAGTTCAGCACCCCGGGTCGACCGATACTTTTCAAAGTGGAAAACCATCCGGCGTACGAGGCCAGTTACGTTGTATCGACGCTCAACTCAAACAACGCCAATGT
Organism: Leptopterna dolabrata; assembly: GCA_954871275.1. NCBI lineage: Eukaryota > Metazoa > Arthropoda > Insecta > Hemiptera > Miridae > Leptopterna > Leptopterna dolabrata. The sequence goes on along the minus strand of OX940989.1, from coordinate 9,029,809 downwards.
GGAGTCGAGCTTGGTTGGGAGTCAAAGGTGAGTTGGCGACATTTGTCGCTAGCTGTTCATCACTTCATTACAAAAAATTTGGTTCGCAGTTCAATTTTTCAGTGAACTGAGTTGGGTTCATGAGGTCATCCGACCTCATGAATGTTGCTTAGCCATGCAACATTAGCAACATTCTGGCATGAATGCCAGACAACAGGATGAATGTTGCTTAGCAATATGCAGCCGCGTATTGCTGGGCAACACATTTCCTGGAGTATTGACTGGAAGTTGCTCAGCAGTATATGGCATATTCGTGGGAGTGTCGTTTCTAGTTTATGGGACGCCTTGAGAATAGGTTTTCTTTGAATAGGTACCTGCATTGTACCGAAATTTGGATAAGATGAGGCTGTTTTTGGTCGTGCTACATACCTGGAGTGGCTGCTCCCGCTCAAGGTTAGGTATATAGCTCTACGTTTTTTGTTATGTGGTTGCATGATAATGGGGAAATTTGTCAAAATTTTGTTTTGGAAAATGTATTCCGAACTCTTGGAAAAATGATAGTTTGTACTCAAAATAAGCATCATTTTTTTTAAATGAGGGAGATTAAAAGTAAAAATGTGGCTACAAAAAAAGACGTATCTGATGTATTGACATCTGATTGGCCGTTGGCCCAAGGAGGCGGAGCAACGCTTCAGAGGTGAAGGTTCTCATTGCTGCCAACACATCAGAAATGGCAAACCGTCCAGAGGGCAACACTCCAAACAGAAGTCAGTTTGTTCCAGTCAGAAGAGGGCAACACTCAGAGCCGAGAAAATCCATTTCAGACCATCGTGAGTCTAAATCCGAGAAGAGAAAAAAAACCATAGGTTTATGTCTGTGTGTGTGTGCGTGCGAGACAGAATCTCATGTGCGCTGCCCAGGTCGCAGTTCTCAACTTATTTGGGAGGTTCCTTTTTTGTTTGATGCAGAGAACCGTCTAGTTGTGCCGTACCTCGCCAGAATTTCGAAATTTCAACAAGGGGGAAAAGGAGGTTAACACGGGAAAAAGCGTGGGTTTTTTTTTGCTAAATCTTGTGTGCGCCACCCAGGACTCAATTCTCAATTGATTCATGTGGGGTTTTTTTTGGTGCATAAAACTGTCTAGTTGTGCACTGTGTCGCCGGAATTTCGTCACTTATTTCTGTAGGGCCGTGGGGGAGAGAACGCAGGATTTTCTGCGTGTAGTGTCCTCTGCCCGTATTCTCAACCGATTTGGGTGGTTGTTTATTAGTTTGATTCAGAAGTCATTGTGGTTGTGCACTAGAGAAACTGGCTTAAAGATCCAAACGATCTGCAGTGACTGGGAGTGATCTCTACAGGACCATAAGGGACGTGAATTGCAGTACGGGATGTTTTAATTTGTTTATACATTTACAGTTCCATCCATCCATCCATTGGGGTTCTGTACATCGTTTAGAGTGATGCACTAGCGCTGTAAATGGAAATGAGTTGAACTACTCGGCGATTTACCTGATATGTAATTTCTAGCAGGAACTCAGAAATTCAAATTTCTCACTTGTTTTGGACGTAAAAAAACCTCAATATGTGGTCAATAAGTGTTAATTTCCGTCATTTAACAGAACCTTGCAAAAAAAAGGGAGAATTCGTTACAAAAGTTGCCCGTTAGAGTTGAAATGACCTAAATTTAAAATTTTTCATCTCCAAGGCTTCAACAAATACCTATTCACGTGCCTATTTCTTGAAAACGCAAACTTCTAGTGACATCTGTTTCAGTTTCATTGAAATTGTTATCACAGATCTTCATTGGGAAGTTTGAGGAACAATAGTCCTCGCTCCACTACGGCCCACAGAGGATCGGACGTCTTTGACTTCGCAAGCGACCACAGAGAGGGAAGGATCGAGCAGCAGATGTCGATGGAAGTCGATCCTCCAGCTGAATTTCGGTATGTAGCATCAGCGTTCAGCTGAAACTTAACAAGCCCGTGAAATAGCCATCCGTATCAATAGTCTCTGAAATCAATTTCCGACAGTGTTACTGATAATCCAAATAAGTTGGAGATGGCAGCTGTTGCTAACACTGCCACCTACTTCTTCGTTGATTCGGTAGCAGAATACTACCAAATCAACTGCTATAGGTAATATAGTACTCCCTGTATCTCTTGGTAGTCTACAATGGCCTTGTATATATCTACAATAAATTCATAAACTGATGCTGTTCAATTTCTACTTCATGCATGATTCTACTCCTCTTATCATCATAACCCAACTGCTGGTGGTGTTTCTTGCTTCTGACTTTGTTTTTACTTTTGGTACATAACACATTTACTTCAGGTATTGTTATGCATTTGCATATTACGCTTTTACCATCTCACTTCATCTTTTGAGGCAGTCTGATTGTTACCTGATGCAACTTTGTTGCTTCTGCCATTTTCTTCCCAGCCAGTATTTTATTCTGCTGCTAAGCTATTTACTGTCCTTTGTGACTGGATATGGAAATCCCGTCGAATTTTATATTGGATCCGGCTCTTTCCTGATATTTTGGACAGGTGGCTGATAGGGCGGTCTATTCGTGAAAACGAATCGTAAGCTTCTGGAAGCATTGCTCCAGGAGGCAGCTGTCACGCTGCCTCCCTACCTTTCTGGAGTGGTGAGGGGGATACTACGCTGTATGGGGGGGGGGGGGGGGTACCTCCTCATCCATTAAACCTTTTAACATTGTAGATGCTGCTAACTGCTGTTTGTCGGGTGACTGATTTATAAGAATGGTACGTACTGCTTTACTCTGAATTGCCCCAGTAGGTTTTTAGTTGATGCTGTACCTTGCTACAACAGAACGCTTTATTGTTTAGCTTGCATTTCCATAGTAGCTGATGTTGCTATATACTGGTTGTTAGTTGATGCATCAAGCTGTCTAGTTCCATTTTGCACATGCAGAATAATGATTGTTGGATGTTAGCACGTACTTCTTGAGCTTTATGCTGGCATTGCTACAAAGGAGTCTCTAAGCTGCCTCTGATTCTAAACTACTGTGTTGCTGATGGCGATATTCATAACATTGTTTAGCTTATTGATAGGTACTTTATTGATGCTACCGTCTGCTCGTTGGGTTGTCACTGGTGCCCTCATCTCTAGTGCTGTTCCCCTCAACAGTCACTGTAGTGATTTCTCTTTATCATATCCACAGGACAAGGACAACCTCTAGTGGCCAGCTGATGAGAGCTCCCCAGACCATGGCGGAGGTTGAAATTCTCGACGCTGGTCCGTCGATGCCTCTCCCTCCCAGAATCGACGAAACCACACCTGACAGCGAAGTTCACTCGTCGTATGGGTCTAGCAGCGAGATTTTCAATAACGCGAGCCCCGTAACTCTGTCTCCGGGTCCCAGCATCCCCTCTATACCCCCAACCACTGCAGACCCTCCAGATCCCCAAGGCCTCCGGTTAATGAAACTCGTTTTTGCCCGTTGCTACAACAAAAACAAGAACTTGCTAGATGACATGAAAGATCACGATGTCATCTTGGCCAACGATTCTGATCCTGACCAATTGTAATTGTCATCTCATCACTATCCCACGTTCCCTGCTCAACGATTTATTTCGTTATACATTTCTGTTGTACTTCCTATCAACCAATGAACACCTTTTGTCCTAATTGAAGTTTTGCTGCTATCAAACCCTTGACTCCTATACGATCTATACCTATATTTCCAGCTATACCCCCCGACGCTCTACTCTCATTGCGCAAGGTGAAGCGTTTTGGGGCGAAAACCACTTTCTAACGTCTTCTTCTGTGAGAATGGTATCCACATTTGATTCTGCAGGGTTGGTTTGAGGAAATGATCTTCAGTCAAGGTGCCCCACGCTGTTTCCAAAAGCAATGATCAGAAGTTTTAACTGATTTTATTCGAGTAGGTGTGTACCTACAGAAAACTGTACATAATGAGTCCAATGTTATACAATACTGAAAGCAATGCGAAGGAATCTGCCATAAAGTGCAAGACCACAGATAGGAAGATTCATTATGTAAGACACCCTATATCAGAAAGGAGTTCCAAACCTTTAAAAATGTTCCTAAATGGGATTTTTTTCCAAATCGCAACCATGCAGTTGCCCCAGCTATCCGGGGTGAGTGCGTGTTTGCATTTTTTAAATGTATAACTTTTGTCATAAGATTTGAATAACAGTAATTATACAAAAAACGCAATAATAATTATACAACCAAAAAATGTAACATGAAAACTTGAATTCAAAATTTTTTTTGCATTCCAATTTAGCTTTTAAAATCACTTCTTAAAATTTAAATCTTTAAATTATTTAAATGTTGGCATAATTTGGAATTTTTCGGCATACGGTGTAACCATTTTTGGCTAATTGCAAATGTATTAAACAACGTGTCAGTCAATAATTGATCAATTAATTATAAAAACTAATCATCATAATAAATACGCGCCATGTTAGGGGCGTTGTCCAAGCGGGCTAGAGCATCCCATGTTTTATATTCCCGCTTGGGATAAAAGTTCACGGCGTAAAAAAAAGTTCATTTGTAAAAAAATGAAAATAATTTTTTATACAACCGTTTGAAAAAATGGCGCGCGATGACGACCCACTTGCTCTAGTGCATTGAAAATCTATAGAAAGTAGAAAACAAACATGCCGTTGTAATTTTCGTAACGTTAAAGCTTGTAATGAGGAGTACCTACCGAGTACCCGTGACTTTATTTTTTTAATAAAATTATGTTTCATTCTAAGAGTTTTGATACCAACCGCAATCTCCTACGATGAAAATTTCTTTTTCTAAGAGCTTTCGAAGTTTCAGCAACAAGTGACGTCACACTGGGCAAGGGGGTCCCGCCCAGGAAGGAGGGATGCAATGACGTCACTTGTTGCCGAAACTTTGAAAGCTCATAGAAAAGTTATTGTTCATCATCGAAGGAGAGTGTGGTTGGTCTCAAAATTCTGAGAATGGGACCTACTTTAATTTAAAAATGAGAAATATGAATATGAATAGAAGTCATGGGTACTCCTCATTGCACTTGGAAGTGACTTGCCAGCTTGTCTTCAACTGAAAATCAACATCGAGTTTGAATTACTCTCAATTTCAGAATTTCTATTTCAGCTGATTACATTTGTTCAATTGGGTATGTGCATGTGCCACAAAGGCGGTTTAGATATTATTTTTTAATGACACTAGATTCCATCCTGACAACTTTTTCTATGATTTTTCAATGTTTCAACCAATTCTGACGTCACAGATGGTGGGGGGGGGGGGGATCCAGCCCAGGCGAGAGGGGTGCAATGACGTCAGAATTTGTGGAAAATGAAACATTGTAGAAAAAGAACTACCTAGTACCTACTTATTGTAAACACCGGTTGTTGTCAAAATTCTCAGGACGGAATCTCAGCAAAAAATAAATAAATAAATATGTGCACATACCCCATTAGAAAATGATAAATTGAAATACGCTGGAGTGAGCTGAACAGAAGATATTGCTAGGAAACGCTCCTATCCACCTCCCATTACATAGCAAGGTAACTCTATTAATGTAAATTTTTTTAACAGTTCATGCTGAGAGTGGAGAGTTTTTCTGTCAGTTGTTCCGTTGTGCTGTAAGGAAATTGGGCAGGAGACAAGGGTACAAATTAGTTTGCATTTCCGTCATTAAAATCTGAAAGTATTCAAACGGCAGGTTTCTCCACTCTTCATCACAACGCATGACCCGGTTAAGGTGAAATTTGAGGTACTGGGCGCTCGCTCCGGTCAACCAACCGAGATGGAGGTCGTGAGAGCACCTGGCGGCATCCAGAACGTTGGACGGGTCCAGTTCCCAGACGACGGCTTGCTCTACATACAAGACGAGGTCCCACAGACGTAGTTCGCAGGCCGCTTCCAGCAAGTGGAGATTTATCCAGTCTCTGTGAGGGAGTAGACCAGAGTTGATGTACTTGGCGATGGTTCTGCCAGTGATTTCGGACACGTGTGGGATCTTGATCACATCTTCCAACGCATGAGAGCGGCATCTCTCCATAGTGGTAGATCGGTCGACTAAAACTGGTTTTGAGCTTTCGCTGAAAAACAAAGAAATGGCGTCGTTTGTGGGCGGTGCTGGCTCTGGGAGAGACGAATCCTGCTCGATCACCCATCCTGTCACGGTCGTTGTAGTCACATCAGGCAGTCTGTCATTGGTCCCGTAGGCTTGGAGTTGGAATCTCAAGCAGGTCAGTTCTGGATCTGACCATCTGTGTATTTCCACCCTCCGGTGCCCTAAAGTTGGGTGCGCTTCCCCCAGAGGCCATGAAAACAAGTATTCGTTACCCTCATTACAGTCCCCATCACCGTCCTTGCTTACTGACGCCTTGCAGTATATTACTACTCCATCTGGCAATGTAACTGGATATAGCGACACAACCCAAAAAGATCCAATGTGAGAGAAAACCACAATAAAATTCAATATCGTCCCCCGGAATGACAGTCTAACACCTGCTGGCCGGTACCACCCCGTTACATTCCCCAACATCCACATTTGTTTGAAACGCCGATTGTCATGTCGAGTGATCCTCACAGAGCCTTGCAGTTCTTCCAGTCTATTTCGAGCTCTGCTGTAAAAATCTAGCAGCAGCTCATTCATCAGCTCCTTATTGCCAGGTAAGACTGTTACCCATGATTCTGACGCTGCTGTTCTGCTGAACTTCGACCACATCATGCATCGAGCGTCTCTCTTAAGGGTAGTTCTGTTGAAGGAATCCGCTATTTGATGCACCTCTACGGCATTATGGGGAGTCAGTTTGTCGGAAAGCACTTGGTCCAGGCCGCTCATCAATGACGAGGTTTGATATTTATCTGCACAGACCAACAACTGGGTCGCTTCTTGAATTGTCATTGTCTCGTCGATATCACCCGTGTACATGTACTGTAAAAACAGCGCAAATACTTCAGGCGTGACGTCATCTATGACCACCACTCCGCTTTGCACTTCCGACATATTGCTCCGGAACATGGCTTCGAATACCGGGCTGTGACAGGATAAAACGAGCTTGTGAGTTCGATAAGTGACGTTTCCAACTTGAAAAGTGACATCAGTGAGGAACCCCGAGTTCCTGAACTCATCCAATCGAGACAACGGTACGAGACAATTGATTTTTACCTTGTTTTCAGAAAGGCCGAGTGAAACTCCACTCGCACTCATTTTGCCGTCTGATTCAACTACTTACCAAAGCTATTCAGCCACGAAGTATTTTGAATTGGTATAGCTAAATCAACATACGCGTACGCAGATCAATTTCATGACACCTGATCCAGGAGAAAAATGATAGAGAAACTTCATTTGCACATCCGAAAAATACGATTCTATTTTGTACAGCCAACTTCCCGGTTCCCGCTTGTTTATCCTTATCAATGCAACTGTGATAACGTTGTTGTTTTAACTGACTTGGCACACAACTGTTTGTACCTACGTGCTGCGTGGTTGAAGAGGTGAAGTTATGAGGTTAAGAGCTAAAGTGGTTGGCAGAATCTTGGATGTACCTAATCTCCAAATCCTAACTACCCTGGAGGTCAGAAACAGAGCACCGAAGACTTGAAAATTTCTGGTAAAAAGACTTCAGATTCAGATTAATTTTATTGGTTTGTTCATGGGTTGACCTGACCTTTTACCTCACTCTGAAAACGAAATATTTCGCTAGGTACTCAACTCAATTTTTGTATCTAGGTTAACATTTTTCCACCTCGAGACCTCGCAACAACTATCTTTCCTCAATTAACTTCTCTGTGGGATGCAGTGATACTATAATATTTATAGTAGAGGGTTAAATTTTGAAGACCTCGCTGTAAGATAAAGAGCGGTAGGTACCTACCACGATTTTCATGTTTGTTATTAAATGAGAATATTTGACCTATTTAATGAGGATAAGTGGTCGGCAAATAAAATTAACTAAGTAGGTACTACTTGTCGGTAGGGCTTTGTTCTCAGTCATAGACCTAGCGAGGAAAAAACAAACAATGAAAATCCATATTATTATTCATTCATTCAGCCACAAAGGTCATTTCCAAGCCTTCAGCAGCCACAATATTCAGTCATAGTAGCATTCGCTGTTCTGTTGGAGCTATTGTAATGGGATGACCCCGATGCCGAACTCCTTCTTTTCCGTCTCCGCACACCATTGCTGCAGCACGTTGATCAACTTGGTGGCTCTAACAACCTGTAGGAGAACTCGTTTGAATATACAGTGCTGACAATATCACCATAATTTGCTGAGGTCTCACAAATTCTCACTGGAAAAGACTATTCAAATAGCTAGAAATGCATCAAAATTTAGTTCTTATCATAAAAATTGTTTGAAATCGTTATGTTTCGAAAAATTAACGAAAACTGGGGAGCCGTGTCATTTGATGGGTACAACAAACAACGGGGAATGTTCATCAGAAATTTTTTTGTGAAAAATATTCAGAACTCTTGGAAAACCGGTAGTTTGAAGCCTGTTTTCAAAAATAATTGATATTTTTTAATGATGGTGATAAAAGTGGAAAAAAATGAAGTATCAGGTCCATTGACATCTGATCTGCTGTCGGCCCAAGGAGGCGGAGCAAAGACCAGCGGCCATTGTTCTCACTGCTGCCAACAGCCCAACATTAGAACGTTTGCTATGACTTTTCGTGAACCCTATTGAACAGAATTTGGCCAAAAAACTTGGAAAATAGTAACCCATGAAAATTGCCCATTATTTGCATTTTTTCAATTTTAGAGGACTAGATAATAATATACTGAATAATATCCTAATTATTCAGGTGCCATCTCAAAATTGTGGGGGGATTGTGTTCCTCTATGCTCTTTTTCTCAAGGAGTAATCTTATCACCCTAATAACTAAAATGCAAAACTTGGAACCAAAGTTTTTCTCGATTTCTGAGCATTTCTAATGTTGGTGAAGCAAGGTTTTGTGAAAATGAGCCACAATATCGGTTGTTGCTGTACACATAGGTACCTACTGTTCCGAATTGTGTCTCAACATTCGCCTGGCTTCTACGAATGGGTTGTTCTGACTGGAACCGTTCCAGTGGTGGATCAGATTCTGGCAGACTACTTACTGCATTAAATTCCTTGACTTAACTCAATTAACGAAGATTCCTATGATTTCTATGCGGATTTCCAATATAAGTACTATGCACTGTCGAGCTTTTCATGCTCGGAGTCGGTAAGAGCCACCAATAGCAAACGGACCATGCATAGCTACCTCCTCTCCCTACAACTGAGTCGCCTAGAATCAAAGGGCATCCCATCCACTCACACAAAACCCAGAAACTGTGAAAAACCGAGAAACTGTTTCAGTTTATATATTTTTTTTAAACTCACAGATTCCCTATTGGGCCAATGTTGCCAGTTGAAGTGAAAAAGTACAGCGATATCAACCGAATAATAGAAAAAAGGATAAAAGTAGGTTGGATAGGTGACACTGACTCTCAAATCTTGATTTGTATTATTTTGACTCCAAACCAAAAGGGCGGGTCACGCTTTAATGTGGAAAGTTGTGTGATAGTATAACCACGCAGATGAACATACTTACCTAACTTGTTTTAATAATTTATTAAATAGGTAGATATTATGTTATTTTTTTTAAACTTTTTACCATCACTTAAGATTTTTAGGTTCGCTCATTCAAGAATAGGTACATCAAACACAATACAACCAGAAAACAGGTCAAACAACACTGAGAATGGCAGTATATTAGATCTGCCATCAGAAATTCTCTACAGAAGAAGGTACTACTTGCATGTAGAGTAGGTTGGAGACAAGAGATTTTGAGACGTTCTTTTTCCATGTTTCTGGTTGCAGAACTTTCCTGACTTTTCCTCTCGGTACAGAATTTTCAGGAATTTCCATTTGTAATGATCGCCACTCTCGCGCGTATCTATATCTAACTAAAAACTTGAAAAGCAAAATCACAGAGAACGCCAACGTCCATGTTGCTATTTCAGCAGTTTCAAAACTGTTCACCCTAATTTTAAAATTCAAAAAAGTACATTTCGTTCAGATTAATGGATATAACATCAAAATAACTCGAAAATATTAACAGAGCTGGCAATTAAGGGTTCCAATCTGATCACAAGGCCACTTGGAGCCAAAGCTCCAAGTGGCCAGGGCACACTTTGATTCCTGCCCTCGTTTTTTGCCGACTTCAAGGCCGTTTGTCTAAGGTAAGGAATACATGTTGGTAACAAACGCCTGCACTATCGAATTTGCCGTGAAGTGTCCAAAAAGAAACCGTCATTATCCCATTTTTTTTCTCAGAAAGTGGATAGGACGCGTTTTGGTTCTGGCCGACTCAGTTACCACCTGTAATTTGGACATCAACTGCAATATCAGCCCTGCTGCTGTACAAACCTTTTGGTGTCGGTCTCTCAACCTCCCAACTGTCTCAGGTTCCATCGAAAGACCATTTATTCGACTCTGTAGATATTGTACCTTTTTGTTGGCTTGCTTCACCTCAAGCTCCGTCTGGTACTGCCTCATTTTCTTTTTCTTGTACTCTTCCGTTTTGGCGAGAATCACAAATCTAAAAACGCAAAACTTTCCTACCAGTATTATGTAGGGGTTGATAGAAGACTACACTTTCTCATCCTCTTATCATTATAACTCTGCAACAGATTAGCACGTTGGCCTCGACCAGCAGTGTTTGGGGAGGTGCGCTGGCTCTCTCTCCGCCACCCCTGTCTCCTGACGTCACTGAAGACGATTAGTATGTTATAGTGGCTCTTCCTTGTATTGTTCTGTAAAATCTGTTGTAAAATAGTTCTTATTGTATGACGATGTTTGCTCTACTTACGCATTGTAAGTGCTATGGCAAATGAAGATTTGACTGATTGATTGATTAGCATCTGTATTGCTCGCCCTTACCGTTGTACCTCCCAGGGGCCATATTGACCATATCTCCTAGGAACACTATTTTTCCATGTCAGATATCCTTTGGCAAAATATCATTGTTGGGACCGTAGGAGCAAAAGCCGTATGCATTATTTTTGGCACTTTCCTGGGAAACTTTTCAGTTTTGATCAGTGAATATTTATGTATCCCCACAAATGGGGTATTCCGGTCTATTTTTTTTAATTTTTTTTTTCGAAGTACCTTGCCTAGGGTTAACGAAAATCGAGTCCATTCGCCGGGGAATTGTTCGTATAAAATTAGGAAGACAAATGAAAACCGGAAATTTGAAAAAAAGCCGGGCATACAGTGGGCGTGTGACGTAGGCGTAGGAGAGCCTAAAGGCCGGTATGGATATTTGAATATCGCAGGGAAGCATCCATGCAGGCCTCTTTTTTTTGTCCTTGGCTGACATTTCAACCCCAATACGCACAAAATACTGAACGGGTAAAGATAAAACAGAAAAATAAACAGCAAAACGAGGTTGTACGATAAAGTGAGCTCTCATGTGAAACATGGATACTAGTGGTATAGCGTCCATCCATGTCGCTGACCTCGGTCGTGACGTAGACGTAGGAGCCGCGCCCACTTTCGAATTCCCTTTTGTTTCTTTTGCATTATCTTTCACCCTATACGAATGAATGACGTTTTCACGCACGCTACATACTTTTTATATTCCCTTCAGCTGAAAACTGCCAACCAACATCCTATTTTCAGACCCACTGGAATACCCCATTAAGACAGTGAACTCTGAATGAAACTTACCTACTCTGAATAGAACTGCTGAACCCAAACTGAAAACAAGGGCATTACTTACTCAACCCTCACTTACCTCTCAACATCAGAAACCTTTGGTGCTTCGTTCAAATCCTCCTGAACATTAACTAATTTCTTATGTTGAATCATGTAAGACTCCTTGTGAGCATTTTTCTTCCTCACTGACAGATCCCTCTGTTTCATCAGATTCCTGTTCTCCCGCACTTTCGCATCAAGTTCTTCCCTGGAATGTTTTTCGTGGAAATATAGTTAGCAGTTAAGGGGGACAGTGTGTTGAGCTTTCCTGGGATCAAGCCAGCAGATTTGCAGTATACCTAGCGTGTATAAGCTTTAGTGTGTAAGTGGCATTAAGCTTTTTCAGCTGAGTAATGTCCTCGTCGACTGTGGCATTCCTTCTGTGTGCATTGTTGTACTGGAGCCGCTGCAAAGCCAAGTCGCCCCAGTCCGTCTTTTTCTCCAAATGCTCCAGATGTCTCACTGTTTTCGTCAGCTCAATGATTTGGCAAGTGAGTGTCCTCTGGTGGGCCAGCATCAGATTTTTCGTTTTCAAATCGTTAGCCAAGAAACTTTTCATTGTTCTGCAAGATATGTCCTGTTTTATCGTTTGAAAATATTTTTGTATACCTAGGTGTAAATCAGCCCTGTATTTTGGTTTAATCCAGCTTCAGGAAACTTGCATGTGTACAAAAAATCCCCACTATCCTTAGCTAAATGTTTCATTTAGATTGGTCGGTGATAATAGAGAATACGGAAGGCCTGGCAATGAGGGGACAGCTTGGAGGATTGGTATTGCCGAAACTTGCAAGTCTACCCAAAGAAACTTACTTGAATAGAACATCTGAAAATCGTCGTTGGGAGGGCAACCTTTTTTCAACCGGAGTCTCCTTGATTTTCTGAATTGCGACCAGCTCTTTACAGTATTCAGTCTTCTCAGCAAACTCCCTCAGAACTGTTTGCTTCCTTGCAGATAGTTCTCTAAGCGTCTTCATTGTTTCGTGGTGTTGTGCCACGTTAAGAAGGACCAAGCTGTTTATCACGGAATAGAGCTGTACTTTCAACTAAGCAACTAACGAGCTGTATAGGCTGATGTGGCCTTTGGCTCTCCTAACTACCAATATCCATAGGTCCCAGTCCATGGCCTTTGTCTGCAGCAAATTGATCAAGGTGTGTTTAAAACAGATTGGGCTCTGCACATTGTCCTCTACTGTACTCGTTGTCAGCCCATTGCCCACCATATCATGTTGTTGCCACCACTTAGACAATTTGCAGGCAGTGAGAGGTGGAGTGCAAAGGACTGGCAGTGAGGTGGCAGCGGAGTGGGGGGATGGGCGGCCAACTGGAAGACGGGAGAAGGCAGGTCTCAATCTGTGTGCTACACCACCTCATTTATTTCAAGAATGAATTGCTGACAGTGCATCCACCAACCTGTCTATCGCGTTGTTCACAAGCTCCTGCCTTCGCTCATAACAAAACCACTTCCTCCACCCTGATTCTTCCCCATCGTCGCTCTCCTCGTCACTGTCAAGCTCTTTGAGAAACGTCCTCACTATCTCTTTCTTCATTTGGTAAATCCTTTTTGTAAGATCCCGCTTCTCATCTGCCCGTTTCACGGCCTCCTCGATTGGCATGAATCGGTATTGTGGGGGTTTCACACCATAGAAATGGTTGGACGTAAGCGGCTCGAATGATATGACTTCTGTTGGTGGAGTGTACATGTAGCGCGGGAGTTCGTGCACAGATACTGACACAGATTCCATGGTATCGGTGTCCACAATGGAAGAACTTATGGATTGGGATGGCTAGAAAATCGAAGGAGCAATAATGATCTACATTGGTTTAAATGAATCTTCATTTTGATGCCTATAGGATTGAGTCTTACATTTTTGTTTTGGCACTCCCCCTCCACATACTCTGCTCACTAATAATTCCAAATGGTCCTACATGACTTGAGCTTCAGTGTTTTGGTCATATGCATACACAAACTTATTTTCTTCATAACATCAGTTCTAAGGTGGGAATATGGAGAGATGTAACAGTATAGTTCACCCTGATCTGCGAATGGGCCCTGTTGGTGTACACCGCATTTCACTGTTTGTTTGTAAGGCTTAAGTTATTCAGTAATACTAGATGTGTATTCATAATATCAAAGTATTCTTACTGTTCCTTTATCCGAGGAAATGTTTATAGAATCAGTGTTATCCTTATTAGATACTGACGCTGTTTCAGGCTTGAATACATGCAGACGGTAAAGCGAATCGCTGAGTATCTGTCCCCAAGTCGGTTGCATTTTTTCATTACAATCCACCATATGGTAGTTGACAGTTATGTGTAGCTTGTTCATGAATATCTCCAAAGCGGTGTTCTCGAGCTGTACAAGGTTATTCTGCTGAATCACTTGTGCGGTCTTGCGTATTATGTAGTGTGGCGTCAGATCTTGCTTTAGCTTGATCTTCTCTGGTACTGTCGCCAAATTGTCCAGCTGGTAAATCAAATCGGCAAATGCCTCCAGTTCATCAGGTGACTCAGATTTTGGCGGACTGAAAGATTAGATCAGATTAATTTCAGGTATTTCAGGGGGGAAGAGGATCGTACCTCCTCCACCGTACCCAGACCTAGGCTTACTGTGCAGAGTATTGCCCTGCGAGCCAGCCTAATGACTCTGGGAGCTGTCTACGGTCTCTAAGAGACTAATGATTCCTACTGCTAGGTTGTTTACCAACACAAGTTCCTCTGGTGCCAAGGACCTGAAGATTCTGAATTGTCAAGCTTCCAGTGTTGGGTACTTGAAAAGGAGATGAAACGCCGTTTCATCCTCTTCCCCTCATAGTCGCCTGTGTAGGCCCCAATTCTGCTCAGATGTTTATGGAAGCACCCATGCCCAGTCAGCATCCCCACAAAGAGCCCCATTTTCCTCCTTGGTTGCTCCAATACTGCTGAGAGTGCTGAACCCCTCCTCCCCCAGTTTTTGATCTGGGGCTATCCCAATAGCGTTCTTTCCTTACCCATTCCCCCAAGGAGCTTCTGACCAAAAATTTAGCAATACCCAAGACTGGCTCTGACCCCACAAGGTAGGGGCCCCATGTCTTGTGAGCTTATCTGCCTGTTCGTTACTTTCCTATGTACCCTGGGACCCACATCAAAGTAGGGCTGGAAGATTCAAATCACGAGCCTGGCATGTGGATCAATATTCCACAGATGGCAGATTTTGCTCACAGTTCTACTGTTGTAATGATTGGCGATTTCACTGTCATCACCAGCTTCAGCATGTAGGTGCGTAGGTACCTTAACTCTCTAGTACCGTCCTTGGAGGACGCAAAGTAGAAAAGAATAAGTTTATTTACAAATAATTCAATTGCAGTCAAATACTCAAGTATATGCCTAGTTTACAGGTTATTGTACGTCGCCACATTAATGTTGCCTAACTATAGGCTTGGCCTAGGTAGGTAAGCTTTGAACAAACCCATGGTTATTCCAGTATCTACCTAAGATCAGCCAGCATGAGTGGGTGATGGGGCATGTCTTAGGACAGGTCAGGGAGTCGATAGAATTATCACCAGAGACAGGGAAGTAGCGCAACACCAGCACCCTGATAGCCGCTATAAAGGTCACTTATGCACATGTAGGTGCATCCGCAGTTCGCATTCGAATCTCTTTAAATCCTGGTCAATTCTAGCCGCATCCAGGACGGTTTAGAACCTTAAGGACTACTGTTCTCGAGTTTGATTGGTGGTATAGTGATAGGTGGTGCTAACCTGAAAGGCGACTCATCAGGAATCTCAGTGACAGAAGATCCAAGCTTCCCAAAATTTTCCTCCTCCTCCACATCATCTGCTTCCTCCTCATCGACTGTACTCGTATCTTTCATGTGACCAGCTATGTACGAATCTCGAGTCTATCAATCAATGGAAAACTTCTGAACATGAAGTAAATAAAGTATTTCCTTGGAGGAAATTTTGATTACTTAATTCAATATTCACGATTCGAACTAGGGGACCTAATCAGTTCACCTTCTCGATTTTGGTAGATGATGCTGTAGCTTTTCTATCCGAGAGATATTTTGCCAGCACTCTGGAAGTTGTGGTTTCCTTCCTTTGGATCATCGAACCTTTGATAGAACCTGATGTCGTCTGCTGCACAATTTCTTCTTCTGCCCTGTCCTGTATTAGCGGATCGTGAAAAACCATAAGTATTCACTGATTTCTGGAATGCTGATATATTGATGATGTTTACTATGATTCTTGAATACCTTCAAAACAGCGATGCTTAAACCGGTTTCTATTTCCTTAACTTTAGCCAGCATGATCTTGGCCACAGTTAGCAAGTATTGGACGAGCCAGCGGGATGCTCCTTGCAAGTCTTCGGGGATCTCGGTCTTGTCCAGATACGTGCAGAGTGGCCCTCGGAATTTGTACGACGACATGAACTCCGCTTCGGCATCGGGATGCATGTGTTCTTCTATTTCTGGCTGAGGCATACCCTCCCATATCCTGTATATGGGGGATGGGACTCTGTCCAGGTCTTTGGAAACCCGTTCTGTTAATGAATTTGCATACACATGAGGCAACAGAGCACGTCATTCCCCATGATGACAAAACAATTAAAAAAAAAAAAAATCAGCTACGTACCTCCACTGTCTTGAGAAGTTCTTTCATCCATGTTTTCGGGATCTAGTTTCCTTTTACCCAATGCTTTGACTTCAGGCGAGAAAAACATAGAAAGTACATCGTGATCAGTGTCCTCCTCAAACTCTCCTATTTGAATTGTTACTGTGCTTGTTATCAGCTGTGCCATCTCACGATCACCCACACCCTGAAGATCAAAGCTAAAATATTTTAGCTGCGGATTACAACACCCTCCATACATCACATAAATTTATTGTCGGGTCCTACCAGTCCTCTTTTTCCATTTCTTGCTGAGCTCTGTACTTACTATTTCTCTAGGACTAAAATAAACGATGATTTTACCTGCTGGATATACTCAAGAAGTTCGTCCGCTTCCCGAGCCAATACGTTTGAGTATTCTTCAATTGCCTCCATCAGCTTCTTGAGGCTCACCTTCGCGATGAAATACATATACATGGGAAACATGTTTGCGTTTAAATGAAACCCCTATGAAGTTATATGGGGCCCTTAGTTTTTTTGTTTGTTTTTTCTCCTAACAGGTAGGTAATGATAGTTTGGAACAGTAAACAGTTGTCTGTAGTAACTGCCAGACTCCAAAGCAAGGTCAAGGAAACAAGAATTCAATTTCTTCTGGAGTTATCTCAACAGTTTGTCTGAAAATACTAATGACATTTCAGCATTGCAGTTACCCTATCTATTAATGTTCTGGCCAGTCTCAGCCACTACTGCCACTGCCGGATATTCAGCTGCTTCAAAGCTTTGTCGCCTGCAGGCCGAGCAACTGCCAATATATCCTGTGCAGAACTTTCGTTGTATGACTAATTCAAATTTCAGTCTTTGAAATAAGGAAAAACAACTGTTATGGTGTCTCTGACGATCCTTGCCATGTGGGCTTTGGTCTCAGGGCGCCATCAGGAGCCCGTAGATCAATTTCTAGATCAGCCTCTAACAATACACACATGAAGTAGATACCCGCTTATCTACATGTGAACTAAACTTCATCAACTCTTATTCGAACAGAGACTTTTGGAACACAACTTGTTGGATACTACTTTGCATTTCTTTATTTTTTGGATTTAGGCCGCTTTTTGGCGCTACCTTTCTTTTTGGTGCTTCCTTTCTTTTTGGCGCTTCCTTTCTTTTTGGCACTCCCTTTCTTTTTGGCACTCCTTTTCTTCCTGCTGCTTGACTTCTTCTTGGAGCTGGACCTCTTTGACGAAGAGCGCTTCTTATTTGACGACCTCTTCTTAGTTGCGGAACTGGCTTTCTGTGACCGTTTGGACGACCCATGGGAATTCGAAGAACCTTTGGAGCGTTTGGAGATAGAGTGCAGAACTGTTGTCAGCATCGCTGAGTTCGGATTCACCACAAATACGTTCCTGAAACCAGTTTGATTCGAATTCAGAATTAGCTCTTCAAGATCCATCACAGGGTAGAAAAGGGTTTTAGTAAAGAGGCGGAGATTGAGGCATTCAAGCATTCTCCAGTTTCAATATTGCTGTACCTACGAGTAGGTGCGACTCAAGTAACATGGGAACGGAACCTGGTTTGTTTTATGTAGATAGGTACAGGTCAACTGGTTACTCTTGAATGGTCTGGGACATACCTACAGGTCGACCGGTTACTCAAGAATGTTCTGGGTGGGGCCAGGAGGTGTTTTTCCCCCTGGCCCCACCCAGAACATTCGTGAGTAACCGGTCGACCTGTAGGTATGTCCTTTGGCAAGGCATAACCTAATACCTATTAATGATGGATTGTATCACGGCGGCTTCAGAGAAAGCCGCGGCAGTAGATAATTGGCCACATCGCACTTCAGGCCGGCCACGAACACCATCCACCAATATAAGCCTATAGGTGGATTATAGGTTTGTTTATTTCCGGATTTCGGTAGTTTATCTATAGATCTTCTTGCGAAAATTATTTTCAACAATAATATTGTTAACAAAGTTATTGTTTTTGATGATAACAAAATGCTAGAAAATTGTGTCGTGCCAGGCTGCAAAAGTAATTACGTAAGTACAAAAGAATATGTGACTTCGTTTCGTTGTCCCAAGGATGAAGAGAAGAAGTTGGATTCGTGCGATTCCTCCTTACTAATTATGAACCAAAACCAAGGTGGTTTGCATATAACATTTTTCCAAAAATGATTTAGGTACAGTAGATAAGTAGGTACCTTCAACAGGTAAAATAGAAACAATAGCCCTTACAAAACCTAAAGATACGTACGTACCTGCAGCGCTATCCATCATTCAACTACAGTGATAGTATGATAATAGAATAGTCTATGACATTCTTCATTGAATGTTACTAACATTTTAATCTCTCAAGTGTTCGAGGATATGTTTTTGAAGACTCCTAACCAAAAGGACACTGTAACATTTGTCTCAGAGAGATTTGGCTATTCATTTATATTGTTTATTTCATGTGTACTAATATTGATATAGCTATTTATGGCATTTTTCACCAATGTTGGCCTCAAAAACTCGAATTAGGACCATGTTTTACAAACGATCTTGGATCATTGAACTATCCTGATTCTCCAGTTCGTACTACCTCCTGCGTTATTATACAAATTTCTGGTCATTACAGCCATTTTCACAGGTTTCTGACCCATAAATATTGAATTTTTAGAGGTAAAACTTCGTTAGAACCTCAATACTTCACTCAGTGGTGAAAATCAACTTCATATTTGGCCATCTCACCCTACAAAAAAAAAAAAACAAAAAAAAACTGGAAAACTATACTTAGGTACCTCAAAAATATCTAGTTTTGCAGCCATTTTTCACCCAATACCCCTGGATGTTTTCCGATCGGGCTGCCGAGATAGGGGACACAACTAGGTCCCGATGGAGCCTGTGTTGCGAAACAACGTTTTTTTAGACTCTGCATTTTTGGAATCTACCCACCTTGAAACGTAAAAGAAAGTTTTGAGGGGGTGTTCCAAAAAAATTTCCGAACCGAATACATTTAGGTATTATTCAGAGAAACCAAAATGACAGTCACAAGTTGAAGAAGTTCCTGAAGTAGAAGACTATAAGCAAACTATAATTATGCGTGTTCCATTTCTCTTTTTCCAAATCATCTTGTTTATTCCTTTTTGTTGTTCTAGGTATTAGTTAAATACCTTTCTTCAGTTCTTCAATTAGTTCAATGCTTTCTTTGAAATAAAGCATTATTCAGAAGACGGTTGTTTTCATTACTGATACGTACTTGTAATGTATAATAATAAAATAACTGAAGGATTCATTTTGTTTTTGTTCTTCCCGTGATCTTTACACGTTCAACCGTGGGGCTGATGCGCCAAGATGATACGGGAAGGCGGACCAATGAGCTTCAAGCATTCTCTACACGTATACGCGTAGATCTTCCCGTGAATGAGAAGTAGCTGTTCCCGTGTACTCGAAGAACTACACGTTACGGGAAGAGCATGCTTCAAGCTCATTGGTCCGTCTTCCCGTATCACCATTTCCACGGTTCACCATGTAAAGATGACGGGAAGTACAAAAACTGTATATTCATGGATCTGAAAGAACGCAGTGGTTATGAGACAGGCTTGAACCAAGAAGCTATTACAGCGTTGCCAAATATTGCGCCGCGGCCTTCTCTAAAGCCGGCCATGATTGCATTCCCAAAAATTCTGAGGAAAAAGTCCTGATTTTCTATATAGGAAATATTTAGTACCTGCTGTTGTAGTCCTGTATTTCCCTCTTCTGGAGGATCATAGGATTTTCATGTCTGTCCTTCAGATCCCTGAAGACACTCAACTGTAGAATCGAAAGATGCAGTTATAAAAAATATTTTGTAAATTAGGGTGTCTTCCTTGGACTGTATTTTTCACAGCAGTACGCAGTAGCCTACTGAATATAGTAAGATGCATGTTACCTGTGCCTCACTAATGTAACGCATTTCTCTCGATATGATGAAGGTAACTCCGTGTACTGCTTTGTATTTCATGAAACCCAAGTATACAATGTAGTCGTCGGTTATCGGCTCAAAAAGCTCACAAAGAGGAACAGGAGTTAGATCCTTGGTGCTGTACGCGTATGTTACTTCTTTTATATTGTCCGTGATTAATTGGATTTCCTCGTTGTCATCTTCATGTATCTGGAGTCCAGTTACAAAATACAGTAGGTAGTTAGTCCTTAGTACTGTCTGGATAGCCTACGCAGACTGGAAATACACCATGGTTATGGCTGGTCCATGTAATTGTGTGAATTCTTTAATTTAAATGTATTTCAACACGTACTCTGTAAATGTAACAGAAAATTACTATCCCATCCTCCTCTTTTTTCGCATCTTCCAAAGATCCTGATGACACCTTGTAGAAGACCAAGTGCAGCTCGAAAGGTAGGCTGTAACATGTCAATAACGTGTTCTCAAGTAGGTGCCTTCCTATGTAGTGTTGAGTGTATTTAATTTAACCCCCCCCCCCTTAAAAATTTAAACGCCAAAAAAAATCCTCGGCCACAAAAAGAATTGATATCCATTTTACCCGCCAAAATATCTGTGCTTCGCACCTGACTCTTGTTCATATAGAAACCTATTCCTTCCCCGTCTGTTGGATATGTGCACATATAGAAATCTGTTCCTTCCCCCCGAACCTTGAAATTTCTTTCAACGCTGTCGGGCGGGGGCTTTTTGCCTGCCGGGCTTGTCGTCGTTGGCACTGTTGTCACTTCTGCTTTACCTAGCATTTTAAAGCCTACTCGCTGGTGAAACAAATGTTGCTGCCCGCATTACATCTTGTGACCATTGGCACATCTGCATGTCTTAAGTACAGCAAGTTGTGCCACTTGAGAGAACCCTCCTGCTCTATGAATATACCTACTTACTAGATGTGGGTATTCCCATTACTGGACTACTCTTGAAGAACCAACTCCACCAACTGAACTACTCCTCGACTTAGTTCATTTCACTGAACGTTCGTTCACTAGGACCACAGAGTCCCAGTGCCTGGAGATGGATTTAGGAAGGGGGAAATAAAGAACTATCGTTCTGTGCATTATGAACTAAGAACTAAAGAACTAGTGACTCACACGGCGACTGAGTTAGTTCTTGTAGTTCATAGGAACGGAGGGTACTACGTGAGGAGTTGATAGTATTCACTGATCGATAGTTCCTTTAGTTCATTAAGAGTGTTTGTTGTGTGATTGGAAATGAGAAGGAACTGGAATGAACTATTGTAACTCAAAAGAAGTAGGTACTGCTTTCAAGGATTGAACTAACTGAACATGAGTCCCTGAAATGAACTACTCTTACCCATTCCTACTACTACTTACACATTCCACATTATTCGTATGGGATATGCGCATGTAGTCATTTTACTTTTATTTTTTTAATTTTAAATTTGGCTGCTGGGTTTACATTGAAGCGTAATTGACAAAAACCGTGTAAAACGCAAAGGCTGTAAAGGCTTGCATAAAGCGCGTAAACACGTCAAACCGTTCACTTGGACAACACTAGTTACGGCCGTAAAGCACGTAAACGTCAAGATATAGCATTTGGTCTTGGACACACTGGTCTGGCGTAAAGAGCTAAACCTGATCAGCCAATCAAATTCAATTACGCGTTTGCATGTTTCTGCACCTTGTCCGCACCGCATCATGTCCGTGTGTTGGACAACACACGGATGGAAAGTTACACAAAGGAAGTTTACCAGTAAGTCCCCCACCTTTCTGTACCAACACCTCCTTTCCATGCCCGCACCTTATCCGACTAGTTCAGTTTAGTTTTTTGTGGACACTGTACGGATCAGGATTTCCTTTCCTCATTTTCTCCATTAATTTCAGTTCCAGCTGGTTGAATGTGTACATCAACATTCTAAAATATTCGTAAAACTTTGTCTAATTTGCGCATCAGATGAGGCAGCAGTGAGACAAAGTCCCCTTCAAGCCATCATTTCTTCCAACCACTGTGAACCCACATTCTTCTTTGGGGACGAGTTGCCTCCAGCCCTCGTCTTCTTGGTCTATGCGAGTGCCAAAATACCCAAATCACTGAAAAATTCCTGAAAATATCTGCGTCTTGGAGGGCAAATGAATGAATACTGAGCCGGAACCATATGCGCGGCCAACGCTCGGAACTGTGTGGCCTCCCACCTCCGTCACCGACCCTCGGCCATGACGCGGAGAGGGCTCCGTACGGGCGCACTGCGATAAGTGTGTCCCAGCCTTTACGTCGATTACACATCAATGTGAACTCAGCTTAACAGTCCCCAATTTTTTTCGAGGACTGTTGATCCTGCACATACGCACTCGATGCTTCTACCTTCAGCTTATCAGGAAAGGTTACAGTGCTTCAGGTTACCTATCCGTTTGGAATCATTGTGTGTTCGTACAGACACAGTTCTGGATTCAGTCCTGGACGGTTCTATCCCTTCATTTTCTGAAAGCAGTTCTGCCTGAACAAATCTATTGTGACTATGCAGTGTTACCAACCTCATGCCTTCAATTTCATGATCACTCCCACCCAGGCTGTTTTCACCCCAATGAAAATGAGCCTGCGCAAATTCATACTTGGTAGCCAGCGGCCCTTTGCTCACATTGGGTAGTTTCCCTTCTGGCCAGGTGCCTGTCAGAACAACTAAAGAAAAATGAAAATTAATTATAAAGAAACTGTTTTGTAATTAAATTGATTGAGAAAAACTTTGAACGTGCCTTAAATTGGTTTCTTTCACTGTTACAAAATTGATAATAAACTTATTTCTCACTATTATAAGCAGTGTTCTTGAGCATGAGAGACAGGGGTATTTCATCGTAATTAACATATTCAATAGACGTGGTGCGGATTTTAATGAAACTCTCCCACGACAGGTCTATGGGAGACTCGCCCTCGACTTCATGCAAATATTCGACTATGGTTTCAGAGATGATCTCCGGAAGTACTGGCTCACCTGCAACCCGGTCGCTGTATGTTGAAATAAGTCAACTTGTTGAACCAGACAGTTTGTGGGTAGGTTAGAAATTCTATCATGAGAAAATCAATTGTTCTTACGGGTACAGAGTTTCAAATAAATAAATAAATAAATACTACTGAAAAAACTGAACCATAATGCGCCGCAGGGTCAAATTTGATTTTTTAGGGGTCAACAATCGGTAAAAACGGCTAAAATCGCGAATAATAATTGATATAAAACCACTAAAAGTGGTATGGATGCGTGAGTTAAGACAGAAAATGACCATTTCAATGGTTTTTCACACAGAATAGAGGTCAAAAGTTAATATGAAGGGCTAAAATGCACTATAGACTAGGTACCTAGTCTGAAGCATAATAAAAGTTAAATAAATAAATTAAATAAAATCAGCATGACCTAATTCACGAGAGGTTGTGTGGGATATTGATTCACGATAGAAAGAGGGACTATTTCGATGATAAAAATATTGTTCCTTCTCAAAAAAGAATGGGCCAAATTTGACTTTGCAAGGGTCAGAAATCGGTAAAAATAGCTAAAATCACGGAAAAAAAGATATAATTTACGGAAAAGTGGAATGGTTTTTCATTACCAATCTTTTTACACAATACCATGAATATTTATTTGAAAATTCGCTCTTATAGCCATGCTGCATGAATAGAACTTTTTCCTTTTTTTTCCCCCCCAAGTTACAGGCACGCGTGTTAAACCGAGCATAACTCACTTACCTAGGTATCAGTCAAAATGGAATAATTTGCCTATTTTTGACTGCCGATTCCGACCAAATTGTTGAACCAAATTCCGTGTATGAGAATGTATTCGACGCACAATTTAATGCAGTTGAATTTGGGCGTGAGTGAAATCTCTGTTGCATCGTTTAGATAAGACAAAACTGGGGAAAATTCCTGTAAGTAAAATAAACTGAGGTTTATTGGATGCAAAAAAATTGTCTCGAGGTCACCCATGATAGCATTTTTGTTTTCTACATGTTTGTACCCATATTATACAAGATGAAAAATAAAAGCATCCAAACCACCTTTTGCATGATACAGTATGAGTATGTACCTCTACTGACTAGCCTACAGGTGCCAAAGTTACTAAAATGTAGGTAACCAAAAACTAAGAATTCAAATTTACCAACTTGTGTTTTTTGGAGGTTTCGCTGGTACTTTTGGCGATTTCGGAGATTTTCCAGTTTCGTGGTGTTTCTTATCCTTTTTCACCATCTTCTCTTCATTGTATAATAACAGGTTATACTCAAGTTACCCTACATCTACCTTGTCAAACTAATTATCTATAGCCGTTATTTATATTTAATATCGTTTCATTTGGTTACCACGTTCCTGATTTTCTTGGTAACCAACAAAAACTCCACTGGTGTAGTCAGATACAAAATGTACTTTGTTTTGTGTCGTGTTAACCTTATATACCACTCATGCACTAGTTATGATTTTCACCAATAAAGAGGGAGAAAAGCCGACCGACACACCTCCAGTGGTCATTCCGATGGGGCCTATAAATACGCCCAAATGCCTAGCTCGGATTCATTCATCCTAATTCTCTCGAACTTTGTCTTCTCACTCATCGAACCTCTTCCCTCCTTAAGAGCTTTCAACGAGGAGAAAACCAGGCGAAAGCATCCC
The DNA here is from genome assembly GCA_954871275.1 of Leptopterna dolabrata. NCBI lineage: Eukaryota > Metazoa > Arthropoda > Insecta > Hemiptera > Miridae > Leptopterna > Leptopterna dolabrata. Next base: position 9,004,968 of record OX940989.1, on the reverse strand, counting down.
ATCAAAATACTCTTCGAGGTGCAAACCGGACGGGTAGTTACCCAGGTATCCAACGAGGAGAAAACCGGGCGAAAGCATCCCATCAAAATACTCTTCGAGGTGCAAACCGGACGGATAGTTACCCAGGTATCCAACGAGGAGAAAACCGGGCGAAAGCATCCCATCAAAATACTCTTCGAGGTGCAAACCGGACGGGTAGTTACCCAGGTATCCAACGAGGTGAAAACCGGGCGGATGTCTCTCACCTTTAAAATATTCAACGAGGTGCAAACCAGACGAATATTTTACCTAAATTTCCGGAGGCGTATCCAAGGAGGAGAAAACCACGTGGATACAACTCCTCTCATATTCCTAAAGCTAGGTATCCACTTTCATCAAACTTCCGTACCATAACTCCGTAGCGTAACACCGTATCGTATCAAACGGGAAAAAAACGCCTGTATCATCACTGCGTTCCGTAACAATTCTGACCGATCCCTCATAAACCGTGAAAATGCCCTCATTGCAACAAGTGGCTGCTGCTTACATTTTTATTCACTGTTTAACAAAAGACCCGCAAACCACCTCATTGGTGGATGCTGAATGTTCGGTGGAACCGCGAATTGTACGGTGGGACCGGTCCCATGGCTGACATGATTGACTACATTGCGGTGACTACTTCACAAGCCTTGAATACACATTCAAGATATCCAAGCAGACCATAGGCAAGATCGTCGCCAATGTATGTCGAGTGATTGTGGATATGTTAATGGAAGATTACATGAAGGTAAGGTCTCGACTGATGTTACGATACGGGAGGGCGCCCGACCCCGTCTCCACCATCCGAATCTCGTATCGTATCATTCCTTTGTTGCGACGGGGGAAAACCGCCAACGGAGTGATCCGCCCCGAACCCGAACAGGTGCGTATCACGTTTTTAATTGATTTTTGATACGGAACGGTGTTACGATACGGAAGGTTGATACAAGTGGACACCTACCTTTACATACTCCACATCTTAACACACTCAAATCCAAAATCCTCATCAAATTTTACTAACCATAAAATTTTATATTTTAAACCAGAGCCATCACATTTTGCTGATGTAAATCAGTCAAACAGAACCTGCGATTGGTGTTATAGGTGCTATAAAAGGGGTTCATGTGTGGGCAGTTTTAGAAATAACTGCTCATCAAACGTCATTTTTGGGAAATTTCATTTTTATTGTCAGGAGCTAGTTAAGATTAAAAAAATATATAGGTGCTATATGGTCGTTATAAAATGCTATGTGACGAATGTTACAGAAATCTGCGTTTACGCCAGGCGATTTTTTTTCGAATAAAAATGATCTTATTTTGTCTGAAGCTCGATGAAAGCATTTCTTCCGTTGTTGTTATCACAATGGGGGAAAATCGTCATCCTTCATGACGAAACCGGTGGTTCTGTTGAGTTCAGAGTGGTCCACTCGGCTGTACAGATCTTGATCCACAACGTGACTGTTCCATGTGGAAGTAGAAGGTCCAGGATGCGGTCCAGGAGTCGGAGTCGGTTCTTCTTGCGATCGCCTCATTCTGACCTCAGGTCGAGGGACTAACCAGCTGTCGTCGTATTTGACCCCTTTGACGCTCTCCATGTCGCTTCTGACGTTCTCGCTCTGGATGTCCAAACATTCCCTTCTCATCATTTCCATGACATTACCGCGTCCGATGGGAGTCGAGATGTTGAGCGGCGTGTTCCACCGGGACGATGAGTTGCCGTGTGAACCAGGACGTACCACCTGTTCGAACGGTGCGGATGTCGAATTGCCAGCCCCGTCGGGGGTCTCTGCGTCAGCGAATTGTTCTAGGCTATTTGTTAACATGATTTACAACCCGAGGCACACACTTGTTTGCAATAGATCATATAATTTATGTATAACACATAGATCCTCTGATAAAGCCAGAATATTTTTTCAATGCAATTAAGTATGATTATGATTAGCTTTACGATCAGGGGGAGGGGATCAGGTGACTGATAGTGGTCTAATCATGGATGCTAAATCATAGGTGGTGGTGGTGTTCGCTTTTCTAGTGCCAGCGTGGAGCCATGTTGCACTGCGTTGGTGTTTTTTATTTATTTTTTAGATGTCCATATTATTTTTGTTCACAAAGTGGTATATCTCTTCAAAGGTTTCGATTCTGAAGTTATTCTTAAGCCGCGGTTACACTTGCGGTGTTGCGCCCAACACCGATTATTCGTCAGCCTCTTCCCGCAAGTGTAACCGAGGGACAAATGCCCGAATGCGCGCGAATATTGGTGCTCGGGGATGCTCGGTCAAAAGGCGGTTGGTACAAGTATGTTATAGCCCCGCCAATATCGATTGTATCGATTATCTCAAATACATCGATCCTTGTGGTATCGATGACGGCTCAATATGGCGTCCCGATGCCTACATCCCGGGTGCCGATATCAACTTTCAAAATGAATACGGGAGGACCATTGTAAGGACACCAAAAAATAAGAGTGACTATAACATACTTGTACCATCTATTCAGAAGTCCCAAACAACCTGCTCATTCACGGGATATTTTCTGGGATTGTGTATCCTTTTTGAGATGCGAGCGCCAGCGAGCATCCAGATCGCTTGACAATGCGAGCGGCGGAATGGGAACTAAACTTCTTGTACACCCACCGTCTTGTCTGACTGAACAATCGATACAATCGATATTGGCGGGGCTATAGCATACTTGTACCAGGCGGTTTTTTTGTCCCGAGTCAAAGGCGGCGAATATTCGCCAACTAGTGTATTCTTGCAGCACACACACATGCGGCCGAGTGTTTGCATTGCGAAACTGCGTTCATCGTCGCTTGCCCGAATACGCGTCGATCCTCGGGGTTGAGAGCCAACACTGCGTGTGTGTGCGGGGTGCGCGTCAAGATTCGGCAAACTCCGAGCATAGGGCGAGTATGGGCGAATAGTGGGTGTTGGGCCCAACACCGCAAGTGTAACCGCGGCTTTAAGGATGTCGTCAATGTTGTTTTCTTGGTATTTTCGGAGAAGGGCTCCTCTGTCGTCTTCGTACTTCGGGCATGAGTTCAGTAGGTGGTCAAGGTCTGGTCCAATTGGTGCATTGAGGGGGATTCGCCCCGTTCCCAACGATGTATCTGAAGTATGGCGTGTTTCCATGTCCAGTGAGTATCCTATTGAGGACTGTGAAGAATAGAATACTTTTAGTGATCCCTTTATACCATACGCTATAATTGTTTTGGGGAATAATATATTGCGTTTGCTGTCCAGCAGTGAGGAGTCTGAATTCTTTTTTTTTGTCGACTGACTTCCTTTGTAGCTGGTTCAAATTCAGCTTTGGCTTCCTCCACAAGGCGACTGGGATGTTGGAGGGAATTCCCTTTTCCACTGTGTGTTTGGCCAAGTGGTCACAGATGGAGTTTCTGGGGATATCCACGTGACCTGGTATCCACTGGAAGCAAATTTATTTATTATTCTTTCGTTGATATCCAGTGGCTAAATTTATTATAGGTTGCATTAGTGGAGGGGGGTTGTCCCCCATTTTTATGTTCTTCAGAAAAGATATAGCCGATTTGGAGTCTGTAAGTATTACTGCATTTTTTGACTGATCTGACATCTGAGTGGTCTTGAAATAGGTGCCGAATTGCTTTGTAAATGGCAAACAACTCTGCAGTGTAATTAGAGCACACAGGTAACCTTTGCCTGCTTTATGCTCGGCTTATACTAAATCATATGAGCTCATCATGGATCACAGTATCCACTAGTGAGACTCTTTGGTTGAATTTGGCTCTTTTGCCGAATGTTGAACTTCGGTTATTTATCTGTTGAATGGCTTGTCCAACTGTGAGCAACAGGTCTTGAAAAGTATCAAAACCAGAAACCAAGTTTTTCTGAAGGGTGGGGATGAGTTTCAGAACAGTCGCAGTTTGAGAACTCATCGGCTGGAACACCTTGGAAACACCAAAAAACTGCAATGATTTCAGGACCGATAAGTAGTTGAGTGGGTACCACGGAGAAGAAGGATCAGTTTAACGTGAATGTTTGAGAGAAATGAGATTTGGGAAGGTTCCAGGTGGATCGCTGAAGTTCTGTAGAAAACAACCCATACCTGATCGGGTGCAAAAAGTTACCAAACTTAGTTCCCGGACTGAGGTGGTTGGAACATTATCGATAAAACCTATAACAGTGAACAGGTTTAACACACGGGATGTGGTTGGAACACAGTTTCTGTGGGTTGTGTGCAGAACTCATTACAAAACTCGTGTCGGCTTGAACAAAGCTAATAGGTATGTTCCATCCACCAGAACTGGGTGTAAAAAGTTTCAAAACCAGAAGGTAAGTTTTTCTGAAGGGTGGGGATGAGTTTTAGAAATGTTTCAGTTCGAGAACTCGTTGGCTGGAACACCTTGAAGCACCAAACAACTGTGATGACTAGGGCCAAAAATAGCTGAGTAGGTAACCTACCACAGAGACTAAAGATCTGTTTAACATGGTGGTTGGGGGGAAATGAATTTTGGCATGGTTCCAGCGGGATTATCTTCAGTTCTGTTGAAAAAATTCATCCCCGATGGGGTGCAAAATGTTGTGAAACTCTGAGAACTCAGTTCTCAGACCTGACACAGTTAGAACACTTCTCCGAACTTTTCCATGAATTTGATAAATATAATTAAACGCACCGTTCTTCCCTATCCATGATGTAAACTCACACTCCTTGACCCCCAGTATATCACTGGAATTACCAGTGTCTCTGACCCCGTATGATCCTATTTACTTATGTTGTATGAAACATGGTTACATGCTCTAGAATGAGGAAGACCACAGGTGTTGCCAGAACGGGATTGAATGGGGAACCCCAATCGGCAGGCGGAAGCTCTAAAGTGGGGGAAGCCAAGGTGAGCATGGGAGTTACTTCTGTTATGCTATTTTGTGGTGCGCGATGACGGGCGGTAGGTCATTCCATAAACATGTACCATGCTAAAACAGTTTTCATCTTCAATAGGTAGGCATGTTGCAGCCACCAGAACTGGTTTTAAAAAGTTTCAGAACCAGAACCTTTGTTTTTCTGAAGGGTGGGGATGAGTTATAGAACTGCTTTAGTTAGAGAACTCGTTGGCTGGAACACCCTCGAAGCTTGCCAAACAACTGGGAAGACTTTTGGGGCAAAAAACAGCTGAGTAGGTACCATAGGGACAAAAGATCCGTGAACGCTGGGGGGGAAATGAGATTTTGGGAAGGTTCCAGCAGTTATCTTCATCAGTTCTGTTGGGGAACAAACCCCATCCCCGGTCCGGTGCTAAAAGTTAGGACTCAGTTCCCAGATCTGACGTGGTTGGAACGCTTTATCGATAAACCCTATAACAGTGAACCGTTTCAACACTCGATGTGGTAGGAACACAGTTTTTCTGCGCCGAACTCATTACAAAACTCTCGTCGGCTGGAACAAAAGGTTTGTTCCATCCGAGCGAGTTCAGTAGAACGTATTATGCGCAGATCGATCCGCGCATAAAACTGTGTTCCTACCGTGTCGGTTCCATGAACCCAAACTTCTACTTTCTACATCGACTGTACCGAACCGTGTTCCTTCCGCGTCAAGTGCAGAACAGTCCCGTACCGAGTGCGGCACTTTCCCACACTCACCGCGATCGAGTTTTTGAAGTGAACCCAAGAGGTAACAGTCTGTAACCTCCCCAAAATTCATTTGTTCTGTTGGTGCCGTGTCGTGACCGCCGTTACCATGACTTGTGCTCCAATTCAATTCTGAGAGCCAAAGAAGACTGAGAACCAAATTTGCGTTCCTACCGTCATATTTTCGAACTCGCACTCACTCGCACTCGTATCTGCACCTACCCCCACCCCATTTGGTTCCGTACTGGCGGGTGTCGCACTGATGAACTCGCACTGACGCGGATGGAACAAACCTAAAGCTAATAGACAGTTTTTGTACTTCCCGTCATCTTTACACGTTCAACCGTGGGAACGCTGATACGGGAAGATGGACCAATGAGCTTGAAGCATTCTCTTCTCGTAACATGTAGTTCTTCGCGTACATGGGTAGAGCTACTTCTTGTCGTACACGGGAAGAAGTACGCGTATACGTGTAGAAAATGCTTGAAGCTCATTGGTCCGTCTTCCCGTATCAGCGTTCCCACGGTTGAACGTGTAAAGATCACGGGAAGAACAAAAACAGTCTATTGAAACGACCTACCATAACGTGTGTCCCTATGTCCGACATGAGAAACGAGCAGTTCATAGTACAAGAAAGGTATCGTATTATCGTTATCACTCCAAGGTCAAACTTTATTTTTGTTGTGCATTCTGGTTCCACAATTTAAGATTTAACCCGGGCACGCATTTATCGTCGTCAACTTGGTTCATGATGTAAAATTCAAGACGCCGTCCCATTTTTCGGTAAGTAATGCAGTAGTAAATACTAATTTCGGTTCATAAGTCAAATTTTTTTCAACATCCATGAAAATTACCTGCGGATGTCTAACTAGTGTATCTAGTTTGTGGGTATCCCTGTCTGGTTGTACTTTACCTATTTGACCTGAGATTAATATTTCATAACATAGTTATTGGCAGAAAAATACGAGTTCAATCGATCAAGTTGACCTGATATTTTTATAGCTTAAATAACATCCATCTACCTATTATGTTTTTGCTTGTACCACAGGTCGACCACAAAATTACCTGCATGTGGTTTGAGTTGAGGGAGCATGCATCATGGGAACTCCAGGATCCATGGGTGATCTACCACCAAAATCGATCGGTAATAAATTTATTATTTTAAGAACGTACCTGTAACATGAATGTGAACCTCTAGTGTTAAGTCCTCGTCACTTGCGTTGCTGTCATTTGAGGATCTGTTTATCAATCTTCTTTACCTACATGAATTACAATTTAAACAGAAAATTATTACGTGAAATATCCCTCGTCCATTCACAATTTCTAAAATATTCATGTAGGTACCTACTGAACCAAATCATAGCTCATCCAGCCACTCTATACGCCCTTCATTTGGGGGTTCCCTCGTAACCCAAATAAATTCAACATACACCATAGAAATATTCAACTATAGTTAAGAACCTCTTGTAACAAAGTTATTAAATTATTATAGGAATACATTCGTACTAGAACTGATGAAGATCTCTCAGAGTGAATCCTCAAAAAATTCTCTTCACGACTGGATCTTCAAACATATTGAAGATTAATTAAAGATTAAAATTAGCTTTGTTCATTTAATTATGAAAAATATATAGGTACCTATATGTCGTAGGAAATACCTAATCGCTTATGTTTAGACTGAACATAAAAATAATTATTGTAAAAAGTTGTTTTTAATTGATCACTTTCTTGCTAAATTTTATTTCTTGTCCCTTGAAATAAACTAATACTGATGAATCGATATCAGTCTCAAACTGAGTTTCAAATACTCTTGGAGGTAGAAAAACTAAACTAGAAAATGCCTAAAGAGGTTTAGCCCAAGTGGGATTTGTGGAAAATTGTCAGGATGGAACTGGGTTCTGAAAATGAGGGGATAGAACCGTCCAAGGTAGAGTCCAGAACTGTGTCTGTCCGTACGGATAACATGGACCATTGTAACCTTCCACATAAGCTGAAGGTAGAAGCATCAAGTACGCATGTGCGGGATCAGCAGTCATCAACAAAATCTAGGACTGATAGAACTAGTCCCGAACGGTCCTGGACTGTCTGTCCAGACAGCCAACTCTCGATTGAGGACTAATTCTGGGTCTGTCTGCGAGGCTTGGATAGAATGATCCAGGACCGTCTGTCCGAACAAACCTGACGTGTGTCATTTCTTTTTTATCTTTGTTGCAGTGTAAAATTATCTTGAATAAATTTGAATTTTAGTAACCTAAACCTACTTCTTATATTTTGTTTGAGGTATTGTGTTTTGTAATTTTACCATATCCATACCGACTTGTCACTCTCAAGTACCACCTATGTAATTGAATCCAGGAATACAGGCAGATTATGAGCTGACTATAATATTTCATTGTTCCCCAGGAGTGATTTGTACCGGTGATTCGTTTGTTGCTACCCGTCCCATAGATGCAGTAGAACCGACTTGTCCAACCCGCCCTACAACGTCCGAGCATCAAATTCCCGATCGAAGTAAGTTCATCCAAGGCCTTCTTCTTCTTCGTCTTCATATCTTTAGTCAGTTTACTCAACCCTTCACTAATGGAATCCAAGCTGAAAAGGTTTATATTAAATATAAACCTTTTCAGCTTGGATTCCATTCAATTCAATTGGATTCAATTCTCATCAAATTTTGATGAGTGCTGTGCCAACAAATGCTACTAGCATAGCACCAGAGAAATTTCAGAGGTGTGGAGATTTGATAAAGCATCCATGAGTTACGTTGTCTCACACCCGTCAATGTTAGATTCTGCGACTCAAGACGAGCAAAAAGTGTCTTTTAGCAATATTGTTTTTTAGTCTTATTTCCCATATTTATTGAGGAATCTTCGGGATAGTGTGTCAAAAGACATATTAATGTACTGCTCTTACGGTTGTTTTAATTACAACTTGTTGTATGCCATTTTAGCCTGGGGTCATAGTTCATCGAGTAGTGAAGTTTTTGGGCTGCAGAGACGGTGTGTTCCTATAGTTGCCAGGTTGGGCTACTCCTTTGTTACTCGGGGTATATTCACTCTTCCTTGCATTTAAATCGGAGAATGTTTTAAAGTGCGCCATGTGCACTTGGCAATAAGCAAAAATGGCAAAAATTAATGAAGTACATCATCATTTTACTAGATGCAATAATAAAAATATGTACTGACCCAAAACAGGATCAAACGATGCAATAATGCCCACAGTTATTGGGCTAAAAAGTTGTACAATAAAATTCCTGCTAGATTCCAAGAAATGCTTTCAACAATATTGATCACCGTTATCATTAGTGAATTGAAAAAAGAATTTCTGAGTTACAGCTTTGAAAATTTGATTGTTGAAAATGTAAACTAAAGAACTGAATTTGTAAATAATAAAACGGCTCAATTTACTACGGTGTCATGTGAATCAGATGAAATTTAGTTATAGGAAATTCGAATGCCGAAGAATTGTTTACAAGTACTCTTGCTTCAATGGTAGGTACTTGGTAAATTGTTACACTGAGGAAATTTTATACCAGTACTGTTGCTCTTATGGTAGGTAAAAGTATAAATATGTATAAGTTAAGCTTCCAATGTATAACCTAACGATTGCTATGTACTTAATTGTATCTGGAGCATGAAATAAATATGTCTGTTCCCGAGTTTTTTTACGATTTAAGATTTTTTTCGTGTTCACCACCTGATGTCAGTGAAATGGCCATAACTTTCTTAAATTACACCGTAAAATCAAAAATTGAGAGCTCCGTTTGAAGGAGTGTACAATTCCGTATCAGTGGTCATCTTCTCTTTAAACTCCGATTCACCTCTTCTCTCTCCACTAGTAAGAACTTCCCTCTCCACATATAATCGATTCCAAGGGCTGTGGCTGGAAAAGACATGGGCAGTCAAAAATGGTGACAGTTTCGGAACCCTGCGATGCAGCATTAAAAAACGCTGCAGTGTAATTGTCACGTTGATTTATTATTCTATTGGACATATCTGCAGAAATTTTGGCTGTTCATTTATTGTGTAAATTTTGGCCCCAAAAAACTAGAATTAGGCTCCTATTCTTGACAAATTGTTTTTATCATCGATATGCCATTTAATTGTCTTGATTCACCTGTTAATACCACTCTAGTGTTATTATAAAAATTTATGGTGATTTCAGACAATTTCCCAGGTTTTGGACTCCTAGAAAACGGATATTGTCAGCTGAAACTTCGTTAGAACCTCAATTTTCCGTTTTCCATCTTTGGTCAAAATCAACTTCATATTTGATCTCGCCCTACAAAACATGAAAAGGGTACCTCAAGCCAAAGTTCTCAAACGCTTTAAAAATACCTAACTTTGCACAAACGTTTCACCCGTTTGGGTATATTCCGATCGGGCTGCCAAGCTTCGGAGCACAACTAGGGCCCAAACGGAGGGTCCTGCCCTAAAAATTTATTATGTGGGACTAAAGTAGCACCATTTGGTTCAGTCTCAAAAAGAACAATACACGATATCAAATTTGTTTTTTTGGTGGTAGGTCAGTTTTTGCAAAAATGCTGATTGTCACAAAAAATTCCACGTTTTAACGCATTCGAACGTCATTAATTTCTCGGAAGGTCCACTGAAAAAAAAAGAAAAAAATTATTTTGGTTAAGAGGCGTTTAAAAAACTTGCGATTTCCAAAATTTGAAAACTGCACATTTCAAACTGATCCCCCCCCCCCCACCCACCCCATTAAACCTGCTCAAAAAAATTTGAATTGGCATCTGAGTGATAGTTATTTTTACGTTCTTCCAACGATGACCTCAATTGTGATTGTACATTGTAAATTAAAGAGGTTATGTACATTTCCATTTTACTTATTATAAGGACGAAAATACGAAAAAATCTTAAATCGTAAAAACTTGGGAAATAAGCGACTAAAAAATAATTGCTCAGAGATACTTTTTGCTCGTCTTGAGTCGTAAGATCTAAACGTGCCCAGTGTCACTAAGGTAAGGTTAAAACCCTGTATAGTGTCCATGTGAAACAGGTATTGCCGGGACGCTTCTCGTGAATCAGTCATAAGGACTTTGGAGAGCTGGATTAAGTTAATGGCGCATTGTTATTTTCAGGTCACTTAAAAAGGAAAAGTAGTGAAGGCATCAAACAGCTGATGAAGCTTGAGTTGATGGATCATGACGATGAAGAAGATGAAGAACAAGCTTGGGAAGAGGATGGAGAGGAATTGGCTGAGTTATGGGAGACAGACCATGATGATTATACCGAAGCGACAGGTGATGTGAACAGTATTTTGAACATATTAGGCGTCCAAGATTTATCTCCGCCCCCTAAAAGGCGTGGTCGAAAGAAGGGAAGTGAGAATGGGGGGAATGTTAGTGATCGCAGTGTGCAACTCGACAGTGATCAAATCGAAGGTGTAAACGGATTCCTTTGGGACACCGTCCCCTGTCGTAGGGATTCGATTTGGAATGACGATTCGAATAACGCAAGTTTTGATCCCGGGCCGACAGGCGACGCTCTCAAAGCTGTCGAGCCCATCGAATGTTTCAAACTGTTCTTCACAGATCAAATGATGGACCATATGATCAGTGCTACCAATAGTTTCATTGATACAGAAACCGTGAAACTCACGAGGCGCAGCAGAGACTCTCACTTCCAACCCGTCGGTGCTGACGAGTTCTCGGCGATGTTGGGCCTGGTGATCCTTTCTGGCACCCTGCAAAACAACCGATGCCGAACCGAACTGCTCTTTGACACCACGTTTTCTGGTGACCAGTTCCGTGCCACCATGCCATGTGCCAGGTTCATCATGCTGCTGAACGTCCTACAGTTCGAAAACAGCGATACGGTCAGACAACAAAGTTCGAATGACAAGTTCATTCCCATATCGAAATTATGGAATTCATTTTTGGAAAACTGTGGAAAACACTACGTACCCGGGTCGCATGTGACTATCGGGAAACAAATGCTGTCTTTTCGGGGCCACGGTTGCCCCTTCATCGTCACGACGCACACTCCGGTGAGGCATGGCATCCAGATTTTTCTCATGGTTGACAACTCTTCAAAGTACTTGATCAATGCTCTCCCGTATTTGGGCAAAAACACTTTGCCGAAGGGCTGCACTGTTGAAAATTTCGCCATAAATCGTCTGGTTGATTCTATCAGGGGTTCGTGCAGGAATGTCACTATGGATGAGTGGTTTACGAGTATATCTTTGGCTGAGAAGTTGTTGAGTGAATCTAAACTTACGATGATCGGGCAGATCAAGACAAATAAAAAGGAGTTGCCTGAATTTTTCAGCGACATTAAATATAAAAATAGGAAATCAGGGTCGAGTATTTTCCTTCATGCAGGGAACCTCACCGCAGTGTCTTATAAGCCTTGTAACAACACAGGTTTGCTGAGTTTGATTTCAACTTGCCATGACGGCATGGTGTTCGTGAATAGTTCGGGCAAGCCACAGATAGTTCTGGATTATGAGGCGACTCGCGGAGCTGTGGAAGCCTTTGAGGGCAATTGCAGTAAGATGACCACGAGTCGCAAGACGTTTCGATGGCCCCAAACAGTGTTCTACCACATGATCGACATGGCGATGCAGAACTCCTACGTCATCTACTACCACAACTTCCTGAGAAATCGGCAAGACCCCAAAGCCAGGGCGTTGTCCAAAGCGGACTTTGCTCTGAGCCTCGTGCGGCAACTGTGCTCCTCGTGGATGCGGTCGAGGCTGCAAACACCGATTCCGTTGCCACTTCGCACGCTCATCCACAACTGCCTCGGCATGAGCCAGTCTAGTAAACCCCGTGGGTCGTCTAACAGCGATGACGACAGCGGCAAAGACGAAATTGACGCAACCTCCAACCCCTACAAGCTTCTGGGATTCACTACGGACAAAGACCATCTCGTTCTCTACAACAAATGCCGCCAAAGATGTTCCGTCTGTCCCAAAAAATCTCAGAGAAAAACCAGGTGGTTGTGCGGCACGTGCCACAAAACCATCTGCATCGAGCACAGTCGCCGTATGTGCCTCCCATGCTGGGACAAATTTAAAAAACGCTCTACGAAAAATCCCCAAAAAAGTTGAAATTTTGTTACTGTTCTCACCAATGTTGCTCACTCTGAAATGTCCATTGGGTAACTGTTTTCAAACACAAGCATCTTATTATAGAGAAAATTCATTCAAGTTCTGTTTCCTCACTTGAAGTAGGTACCATGTACCTACTTAACGGACAGTTTTCATTTTTAATTATTTTTTTTTAAAGCTACCATTGGTGATATTACATTTTTTGTGTTGAGAGTCGATTCTGATAGATCCCCTGGCTGATACTTTATCCCTAAGCAAAAGATTATTCAAAGGCCCAGGAATATGGGTTGTGTTTGCAAAAGATGCGTCAAAGGCGTTGGAATTCGGGGATGTTTGCAAAAGATTATTCAGTCATATATTTTGTGTAAACTGACTCGTTCGAAATATCCGTGACTGGACTGTAAAATGTAAATAAATACATATTTTATTATTAAGGAAGTTATTATTATTTTTGCTTCCTCACTACCGAAGGTAGGGAAGCCTTGGATTCGTGATTGAGTTGAAAAAAACTCGGCGCTTCGCGCCTCGCCAGGGGGGCAAGCCCCCCTGGACCCCCCGGATGCTTACCGTTTGGAGCCTGCGGCTAAAAATCGAGAAACATGGAACATGCTTTAGCTATGTCTTCTTTCTCTGTTTGTTTTTTTATTCGAAAAATGTGATCAAATACGAGGTTCTTGCACAACTATAAAGGTTTATAGCACTTATGATTACTCACTACTTCTCAACTCACTATTTCTCACTACTTCTTATAGTTGTCATGACGGCAATGGATACGATGTATGTTTTCTAATTAGCTTCCCTGGTAATGAAGCTTCGACCCTCGCACATAAGATTGTTTACTAACCATTTATAACATCGCATTGTTGGATTAATATCTCGTAGATAAATATAAAACTGCGACATGAATGCGTGATAAATCGAGAGCTTTCCAACGAATGGAGAACGATTTTTGTCCGATGAAAACTAAAGAAGTTTCATTTCCCTAGAAACGACTCGGTTGTACGTGAAAATCATTAAAAAATTTCGTCACCCATTTTTTGTGACCATTTTTTGTGACCAATTTTTCGTGACACATTCCGCGTGACATTTTTCGGCTAGTTAGTCCAAGGCTAAAGCATGTTCCATGCTAAAATTCATTTTCTCCAAAATGAAAATTTCCACTACCATTTGGCGTTTCATACAAGGAGGAATATTTTTGGTTCCGTGTTCTGGTAATTCCTTGTAACGCCCATAACTACCCGAAATAATGGTCGAAATAGGCTGTAATTTGGAGGGTAGGTGCGGGTTGGTTCACAGATAGTCCCATACCAAAATCATTGAAAAAGTACCGTAACTTTCGTCTGCGCATGCGCAAACGTGAAATTCTTGAAAGGCCCATAACTACCCTAAATATCGCTGAAATGAGTTCAAACTTGGAGGGTCGATTAGGAATAACACTTTGATAGTTGCACATGAATTTCACTGGAATCGTACTGTAACTTTCGTCTGCGCATGCGCGAACATGAAATGTTGACTATTTCTTTGTAACGCTTCTAACTACTCGAAAAATAGTCTTAAGCTAGGTTCACATGAGATGCAATTCCGGACGGTAGCCCGGCACGGCTATGCGTTCTGCAATGCTATTGGCCAACGCAAAATGGATTATTTCAACGCAGTGCCTTGGATACTATATCAAAATCTCCAGATATTTTCCGCTGTCGGATGCGTTGCCGGATCTGCGCGGAGGTTACTGCGCACACCTCTCTTGTTTGGTTGTTCAGCCATATTGAAATTCGACATTTATGTGGTTGATATTGCGGTTTCGAGTTCGAGCAATTGTTTGTTTTTTGCGATTGCATTTTGTTATGACAGCGCTGCCATGTGAACGCCTCTGGGGCAAAAATTCCGGCAAATGCGTTGCCGTGCCGGATTGCCGTCCGGAATTGCGTCTCCATGTGAACCTAGCTTGAGAGCTGAAATTTTGAGGGTACACGCGGGTTGGATCGCAAATGATCCCATTTCAAAATCATGGAAATCGATTCATCTGCCCGTGCGCAAATGTGAAATACTTGAAACACTCATTGGAGGGTCGGTCAGGAATAATACATTGACAGTTCCTGATGAATTTCATTGGAATCTTACAGTAACTTTCGTCTGCGCATGCGCGAACATGAAATATTCACCATTTCCTTCAACGCTTCTAACTATGTGAAAAATAGTAGTAGAGAGCTAAAATTTCGAGGGTACACGAGGGTTGGATCGCAGATGGTCCCGTATCATAACGAACCAACCCAACTATTCTACAAGTTCATGTGATTCAAGTGAAGAAGCTATACTGCCTACTCGAATTGGCAGATGTTTTTCAATAGGTAGGTAGGATGAATAGTAAGTGAATAGTAACTTGTCATAGTAAGTAGGATGAATGGCAAATAGGCTTAATAGGTAATGGTTGTTGAGCGCAGAATAAACAAATTTTAACGCTTTTGGGTTCAATATTATTATTGGTATGAAAGACATCGACATAACCAAGTCCTAGCTACGAATGAAGAAATTTATTCACAGTATAATCCACAACTTGGCTTTTTTCAGAGCGGAATTTTTGTATATTATAGAACTCCATCGCTGGGATTTTCTAGTTTGCCTTTAGTTCAAATAACACAAGGTAATATTTGCACGTATTAATACATAATATACAGGAAGTTTCAGGCTGCTCACTCAGAAATGGGGCGCTTGGGAGTTCATCTCAGCTGTCCTTTGGGCAATGATGGGTGTGGAGTGCCGGCCAGTGTCAATGGTCCTTCATTCTTGATATTTATTGAATGTGGGTCTGTACAAAAAGGTAGTCAATCTCTTACGAGGGTCAATATTGTATTGCACAACGTAATTTTTTGGTTATTGTCCTGCGCATGTTATGACAAATGAAACAACTCCGAAGTTCCGACAGGTTTGAACACGCATGGGCAAAAGCAACAGTCTGATTTGGATGAAATCCACACTGAACGAAAGATCATAACAAACTGAAGTGATTTACAGATTTGATTTTGCAGTGTTCATGACCCCTTATTGAACAACAGACTTCGTAAAGAATGTAGGTACTTGGTTCAGTACCTATCACTGGGAACAATAATCTACTACAGTTGGTCCATAGTAAAGAAAGGTGGTATATTACGCTTGCTTTCGTGAGTTTTTAGATGTCTGGTGTAATTTTGAAGGCGTTCAAAGCACTGTTTACAGACAGCGCAGGTGTATTCCGTTTTAACATCGTGTGATTTGGCGTGCTCAACCATATGGCTCTCGACGGCTGTGTGAAAATCGCATTTAGTGCAACAGTAGTTCGTTTCTGAGCCGTGAACCAA
This sequence comes from Leptopterna dolabrata, assembly GCA_954871275.1. Taxonomy (NCBI): domain Eukaryota; kingdom Metazoa; phylum Arthropoda; class Insecta; order Hemiptera; family Miridae; genus Leptopterna; species Leptopterna dolabrata. Next base: position 8,988,951 of record OX940989.1, on the reverse strand, counting down.
AATCAGATGGTTCTTTAGGTCGGTGAGCGAGGAGCTTTGGAAATCGCAGTTGTGGCAGCTTCGGGTAATGAAATCATCGTCAGTCCCCGAGCTGTGAGCCGAAGTCAAATGGTCTTCCATAGAGGCGAGTGAGATGCATTTGAAGTCGCACTGGCCGCATCGGCGCTCTGTGACATCGTTTGTTCGGGTATTTAAATCGTCATTCGTCCCCGAGCTGTGAGCCGAAGTCAAATGGTCTTCCATAGAGGCGAGTGAGACGCATTTGAAATCACATTGGCCGCACCAGCGCTCTGTGACGTCGTCGATTACAGAGCCGTGTACCGAAGAGTGGCTCTTCAAGTCTGCGAGCGTTGTGCACTTGAAATCGCAATGGGGGCAACTGCGGATCGTGACGCCGTGGACAGTCGCCTCGTGGTCGAGAAGTTCATCCGGAGTGGTGTAAGTGAAGCTGCACAGTTTGCATAAGTGAGGATTACCCCCGGAATGATTCGCTCTAACATGGTTTTTCAAATCGACCTGATTACGAAATGCTTTGGGACAGAACGTGCACTTGACGGAGCGACTGTGAAGACGAAGCATATGCATCTTCAAGCAAGATCGGTCGCTGGTGGTAAAATCGCAAATATTGCACGACTGGAAACTATGGAACTGCTCCGTGTGCTTCCACAACTCCCGGTCTGTCGCAGAAGTAAACTCACATTCCGTGCATTTTCTGCAACCCTTGGTGTGCGAGTGCGTTATATGGACGCTCAGTCCAGTTTTGCTAGTCCCTTTGAAACAGCAGTGGTGACACGAGTAACACCGACTGGCTGTTTCTTTTCCGTTTTTCTTGCGATCACTCTGTGACGATCGGCCGCCCGAAGCTTTAGAACTCGACGACCCGTCCTTCGTGTGAGTTCTTATCGTATGCATGTGCAATCGCGTTTCAGTGTGAGTTATATAATCGCAGAAGTTGCAGTGGTAAAGGCGCTCATCTCCCTGGACGTTCCGCGCGTGTTCGCTCGTGGCTTTGGGCCTCCCATGCCCGGACTTTTTGATGTGGCGGGAGAGGTTGGACTTCCTTTGATACGATATCCCGCAGTGTTGGCAGCTGAAGTAGTTCTGCACTGAAAGCAACAGAAAATGAAGAAATGAACAGAAATTAATCACTTGCCGTGGGTATCATACAGTAAAACTGTACTAGAAAACTTTCTTAATTTACACATAGGTACCTATACCTAACGTTGAAAATGTCTCAAGGGACGAAACCTATTGAGGCCCAGTTGTCTGATCTTATACCTCAACTCGGGTGGCATCTTTGTCGTGTCTTTGTGTGTGTCCTACTTAATCGGGGTCTTAGAACGCTAATAGGAATTCAGTGATCTACGCAGAAGGGGTACCTATCTATACAGGAAAATAATAAACATTTGTGTAATAATTTGCAGCGTTTTTCCTTTAAAACTCGTGAGATCCCTTTGTCGTCGGACGTCCAAACAGCTGAACCAATTCAAATGCATTTACAGCTGACAGGTTTTCCAACTTCACATCGTTACTACCTGTCGCCAATGTAGGCGAGCGACCTACCATACAGTATAAACAGTTACCTACATAAGTCGAATCCATTATGCGAAATTAGCGCTCCTAGTGATAGGAATCATTTGAACAGCTCGCAATAATTTAACCAGCGCTAAAGTGGCTCTGGTTAGAACTATAATTGAAACTTGGAAGAGGAAGGAGAAGAAAGGAATCAGTGATATACAGAGACCAGACCAGTTCGGTGAGTGCTCAAGTTCAGATCTCAGAGGTGAGTGATTTCATCATGTTGCTAGATATCATGGTAGTGTACATCTACTCATACTTGATACCTTTCAGTTGCTAGCTCTATGTAAACCAGCTATATGTATAGATTCAGTTCAGTCAGGAGAGGAAAGGGGCGGTTGTAGGGGAGGTGGAGACCGCTGGGGTGATTACCCCATTCCAGCCAGTAAAAACAGCCAATTCGTAAGTGTTGTTAGGACAGCGAGTCTGTCACCAGTTGTACGACAGCGAGCCTGTCATCAGTTCAGTCACAACCATACAGGTGGTTGTTCCAGTCAGAATATGGTAGTAGGCTGTGCCAGCTACAGTTACGTGTATGCTGCATGTACACTCATTGAAAGCATTATCGTTATTTAGCTAGTAACCATATTTCAGTTGGTAAATAAGGAAATTTACTACGCTACCTACCTATCGGATCACTTGTAAAGTGATCTTGTGGCGACTCGCAGGGGGCGATTGTAAACGCCACGGACGATGATACTACCTAATCCTAATCTGTCATGTAAACTCCACCTAAGACCTGCAGAGCATCCCAATGGAGTAAATTCAGGGTTACTATTCGTCCTACTTTTTACGCCCTGTCCTCCCGTCTCAACTGCGTTTCGAAATCGGGCCATTTCTGTCCTACTTTTTGGATCTACAGTCAAAATACAATAAATAAAAAGAAAAGGGGGGGGGTTCAAGCAAATTCAGAAATCTAGAGAATACATTGTCTTCTGAGAGGTACACAATGGTTCTTGTTGGCTAGTCTTTCCTGTCATGCCCTTAGTTCAAATTTCTGGTTTATTATTTTGAACAATAGGATTTTCAAATCCTTCGGGATCGAGCATGAAAAAATTAATTTTAACACCCCCCCCCCCCCCCCCTCCCCCGAAAATTCGATGCTTTCGTGTCAAGGTGCGTAGAATCCGAAAATGCAATAAAAAAATTTTCTGTCTGCCCACCATACGCCATACTTCGCATTTTTCTTAGTTACCATGAACCGAAACTAATGAAATTTGGTTTTCAGGTCCCTTTTGGGGGTCTAGTTGGCCTGTGAAGCTCGGCGTTACTCTCAGTCATCTCTAAGAGGTGAAAAATAGGGGTTGAAATTTTCAGAACGCCTTAGCTCGAAAACTTTCAATGGAAGGGTACGGTTTTTTAAACGTTTTTAAATTCATCTTGAACTACAGCATTTTTTGAGACCACCCGGAGCATTGTATGACCAGCCGTTCGTTTGCTCCGAAAAGATTAATCAAAAATCATGGGTATAAATCCGGCCCAGATATCATCACTAGGGATCACCTGATTATAATCAAGGATGTCTGTATTCAGTCGAGTTGGTTGTTCTGTGATATTATTCCATTTGAAAAATGATGGGTCTTTTGGATTTTGTTAATAGGTACTTTCGCAACTTGATCAAACGTTGAAGTATTACCTATTGGGTAAATTATTACACAACGGTTTATTATGTACCTAATGCTTCGTGAATAACTACAAGTAATTAATAATTGAATCCTTCGCATTTGTATGAAACTTTAATTCCCAGGCCGGCTCCAGTACTCCATTTAGGGCTTCCCTGGAGAGAGCTAGAGGATATTGACCACAGAAAACAGTGATCTACGCAGAAGGGGCAGCTATACAGGTAAATAATAAACCGTTGTGTAATAATTTGCAGCGTTTTTAGGATATTATGCTGTTACAGACCTGAGGAGGGTCGGGTTATGTGTCGAAATATTACGTCAAGAACTAAACATTTTGTATTAGTAAATAAAGCTTTGGTTTCAGTGGTTTTGATACCTACCTATTATTTGTTGTGTTCAACCCTGACTTTTTGTTCTGGCACATAAAACGATGTTTTCCCTTTATTAACTGTAAGTTGCCTGACGTCATATTATTTATATTTATCAGGTGTAACTAGTCGGGATTCAGCCAGAATTTGATGCAATTTATAAATCAGTTGATTAACGTCGATGTTTCAGGCCTCCAAGCTGGCCCCATCATAAGGATAAAATCTGCAGAATGTCAGCCTTTCCGTAGAAAGTTGTCTGGTCTGCGTGCGTCTAATCGGACTGGGACGAATTGCAATTGATTCAGCGCCCCAAAAAACATGACAGATCACCACATGCCTCTGTTGCTGAAACCCTTCTTGTTTTGATTTTTTGGACCAAAAATCTGTAAATCTGATCCACTGCGCACAGGGCGATCGAGCTGGGTAAAGCTAGGTTCACATGGAGGCGCGATTCTGGATGGCAAGTCGTTCTGCAATGCTATTGGCCAACGCAAAATGGATCATTGCAACACAGTGACATGGATACTATACCAAAATCTCCAGATATTTTCCGGTCGGATCCGTTGCCGTACCTGCGCACACCTCTTCTGTTTGGTTGTTCAGCCATAGAATTCAACATTCCTGGATTTTGCATGTTACATTTCCGGTTAGGACTCCACTGCCATGTGAATGCCTCTGTGGCAAAAATGTTGCCGCACCGGATTGCCGTCCGTTATCGCCACTCCATGTGAACCTAGCTTAACACTCATCATTACTCTTGCCGACACGGATTTGTCTGCCCACGAAGAATTTTTACCATGGAAATTAAGGGACTTATCGTGCGGAATGACATATATTATACATTAAGATATAATATAATATATATACACGCGAAAAGTGAACATCTATAATTTAGATCTCCGGTGCAAGAAACGGATTTTGGAGGGGTTTCGTTCACAGGGAGCACCACTATAATTTTCTACTGAGCCAAATAGCTGCATTTTCTTTGACAATTCGCTAAATGTAACTAGAAATTTTCTTAATATTTGCTACTGAGCTCGAATGCTGCCCTACGTCAACAGGATCGACATTTTGTGAGTGACACTATCCTTCCAACGATTTTCGCTACAATTACCAGCAGCAGTTACCTACAGTATTTTACTACCTACACCTACGTAATCAGAATCGCCGGCGACGGATGCCGATCGTGAACAAGTCGCAAAACAAACAGATTCACAATCCCCCCCAGTAGTAGCTCAGTCCCGTAGTTAGGTTGGGTATTGCAAGTAAAAAAAAAACAAAAAACTTCAACATAAACGTTTCAGTTTTCTTTAATCATAACATTATTTGACAAAATAGGTACACTCCGCTGCAACCTTACTGAGAGCATTTTTCCATATTCTACACAATAGTTATATAATTAAATTAACGAAAAACAGGTACACTCGAAGAAACTGCTTTGGATGTAATCTGAGATCCTCTAACGTTAACGGTCCTCACAATAAGGCCAAAGCATGTACCTACTTAAGTGTACACTGATCAGTCTATTTCTGTTCAAAATCACGCAAAAAAATTTCAATACAAAATACATTATATATACAAACAAATGTAAGTGTGCAGATGTGTGTGTGGTGTATATTATTCAAACAAATGCCACACATCGTTACAAAGCTCAAAACGCTGCAAAGTCCTTGTTACATGGGTTAATTATTCAACTGGACATACCCACAGAAATGCTGGAAATACATTTTATTGTTTCTTTCATGCGCAGTAACTATTTCTGATGATTTCTACAAATTCTGAATCCCCCCAACCACCAGGAACTAGACTCTTATTTTTTACAAATTATCTCTGATCATTTATAGTGCCATTTAATTGTCTTGATTCACCTGTTGATACCACTTCTAGTGTTATTGAAAAAATGTATGGTGATTTCAGACAATTTTCCAGGTTTTTGACTCGTCGGGCTGCAAAGTTTCGGAACGCAACTCGGGGCCCAAGTGAAGCCTGCGTATGAACAAACGGATTTTTTAGACCTAAAATGAAGTAGATGTGGATGATACGGCGTACGGCCATTGCATTTTGGTTTATTATTCTGTGAATAACCTATGTATTCGCTCAGCAGAATTTTTTTATAACCTCTCAAAATTTGTTTCTTGTACCGTTTCAAGGTGCGCAGATTCCAAAAATGCAATGTCCGTCCGCCGTATTATACATATCTGCTTTATTTTCGGTTAAAAAAATTCGTCCTTCCGCACAAAGTTTGGGTCACCGTTTTGGAACATATCTAGGTCCTAGTTGTGCTCCGAAGCTCGGCGGCCCGTTCGGAATACACCCAGGGGTGTTATGGGGGGAAAATTGGTGTAAAAATCGGGTTCTTGGAGGTTATTTTGAGGTTTTAGTGAACATGAGCTTGTGAAGTATCGTTTTCCGTGTTTTTTAGAGCGAGAAGACCGAATATGAAGTTGATTTTGACTGAAGAGTGAGGAATTGAAGTTGTAACAAGGTTCTGCTCCCAAAATAATTTTTTTATGGCTCAAAAACCTGGGTAATTGCCTGAAATCACCTTAAATTTGTATAACACTAGGAGTAGTATCAACAGGTAAATAAAGACAATAATTAAATGTCACTATCAATGATCAAAGATAATTTGTGACAAAAAATAAAAAAATAGGAGCCTAATTCGTGATTTGAAAAACAATAAATGAACAGCCAACGTTTCTGTAGGTATGTCCAATAGAGCAATAAACCCACGTGACAAGGACTTTGCAGCGTTTTTGGAACCTACGCACCTTGAAACGTAAAAGAAATATTTTTGAGGGGGTGTTCTAAGAATTGTTTGCTGAGCGAATACACAGGTGTGTTATTCACAAAATAATAAACCGGATGTCTTGTGTGTATATCTCTACAAGATGTAAAATCCAATTTCTGAACCAAGTTCGAAGTTTGATATCACTAACAATTTTATTTTGTTGCCTTTGAAAAGTTACATGACGAATTTCAACTACTTTTTTAACGAATGAAATGAATTAGTTTAAAAAAAAATGAATTTATGAATAGAAAACTCCTTTTTTTGCCTCATTGCATAGATTTTTAATCATTGCCTTCATCCTGACCAGATTCTGGCACTTGAACTCCGGGAACTCCTCCACCAATCCGGTCAGCCCTTCCATTACATCCTTTGAAGACGGAAGGCGGTCGTGACGAATACATTCGGAAAAACGCCGGGTGACAGCAGCCTTCTGTTCACCGCTCCATCGTATTCGCTTGGTGGTGCTTCGTTTCGAAAATCTCCTTTGACGGTCGGGAGATTCCTGAGATCTGGTACAATCCGAAGACTCCGTGGAATCCGAAGACTCGGAAGGCTCGTACTCGCAAGAGGGCGATTGCTGTCGCCCGCCTTTGTCATTGTCCAATTCTGCATCAGCGGATGGCAACGATTTACAGTTCTTGTTAACATCCGCTCTGTCGAGTACCAGCAAAAACTTACTAACTCTTCCCAAACGCTGCATCGGTCCGTTTCTCAAGTATGTGGATGAGTGATTCTCGTCGATATAACCCATCATCTTAGATATCAGTCTCAAGTCCTCGTCGTTGAAGCAGAGTAAGCGAAGGCAGGCAGCCATGTGCCCAAAATATCTCGGATCTGTTAACACTTGCGGCTGCTGGACGCCACACTTGTTTGCGAATTCCTTCATAATTTCCGCTCCGTCGTAATGCAAAGAACTCGTAGCAAACAAGTACATGTTCGTGTCCGGAATACCTGCTCGTGGACGGAGATCTATAAGCTTCGCCAGAACAAAAGCGTCCATTTTGCTGACTATTAACGGTACGTCCTTTCCTGCCTTTCCAACAATTGTCAGCACTGTAAAGGAAGACGAGAATTTCTGTTCAGACCCTGACAGGACTCTGTACTCAGCTGAATCCTTCTTCACCTCCTGTGCACTCAGCCAGTCACTCAACTCGATCTTGTCTACTGCACTAAATCTTTCCCTGTTGAAAATCATTACTTTCAACATCAATGCTTTCGTTAAAACATTGTAGTTAAAGGTGGTAAATGGTCTGTTCATAAGTACATCATGACATTCCGTTGCTTTAGCATGAACATAATTTACTAGTCTTAGCACATCCTCCAAAGCGGGGACCTTGGTTTTCCGATCCTCTGTCTGTCTCGAATTCCTACTCAATGGAGCGACTTTGTCAAAACACCTGTTGTACTCATCCTGCCACAACTTGAGATTCTCGATCTTATTTTTCAGTGTCGTTTGGGCATCAGCGTCGCCGTCTAAATCCTGCTGCTCCATTAGGCGGGTTAACAGATGGTCCGAGGCGGCCTTGAACTTTGATCCACAACTATGGGCTTTTCTCAAAGCATGTTGCTCATTTCCCCTTCCCACCCCTACATCAAACATTTCCCCCACGGCTTTTTCGAACGCGTTGTAGTAATGCGGTTCAAAGGCTTCCTCCACCGATTTCAAATCCGGTTCTGAAGCCCTCATTTTCAGGAACACTTCTGCCACCATTTGCAAACATCGGCGAGTGGAGCAGCCGCGTTCTCTCTTGGTGTGTCGAATAAACTTGCTGTAATTGATCAAAGTCGTGTCCTTACAGCAGAGTTCATTTATAGCAAACTGTCGATACTCAGCAATAATAGAAGTCCGTTGACGTTCATTCGAGTCCTCTCTTTCCTTCTGGGTTTCACCAACACTGTGGGTACTGACCTGCGTTGCAGAAGGGCAACATTTCCTCACGTGTTTCGTCTTGTTAATTTTTCCACAGTTTTGGTCCTTGGCCTGTTTAGGATGACTGAAACCTCGTTGCTCCCGAACTGCGAGTGGCAATGATGCATGAATTGTATTATATTCTGCATCTCCTTTTGTCCTTATTAGTCTTAATTTGGACCTGTTGTAGTTGTCTAGAATGTAATCCCTGACTTCTTCTTCATCTCTGTGGACCGATATCACATGTCTTTTGAACTTGTGTTGTAGTTTTTTGCAGAATTTGCAAAAATGGGTCTTCATACTATTCTTCCTCTTCGCACAAGCCACTGGGGCAGCTGTAAAAAACCAAACATGAACAATTCTCACTATGCATACGTGAAATACTGTAGAAAACATGGAAAAATTGAGAAAAGTGCCGACTCATAAAATCTCACTGACATTTGGCGAACACTTGATTTAGAGACTTTCTAGAGATAGCAACTATTATTGACACCGAACTTCAAAACAGCAATTTCCTAAGGTTTGCATAGCAGCAGTCCATGTAGGAAGGGGAATTTTGTGGAGATGACTGTTTTTTAAAACAGAAATAATTCAAGGGTCGGTTTATTAATCATAATTATCTGTCTCTTAGGGAACATTTAACTGGCCCTTAGAGCTATCGGGAAGTTAACTTCAATGCAAGTGTTTATCTACCCCCTAGTTAGCGTCTTTTTCAACAACTTTACAGTAAGAAGTACATTACAGTTGTGCCAAAATGAGTAGGTATACAAGATAACGTGTGGCGTGTATGGTGGGTTCCAGAGTCTTACTGGATTTACCTGACCCCCAGGTGGGCACTGTACATTTTTAAACAGTTTTACTTTTAAAAATCCAACGCTTTTTAACCTCAAAAACGTGTGTCAGTTCTGCTCTATGATTTTGTACTAGTTTGTGCTGTTATTTTATTAGTTTTCCCCATTTAAAATTTGAATTTAAAAGAAAAAATAGATATCGTAAAAGGGATTCTTCCGCCAGCAGCGACGATAAGCCTGCATTTTCCGAGTTCTTGGAGTTGGAAAGAAAACACTAATTTTTCTGGAGAAAATGCATTTTGAAGTTGAAAAATCCTGTTTTTTTTTCAAGTCCAAGTTGAATACTTCGACTGAAATGAGAAAAAATTGGATATGGCAAAAATGTTTTTAAATAGTCAAGTACATACCTCCCACAGGCTCACACATCATTTATACATGTGCCGGGTCCGCCTCCTTCGAAAGAACACGCACCACTCTTTTCCCCTGTTCCCTCTTTGAAGCAATTATGATTCCGTTTGCAAGCAAAGACGTGAATAGGGCTCTTATCGGTTCAACTAATATCTATCACTCATCACTGGACATCAATAAACCAATTCGCAAAGGTATTATCGTTTTTGAAAAGTTGATTTCTTTCATTTTCGTCCACTACTCGCAGCGCTGTGAAGCGGTGAGTCCGGGCATTAGCCCCAAGCTGTTATTATTTTATTTCACTTATTTTCACAATATTTCGACTAATTCATACGTATATATAATAATTTTGGCACCCGATGACTGTTCTGATAGATTAGGACCCGGTTTGATACGAACGTGTCACGAAATGGAAAATAAAGTTCAATAAACGAATACTCAAAAACTGAAATTTTGAAAAGATAAAAAAATCAACTAAAAAAATAAATTGCAGGGCGTGCAGAGAATAAGCCAGTTTTCAAGTTTAAACGCAAAATAATTTTTGTTTATTCACAATTGAAAATAGATCTGACCTCAGCCACGCCGTAATTCGTTCTCCTCAGGTTCAAGCCAAGCAGCTCTCGGTAAAAACAAAATAAGTGGGGGTATAGGGGACGTCACACTCCACCAATCAGAGCCCACCAGGTCAGACCTTCCATCAGTATATCCAACAAGAGAAAAACGGGTCCTAACCCGTCAGAACAGCCATCAGGCGCCGAAATATTATAATTTCAAATGGATTGTGTCGTTTTCCGATATACATATATATTTTTTCTCTGGAAGAAGTGGTGGGTCAACTCAATGACATTCAAACTAAGTGTCCCTGATATCCCGCTAGGTGCCGCAGTGAGCACTCGTTAACCTTCGTAATACCATGAGGGTCATTAACGACCCCACCTGCCAGTTTTCCAATGAAAATGTATGGAAAAAAGTATTTTAATTTTCAAGCAGTTCAATTAATTTTTCCTGTAAGCTATCTGGAACTACGCATGTTTCTATGAAAATTACAGTGATAGGTTATAATTTTTGTTTCTAAATAAAAACCCAGTCGGGGGTCTATCCGGGACCACCATGCTATTCGCTGCATATGAGTTTTTGCTAATTTTAGCACATATTGTAATTCCAAACACGCTCTGGGGGTTTGTATGCTGGTCGAGTACAACAAGGAGCCACACCTTTTTCTGCCTCTGAAAACCCACTGAATATCGAACGTTCTACAGTTTCATTTGTAAATAACAAAAACAAATATTGTTTAACTGGTATTGTACTTTTTCATAATTTCTCAGTCGAGATAAACATTAACACAAACTGATTTAGTTGAACCTTTTCTATTTGAAACATGTACAAAAAGTAAAATGACGTAAATAGATTCTTCTCTTGTCCTCCACTGCCATCTTCGGTCCCTGGTTGTTCAACTGCTGGGCTTCCTTCAATTTCGACGTTCTCTTCAATTTTGACATTCTCTACTCGATTTCACAGTCGTCAAGACTGTCTTCCATGTTCCAAAGCGAACCCCCCAATTGGTGCTGTCGTCAGCATATGAGATACCATCCTCGCTTTCACTTGCACCATCACTTTCTTCTCTGCGTCTATTTTTCTTCCTACAGCTCGACGGGTTCTTGCGAGAATGTTTGCGTCTTGTGCACTGTCCAGGTTCAGCGTTTTGTGCAGCTGTTATCACAGACTGAAGTCTAGCACTTTGTGCTGTTCCATCCTGTGGGGCCGGCTGCACATCATCCACTGTTACATATTTTCCAGGAGCCACATCGATCTTCCATTCCTTTTCTACTGTAGTTTTTCAGTTATTTGAATCCTGGTAGCCGCGAGCTCATCAATGAAGCCGTTTGAAGGGAATTTTGATTTATACTGAACCTTATAGAATTGATTCATACTTGAGTATTAAATTCGATGATACGTCAGACTTCCTTCTTCCACATGATCCGAAGCTGACGGAACTGTCACTACAATATTAGTTTATTACTTCAAACTTTAGGCTACTATTCACCCGTTTTAAAGCAGCAGAGGAATTTAAATACTAGTATTCTTGCTAGCTAATTCGACTGTGGTACCACTTTTTTTTGGTTCCTAGATTAAATTGTTAGTTAGATAGTTGTTAGTTTTATTTCTATCTATGGAGTGTGAATGTTATTTATTGAATGAATGTTTGTACATGTTTGATATTCCCCCTTAGTATTTTGGCTGGGTGGTCCTGGTCCGACCTGTCTCGGACGGCGGCACCCCTTGGCGCGTTGATTCGAGCTCTTGCCTGGATTCGATTGGCCGGGCTTCCAGTGGTTGCGGGAGCTTTCGCGTTACAACGGCTCTCTCCGTTGCCGGTCGCCTGACCCGGGAAGCCGCCATGGTGGGTGGGGCCCGGGGCTGGTCAGGGTGGCGCCCGGCCGGCACATGGGAGTTATGCTCTCTTACTCACAACTCTGATTTAAACAATGTACATGATGCCTTATTAACTGATTTATTATTTTCTTTATATATATAATAACTAAGACCATTGTCAACGCAATTTTGTGACAGCAAATAAAATCATCATTATCATTATTATCAATGAACACCTGGGACATGTTCACTAAAACATCCACTTCCTACCTGTTTTCACGCAATCTTTTTAGAACGTACTGCCGATCAAGAGAGTGAATCCCAGCGCTACGAAAACCCCCCTTCAAATCACCTTCAAGTTTCGGCTGTATCTGTTCAAGGACTTTTTCCAGCATTTTCGGGAGCTCTGACTTCGGAAGAGAATTGAACTACCTGCTTCTGGGCGTTTCTTTCCACTCGTTCAAGACCCTACCCCACACTTTTCAGTGGACCGAAAAACCTCACATCCACTGGCTGATGAATGTGGGTTGCATTAGCAGGAACAGCAATGAATTTCATATTATTTTGCACACATAAATTGAGGATATGAACACTGATACGGCTAGACAAATTGTCACCAATAAGGACTTTCGTATCTTCTTGTTTTCTCAAAGCAACATCCAGAACCAATCTTCTAAGGTGTGGATACCAAACCATTCGCTTTTAGATCGGTTGTATCGCATGCCGGCTGGACCCCCTTCTATAGATTCAGAGTGAACGTTTTCGTTTTATAGGTCACGTATATTGGAGCTAAAAAACTACAGGATAAAAATAGAATAGTCTATTTCCTAAACTAACAAACTGTAGACCGGTTTCGGTTGTTAAACCATCATCAGTACACAATGGAATCTTTCTATTGTGTTTAACAACCGAAACCGGTCTACAGTTTGTTAGTTTACATGGAAATAGACTAGTCTATTTTTATCCTGTAGTTTTTTAGCTCCAATATACGTGACCTACAAAACGAAAAACGTTCACTCTGAATCTGTAGAAGGGGGTCCAGCCGGCATGCGATACAACCGATCTAAAAGCGAATGGATTGCTATGGATTTCCACTACTCCGCCGCAAGTGATTTAAGTTATATTGGGGCTAGTTGACCAGCCCCACTCCCACACACCATTTTTGACGGTGAGGCTTTGCTGGTGGCATTCTTGACGATCTCCGGATGCTTGCAACCACTTTAGTTGACCCTGGATCATCTGTCATACAACATTCATCGTAACTCCAAACCCGCTCTGGGGCAGCCTAACCTAACAAGGGCCACTCACCAACCAACAGCTTCCGCCAGTCCCTCACCTCATATTTCGGAAATAGCTTCTTCTTTCTAAGTCCGCACATTTGATTCAAACACCTCTGAAGTGCTCTGAAAATTATATGCTGAACATTTTCGTGGGAAGTGATAATGATAAGTTCCACTTTACCCACAACACAGAACGTGAGGAGCGTTCATTGAACACTGACGGCATTCATTTCACCAGAACTTGTAATAAATGAGGTGTAACCACGAATTATTCTTTTTTTTTACCATTCTGGTATTTTTACTGTTATGTGATACACTATACCATACGCAAGTAGGCTTCCATGAGAAGCCTAATTATTTAATCAATTTATGTTTATAATTAGGTATTTTCTTATTTTTCTGTCAATATTATTCACTCTTATTGGTTGCACCTTGATGAGCTTTGGAAAGCATTGGTTGGAGACCACAGTATCCATGATCCAAAACGTAGGTACTTATTGTTCTCATCTGCATTCTTTCGTAACTAGTTCCTTAGCTTCAATAGCTAGAATGAAAGCAGACCTTGTGATCAGGAGGTCATCATTGTATGGATTAGCGTTCGAGTAGCCACGATCCATAACACACTTACTCTGTACTGGCTGAAGTCCATCACACTAGTCTGGGTTCTTCCACACCAACAGTTTCTTGGCTTCACTGACAAAAAAAAATCTGGTGTGCCGAGTGATTTAGAAGGCGGTGGTTGGAGACCCATAGTTGAATTAATGAGTGGTATCGATCAGTAATACATATTCTTGGACTCTGGGGATGTGTTAGTTTGTTATTCTATCAATTCATCAAATTTAATTGAACACCTTTTGTAGTACCTACGCCACCGTAAGATGTGGAATAATAAGACCAAAAATAAACCTTCACTTTACCACCAATTTATACTCATATTTAGCACGAAGCTTTTCACTCAAATTCTGAGCATCCTCAGCTACATAATCACATAAACACAGATATGTGAAAAGCTTCCTTTATACGACGACAGGACATTTTTTCTCAAATTTTTGAGGCAGCCAGGAGATCAAAATGAACAGTAAATTAGTGTGTTGTGTGAGAAAAACCCCGGAATGAGTACTAAAAAACGAGGGAAACCCAATATCGGTTTTCAGTCAAAGCTTACCAAAACGGCATTGGAACATGGATGGTATCTAGGAGTCAACCACCAGAAAAAGCCAGTGCGAACGAACCGAATGTAAGTATAATATTCCATAATCCACGACAAACAACATTCTTTTCCCGACCCTCAACGGAGCTAAGAATTAGTTCTGACCAGAAGTAACCATGACAAAATATCGAAGAAATTTTGACTAACCGGAAGATCGGCTCGGTCCAGGCTCAGCTTCTTTTCCATCAGGACCTACAGGTATAATTCTGACTTCCGTTTCTTCAAGTGGAAAATCCTCTGAAAAACAAAAAACAAAACAAAAATCATCCATGGAGAAAGGTACCAGGTTGATTAGAATTTATTGAATTGTAATAAATCGATTTACATTAAAACATGCTCTATTGCTTCAAAGTCCACCAAGGTAGTGGAAGACTTGTTTCTACGCCGACGTTTCGGCAAATTTATTTGCCATCTTCGGGGCTATAAAACAACATGAATCCGAAGATGAGTGACTATTAAGGAACTTACATTATATCTAAAACTAACGGTACTACCTAACTGAGGATAATAGGTATAAATAATATGAAGCTTAACAGAACAGAGTAGGTACATACAGGTTGGTTAGTGTTTCCTTACGAATCTACTACGATTTTAGGAATGATTAAGAGAGAAAAGTGCGAGCTAGAAATAATATTCAGTGTGACATACCTGGGAACTGTTATGGGGAGTTTCCTGGAATGTCACACTGAATATTATTTCTAGCTCGCACTTTTCTCTCTCAATCATTCCTAAAATCGTAAGATTCGTAAGAAAACACGAACCTGTTTGTACCTACTCTATTCTCTAAACTTTATATTATATACCGTTAGTTTTAGATATACTATAAGTTCCTTCAAAATAGTGATTCATTTTCGGATTCATATTGCTTTATTGCTTTATGCCCAGAAGATGGCAAATAAATTTGCCGAAACGTCGGCGTAAGAAACAAGCCTGTATTCTGACCGCCTCCCAAGATCCTATAACCTGGTTATAACAAATATTTTTAGTTGCAAAGAATAAAATTACCAGTTATTTATGGATAATCTATGAAATATAATTTATAGTATCCATCCCCCTCTGAAATACATAGATATGAATTGTAGTACAACGTAACTCGAGTAAATTTTCTTCTTTCAATAGCTGTACGGTCCTCAGAGAACCAAGGCCTTTTTGACTACTTCCAGCCATTCCCGACGTCCATTGCCTTCTGACTCCAACATCGAAATCTCAACTGTGTCAGATCCTCTTCGAAGTCTTCTATGCTTGTCCCCACCTGGCGTCCCACCCTTTCCTAGTGAAACTATCATCTCCCATCCGCTGTACATGACCCAGACATTAGACTGCCCCACATAATGAATGCCATATGATCGGATTCATTGTACCCCTCAGTTCTCTGTTGTACCGGCAACTCCACCTTCCTCCTTCTCAGCCCCTCCACCTCATCTCTTGTAGGACTACCAGGGTGAATTTATAGATACCTACCTACCAAGCTGAGTTCTGTCCATGTCCTCGCCAGGTTTGTCGCCATCCACTGCCGTCTCAATTTCCCAACCATTATCGAATCCTTCTCAAACCCTTAACAAGATGGCGTTGGACCATGGATGGTTTCTTGCAGTTTTCTAGGTGTCAGCTAACTGTCAGAAAAACCCAGTGCGAACAAACCTTGTTATATAGCACAATGTTAAGCTGAATTATTTCCCAGCACGAACTCTAACGCCAAGTGACCGTTACTATTTCCTTTCTTCCATGGTATATTTCCCCCATTCAAGCACCTTACAGAGGTAGGAGGGCAGTAATCACGACCCATAACAACCCCGTTACTATGTAGAACAACACCACTAGTTCTTTGTTCAAGTGTTCTATCATCACTAATTGCTCGCTCCCAACGTATGTCCAGAAATTGCTGCGCAGACTGTCTAATTCCCCTTGTAACCATAAATTAACTATTCTTAACTGGCCTCCCATGACTGACTGCGGGAAAAATACCAACTGTCAACTGTCACACCACAAGCATAACAGAGTCCAACGTCAGTAACTTCTAAGTGAAAGTTCATGAAGCACTGCCATTGCTTACCTGACAACAAACTCTTTTTGGTCTCCTTCTCCACGGCCTTCCAATGGATGTCAATATTCTCGTAGTCCATAAACTTGGAGGGCTTCTTACGGACCCTCCCCGAGCGAGAGACCCCAGTGATTTCCATGCCTAAAACTATTTTCAATACAATAAACATTAAACAGTTATTTTGCAGAAGTATGTACAATTAACCTATAGATAAAACAGAGAAGCGCTCATTTACATATGGATCAGCATTGGCAGAACATTCCGCCTTCCATTTGATGAAACTTTCTGACAACCTTTCCTAATTTCGGTAGAACTTAATAAGCCTACTATCGATTTTGGGAATCACGGGAAACATGGCACGGGTTCATTCTCTATAGCAGACACGGAAATCGATAGCTGATTAGACCGACGTGAACGAATGCTAACTATGTCCTCCAGATACCACAGACACAATGATTTCTACAATCGACAATTTCCATGTCTAGCTCCAGCCCTACTTGAACAGTTACCGCTCCTAACCAAGACTTCAACATTAACAGGAAAATTTTAAAAACTAGTTCTAGAAATAAGTTTAAGTTGGGATACAAATACAAATCAGCCTTCGTAGCATTAAGTGTATTTACTAACTACTTAGGAATAACCTGCAAATACTGTTGGTTCTTGGTCAATGTAACTCATTCTCCAAACAGTTAAGGTGTGTTTTGTCAATGAAACAGCTGGTACATACATACGCAGTATTAAATAGCGGTGGAAGAGACGAGCCTGGACGGGGCTCATAAACCAAAATAGGTTTAGAACTTGTATTATGTATATCAGGAGCGTAGCGGGCCTCTGGTGACGGGGGTACCGCAATGAATTCCACCCCCCCCCCCCCCCCACCAACATTCACACTTCCTCACACACTCTAAAAATGTAAATGTGAAGCAGTTCTTAGCAAGCTGTTTGTCAAAGGAATTTTATGATATTATTGATCTTCCAAATTCATTAGAAATAATTCATAACATTCCCTTGCAAACAAAATAAAAGGTTTTTCGAACTACAGCCTGATAACCATTGGTACCTGTTGTGAACGGCTGCTCCTCCACAACTCAATTTGTGTCTGAACATGCTGTAGCTCAGAGTGGGGACCCCCCGACCCCCCTCTGATCTTGTCAGGGGAATATAAAAGAGCCAGGGTGCCATCAATAAAGAACCATTCTCTCGCAATCGATCGACTCGTCTATCCGACTCCCAATCACTACACTGGTGACATCCGACGTGTGAGCTACACCGCCAGCGCCCGCCGCCGTTTGATAGCGTCGCAGCCCCGCCTCCGCTTCAACGAGCCCCACCACGCGCGGCCCCCACCGACGCCACAGCGGCGCCCCACTCTGACGCCCGCCTCGACGGCTATGGCAGCGCCTCCCGCTACTTCGCCCCACCATCACCGATCCTTATATAAGGAAACGGACGTCGGCGCCGAGCACACTTCCTGCTGACACCTCAACGGACTGGCACCTACGAAGAAAACGAAGATGACCGAGCAGAAACCGCAAGACACCCGAAGCGAGCGCTCCTTCACTTCTCAAGCTCCAGCCGTTTGACCCCGCATTTCCGCACGTCTGGTTCGCCCAACTCGAGATCATCCTCGCACACGAAGGCCACACGACGCCACATGCGAAATTCACCCGAGCCTTCCTCGCTCTCGAACCTCGACAAGCGGACCTCTGCGCCGACATCAGCCCTCGAACACCAGTAGCTACCAGACGCTCAAAACACGCCTTCTCGCGACACACGCACCTTCAGATGGTTCACGGCTCACCGCCCTCTACAGCCGACATCCGACGACGAACTACCGTCGATCCTCGCTCGCCGACTCACCCGAGCACTTCTGGCCGACACACCCGCACCACTCGTCCGACACGTCTTTCTTCGAGCCCTCCACGAGAATTTTCGACTTCACATTGTGGCACACGAAGAACAAGACATCACCCGGCTCGCCAAACACGCTGATCGCCCTCTCCCATTCGCACCAACTCTTCAAGCGGCTACCGTCGCTGAAGAAACAACAGTGATTCACAGTAGACGACACCGGCGATCACCGACGAGAACCACAGCGAATGAGCCCCGGTTTCCAGCCCTTTTCGACGGCTACGAACCTTCCAACAGTACACGCGACGCGCCGAACCACGCACACGAGATCGTCACGAAGGGACCCCCGTGCCATGCGAAACTTCGCCGAAAACCACCGGATTTCGGCGAATTACTAGCGGCGGGGGTCATTAAACCTTCCGAACCTGCATGGTCCAGATCACTGCAGCATAGAGCCACACCACGAGCCGCTACGATTCTACGTCTTCAACTCGCCGCAAGCACAATCGAATCACGACCGCACGCTCACGTGGACTACCGACTCACCGCGCAAATTGATCTCAACCAACGCACGTTCCGTGCCCTCACTAATTTGCAGCATCGAACCACTCCACGAGCCGCTACGATTCTACGTCTTCAACTCGCCGCAAGCACAATCGAATCACGACCGCACGCTCACGTGGACTGCCGACACGCAGATTTCAACAGCACAAAACGCTACCACGAACGATCTACCGTACGCCACTCACGATCCATCAAGACGCCGCAACGCCCCCGACAACAGCGCCCGAGCTACCGCACGAGCCACATACGACACCGGCGGCATACCTCGCGCCCGCACCGGCACCCACGCCACTAATCGGCCTCGAACCACCGCCACCCCACGACAATGATCACAGCAGCCACCCGGTCAGCCCAAACGGACCCAACACACGCACCTCCCACGCCCGGCCACAGCCACAGCGACATCAACAAAATTTAATTAAAATTGAAAATTACTTAAATTCTGGGGGGAGCAGTGTTGTGATCGGCTGCTCCTCCACAACTCAATTTGTGTCTGAACATGCTGTAGCTCAGAGTGGGGACCCCCCGACCCCCCTCTGATCTTGTCAGGGGAATATAAAAGAGCCAGGGTGCCATCAATAAAGAACCATTCTCTCGCAATCGATCGACTCGTCTATCCGACTCCCAATCACTACAGTACCTATTGTATGTTTCAACAGTGAAATGCCGAGTGTACTCACGGTTACGTTCCTTCACAACTCTCTTGAAATCAGGCAACGCTGAGGTTGACCGGCCGCGCCGGCTCTGATGATGTCGTTCTTTTCGCTAAAACTACGAGAACTAAACGAACGCCGAACCACGGAACAATTAACGCAACAACTATCCATTTTAGGAGGAGACTAGGACACTAGGAAAGATTCGAATTCAAACAACTAAACCTGAAATTAGGAACAATTATTGTGAAAACTACAAGTAATAAAATTATGAGAAAACAGGCCGTCGTAAGAATAGCTTCCGAAAAGCAAAATGGATGACAGTGACACTAGAAGTTGTCAAAGTTTTTTTCTCGAGTTTTTAATTGATAGCTACAATCGATCCATACGCCAGTATCCCTCCTCACCAAGATTGGATACGCTGGATATTTGCGCTAGCCCAACTTACTAACACAGTCTCCTGAAGATGTGTAAGACACTCACTCACACACGCAAACACACTCACACAGACGATGTAGAGACACACACACATCGGATTCTAGGCCTCCGCAGGACTGGTAGCGGTACCCCAGCGACCTTGAGATTTCAAATATTCGAAACCTGCCGAAAACCAAATGATTCTAATCGACTAATCGATACTTGGCTGTTTTTCGTCCATGACTGGCAGACATGGAGGTTGGGGGATAGTTCATGGAGGGAGAGTCATGGAGGATGGAGTTATGAGTGGACAATTCAAATTGCTACCTACCTACGGAATGTAATTTTTTTCATTATTCGTGTAGGGTAGCGCCGGTACCCCCGGTACCCCTGACGCTACGCGCCTGATGTATATAGACTCTCTAAAAATCATTATATTTGTTGTATAAAGTATTTGCTGAATAAAAAATTGAATTGAATTTAGATAAGTTTTGTCCAAGTCCTAGCCAGGTTCGTTCCTTTTAACAAGTCCGGATTTTTTTGTCTGTCGAGGTATACCAGTGATGGTTTTCAAGCCCAATCCCCTACCTGGAGGATCAGTGGGTTCGTTTGGGGGTCCCCTTCCCTCTTGCCACCACCACGGCTACAGAGCGACACCCACCACTCAAAACCGCTTCTCACAGCTACTGGAGCTTTTGAGCATGGAAGAAGAGAGAAGGAAAAGTCACTCCATGTAAAATGGCGTGCAGCCTTTTCTTCGCCTCGACGAACCCGGTGCCTAGTGGAGGCGAGCGTAAGCTTGTAGCCTTGTAGTACTACTAATCATCACGAGAGCTGCTACTACATCACACGACCTCCACGCTCCACCCCTCCACTTCCCTACCGCGCGGTATCAACGGCTTTTTCTCGTTCTCGGTTTTCTCCGCGATCCACCATTTTGATATTTGATCTTGTGCCTTGCCCAGTATTATTTACTTTATTACTTTTCGTTTCGCGTCGGTTCTGTTTTATAATTTTTATCGTCTTCATCATTCCTGATGTAGTACCTAGATAGTTCTGTGACGTAGTTTTCCACTGCTTGCCTCCAGGACAAGCAGGACGCCTCCACGAAAGTGTTGTGTCAAGTGGTGCAAATATCTAACCCCTTTTTTTAGTGTACATAACAAATTTAATAAGTATTTCAAATGTATTAATAAACTATCAATTTTAATAACCTGTATAAATTCAATTGGGTACCTACCTACTCACTGTCGTTATTTACCTATTTGTTGGGCAACTACTTGGTAATTTTTTTTTTTCATTTCACGAATTTTTGTCTACATCAACTCCTATGAACAGAAGAATTTACGAAATCAAGCAGTGTTAGGTAAAGCAAAACAGAAACATAACATGCCATGGTAAACAGAACATGAAAATAGCCTCAAAAAATATAATTTTGATATTAAATGACAAAAATAGGTCAGGTTGTCTGTTGGGGGGGGGGGGGGGGGGATGTCAGGCACACCGCGCTCTATCGATGCAGGCATGCACTATGGATAGTTCCACTCGCCACCGTTAGATTGCTCTGAAAGGGGGCTTCTCAGCACGCCATTTTACGTGAAGTTTCCTTCTCTCTTCTTCAATGTTTTGAGTCTCAGGTAATGAACCGTTCTGGTAAGTACATCACCTCTGCCTCATTCCGGTAGTGGTGGGTGCTGCTGCCCTCCACCACACACGCAGTTTAACGTCATGTCCCGCACAACTCTTCAATTCTTCACCAATATCAAGTCCATATTCTCCATTTTTTCTAAATTATTGATAAAACATTAACTAACCTGGAGCAGTAGAGTCTCTAGACACCGTTGCTTCATCACTTGTCAGGGACGTGCACGAACATGATGATTCATCAAACATGGGCTCATCTTTCACAAACCCTTGATCTGAAAGTTGGGAAAATAAAATCAATATTTGAGCAACGGTATACAACGGTATAATCTATTAGAATATTATTCTGTTCAAACACTTCGGTATTTCAAGAGGTTAACAAACCAAAATGTACTATGAAAGAATAAACAGATCGTTGTATTTACCACAAGTGGGAGGATCAAGAGGCTGAAGGGGTGCTGGACAGTTCACATCCATTTCTACTCCTTCGGTTCCCTCCTTATCTAGAACAGAATGAATAATAATAATAATGAGCAACTTCATTTATACAATTAAATACCTAATTCTCCTACAAAATACCATAAACTGATATGCACGGACAAAACTTGTCCATAGAACATGGACATGCACGAACATGATGATTCATCAAACATGGGCTCATCTTTCACAAACCCTTGATCTGAATGTTGGGAAAATAAAATCAATAATCGAGCAACGATATAATCTATTACAATATTCATCATGTTCGAACATTTTGCTATTTCATCTGCGCCACCATATCTCTCAACTATGCTATTAGGTACTAGCATTTACAGTCGGCATCGTCCAGGCGATAGTATTCATCAATGCGTCTGGCGTCATAAACTGTCCATTCAGATTCACGTTACTCCGCGATTCGTAGGTCTTCACGTGGAATGAGGACGTTTCGGGCAGTTTACCTTAGCATGTGATCGCGTTGAGACACCCCTCACTGAAGCTAGGTTCACATGGATGCAGAAAGTGCGGATCGCCACCTGATTGGCTGGAGCAAAGGATCGAGTGGGGGGACTCCCTTTGGAGCGGACTGTTCGCGTACTGGAGATTTTGATATTTTCCGCACAACACGAGTTCGCAATACCTTCTACCCCCCCCCCCCCGCCACACCCCTCCGGACCCGACATTGTTGTTTCGTGTCTTCAATAATTAGCAGGTATTTGGTGTATGAGTGTTTGCGGTGCAGGTGGAATTTCCATTTATAAGTTGGGCTAGGATTTCCATGTCATGATGGTGAAATATTTTGAGCTACCATCATCCATGTCATCATTCCTTCTCATTAAGCATGAAATATGTGAAAAGGGCCTCAGTGTCTTTTTCATGGGATTCGATTTTTTACGGCTTTGTGTCCGATATGGCACGTTGTTAGAAAAAATGTGTTTGAAAAAAATGGTCCTCAGGCCCTTTTGGGTATGTTATGCTTTTTTAAAAAGAATTTTCTTTTTTTCAATTGCAGGCACGACGTGAGGTCTTCCAGTTTTTGTTTTATTGTAAAACATACCTACAGAATGTTTTTTTAATTATAATATTATTATACCGAGTTTTTGTTGTATTATATCGAGTTTACCTACTAGTTAACAGTGTAGGAGTGTAGCTTGTCAGTGACCTTACAGAAGACTTGGTTGAGGTTTCAATGTTCTCATTTGATCCTTCCTTTAGGGCTCTTGTCATAACAGAAAAACAAGCGTTTTGAACAAAAACTATTTTAATCGCAAATACAGAATTAATGATGGGGTTCATGGTCGTTGGAAGTCTTGGCTTGGCAAAGATGGGCGGGACAAAGCCGATTTGTTATCATTGCTGTCAAGGCTGCGAAAGTTTCCGCACCTCCTTTCCGCATCCATGTGAACACATTCCGCACTTTACGCACTTCCGCAGTTCCCCCCACTACTTTTCCGCACTTCACGCATTTCCGCATCCATGTGAACGCAGCTTAAAATCAGTTGAGCGGTATGGACGTGACGAAGTTAACATACACCAATACTTAGGGCGGGTTTCGCCACCTAGAGGTAAAGTGCGGTATGTAAACTTGGTTTTACATAAAAATGAGCATGTAACGTAAATCACACTTTAACTCCAGGTGGTGAAACCCGATCTCAAGCTAGGTTCACATGGAGACGCAATTCCGGCACGGCAACGCATTTGCCGGAATTTTTGCCGCAGAGGCATTCACATGGCAGCGGAATCATAACATAACGCAATCTCAAAAAACAAACAACTGCTCGAACTCGAAACCGCAAAATCAACCACATACGTCGAATTTCAATATGGCTGAACAACAAAACAAGAGAGGTGGGCGTAGTAACCTTTGCACAGATATGTACGGCAACAGATCCGACAGCGGAAAATATCTGGAGATTTTGATACAGTATCCAAGGCACTGCGTTGCAATAATCCATTTTGCGTTGGCCAATAGAATTGAACGCATAGCCGTGCCGGACTGCCAAACGGAATTGCGTCTCCATGTGAAGTCAGTTTCAGAGTTTCATATAGGTTCGCTCCAGCGCGCTTGAGTTCATAACTAATTCGGCGCAATCGCCCTGCGCAGGCCTTAATGGGCAGTGAAGCGTTCCAGCGAAGTTAAGTTCACGTACTGTTTTACCCGCCCCGAGTTCTTGAACCGGTACATGAACTTCATGCTCTAAACGGAGGGCAGGATTGTGAATGAAACCCGAAGATAACCTCGTTGATGTGTAAAGAAGTTAACTGTGATCCCCGAAATTTTGATGTATCTGGTCTTCTCACACAATAAAAATTACTCACACCTTTTATAACACCCCCTCAAAAATTTTTTTTCTTTCACGTTTCAAGGCGCGTAGATTCCAAAAATGCGATGTCCGATCATGCATATATCTACTTTATTTTCGGTCTGAAAAAATCGTTCTTTTGCACACAGGCAGCCTAGTAGCTTAATTCGTGTTTTGGGGGGCCAAAATTGGTGGAAACCATCAAAAATAACTTATTTCAATTATTGCGCATGAAAGAAACAATAGGTAAATGAACAGCTAAAATTTCTGTCGGACCCATGTGAAAAGGACTTGGCACTTAGCAGCGTTTAGGAATCTAATCTTGAAACGTAAAATTAAAAAAATGTTGAGGGTGCTCCAAAAAATTTTTTCCGACCGAATACATGCGTGTACTTTTCACAGAATAATAAACCAAAACCACAGAACCCTTGCAGCCGAACCAATGGCAAGGAGCCCATAGTTTTCTACGGGAATCGAATCTAAACTATGTAAACAAAGAATCACCTCCGAGGCCGAGGGGTTGACTCTTGACGGCTGCTTCCTTGGACTCCATCGTCATATCTGCTAGAGTTGAGCTTGGGCTTTCACGGGAAGATCCGTTGAAAAAATCATCGAAACCGCAACAGTTGAATTTGGAATCAACCGACAGCAGCGTGAAAGAGTTGCGTGTTTACATACGAATACGACCTTCGGTGTTCCAAATTCCAATAGTTTTAACTCAACTGTTTTTTAACGGTATTTAGTGATGCCGAATAGGCGAATACCAATATTCCTCCGCAATGGTATAAGGGATATCGCCTTCATTCCATGCCTTCGCGCTGGTGTACAAAATGAGCGTTCACTATGGCGGTAGATATAAATTTAACCATTAGGCATACGACCGTTTTCTTTCTGAATCTGAATACAAAAGAAAAACGAGAATACACAAACTAGAAAACACGGACAAATGCCAAGAACGCAGAAAGTTGAAGTTTGAACATTTACATCATGGATATTAAGAAACCATTACCGCAATGTAGGATCCATGTGGTTGTCATGAAGATGAGTTCTTCTTCTTCGCGTAGACAGTAATTCACGACTAGACAAAATGCATGGAAGTGGAAAAGGGAACGAAGTTCTTATATTTATCGAAACAAATGATTTCTTTTTAAGCGTGCTGCTTTTGGATCTTGCTATGACCTGCTGGCCAAAAATTGTCACGTTACGACTAAGTGTAATGGAAGTGACTCCTCACTGTCTCTCCCTCGAATGGGCACTTGTCCCCAGTGGGTCCTTTGTTCCCGTTCCACCACCTCCATGATCTTCCCCATTCTAGAGAATGTGCCTACCATGTTTCATAGTTTCATTCGAAGTAAGGAAATAGATGTCATCCTGGGTTGCGGTGCACAGAGTTTTGACAAGCTCTCCATTCATTTAAAAAAAACATATACAGTGAAATCCCTCTAAGGCGGACACCCATGGGACCCGAAAAACTGTCCGTCTTAGAGGGAGTAGCATAGGAGGAAATAGAGAAGTTGGAAGAAAAATGTGTAGGAGGTACATAAGTACAAATACATATACATATTTTATTTAAAAGGTACCGCTAAAATGACAAAGAGACATTAACATTACCTATTCAAATTTATTTTTTATTTCAGTACCGGGCTAATTGTAATCAACTGCTTCAGAGCATCCATATCTCCGTAAGGACCATTGTCCTGCTGACTCTCTATTGGGAATCCTGCTTTCTTGAAACAGTTTTTCGGTTTGTTATGGTAGTGTGTGTGACTTTAGCCCACGATTTTTCAATCCACATTACTGCTTTTAGAACGTCGATTTCTTTGGCACTTTTTGAGCACCAGCAGAACTGTCATTCTCCAATGCTGCAATCAAATGTCGCAAAGCCAGCTTACGGTACTTGACCTTAAAATTTTGGATGATTCCCGAACCGATCGATGTCCGCCGAGGAGGGGTTTTATCTTATCTCATGCCCACTCTCGGGGTCCAAAAGTCGTGTCCGCGTCTGGTTAAGGCGGTGACAGCCATAGAGGGATAGCTTTACACGGGATCTATCTTCTCGGCCGGGACCAAGCGATCACCGTCCGTTAAGGGGGGGGTTCCAACTTAGAGGGGTGTCCGTTAAGAGAGATTTAACTGTATTTCAGCCAGTCAAACTGGTCCTGGATTGAGAGGAGTTGGCTGTTCGGGCAAACAATCCAGGACCGTTCAGGACTTGTTAACAGTCCTGGATTTTTCGAGGACTGCTGATCCTGCACATGTGCACTAGATGCTTCTACCTTCAGCTTGTATGGAATATTACAATGCTTCAGGTTATCAGTTCAGAGTCACATTAGCATTGTTCGGACAGACACAATTCTCGACTCAAACCTGGACAGTTCTTCTCAGTTATCTTTTTCAGAACACAGGTCCATCCTGGACTGGTCCAGAATAAATATGTTCCAGCACCAGAACAGGTTTTAAAAATTTTCAAAACAAGAACCTTAGTTTTTCTGAGGTGTGGGGATGAGTTTCAGAACTGTTTCAGTTCGAGAGCTCATCGGCTGGAACACCTTGGAAACACGCCAAACTATTGGGATGATTAGGGCCGAAAAATAGCTGATTAGGTCCACAGAGACTTCAAGATCCATTTAACGTGAAGGTTGGAAGGAAATGACATTTTGTGGAGGTTCCGGCGGGGTTATGTTCGGCTCTGTGCAAAAAACCCATCCCTGATTGGGTGCTGAAAGTATTGAAACTCTGAGAACACAGCTCCCGGACCTGATGCAGTTGGAACACGTTGATAAACCCTATAGCAGTGAACAGTTTCAACCCTCGATGTGAGTGGAACACAGTTTTTGTGGGCAGTGGGTTGTATGCAGAACTCATTACAAAACTCAGGTTGTCTTGGCCAAAGCTATTCTGTCCAAGAAACCTACTACTGAACCCCACTAGAACCTTCCCAAAATCTCATTTCGCTCCAACCTTCTTGTTAAACTGATCTGTGGTACCCAATCAGCAATTGTTCGGTCATCCCAGTTGTTTGGCGCGTGTTTCAGCTGATGAGTTGACGAACTGAAACAGAAAAACTTGAGGTTCGTTCTTAGTGGGCGTTCTGACAGTTCTCGAACTCATAAGAACTGGGACGGAAAATCCCGGGGCGTTCCGGAACTTGAGGAACCGCGTTCTGCACTGCGAACGATTTCAGAACGTTGTTAAATGCGCATGCGTCACCTACGTTCTTGAGTTCCAGTTCTGACAGTTCCGAAAAAAATTGGGGACTCTCAGAACCGTTCGGAACTGGATTCGCTAAATACTGCGAACGCAGAACTCGGCGTTCTCGAACTGGGCGTTCTGGCACTGCGAACGACAAAACTCGACTGCGCTTGCCCAGAACCGTTCGGAACTGGCAGAACGCACACTGAGAACGAAGCTTATGTTTCTGGTTTTAAAACCACTTGTGTTGCTGGGACATAGGACCTTAGGTAAATACTTATTTCCTTCAACGCACCGGACATACAAGAACTCATCAAAGCTATCTTCACTGTGGCAACCTTAAAGAATGACTTTCATCACTACAAATAACGTCTAACTATACTTGAGTAAATTAATGTGTAATTCTTTGTGTATTAATGGGCAACCATGTCTATCTAACACACAAATTAAGAGTTTTATGTATATTACTATTAGAAAATTACGAATTATAGTACATGGACTCCGAGGACGTTTTACGATTGCAGATTGCTCTCAGCGATCCTGCCATGGCGCACTTTTTTGACCAAAAAAGAAAAAGACGATGGTATCTGCTCTCCTTCCTCCTACTACCCCTCTATCTATGTCCGACCTCCCTTCGCCGCGTCAGTGGCAACACTGGCTTGCGGCCAACCCTGCTTTCTCCCCGCTTCCCAACCTCACTTTTGTTTTCGCCATCCGCCTGGACACTTTCCTCATTCACGCTTCCCGTATAAGTTTCAATATTTTATTTTTCTCCGTTATTCTTCTTATACAGTTACGCGTGTGCCGTTTAGTTGTTTCGTTCTGTGTTTTCTACGCTTAGATGTCGCGGAAAACAGTTCGGATCGTGGGGGTGCGGGTCGACCGAGAGGCGGAGATAACCTCAAAACCGCAACCTCGTGGTGACGCCGCGCCACCAAAGAAGAGTTCAGCGGTCTCCTCGAAGGACCCGGCGACTATTAAGAAGCCGGTAAATTCGGGAGATTACGCGTCCTCTTCGACACAGCCTTCAGCTGCCTGTTTTAAGGTCCTGACGTCTTCAGCGGTCGTCGGGAACTCCGCATTGTCCGATTTACGGACCTCTGCGAGTTCTCGACCTTACGCGTCGACGTCGAGGGTTAAGGAATCGGCGGGTTCGTCAGCGGTTGTCGGAAATCCCAGCATACCCGACTTACGGGCCTCTGCGGGTTCTCGACATTACGCGTCGTCCCCCGCCGTTCCCCAGTCTACCGAGCCTTCAGCGATGCCGGCGGGACTCTCCAGTGCCAACACGTCCCACTTAGGGACCTCTGTGGTCCGAGAGGTCGCTCCCGCGTCCGCGTTGGCTCCGGACTGGTATTTCGGTTCGGCTGCCGTAAATCGGTTTGTTCCTCATTTCATGAGGCCTCAAACCGTCGAACCGCAGCCGGTCAGCGACGAAGAGGATAAGATCTCCCTGGATTGTCCAATGGACATCGGAGTGCCGGCTCAGGCCGCTCCGGCCCCCGTTACAGCGGTCCAAGGGCCCTCGGGCGTGAAGCCGAAACTGTCGGCGTCTAAGACCAAGCGCCGCAAGAAGAGGGAGTCGTCGTCGTCATCGTCATCGTCATCCTCATCCTCTTCTTCATCCTCGTCGTCATCTTCGTCAGCGGAGCTGGAGTCTAGGAGGGAAAGGGCGAGGCGACGCGCCAAACAACTCAAGAAGAGAAAACGGGAACGGCGCCATCGCCGCCGTGCGCCGTCTCCTTCGGCTTCCTCCACGTCTTCCTCTTCGGAGGTCGCGGAATTATCGGACTTATCGGAATTCCTATTCACCGGGCGGATTTACCGTATCTCGGGTTTGAATTTTTGGGTTGTACATACGTAATGACGGCCCTTCCCATGGGCCTGGCTAGCGCGCCATATGTTTTTCATAAGTTAATGAGGCCGGTGATGGCAACATTGAGGAATTCGGAATTACGTTAGTAAACTATTTAGACGACATTGCCCTACTGGGCCGGTCTCAGGCCGCCACCACACGCGCAGCGTTATCCGCTTGCAACCTACTCACCCACTTAGGGTTTGTCATCAATTACTCCAAGAGCGTCATTACCCCGGCTCAGTCGATTGTCTTTTTAGGCCTTCATTTCGACTCGATTACCATGTATATTTCCTTACCAGAATCTAAAATTTTATCCCTTAGAACACAGGTGACGCGCTTTCTCCATAAATCGTCATGGTCGATACGATCCCTGGCGCGTCTTATTGGATACTTGGTGTCCTGTCTTCCAGCGGTCCGATATGGACGGATTTACATTTGATCCTTAGAACGAGATAAGGTACGTGCGTTAGTTCGCTATCGAAATTCGGGCCATCGTCGGAGAGAAGCCCCCTCCTCCGCCCACCATCCCCGTCCACCCGGACTTACTGGGCCCTTGGACCCAATGGTGCGCCGAGGGGATCGACGCAGATGCTTATCGTCGCCTAGCGGCGATCTTTGATCCGGCAGTTCATTGCCCCCCGTTGGCCCCCCCTGTGGTGGACCCAATTCTTCGGGGTCGAGCGCAACAGGTGACCCCCAACGATCGCCTAGACAGCAGCCTCCAGAAGTCGCAACTCATTAATTCCCAGGTTATGGTGGCGCTGTCGGGGGCAATCAACGCTGTTTTGTCGCGGGATCTCGCCACAAGTCGTGTGGATTTGTTCCAGCGATTGTGGCAGATTTCGCAAATGGTCTGCTCCTCGCAGTTCAGGTTGTCCGCCATGCGGAGATCGCGTCTGATAAAGTTCTTCAAGACGCAATTTCAGCCGGCTGCGCGAAAGCAACCCGTGGCCAACAACTACTTATTCGGGGATGCTTCCGACGTTTGGGCCAAAGAGGCGGGCGACGTCGCGAGGTCGGAATCCATCCTGCTCGCCACGCCAATGGCAAAAAAGAGACCGCCGCTCCAACCAACAGCTCGGGACGCGGCCGGGTCCTCCCGACGTCAATTGTCGCTTCCGTCGACCTCCAGGGTAGAACAGTCGGGAAACGCCTCTCGCCCGCCCCAGCGCCAGCCACCGTCGGGGCAGCAGGGCCAGGCATACCAAGGTGCGCCGCTCTCGAGGGCGCAGAAACGCCGCCGAAACCGGAAGCCGTTCAGCCGCACCAGGAAACACTGATGCCTCCTCAGGTGAGTTCCAGTTGTTTCTAGTCAGTTAACTATTCAGTCTGACCAGTGGTGGGATTTGGAAGCCAAATTGGCTACCCCCGCCCTTTTTGCAGGCCGAATCCAACATTTTTATACGAATTGGGAGCGAGTCACCGACTCCCCACTACTATTACAGTGGGTGGAAGGTTACCGGCTGCCCTTTGGGCCCGGTCGACCTCCCCTCCACCGGCCGAATTTAACTTCTGTGCCAATTCACCTGGATTCGCCCGCTTTGACGGATCTTTCTAGTACACAGAAATTGATGGCGTCTAAATTATCTAAATTACGTGATCTTGGAGTAGTGGAGGCATGGCCACCGGACCAGCCCTGTTTTTTGTCGTCAATTTTTCTAGTTCCGAAAAAAGATTCCTCTGATTGCCGATTTATTTTCAACCTCAAACAATTTTGGCTATCAACCGCTCATGTATCAAATTCTCCCAATCGGGCGTTCATATCTTCGTCCCAGCGCTCCTCAAAACTTCCCGACCCAGATCGATAGCTCCTACCCTTCACTTTCCCTTTTGTACGGCCGATGAGTCATTGTGCATTCCGACCTTCCTGAAAGCTTACCTTGACCGCACAGCTGAGGCGCCGGGGGAGGGACCGTTACTAGTCACTTCCCGACCGCCCTACACTCCTATTACGGCTGTGGCCCTGAGAGGCTGGGTGACCTCCCTCCTCGGCGAAGCGGGAATTGACATTAGTACTTTCTCCGCCTACTCCACCCGACATGCCTCGGTTAGTGCCGCGGCACGAAAGGGGGTGCCATTAGCAGTAATATTCAAAGCTGCGGGATGGGCTCAGTCATCGTCCATGTTTGCGACGGTATATAACCGCCCCCTTTGTTCACAGGGTGATTTCGCAGCGGCCATTATCGATCCCCACGCCCCTGCCACATCCGGAGCTTCGCAGGGCCCACATAATTGAATTAACACACATTGGCTTTAGCTTCCTGTTCCTTTCAATTTAACTTCCTTAGTCGTCAACTTAACCTCATGCGTCAATTTAACTTCATGCGTCAATTTCCAAATTCCTAAATTCAAGATTTCATTCAGTATCCTCATTGCACAGAGTTTTTTCGAGTCAATTAAGACCGGTTATTTCACCCCGGTTGTGGTGCGTCCCTATTACAGGGCCCCCAACATTGGACATGGTCATTTAACACTCTGATGCGTAGTTGTCCGCTACTTAAGCCTCTCTTTGATAACGACAACATTAATACATAACCCTATGACGGTTTTTCACTTCGAGATAATTCATTTGTTACGCCCTTACACCTCACTGGGTTGACATACCGTTATGCGGTAACTTCGTGGCGGCAGCGCGTCGAGCCCGGTTTGCTTCGTCTCACCTCACTCGTACAGTCGCTCGGCCTGAAGTAGTCATCAGGTAATTTTACTTTATTCTATTCCTAATTTAAGCTCTAAATTAGGGGGACCATTAGGGAGAAGGACGGGTCTGCTCTCCGAAAGGGGGGGGGGGGGGGGGATAACCCAAATGCCGGACAGACGTCGGCTGGCCTGGAGAGTTTAGCCGGGCAGGCAGAAATCCGCCTTTGTGTTATGGAAATCAGACTGCCTCGTGCTTTGAGCTCTCGGCTTGCCTTCGGTCGTGGCCAGGCGGATGGGCCGGTCCCAGGGGGATGCTGTTAGCGTCCGCGCGGGACTGTGAATCATCTGCAATCGTAAAACGTCCTCGGAGTCCATGTACTATAATTAATGCTCAGCCTACATTGTTGGATAGGCTGAGCTGGATTATAGCTAATGGACGTAGAGGACGTTTTACCACCCACCGCTAAAGTGTCGGCCCTGGTTTTTTGTGGTAGGCGGGCCGACACTCCCACCCAACCGCGCGGTCGCCTTCGTGCGGATCTGTGAACGGAAGTGTGGTTGGGAAGCGGGGAGAAAGCAGGGTTGGCCGCAAGCCAGTGTTGCCACTGACGCGGCGAAGGGAGGTCGGACATAGATAGAGGGGTAGTAGGAGGAAGGAGAGCAGATACCATCGTCTTTTTCTTTTTTGGTCAAAAAAGTGCGCCATGGCAGGATCGCTGAGAGCAATCTGCAATCGTAAAACGTCCTCTACGTCCATTAGCTATAATCCAGCTCAGCCTATCCAACAATGTAGGCTGAGCATTAAATAATGTGATGTTCACTGCAATCATCTCATCCGCAACAAACTGTGACTAGCATGGCCGATAGGCCAGTCATATTATAAAGAAGAAGAAGAAGTCCTTATCTCAGCTGATAACAGCTGCACTTTTGTTGTTTTCAAATTTGAGTGTTGCAGAAGAAACTGCCACCTCGGTAAACGCTGGCGTTTTCAACAACAAGGTAGCAATAACAAAGGTATTCAGTTCAATAACAAAGTTATTTTGATGCTATGATTCAATTTATTACCAAAGACCCGGTTTGAAAAAAAGGAAACAAAATTTTGAGGGGAGCTAAATGTTTTTTTTCTTGCTCGATTCATTATTGAAACTAATAAACCTAAAATCAGTATTACATTGGTTTTATTTACTCAGGTTTAAACTTAATTTTTTGAAAGCACTGACGATAAATATTGACGATCGTGTTACTGGTGATTGTATGTGTAATAATTATTGGTAGTAGCAAGTGCGATGTTGGTTGAGGAAATATGAAATTAGTGCTGAAGTCCCGCAACATGCTCCCCTGTCTCCCGCTTATCCCAAAATCGATAGTTGACAGGAAGCACCGCATACTGAAGTTTTATCAAAATCAGGGAGTGCAAGAAAGTTTCTATCAAAATAGAAGGTGGAATGTTCTGCCAATCCTGATCCATATGTAAATTAACGTTTCTGTGTTTTATCTGTTGGTTAATTGTACATACTTCTGCAAAATAACTGTTGATTGAATTGAAAATAGTTGTAGAGATGGAGATCACTGGGGTCTCTCGCTCGGGGAGGGTCCGTAAGAAGCCCTCCAAGTTTATGGACTACGAGAATATTGACATCCATTTGAATGCAATGGAGAAGGAGACTGAAGAGAGTTTGGTGTCAGGTAAGTAATGACAGTGCTTCATGAACTTTTATTTAGAAGTTACTGGCGTTGTACTCTGTTATGCTTGTGGTGTGACAGTTGTATTTTTCCAGCAGTCAGTCGTGGGAGGCCAGTTAAGAATAGTTAATTTAGGGTTACAAGGGGGATTAGACAGTCTGCGCAACAATTTCTAGAATACGTTGGGAGCGAGCAATCAATTATGGTAGAACACTTGAACAAAGAACTAGTGGTGTTGTTGTACACATAGCAACGGGGTTGCTGTGGGTCGTGATTACTGCCCACACCCGGGCCGTAAGGTGTCTGAGTGTGGAAAATATACCATGGAAGAAAGGAAATAGAGAGTTTTCGCAAAAGTTTGGCCACTAGGTCGTTGACGGACTAAGGATCTCCGGGCTAACGATCTAAGGGGAAAAAACCGGATGCTAACCTCTTAGATCGTGAACGATCTAAGGTCGTGAAAGTTAGGTTGTTGAACGATCTAAGCTGATTCGATGGGTGACGCTGACGTTAATGTTGAACTGTTCTCATGATATTCTCATCACTTGAAGATTTCAGTAAAAAGTCGTTTTTAGTCATCATCTTCGCTAGGTCAATTATGCGGTTGTTCATAGACTAGGCAGGTACAATTAATTAAGATTTTCCAGTCTTAAAGGGTGCCAGAAACATTTCCTATTACTATTTTCAAATAGAAAATAATGTAGGGTTGCCCATAGACGCGAGACAAATTAACCCAAAAACTTAAGGTTTGACTAATTAAAGTTATTTGGCAAAAATTAGTGGCTAATAGGTTGACATTATTAGCCAAAAAACTGTAAGGTTGTCCATAGACATAGAGAAATTAGCCAGGTACAATTTATTGACATTTTCCAGTCTTCAAGGATCACAGAAATATTTCCTAATACTGTTTTCAAAAAATATAGATATGTAGGGTTTTTATACAGCAGAAAAACCGAAAATCGAGAGAAAAAAGACGAACACTATCAGTTACATATGTACTCAACACAAACAAGTAATCACAAATGCCATGGAAGAAGGCAACCCATGTGATGAGGTTTCCTTGGTGGAAGGTTAGTACGGGAAAAGTCCCATACGACCTGGTGCTAGGTCGTTTACGTAGACTGGTGGCATCCAGCGTTGACGAGCTAAGTTAGGTCGTTCCCACCCAAACGTGCACATGCGCAGTTCGCACTTTCCTTCGTACGTAGGCCTTAGCCCGTCAACGGGCTAGTAGCCAAACCTGTGCGAAAACTCTCTAATAATAACGCTCACTCAACGTTAAAACTCTTGCTGGGAAATAATTCAGCATAACACTGTGCTAACATAAGGTTTGTTCGCACCGGCTTTTTCTGACAGCTGACTCCTAGAAAACTGTAAGAAACTATCCATGATCAAAGGACGATAGTTTCACTAGGAAAGGGTGGGACACCAGGTGGGGAAAAGCATAGAAGACTTGAAGAGGATCTGACACAGTTGAGATTTCGATGTTGGAGTCAGAAGGCAGTGGACGTCGGGAATGGCTGGAAGTGTTCAAAAGGTTCCTTTCAAAGAAGAAGATAATTGACTCGAGTTATGTCATACCTATGTATTTCAGAGAGAGATAGTATAATGAATAAGACCACAGGGAAACAACGATTCAAGTAACTTTTTTTTCGGAAACGACATTTTGATGGTAGCTGATAGTTTGGAGTGAGGCGGGTATGATGATACATTCAATTCAAAGGTATAAATGATTCAAGATACGAGAAAACGGCGAGTGAAGAAAAGGTCCAGGGGAAGAACAGTCTGCCTTAAGCGGATCTGGGGAAATACGCTCCAACTTGCCACCGATTGCTGGTCCCCTCCTCCTTCCCCCATCTTCAGTGTTTGTATGATTCATGTCTCTTCTACAGAAACACATACACCAATGTTGTCGCAAGTGCTATACTTATCAACTCGAACTCCAGAACTATTCTGAAATCCCGGACGTCTGTCATGCAGCCACGAAACACAAAACAAATCGGTACCTCACAGAGAAAATGAATGGGGAATTTTATCAAACATTTTTGTTGAAAAAAAAATTCATAACTGTTGAAAAATGGCAGTATGAAGCCCGTTTTCAAAAATGAGCGTTCTTTTTTAAATGAGGGTGATTAAAAGTAAAATCGCGGCAAAAAATGACATGAAGTCTATTAATGTGGGATAAACACAAAATGAATGCACCTTTAGCTTACCACTAATTATTTATTAAATACACAAAGCTTTTCCCTCAACTTCTGATGACTGGATGATGCTCAGATGTTGAGTGAAAAGCTTTGTGTATTTAATAGATTAGTGGTAAGCTAAAGGTGCATTTATTTTGTGTTTATCCCAGATTACAAGATGGCTTACCACAAAAGGGATATAACGAAATTCGATGAATTGATGAAGTCTATGACATCTGATTGGCTGTTGGCCCAAGGAGACCGAGCGAAGCCTCTGAGGTGAACCTCTCAGTGCTGCCAACAGCCCAACATTAGAAATGGCAAACCTTCCTAGGGACCTTCAAGAACCTTTGCCGTGACCTTCCCCTCGGTTTTATTTTGAGAATGTGTTTTTTAAATTTATTTATAAATTTGCAGCTCCATCTATCCATCTATTGCAGTTTTGTAGTGATGCACTAGTGCTCTAAGCGGGACTTGAGTTGTTGAACTACTCGGCAATTTACCTCATACGTCATTTCTTGTGGGAACTCAGAAATTCAAATCTCACGCTCGTTTTCTACCTAGACTTTTGACATAAACACCTCATTATGTGGTCAGTAAGTGTTTATTTCCAGTATTGAAAGAATTTTGCCAAAAAAAGAAGAATTTGTACCCCACGAAAATTGCCCATTCTTCTTCCTCAAATGGCTCTGCGACAAGGAGATACCTTTTTCTGTGGAAAAGTGTAAAGATCTGCAACACCTCAAGCAGTTTTGTAGTACCAGCAGCGCCCAGAAAAAAGCTGATCTGCAAAACACAGATTTGAAACGTTTTTCCCCTTTAGTTTTGGATTTTTGAAAACAAATTTCCTTGTGAATAAAATATCTTTAATTAAATCAGTTTCTGTGCATAACCTCGTATGTACTTGAAGTATTTTTTCAGAACAATCAGAATATTTTTAGTTCCTTACCAGGAAAAGTAATCAAGTGTTTTGTACTTAAAATGCTGTGGTGGAAAATCAGAAAAAGCTGCAATGAATCTTTCCTCCCCTGTGGTCTTATATAATTATTATGTTTCATAGATTGTCCATAAATACGTAATATTTACTGTTAATTTTATTCTTTACCAACTACAAAAATTTATTATGTTGTATGTATAATAAATAATGTACTTGTATTAATTTACATGGTTTTTAGTTCACATTAAAGAAGAACCTCAAGATCTTGTTGAAGAAAATGGAGAACCTGGTAAGCTCATTCATAATGCATTTCTCCAACAAAGGTGATCTGGTTTTTGTTCTTGCTTGAAAGTGTCGTTTCATGGATTCGCTTTTACGCATGCAGTAAGATCAGATCGTTCTGTAATTCATAGGGGGATCATCTGTGGCCCAACCCGCATGATCCCCGAAAGTTACAGCAAAATCGAATTTGAATCGAGGAAATTATGCGTGTGGCGAGGATTTGCAGGCACATGGACGGACAGACCGAACCAAATTTGTTCAGAGTGATCTAAAAAGTAAAACACGAGCAGAAATTTTGCTTTTGGAGACAAATTTTTTTCCTTGCAAAAGTGAAAACAAATAATCTTCTGCTACCTTGGTTGACTTGGATGAAATAGTACCTGTTTTAAACGTGTTCAGATCGATTTATTACAATTCAATACGTTCGAATCAACCAGATATTTGGTACCTTTCTCCATGGATGACTGATTTTTTTCAGAGAATTTTTCACTAGAAGTAACGAAAGTCAAAATTGAATCTGTAGCCCCTGTTGGAAAAGTAGCTGAGCCTGGACCGAGCCGATCTTCTGGTAAGTCACGACGTTGTCTCAATGATAATATTGTTCCAGACTGTAATCCATACTTCACGACCTATTGGAAATTAATTTAAAGGCTAAAAAAATGTTTGAGTCCGATTAAAAAAAACTCAGACAAAGCATCATCTAAACTCCAAGAAACCCCGATCTCAAGTTTTCCTGTGAATGTGATAGGTACAATGTTTCTGTATGTTGTTGTTGGTTGGAATGGAACTTGCAGATCGTTTTACTTGTTTTCCAGGTTGCATCGTTAGAGTCGGACACAATGGTGGATCTACTCGTAATATTTCCAATGGTGGTATGATCCAGCCGACGGTCAGCCTGTCGCATAAGAGGAAATTGAATAGGGTTTCACCATTAGAAGCTGCCCAGGTCCTAGCAAACAGTTTTAAAAAAGGTCGTCATAAACCGGACCGTTCTGGATGTTTTCCTGATAGAGGCAATATTTATTGTAAGTCATCAATTGTATAAACACAGATGTACAGTAGGTAACTTTAGCCGGGCACGGACGAGCGTTCTTATCCATTTGCGCCACACTAAATGGACTGTTGCGTTATCGTGTGTGTGGAATTTCGAGTACATTTTTTGGAGCGGTTGGAGGAATTCCAGTGTGCCACTCCATCGAGACAGCTCATTGTGTGTGTGTTGAAAACTGGAGCGATGGATCGATGCATTGCACACTCATGTATGTGGAATCCTTTGAATTTGGATCAGGGGCCTGTTTCGTAAAGCAACAGCTGTTTCACCAAAACAAAAGGTACAAATTCAAAAAGTTACAATTAGAGTGATTGTTACTAGCGTGTGTGTGTGTGCCAGTTTCAGTTTTATTGTCTTCGACGACTTATTTTAGCAGTTGTCTTGATAAGGCGTTGACGTTTCGAGTTTCTTGATGTCGCAGCCGACTGCTGTTCGTAGTTTCACTCAACTTTGACTACTTGTTGTCGAATATCGATCGTAACAGAAATGTAATACTTCAACTTATTAGTATGTAGATAAAGTGTGACTTACTTAGCCAGTTAAGGGCAATGCACAATCTCAGTTTTGGAGAATGAGACCGATCCTATCCGTCCGCAGGTTTAGGACATTCGATTCGTCGACCAATCAAAACTGCTCCCGGGCCTCAGTGGAGATTCGAAACTTTCGTTGAATTCATACAAACTTCAGAAGTTGCGCCTTCGACTTGAACGATCTCATATTCTTCATCTTCAGAAGTAGTTAATTACACATAAAGTAGGTAGGTAACCAGTAACCATAAAGTTGACAGGGAAGAACGGCTGTGTGGAAATGTGAAGTGAATCCAAACTCAACTATTTAACAAATTCTACAAGTTTACAGGCAAACAAAGGTAGTTAGGTTAAAAATTAGCCGAGTTTTACAATGAGGAGTACTCATGGCTTACGTTTATATTGCTTTCCCGTTTTTGAATGAATGTAGGTTCCATTACAATGATTTTGAGACCAACCGCACACTCCCTATGAGGAATACTTCTTTTTCTATGAGCTTTCAAAGTTCTGGCAACAAGTGACGTCATTGCACCCCTCCCTCCTGGGCGGACTCCCTTGCCCAGTGTGACGTCACTTGTTGCCGAAATTTTGAAAGCTCATAGAAGAAAAGCTACTGATTGTGGGAGAGTGCGGTTGGCCTGAAGATTCTTAGAATGGAACCTACTTTCATTAAAAAATATGAACAGAAGACATGGGTTCTCCTCATTGTAGAACTGGAACCTGTAGAAAATTGTGGAGAAACACCTGTAACTTTTCAAAATCTGCCTGTACAATTGTAAGAATTCACTCTCTCACAAGTAGCTTCGTGAAACACATCTATCACGTTTTCTACAAGTTGTACAATAATAGACTTGTAACATGTCACTTGTTGCTTTGTGAAACAGGCCTCAGTACGTTCTCAACGTCACTCGGAAACACCAGGTTTGAAGAATACCTCAAACATGTTACCATCGGAGCCTTTCGTCGTTCATTTCATATCGAAATGTTGACAGTTTTTTCGGTAGGCAGTCGGGTTGTATGAGTAGCTTCTGGATGGTCCCCTGTGTATTTTTTGAAAACGTTCGGATCGTTGGTATGACCGCTACGCATACGTGAACGCGAAATCTGAGCTACTCAATTTCTCATGAAGCTACATGCTGATTTTGATGAAAATTTTTTTTTGATTTGTTGATGAGAGGAATAATTTTCTTCTTTTTTAAACTACACGTTAAATGATCAGTGCATTACGACAAATAGCTATAGATAGAATAATTCTTGAATCCACCGCATATTCTATTTGCTCGGCCGGCTGCATTATTCGATTTAGGGCTTTCCTAGGAGAAGTACGAGGGCACGTACGACTACTGAACATAGAAAACAGTGATCTATGTAGGAGGGGCATCTATACCGGCGGGAAGATACCTAATAAACCTTTGTTTAACAAAGGTTTATTAAAGGTGGGGTTCAAAGGTGGGGTTTTATTTGTTTAAGTCTATTTGTTGATAGGTACACGTTTGTTGTTCATGTCCAGACGAATCATCAAAAGTAGGTGACAATTTGGGAGCTGTGGAAAAATGCATATTTTTATGTATGTAACTAAATACTGAAATGACAGACTAGAGGAATGGAGTGGAGGTTTGTGACCCTCTGGAAATTATCGTTGCTCTATTCAGTCCAATCATTCTGCTCCATACGTCCATTTGTAACGCTTGACAGTGGCCGGCTTAGCAACAGCATTGTCTTGAAGTGTTGTTTTGTGTGTGAATGCTGCTGGTGTCAAATTTGTTGAAAGGTGGTTGTATTTTCATTGAAAAATGTTTGGAAAAAGTCTGGTGAGTTTCTCATGTGAAATTGTTTGGATTTCAGATTGCTCGAAGGCTCAGAAGGATAGGGGTTTTGGCCCAAAAGGTTCTCTCTCTCATGTATACTACTGCCATCATTGCAATTTCGCGTCAGTAATAAAAGATCGCCTACGCATCCATGTTGTAATCCATCTTCCAAGGGAGCACAGCTGCACCATTTGCTCGTTCAAGAGTAAGACAAAGCAGTATCTGGAGAAACACATGAAAACTCACACAGGTGAGAAGAACTTGACGTGCACTAGGTGTGATTTCAAGACGAGTTGGCCACAGAACCTGATGCTGCATATTCGACGGCACAATAATGTGAAGCCGTATTCTTGCCATTTATGTCCGTATAAATCCACGACCAGTGGGGCTCTTAGACTCCACGTGGACAGGCACCACGACGTGAGGAATTGGAAGTGTCCATTCTGCTCATATGCAGCAGCCGAGAAGACTTGCTTGTTGGAGCATGTAACGAGGCATACCGGGGAAAAGAACAATTTGTGCAAGCAGTGCAATTTCAGAACTAGTAGAAAGTCATCACTAAGAGACCACGTACGTTTGCTGCACGTGAAGAATAAAAGTTTTCAGTGTCCAGACTGTGATTATAGGTCGGCCCACAAAGGGAACTTGAAGTTGCACATTCGTACCCACACAAACGAGCGACCGTATCAGTGTGAGTTATGCGATTACCGCTCGGCGACTGGCTACACACTAAAGTACCATATGAGGACGCACACTGGAGACCGCCCGATCCCGTGTCCTCATTGCAATCAGCGGTTTACCCATCCGTCGACTCGTCACTCACACATCAAAGCCATCCATCTCAAACTAACGCCCTATGAGTGTCACTACTGCAGTTGGAAGACTGGGCGTAAGCTGAACCTGTCAAGCCACATCAAGCGGCACTTTGGGATACATGACAAAAGATGCAGGTTTCCCGGTTGCAGGTTTCACACTCGCTATAGTAGTTCTCTGGTCATCCACAAACGCACTCACTTGGAAGAGGTTGCGTTCTCATGTGACAAGTGTTTGTACACTGCCGCCAATGTGGGCTTACTGAGGAGCCATCTTCGTACCCATCTGGAAGTTAAACCCTTCAAATGTGAGTTGTGTGATTACGCCACCAGTCTGAAAGCTAATATGGAAAGTCACACGTTAACACATAACAGAGACTAACACTGTTCCCGACAGTGCTGCTTATGAATCAATCAAGTTCGTTTCATTGTCAACTAAACAAACAACATTCATGTTAATATTGTTGCGTGAAAATGCTGCTAGAACCCCTTTGTTGTTAAACAACTTTGATGAATATAACACTGGATGTACTCAGATTAAGTAGGTAAGTACCTAATTAATAAAACAGAATCGCATTACAGTATAATTGTTTGTTCCCTTATTCTTTAGGCCATTGTCTCTTACCATCCAGCAGAAAACGCAAACGCTTCATCTACATTTATTGGTGATAATGTTGAAAGGCAGTTCCTGGAAACCCGTACCCCGAAAACGTTTGAAATTGTAAAATTCGTGTGCTGCAGCAACTGCACCACCTGTAAATGGCAGATGCCGTTCTTTCTACTTCTTTTTTCATGCAGAATCACTGGGTGCTAGAAAGAACCACGGCCAAATGAGTCAAAATTCCATCATTTTGAGCATCCTTGAACGGCCACTCTCCGTCCATAGTGGAGAGAGAAAAGTTTGGTCAAATGAGTCGATGTTTTTGGTCTAAGCTCTTGGACTAAAAGGGTTATATCCACTACCTAGTGTAAGAAGTAGTTAATGTTGCCATACCTTCCGGAGGAGTCTGTTACCACTAGCTGGCTGAGTACTGGAGGCAAGGGCATTCGATGTATGGACATCATCAGGCCTAATGATAATGACCTTACCATTCAACTTGGAATCAAGTTATACACAGCTAAGTATTTATAGCTCTACAGGATATTGACTGGTGGTTTTCCAGGAAGTTCAATAGTGAGATTCGATCTTTCCAGTTCAGTCCGAGGGTCAACAAGAGGAATGGCCCTAGTTTTGTTGATCTTCAAGTTTACATTTTTGAGAGGATCAATGTATGCTTGGAGGTGAAGCCTCATTTTATGGACATTGGCGAGACTATAACGGTTAATGCCACAGTGGCAAACCATTTTGTTGATTCGCACAGAGTTGTAATACTGCTGTACGTACACCTAAGAGATGTCCAGGAAGATAGTGAGAGTTGTGTGCCAGTTCGCTTTAGCACTGAGATTTCCAGTTGCTTTCCAGCATTGATTGAGAAGTCCTAGGATTAGATTACCGTATGTTGATTTCAGTTTTCTGAATCCACATTTTGATTGTTGGACAATATATTTATGATAGGTAATTTATTATATCATAAGTTTCCACATGAATTTCCAATCCATTTTTCACTGTCAAATTCGAAGATTTTTCTCTGCAGTGGAGACTAGTAGGTATTAGAGGCCTGATAGATTTTGAATCAGTGGATCCATTTTCCTCAGATAAATAGTTCTTACTGTTTTATTGATTACAGAAGATATTTTATTCATAAAGTAAGAAATTTTTCGTGCTGACAGGGAGGAGGGGGATCATTGAATGAAATCCAGGCCTGGAGCTTGTGTCCTTCCTCCCTTATTGATTGCCAATTCCAGCTCTCCCAAAGTAAAAGGTGGGGATTTGTCGGAAAAGTGGAGAAGGATACTTAAATCTGGTGAATATGGGTCGATTGAAATAGAAAAACATTTATTGTACCTACATTAGGACTTCGTCCTTCGTGAGCTGTTTTAAATAACATCATTGCACAAGTTGGCTTTGAGGCTGCGCTGTGCAAAGGCAGCTTTGGAATTTTATCATTGAAAAGGGTCAACCATGAGCATGATGAGGAGCAGGAGTAACTACCTATTCGTTTCAGCACAAAGTGCTTAATATAACAAGTTTCGTTCCTAGGGGAAAGCTACCTACCTCTCATGTGTCATGAGAAAGGGTCCCTTTTCTTACCGATGGCATACCATTTACCTACCTACCACAACCCACAAGTTCACTGTACCACATGTAGGGAAGTGACTGCCATGAAGTTTTGTGTCCTTCTTCGCCTTTTGTCGACTCACAACAGAAAAAATGCATGGAGGAGGAGAGTGAAACGAAATTCTTTCCAATTTTACTGCATTCGTCTACTGAATCCCATCAGTAGCATTCCAGTTGATCCCTAGCCACGTGCACATAGCTTCAAACATGATAGCTGATGCTACTGCAGGAAGAGTGGCGATGTTGGGATCAGTTGGACTCCACAACAATATCTCATTCAGCGATCACTTGAGTTTCCTCAAGTCTGTGAGAGAATCCACTTGGAGAACCGAGCACGACAAGAAGGCAACGAACAGTGGACAAGAGCCATAACCGAATACCTCATTGTACACAGGTATATCTGGCCCAAATTTTTTCTTCACCAACATCCTATTGGGCCATGGCAACACCACTTTCTTCAAGTTCCTAATGAGGAAAAACAACTCCCCCTACTGCACTAAACTGCTCTGACCACGACGAAGCTGCAGATATGGATTATCTCCTGGACAACTGCACCAAGTTCGTCGCCAGTGATAGCGCCTTCCTGCTACGACACAGCTTCGACGCTCCGGTTCATTCCCACCTGAAGCATCTGCTACACGATATTCCTTTCCTTCGGGACATCAACCAATTATAATAATTATAGTAGGTAATAGTTACTATAATTATAGTATGATTACTATAATTACTATAATAGTATAATTACTATAATAGTATAATTACTATAATAGTATAATTACTATAATAGTATAATTACTATAATAGTATAATTACTATAATAGTATAATTACTATAATAGTATAATTACTATAATAGTATAATTACTATAATTATAGTAATAATTATTATTGTAATAGACAACGGAATGGAAATATCG
This sequence comes from Leptopterna dolabrata, assembly GCA_954871275.1. Taxonomy (NCBI): domain Eukaryota; kingdom Metazoa; phylum Arthropoda; class Insecta; order Hemiptera; family Miridae; genus Leptopterna; species Leptopterna dolabrata. Next base: position 8,944,564 of record OX940989.1, on the reverse strand, counting down.
ACGGCCACGGTGAAGAAGTAGGTAAGTCGAGTTTTCGAGCAAATCGGGGTAAGTGGTCAGTACGACTCAATGAGCCACTCCCCAACCCGTGAAGAAGTAGGGAAGTCTGCTCGACCACCATAAGGGCGTTATCCACACGTGCATTTTTAGATATCTTTGAAAGTAGAGTTACTTTATAGGTATGTCAACAAGTCCAATATTTCTCTCACTCTCAAGGGACGTTGAAATTAAGATAAGTCACTTAACCATTTATTCACACTAGTTTTCAGTGTCCAAAGTAGGCAAGTCGACTTGACCAAAAATATCCGGAACGTTTCTGTTCATTGAACACATAGGCAACTCCTCTTATCCAATTCTGCACAGCTAATTAACATATCTTTTCCAGGTAAGTCAACTTGTGTGTTGGTTTATTATTTTCAATAATAAACCATTGGAATCGAGCATGAAAAAAAAAATTCTTACCCCCCCTCAAAATTTGATGGTTTACGTTTCAAGGTATGTAGAATCCAAAACTGCAATAAAAATATTTCTGTCTGGCCGCCGTACGCCGTAACGGCCACTTTTCTTAGTTACCATGAATCAAAATTGATGAAATTCGGGTTATAGGTTCCGTTCGGGGTCTAGTTGGTCCTCGAAGCTCGACGTTACTGTCAGTCATCTCTAAGGGGTTCAAAATAGGGGTTGAAATTTTCAGAACGCCTATACCTTTTTTTTTACGTGAATTTTTTTACGGTTTCAAATAGTTCTCGAACTTGGGAGTTTTTTAAGACCACCCGGAGCACCGTACGTCCAGCCGTTCGTTCACAGTAAGGCCCCGAAGTTTGCACCGACAGGCATTTTCGACACCAGGGTGAATGAAATTGTATACATCAGACCAAATCTCTTCCGACAGGCATTTTTGACACCAGGGTGAATGAAATTGTATACATCAGACCAAATCTCTTCTCCAGGGACGCGCCAACAATAGGAAATTGACCGGAGATAAAATCATTGCTAGGAATCACCTGATTTTATAGGCGGAGTATGAGGTCGAGTTGGTTGTTCTGTGATATTATTTCATTTGAAAAATGATGGATGGCTCTTTTGGAGTTTGTTGATAGGTAGTGAAATTTGAACAAACGTTGAAGTATTATTGATGGGTAAATTATTACTATACGATGGTAAACTAACTTACAACTTATTGTATTGGTGGGTAAATTATTACACAATGCCAAATTATTACACAGCGGTAAATTTATTACACAACGGCTCATCTACCCAGAAGGGGCTGGATTTTGTTGATAGGTACTTTTGCAACTTGAACAACCGTTGAAGTATTATTGATGGGTAAATTATTACACAACGGCAAATTATTACACAACGGTGAATTATTACACCACCGTAATGTGTTACACAACGGTAAATTATTAGGTACACAACGGTTCATCTACCAAGAAGGGGCTCGATTTTGGGAAATCGTCTGAAATCACCATTAATTTGTATAATAACACTAGAAAAAGTGGATCAAGACGATTAAATGGCACTACCATTGATCAAAGATAATTTTTAAAAACAAAAAAAAACGGAGCGTACCCAATTCGTGTTTTGGGGGCCAAAATTGGTAGAAACCATCACAAATAGCTATTTCAATTATTTCACATGAAAGAAACAATAAATGAACAGCCATCATTTCTGTAGAAGTGCCCAATAGAATAATAAACCCATGTGACAAGGACTTTGCAGCGTTTTTTAAATCTACTTTTGCAGTACCTACAAAATAGCGCCGAGCATCCTTTTTTTATATTATTATTAATAATGGATTCCCCCCCCCCCCCTGATATAATGTTTTTGGCAAAGAAGAGTGCATATTTTTTCAAGTTCTACCTTCTTGATACCTCCACACTTGTGGCCATAACTAGGTAAGTCGTCGGTGCTGAATTGGGTAAGTCTTCTAGGAGTCAAAATGTAGATCATTTCCAGAATTAATAGTAATTTTCTGAAAATTTGAGGAAAATAAAAATTTTTGGAATTATAATCTCATTTGTAGCACAATTACCTGATTTTACGGACAGCGTCCAACTTAAAAACTGCTCTCCTATAAATTTCAGATTTCTGACATACCTACTTCTTCACCGTGGCCGTCGATATAAGACAAGTGAACAGCATAAAGAAAACTGAACTCTGATGTCCGACATGCAAAGGAGGACAACTAAGCTGAGAACCACCACCACCATCTACTGATAACAGCTGTCGCTTTTGTTGCTGTTGTTTTTATAAAAATATCTCAGACGCAATCCCAGCTACGACTACCTCAACCATGGCAACGAACACATAATCTATGGCCACGCGAAGATCCCTTCAGGGCCAGAAAGAGAGAAGAAGAAGAAGAAGAAGAAGAAAATATTATGATGTACCGATTCGATTTCTATTCTCAAATTGTTTATTGTTGAAGAAGATACGATAGTAGTGTTTTCTGTGGATGAAACAGTCAAATCGGCCAAACGCCGATGTGTTTTCGCATCGACCTAGCAAAGGTATTTTAATATATTATGATTCATTTTATTATCAACGATATAATGTGCATATTAAATATAATTTGCACTTACAGAAATGTTGGCTGTTCATTTATTGTATCTTTCATGTGCAATTATTGAAATGGTTATTCCCGATGGTTTCCACTCATTTTGGCCCCTTAAACACGGATTAGGCTCGCCTTTTTTTTTTTTTTAAGATTAATCATTGATAGTACCATTTAATATTGTCTTGATTCACCTGTTGATACTATATCTAGTGTTACTATACAAATGTATGGTGATTTAAGACAATTTCCCAGGTTTTTGACTAATAAAAAATGAATTTCGGGACTTAACCTTCGTTACAACCTCAATTCTTCACTCTTCGGTCAAAATCAAATCCATAATATTCGGTCTTCTCCCCCTAAAAAACATGGAAAATGATACCTCACAAGCTCATGTTCTCTAAAACCTCAAAAATCCCTCGAAAACCCCCTATTTTTACACCCATTTTTCTCCCTGGGTGTATGCCGATCGGGCTGCCGTGTTTCGGAGCACAACTAGGACCCAAAAATGGGGGCCCAAACTGCGGAAGAGCGATTATTTCATACCAAAACTAGCCTGACCGCTCGCTTCGCTCGCTATCCGAGATTCGCTGTACGCAGTATCGTGGAACCAACAAACGACGGAAAAATCCCATAGCCTACCGGGTATTTGTGCCCAATTTTATCAAAATCCGTCAAGCCATTCAGGAGTTGACCATGGTCGACCATATTTCCGCTATGGTCAGGGAATTAAAAATGCGCCTACGTTCGACTTGGGAGGCTACCGGATATTGGTGCCAAATTGGGTCGATATCCGTTGAGCAATTCGGGATTCGACCATGGAGGGGCCCATGGATGCGCTAAGGTCGACCGCGGGGGTAGTCCGAAGGGTCGATCGTAGATAGAATTTCACGTAGATTACGAATACGCGATAAAAAATAGGGGTTACCATTTCAATTAACGAAGTTGACCATGGTCGACCATAGTTCCGCTATGGTCAGGGAATTAAAAATGCGACGTTGCACAACTTGGGAGCCTACTGGATATTCGTGCCAAATTTGGTCGATATCCGTCAAGCCATTCAGGAGTTGACCATGGTCGACCATAGTTCCGCTATGGTCAGGGAATTAAAAATGCGACGTTGCACAACTTGGGAGCCTACTGGATATTCGTGCCAAATTTGGTCGATATCCGTTGAGCAATTCGGGATTCGACCATGGAGGGGCCCATGGATGCGCTATGGTCGACCGCGGGGGTAGTCCGAAGGGTCGATCGTAGATAGAATTTCACGTAGATTACGAATACGCGATAAAAAATAGGGGTTACCATTTCAAATAACGAAGTTGACCATGGTCGACCATAGTTCCGCTATGGTCAGGGAATTAAAAATGCGACGTTGCACAACTTGGGAGCCTACTGGATATTCCTGCCAAATTTGGTCGATATCCGTCAAGCCATTCAGGAGTTGACCATGGTCGACCATAGTTCCGCTATGGTCAGGGAATTAAAAATGCGACGTTGCACAACTTGGGAGCCTACTGGATATTCGTGCCAAATTTGGTCGATATCCGTCAAGCCATTCAGGAGTTGACCATGGTCGACCATAGTTCCACTATGGTCAGGGAATTAAAAATGCGACGTTGCACAACTTGGGAGCCTACTGGATATTCGTGCCAAATTTGGTCGATATCCGTCAAGCCGTTAGGCCGTGGGAAGACAGACTCACTCACTCACTCACAGAGATTCGTTTTTATAATATATAGAGATTTAAGGCTGAAACTTTGTTAGAACCTCAATTTTCCACTCATTGGTCAAAATCGGCTTCATATTCGGTCTTCTTGTCCCAAAAAACATGGAAAACGATACCTCAAACGCTCATGCTACTGACATGTTGCTAAAACACAAAAAGCACCTATTTTTATACACATTTTCACTCATAACACCCCTGGGTATAAGTATTCCGATCGGGCTGCAAAGTTTCGGGACACAACTAGGGCCCAAATGGAGCATGTGTGCGAAAGAACGACTTTTTTAGACCGAAAATGGAGCCGGTACACGTGATACGGCGGGCGGACATTGCATTTTTGGAATCTACGCACCTGGAAACAGAAAAGAACAAATTTTGAGGGGGTGTTATAAACATTTTTTGCTGAGCTAATACGTAGGTGTACTATTCACAGAATAATAAACCAAAATCAACTTTACATTTTTTTGTTTTGTTAAACCAACTGCTGTCAGAGGAATCATGACGTTAGGTTTGTTAGAAAATTTCGAGTAAACGGAAGATGGAATATTTGCCAACCCTGATCCCTTTAATATGTTGTTAATTACCGCTTAGGTATGTTTTATCTGTAGGTAAGTTATTATACTTCCCCTGCAAGATAACGGTAGGTATTTAAAGTCCATTGAACTTTAAAATAATTCATCAATTTCCGATGTTTTAGAGATGGAGATCACTGGGGTCTCTCGCTCGGGGAGGGTCCGTAAGAAGCCCTCCAAGTTAATGGACTATGAGAATATTGGCTTTCATGCGAACGCCATGAAGGAGAAGACTGAAAAGAGTTTGGTGGCGACCGAAAATAAAGGTAGATATTTATGGTATGGCGTACGGCGGACGGGCTCATATTCGGAATCTGCTCACCTTGAAACGTAAAAGTAAACATTTTGAGGGGGTGTTCCAAAACTTTTTGCGGACACAGGTTTATTATTCGCAGAATAATAAACCAAGTCACCCAGTTTTGAGAGTCATTCAAAAAAGCTCGGACAGAAACATAGCCACAGCATCTTCTAAACCCCAAAAAACTCCACGTACTTACCTCACGTTTTCCCGTGAAAGGGATGTTTTTAGTTTCATGTTTCTCTCTGTTGGTTGGAATGGAAGTTGCAGATGGTTATAATATTTTTTCCAGGTTACGTCGTTACTGACTGTAGAGTCGGACACAATGGTGTATCTACTCGTAATATTTCCAATGGTGGTATGATCCAGCCGACTGTCAGCCTGTCACATAAGAGGAAATTGAATAGGGTTTCACCATCAGAAGCTGCCAAAGCGCTAGCAAACTGTTTTAAAAAGGATCCTCATAAACCGGACCATTCTGGATATTTTCCTGCTAGAGGTTATATTTTATATTTTTATTCACCCACTACATTTAGAGCATTGTCTTGAAATTTTGTTTTGTGTGTGAATGCACTTGGTGTCAGATTTGTTGAAAGATGGTTGTACTTAATTTCATTGAAAAATGTTTGGAAAAAGTCTGGTGAGTTGCTCATGTGAAATTGTATGGATTTCAGATTACTCGACGGCTCAGAAGGATAGGATTTTTGGCCCGAAAGGTTCTCTGTCTCATGTATACTACTGCCATCATTGCAATTTCGCGTCAGTAATAAAAGATCGTCTACGCATTCATGTTGTACTTCATCTTCCAAGGGAGCACAGCTGCACCATTTGCTCGTTCAAGAGTCAGACGAAGCAGTATCTGAAGAAACACATGGAAACTCACACAGGTGAGAAGAACTTGACGTGCACTAGGTGCGATTACAAGGCGAGATGGCCACAGAACCTGCTGGTGCATATTCGACGGCACAATAAGGTGAAGCCGTATTCTTGCCATTTGTGTCCGTATAAATCCACGACCAGTGGGGCTCTTAGACTCCATGTGGACAGGCACCAGGACGTGAGGAATTGGAAGTGTCCGTTCTGCTCATATGCAGCAGCCAATAAGACTTGCTTGTTGGAGCATGTAACGAGGCATACCGGAGAAAAGAACAATTTGTGCAAGCTGTGTGATTTCAGAACTAGTAGAAAGTCATCACTAAGAGACCACGTTCGGTTGGTGCACGTGAAAAATAAAAATTTTTCGTGTCCGTACTGTGATTATAGGTCGGCCCACAATGGGAACTTGAAGATACACGTTCGTACCCACACAAAAGAGCGGCCGTATCACTGCGAGATATGCGATTATCGCGCGAGGACTGGCCATGCACTCACAAACCACATGAGGACGCACACTGGAGACCGCCCCCACGGGTGTCCTCATTGCTGTTTGCGGTTTACTCAGCTGTCGACTCTGAATTCACACGTCAAGGCCGTCCATCTCAAACTGACGCCCTATGAGTGTCACTACTGCGGTTGGAAGACCGCACGTAAGACGCACCTGCCAACCCATATGAAGCGGCACTTGGGGATCCAGGACAAGAGGTGCAGGTTTCCCGGGTGCAGGTTTCGCAGTTGCTATAGTAGTTCTCTGGTCATCCACAAACGCACTCACACGGGAGAGAAGCCGTTCTCATGTGACAAGTGTTCGTACACTGCCGCCAATGTGGGCTTACTGAGTGGCCATCTTCGTACCCATCTGGAAGTTAAACCCTTCAAATGTGAGTTGTGTGATTACGCCACCAGTCGGAAAGCTAATATGAAAAGTCACACGTTAACACATAATAGAGACTAACACTGTTCCTGACAGTGCTGCTTGTGAATCAGTTAAGTTCGTTTCATTGTCAACAAACATAATCCTTGTTGTTGCTGTTTTAGTTCTGAAAATGACATTGATGAATATAACACTGAATTACCTAGATTAAGTAGGTAAGTATCTAACTGACGAAACAGAATCCCAGTTCAGTATGCCTCTTCACCCGCCAGATGCGTTTCCTCCTTTATTCTTTAGGCCATTGTCCGTCCAAGTTTGCTCCACAAAAAATCAAACCTTTCAGCTACGTATTGGTTAGGTTGTACCTATACGCGATGTAAAATATTTCAGGCATCCAGCATGACGAAGTACTTATATAAACTACTACTTAATAAACTACATATTTATGTAAAGTTGAACTAGAACTAGCATTAGTTATCGACATTTTCACGAATTTCCGAAATTTTGAAAATACTTGAATTGCAAAATTCAGAATTTCTGTTGCCTTCTATACTTCTCATTAATAATTTATTGTTGATTTTATGACATCACCACCAGTTATTTTTGGAATTTATTGCCTTTTTCCAATTTTTGAAGGAATACAATGGGCTATTTGCACATATTTATTTTATTTATTTTTTAAAATGATATTAGATTCCATCCTGAGAATTTTGAGACCAACCGCACGCTTCTACGATAAGTAGTTCTTTTTCTATGATTTTTCAACGTTTCCAGAGGTTCCTACGTCACAGTGGGCAGGGGGGTACCGCTCAGGCGAGAGGAGTGCAGTGAGGTAGGAACCTCTGGAAACGTTGAAAAATCATAGAAAAAGAACTTATGCTTACTTATTGTAAGAGCGTGCGGTTGGTCTCAAAATTCTCAGGATGGAATCTACTTTCACAAAAAACAAATATATAAAACGCTTTAGTTGACCCATGCAAATAGTCATTCCAATAATAACGTAACGCTTGATCAAATTTTTGTTGATCTGAACTAAACCCAGTTATTCTCTTGCCAACCACTTCCTTCCTATAAGTTGGAGATGCCAAGAATTTGATGCTGCAGAACGTGACATATGTAATTGTTCTTCGTGGTTCTGGAGACAGAATTTGATGCTGCAGAACATGTCATTTGTAGTTGATCTTCATGGTTCGTGTTGAAGATGCCAGATATCTACATGTCCAAAAATGGGCAATTTTCATGGGCTACAAATTCTCTTTTTTTCGGCAAAATTCTGTTCAGTATGGAAATACACACTTATTGACCACATAGTGAGGTGTTCATGTCGGAAAGTCTAGGCAGAAAACTAGTGTGAAAATTGAATTTATGAGTTCCTGCTAGAATAATCATAGAATATTGAAACTGCTTATCGTAGGAAGTATCCCTAGGCGCTAGTAGTTCTAATATTCTATGGTTTTTCTACGTTTCGTGTACTAGTGACGCCATTGCACCACCCCCACCTGGTGTGACGTCACTATTGCACGGAACTTCTAAAAATCATAGACACTACTTATCGTAGGAAATTTCCCGGGCACCGTTATCTGGATTTTTTGACGTTTAGCGAATTTTCGAAGATAATGTAGCTATTGCAATGGGTTCAAAATTTTTAGAACATGCATTTTTGAAAATTTTCATAGGCAAATCCGTTTCAGAGCATCCTGAATTCATCCCTAGATTTTAACAAAAATTTGCATTTATTCATGTGTCACTCCAGAAAATATATGTTCTTGGGCGCATGATAAAAATTCCAATTTTCGCCAACACGTTCGTATGCTAAGCAAGAGGATAATTTCGAAGGTGAGCATTTTTCAGACATTCTAAGGGGGTTAAAACGGAATTGTTCTCAAAAGTGTGGGTCAAATTTGACTTTATAAGGGGTCAAAATTCGGTAAAGATAGCTAAAATCACGAAAAAATATATAATTTTACGAAAAGTGGTAGCTGTATGGTTTCTCGTTATATTTTTACACAATAGCACGATCATTTCTTTGATAATTCGCTCTTATAGCCATGCTGCATGACTGGAACTTGTAAATTGATCTCAAACTTCGGAATTTTTTGAGACTACCTGGATCATTGTACGTCCAGCCGTTCGATCACAGTGAGGCCCTGAAATTTACACCGAAATGCTTCGTCAACATGATAGTGAATGAAACGGTACCCTATAGTAAATAAATGTCCAGGATTCAGCCCAGATATCATTGCTAGGGAACACCTGCCTGTAGAGTTGGTTGTTCAATTAATATTCCGTCTAAAGAGAGGTGGTTTATTTTGTATTTTTTTGACAGGTACTTTGTAACTTGAACAAACTTTATTATAGGTAGGTGCCGCCTATGCTTCATGAATAACAACAAATAATAATAATAACTTTATTATAGGTAGGTGACGCCTATGCTTCATGAATAACAACAACTAATAATAATAACTTTATTATAGGTAGGTGACGCCTATGCTTCATGAATAACAACAAATAATAATAATAACTTTATTATAGGTAGGTGACGCCTATGCTTCATGAATAACAACAAATAATAATAATTCGATAGAATTCTTGAGTCGTCATATCGTTCTTTCTTCTCTCATACAGTATTCTAGTGAATTCCGTCTATTTTAATAACTCACTATGCCTCCATCGCCGAAGAAGTGGACCTGCCGAAACAGCGGTAAAGAAGGCCAGGGATACAAACACACCAAAAAGAAGCGTGCAACATTAAGTGCATACCACATATACATAATAAGGTAATTTTATAAGTTGAACCGTATTTATTTATATTTGTAAAGGTCTCGCAGTTGGGTATATGACACGTCTATATAGTATGTACCTACCTACCTTTCATGTTTCTCCTGGGGCTCATACCGAATTTTGCTTTAAATATATTTCTAATGATTTTTACGTACCTACTCCGTATTTTGGTAGTACCTACCTACCTAATTGTAAAACTCCGTTAGTTGAAAATCTTTAACCACTCGTTCGAAAGCTCTCAAGCTATCGTAAAGTCTCCCGCTGCTACCCTCAGCAACCTCCTGATTGGCTGAGGGAGCCGTGAATTCAACAGTTTATTTTACTCACAATTTCGCTCATGACCGTTGCTAACCGTCCATAACCATTCTCTTCAACTTCTTAACCAATGTCAACTACCTATCCCTTATCCATCAGTCTGTCCAGAACCTATTCCAACAAGTTCTATCTGTGTACCACTACACAACTCTGCTGGTTATAAGTCCGGATTTTTATTTTGTTGACGGACAATGTGTGGTGTGTAATCAGAATTCACTTGAGGCATGCGGGGTCTGTACATTTACCCCAACTACTTGCTCGTATTGAAATTGTTCAATACACAATTCACTCACGCATCTCTTCCGAATGGTGGCAGTTTATTAACAATTCCCCACACATTTCTTCATCGTGCTGCCCGCGTTGCTGTTGTTTAAAACACCTCCTCCGCAGTCGACTTTTGGCGCAGCTTGTGGAAAAGCGTTCATAAAATCGCTGAACGTACAGCAGTACACGTATCCTGCTTCGTCAGCATCCTTAAGCTCCGGCCAATTGTACATCCCGCACACGTCTCTGCATTCTTCTGGGTTTGATTTCAACGGGAAATTGTTTGCAATGAACGCTATGCATTTGTTAGTCTGCAAACATAACATCAACAGCTTTGAAATACGTTGTATTAATTTATGAAATCCTTGTATTGTAACCAATAATTCAATGATTTCTATTCCTTTCTATTATAGATACCTATTTAACGACCATTCACTGACCTCGATTTCTCGAACTAGCTTGGTAAATCGATCTGGGACTGGCAGCCTTTGGTAGGACATGTCCAAATAAACGTTCGCTCCGTTTTGCTTCAAGATCCCAGCAACTCCTGTGATCACTTCGTACTTCATAGCTGTCTACGGTTATTATAAGTTAGTTTTGTGTTGGGTCATTGGTTCATTCAGTCAATTTATAATAATTAGTTGATTCAAAAGTTCAACTCTACGCACTTACTTTGGCAGCGTTGTATCGAATTTCTTTTTCAATTCTCAACCAGTTTCCTCCGTTGATTTCTTGCCATTGTGGTTGAACGTTGACGTATGAGAACGTTGCTTCCCGCCAAGCTAACATGATGAAATCTCCATTCGGAGTCAAATGGCCTCTTGAAAAAAATCTGGAGGAATGACGAGCGAATTAGATGTTTGGGTGGATGAATTTGGTATTTGATTCGAACCAAATAATTGCTGCACCCTTAGCCATCACCAGTCATCTCTGACGTCTGAAACCCCAACAATCCTTACCCATTCTGGTACAAAACCCTTAACGTCCCTTACATCCTTAACATGAAGGATTCTGCAACAATCCTTAACATTTCTTATATCAAAAAGGGTACTGCAGCGAATAGTTGGTGCTTCAGCGTCCCAGTGGCTGACCGTGCTTCCAATGGTGGCTGATGGTTTTGATTTATCACCTACCTACTCAATTTCAGGACGCAGTAGCGATGATGAATGGGCACACGTCCCAAAGCCTCCCGGACAGCTGCGACGGATGCGCAGTGACATTTGATATCAACCAGGCACTGAACTGTAAAAGAGGCCATGGCTATGTCCGTGACGAGTGCGCAAAAATGGCGAGCCTCGCATGGGGAGGAGTTGCTACTGAACCGGCCTTGAGAGTGGCTGAAGAGAGTCGCCCAGTGCTAGTGGCGGATATATAAATCCAGGGGTCTGGGACAATGAGAGGCCGGTGATTTTTGGTAACCGCATTGTGAATGCAGACTCTGCCTCTCACTGTCCATGACTGGGATGCAGTGGCTAATGCAGCAGCCAGGAAGAAACACGGAAAATATACCTTGTAATGCTGGAAGACTTATACAAATAATTAATTTCATTTCATTCATTCAACACGGAAAATGTGACAGGGCTGCGGAGCACTGCATTCACTTCCCTAATATGCTCGAGAGACGGAGCACTGCACAGGGAATACCCCGTATTCCTGAAGCGAATGGCCCTCACTCTATCGACGAAGTGGTCAAAACCATTTCGCAAGTTCTGGGATGGGCGCGGGTGAGACGCAGTTCTGTAGAATACGGGCAGTTTCGCATCGATTGAGAGGATTGCGAACCTGTATGCGGTACCCGGGCCTGGAGGATGTAGCGGGGGTAACCACCGTAAACGCCCATTGCTAGAAGATGAAAAAGAGGGGAAAAGTCCACGCACTGTTCGGTTACCCATCTCTGCTAAGCCTCTCGTTCCCCACTTTTAAGATTAGAATAAAGATAAATTATTTGATGTCTGCTAAACTTTTAGTAGATGACAATACATTGAAATGCATACTTATCTCCTTTTCCAATCGATACGTCTTTGTCAATCACATCTGATATTCGTTGAATTTGAAGTTTCTGCAGAAAAATATAACATTTTTTAATAAATCATTTGATAGGTTGGTGGATCGACTTTAATTATCTATTCGTCCATCGACTGTATGAGATCGATCAAATCTTAGTTACATTTACTTGTGGTTACTAGGGTGTTCGGCTATGTGGGTACCTAAGCGGAACCTTTCCTGTCAACCTACCTTTGGGTAGTAATTCTGAGGAGGGAATTTTTTGAAGAGAGCCCTGTTGAAGACATTGAACCAAGGACGACCAGCTTCATCTTTTCGCTTCCCTCCGTTGCCCCAGTGTGGGAAATGGGATCCGTCCAAGATATGTCTGCTGTAGTATGTCAAACCGTCGGATAAACGGTGACAGCTTGCTACCAGATCTATCGTCATATTATCGCCCTACAAGATTGTTAGGAGAGCTATTATTTCTGGATAGATGTGACAAACAGAAATGCTGTAACAGCTTTACGGGTTTTGATGGGGGATCTGGCACAGAGCTTGGAATTGGCTGGTTGGTATCATCTGATTAGGGCATAATTAGTAATAATCTATGATTATGTGATTACATAGAGCTTGATTACATCTAATCAGACAATATTGGGTAAGCTGGAGGGATTCGTAAGCTGGAGATTTGGGAGGTGGATTCAGCAGGTTTTGCAGTGGTGGGAGATTTTTGATGAATCAGCGGTGGATACGGATAGTGGGGTGGGGGTTATGAGTTTATATACCTTCAACTTACATTATCTCATTCTTTTAAAAAAAAAGTCCTCTGTCTCACCATTTCCTGATTAGTTTATATGCGTGACCTGGGCGTTTATCTAACCCTGAAATGTTCCAAGCAATGGACTGATTCATGCAATAGAACAGCAGTTTTTCCCATCAACCAAGATACCTAACCACGTCTACCACACGGTCTCTATTGATCTTTGTTAGGCAGGTAATGTCCCTAGAATTCGAGGAGTACCTACTTAAACACAGAAACATCTTGACAAACTCTGAGGAAGAATGAGTTATCTGTCCCCTATCCTACGTATGTGTATCTACGACTTCAACTTACGTAGGCATAACCAATTTTCAACAATACTCCGTCGCCGTTGCAGGTCTCTCCAGTTATGTATTCATACGGCTGCACACGTTTTCCACATTTGATGTCATCAGGCAGATACAAGTTGCCTCCAATGACAAACTGCGTTGTACCATTTTCATAAGCGAGAGCAGTCTCAACTGTCTGTGTTTCAGGGACTCCATTCACTTTGAGGGCGTTCTTCTTTCCTGGACACGCCAGTAGGATTTTCTAGAAAATCCAAACCCAAAATTGTTTGATTGCAATTTGAATTATTTGGTGAATAGATAGCTTTGTTCCAGCGACCGAAAGTTATTCAACCAGTTGTGCGCAGAAGCGATTGCGCAGGTGGAGAGCGTTCCAGCAGTTTGAGTTAAATAACCCGACGTCAAGATTTTAGTCAGACTGTACCCCTGAATTGTGTTCCAGCGGCGTCGAGTTTATAATTGAGTTATCAACTTTCATAACCCAGTGGATGGTGGGTTATGAAAAATAAGTGAAGATAACCTGGCGTAACCTTCCAGAAAAAATCATTATTCGCACGTCCTTCACGTCAAAAAGATCTGTAACCTGCCTGTTAGATGTTAGGTACTCTGTTTGGGTGTCCCTTTTCATCTTTTTCTTTTAGGGCTTGTCCTCTATTTTCAGCATCCATTGAAGTGTGGTGTATTTTAGTAAGTAGTTGCTTCAGGGATGGATGAGATTTTAAGGTAAGTGGCCACAGTTTACACAAGAAAAGTTGTAATATTTAATATTCCCGCTGGCAGGCCGCGGTTTTTACGATTCTATATTTTTACATAACGTTATTAAATTTCTTAGATTTGCTCTGGATTCTTCTGATGAAGAACTGGACGACCTACTTAGGATGTGAGAAGATGATTGGAGTAGTTCAGAGGAAGATGACGATGACATGGGGATGTTCGAAGAGAGGGAACTAAAGCATCTGGCTGCGGTTAACGTCTGGCTTTAGAATAAAGGTTATCTTGGAGAAAGGTTCAAAAGCTAGAGGCCATCGCGATTTGAGCGCACTCTGTCGGAGTAACCCACTGGTGCGTTCCAGCGACCGAGTTGTGTTGGGTTAATAACTCATAATTCATCCCCACCCTTTTTGGTTCTCAAACATAACTTAACTCAACTCAACCAGTTATGCTCCGCTGGAACAAACCTAATATTCTATTGATTGATTGATTGATTGAAAAGAAACTTGATCATATTATTTCTTATGGTACCTAGTTATTCTATACAGGGTATCTCGGAAACATGGTCTGCAAGAAGCCAGTAATCGATTTTTCAGGTCATTTCCGATCAAAAATGTCTCGTAGCAATTTGTTTAAACCTTTAGTTTTCGTATTTTTTCGGCATTTCAAGTTTTGATTTTTGTGAATTGCGTTTTTCCACTTAAAACTTGCCATACCACCCAATTGTAAAGTTACCGCTGAAAAGCTCTCTAAATTTCTTTTCAGACTATGCTAATTTGAATAATTTTTGAGAGGTGTGAGTCCCTGAAATTCTCGCTTGAAAATAGGAATTTGGCGAATCTCAGAAAACATGAAAAACTTCAAAGCGCTCTAGAGGGGCAACCCTAATTCCACTTGCCCTCGACAGGAAAAACTTCCGGGTCTCAGCTGTCCAACGGTATGACAATTTCAAATTTACTGTACTAATTGAGAGAGAAAATTGCTTTTGAATCCAAAAACGTGCTATACGACTCTGCTCGACCAAACCATGACGAGAAGTTGGATTTCCACATAATAATTCTTGACGCTGAGTGGACTGGTGACTCCTGATTTATTCTGACTGAAGGACTGATTTTTCGAGAAAGATTATGCATTTTTAGACACAACACCTCCAACGAGAAAATGATTTTCAGAGAAAAACTATGCAGTTTTAGACCTCCAACCAGTTTTCTTGCTATGCTACTTGTGTTTATTCAATTTACCAAATAATATGTGCCCTGATTTCGATGGAAAAAACATGTAGGTACTTCATAAAAAAGGTGAAAACCAAGATCTAAAATTGTAGCTAGAGCTCGTTTAGCGGCTAAACTAATGGGCCCGTGAGTTAAAATTTACCTAATTCACTTATGCTCCAGACTTATCTACCTTTCCTTCCAGATTCATGTACAATCTGAATGTTGCACGTCTGGTTGGTTCCGCCAACTTCCATTCCCCTCGATCATTGGAGACCATCACCAGGGGTGGGTTCCTCCCAGCGAATCCAAGACGGACGTCGATCTCGAATTTCCCTGAAAAATGAACTAAATTTAATTTTTAGGGGCCTCAAACCACTGAAACGGTTCACAACAGGCTTCCCTCCTTAAATGCAAATTCCTGGCCGAACTGTCGAAATCCCTGGCTGAACTTATCTGTGGATTATTGAACTAGGTGACGAGTGTGCATTATGCGCCATTAATTTGGTAGGTACTTCCTACTTTCAATTGAACACATATTGCTAACCTACCTGGTTTCGATGAGTTTTCTGATTGGCGATGATCCTGCAGTGGTATAAATTCCACTTCTGTCTGTGTACACGTCCATTCTCTGAACACCTTGTCTCCATCTCCAGATTCTTCACACACAGACTGGCACGTTGGTTTTATGTCAACACAATCTTTAAAAACCACAAATAAGTCATGGAAGAACGATATTATATTACTGAATAGTTAGTACGTAGGTATTAATCAAACACATTCACTTACATGAATCTGGGACAGATTTTGTGTTGCAGCAGACGAAAATTGTAGCCCAAACGACACTCCAGATGTTGATCATGTCATAAAGATGCGACTGATTTCTTAATGATTAATCACTTTCTATCATCTTTCGATCTGTCAAGTAACACTACATTAGTATAAGTATTTTTTTCTTTTTCATTTATTGATGGCAATAGTTCATTACAAAATTGGTACTACCCATGTTTCCAAGTATTACATAATTTGTTGGACAAAATAATCTCTGTCACTTTCCCTTCGTAATGTAAAAGTAAATAATTCTTCTTTAGGAAAGAAACTTGTAAATTTAAAACTCCACATCCGCAGGGTTCAAAAACAGGAAAAGGGTGCTATATGGTCGCCGATCGTGATCCCTGAGTATGTCTGTTTAGGACAAATTTAGTAGCAGTGGGCATAATTGTTAGCTAGTTCATAATAGTATATAATTTTTAGCTACTCCTGAACACAATAGTGACACATTAGAATTGCATAGCGGTTGAAGCAATAAGTAGTGTCAAACATAAACTACGTTTTTTTACGATTTTTTATTCGCACGCAATTTGTCTGCGCATGCACAAATTACGCTTTTTCGCAATTTTTAAGATTTTTGATTCGCTTACGATTTGTTTGACCCACTTTATTGAATTCCCGAAATAACATACAGGTCTCGAGTTAATTATTTATCATTAATTATTTCTTATTATTAATTGTTAATTAATTTTTGTTTAGTAATTACTGATGTTCTGGAAGTTCTCATGAATAGCTCGGTTGATTTTATCAAAGGTTACCTTTTTGAGTCCTAGTAGGTAGATAATAAATCTTCGATACACTACCTGCAAGACTCCGTACCTATCTAGGAAACGATGAAGTACCTACCTGTGCTTACGTACTGCCTCCCTATCCTGATGTTTTCTTCCCGACGAGGTCCCTTGTCCCACAAAGGCGCAAAAAGAAAAAGTTCCAAGCCGGGTAGGGAGTATAATAGCTTCCTCACCTATGTAACATGAAAGTATGTAATTAGTTGGGTAGATGGAAAACTGGCGCGTATGGATTTGAAATTGTGAGGTTCAAAAATGACAAAATAGTAGAATGGAATTGGCGTAGTACCTAGTAGTGTAATAGAGGATTATTATAGGCATACATAATATGTATAAGCGTTTTGAATAATTATGGTATCTTACCACTTGAAGAATAAGTATTTCGAATGTGCCGAAGCAAGTTACAATACATAACCAGATTTTATACTGGAACAAGTAAGTAAAACGTTAAAATTAAGCTTAACGTTACGAGAAAGCTAAATGCATGTCATTTTAAGAAAAATTAGTCATGCAATACTTTTGCGCATGCGCAGACGAAAGCTACTGTAGGTGGTACCTACTTCATCAATGACTTTGATATTGAATCTGTGGTCCAACCCCCACTTACACGCCAAACCTCATCGCTTAGGGTTGTGGGCTCTAGAAGGATTTCACGTAGGCGCATGCGCAGACGAAAGTTATAGTACATACCTACCTAATTTTTTAATGAATTTTCTATGGGACCATCTTTGCTCCAACCCGCGCCTACCCTCCAAATTTCTACTGACTATGACTGTTATTTCGTATGGTTTTGTCCGGGACAAGGAATTTACTACATGGAACCAGATATGTTCCTTGATGTCTGAAACGTAAAAAGCGAGCGGAAATTTTCATTTTGGAGGACATAACATTTTTTCGACTCTTGCGCGAATACAAATCTTCCCTTGATTCGGCAGTGAGGAAGCAAAAGGGGACCTCATCCAAAGAAGCTTCTAAAAGGGGCGCCCTACAGAGCACATTCATAGATCGTGTAAACTTACGTGAGTGTTCTTCGTGAATTCTCGAGAGAAAAACAAACTGATGGCAGATGTGGTCCGGGACTCCTGGTGTCAAGATCAGGTGCTCGACCCGTTACGTTGTTCGTGGTCCACCTCCATCGAACTTCATCCCCGCTCTGCTCCGTCAGTTCCACTCCATTGACGAATTAAAACGACCCATTCATCGCCATGCCAACGCTGTAAGCCGCACTTGCTGCCCAATGGGAAACACATCATTGCAACAACACGATCTTTGAACGTATTATACCTACCTCGGGGATTCACTCCCAAGCGGTAGAAATTTATTTATTTATTAACATTTACGGGTAGAACCCATTTTACAGACAATAATTAAAGATATATATGATAATACAGTTAATAGTTACCTGCACAAAAGACACTAGGTAGGTGCTAAATACATAGAATACGAAATGGATTATGCAAAGATCATGCATAAGTGTCAAGTGATCCCCTCAAAAAAGATTTAAATTTCGAAAAGGATAAAGAAAAAGCTAGATCAGGACAGTTATTTAACAAATTAGCAGAACGTTGTATACGCGTTACTGGAGAGTTTCTTAAATAATTTGTTGAATGGAAAGGAACATAGAAAAGTTTGGGGAATCTACTAGAAAAACACACGAACGGCTGGACGTACAATGCTCCGGGTGGCCTCAAAAAATTGTTTAGGCTCAATACAAATTTAATAACGTAAAAAAAATCATACCCTTCAATCAAAAGTTTTCGAGATACGGCGTTCTGAAAATTTCAACCCCTATTTTGAACCCCTTAGAGATGACTGACAGTAACGCCGAGCTTCGAGGACCAACTAGACCCCGAACGGAAACTATAACCCGAATTTCATCAATTTTTTTACATGGTAACTAAGAAAAGTGGCGCGTACGGCGGACAGACAGAAATATTTTTATTGCATTTTCGGATTCTACATACCTTGAAACGTAAACCATCAAATTTTGAGGGGGGGGGGGGGGTTAGAATTTTTTTTCGTGCTCGATTCCAATGGTTCATTATTGAAAATAATAAACCAATAGGGGATGTGAAAATTCAAAGAATTTAAAATGTTTGGACAATCTAACACGTTGTTAATAATTTTGAAAAGATAATCAATTCACTGAAGCTGCGACGCGAATCAAGTGAAGGTAAGCCAACCGGTTCGGCTACCTCAGCGTAATTCAGATCAACCATCCTAATGCCTCGACGAAATCCCAGAGTACGAAGAAACTTGTGCTGAACCCTCTCTATGTCATGGATATCCACCAGATAGTATGGGGACCAGATTGGGGAGCAGTACTCTATCCTAGATCTGACGAGAGTTATGTAGAAAAGGTTCAGCACGAATTCATTAGTAAAACCACTAGTGTTTCTACAAATAAATCCCAACATTCGCAGTGCATTGGAGGGGACTTGGTTGTATTGTTGTTTAAATCTAAGGCCTGAATCGAAAAGCACACCAAATCACATACAACTTCACATCCAGGGACACATAGAATTAATTTATATTATAATCAAATATTAAAGGCGAAGTTACTTCATGAAATATGATCACTTGACACTTCGGAACATTCAAGTTGAGACCATTACTCGAAACCCAATCAACAAATTTATCAATATTAGACTGCAACATGGCAGAATCATCAAAGGTAGAAACACATTTAAAAATGTTCACGTCATCAGCATAGATCAAACAATGTGCATCGGAAAAAATTAAAGACATTAATGAACAAAAAAACAAAAGTGGGCCAAGGTGAGACCCTTGAGGAACTCTGACGGCGCATCAAAAGGATCAGAAAAAGAATGACCAACCCTAACGACAGTACGACGTGACACGTCAGAGTAGAAAACGTCCATTTGGAACTTCTTCTCAATAGCATTAAAAATAGGAATGCCTCGTAGGTCAGCAAATTCGATAGGGTAGATCGTCCACTAATAAAACCATGTAGCTCAGGAATAATCATTTGTTTGAAAACCGGAGTAATTAAATCTACAACTATTGCTTCAAAAACCTTAGGCATAGTTGAGAGGGAGACCACAAGACGAAAATGCTCAATATTATTTTTTAATCAAATCTCCTATTCTCAAATTACCTATCTCCTATTACAATTGAGCTATTACCCACCTCAAGTTACCTATTCAATCCGCTGCGATTCACACATCTAACAGCAAATCACTCCTGTATGTTGCACCTATGTAGGCCAGGCATTTTAGGAAAAAAAAGGGGTTCAGAGGAAAGTTTTGCTATAGTTTTGATTTTTACACCCTTTATGTTTTTTGGGTCGCTGAACACGAATTTGAAGTTTGCTGGCAAAAATTTTGCCCGAAACTTTGTTTTTTTGGCACTTTTTGCCCAAAATTTTGCCCTTTTTTCGGTTTTTGGCCTATATTTCTGAAAGGAAGCGTTTTTCCGACATGGCTACTCCGAACAAAATTAAAGTAAACAAAATTTCCTACATTTTCTGTGTATAATGTTTTTTTGTACGACCAACTGTTTCGCCGCTAGAGTGCGCCAAAAAATCGAACTTTTTTTAGACTCTGGAAATGTCTACATTTATTCTTGCTTCTCTATATTTTTTTGGTCGCTGAACACGAATCAGAGGGTTTTGGGCCACAATTTTGCCCGTAACTTGGTAAATTTAGGTTTTTTTTTTCCACTCTATATCCCTGAAAGGAAGCGTTTTATAGACAAAAAATTGAAGTAAACAAAATGTCCTACATTTTTTGTTCATGACAATGTTTGTGTGCGACCAACTGTTTCACCGCTAGAGAGCTCCACTAAGCAGCCATATTTCCAGGTCTAGAGAAATTCACCATTTTGGCAGAATCACTCTTGCTGTGTAGGTACTCCTGGTCAGCGGATCAAGTCGTTAAAATGTTGGAAGGAACACTCGAGGGGCTTTTCCCTAGTTTTTCTTTGTTGTAGAGCCTTTGTGTACGTGCAGAGTGGCAAGGAGTTGCCTCTGTCTGAGTGGAGGAGCAAAGTGCAAGGATGAGTTCGTTCTCTCTCCGACTGTTTCAGTAGTAAACTAGATCCGCAGTTCCTGACTTCATGTTCAGAACAAACTGCTTCATATGTGGATTGCCCATTACCGAACAGTTGTTAGCGGCAGAAGCAAAAAAACCACCCGATTTGCGAAACGTTGTGTACCAGGTACGTGATATTACTGGTGGTTTGAGAGAAAAAGTTATGAAGGACGCAAGAGATCGTGATGATGAATTTGGAAGGGCGGTGTTACGCCGAATTGAGCATGTCCCTGATTTGGTTGCATATGACGCTCAATATCACAAAAAGTGTCGAATAGAACTTATTGGAAAACGAACACCAAAAACAGATGTAGAACAGAAAAGACGGGGACCATTTGCTCAGGAAATCGATTCAGCAATGCAGCATATATACACATACCTGGAAAATAGCGATGATGAATGTCAGTTCTCAATAGAAGAACTGATAGCACAAATAAAAGGAGACTACAAGCCAGAACAAAAGACAGTGAAAGCTCGACTTGTAGAAAAATATGGAGATGACATACTGTTCACCTTTCAAAAAAATAAGAAGACTGTGGTTTGTTTCAAAAACATAGGAGGGAAGATATTGAATGATGCATTTTATCAGCAAAAGTGTAAGTCTGAAAAACAAGAGAGGCTTCGAATAGTCGAAGCAGCAGCCAAAATAATATGCGATGACATCCGATCCCAAGTTTACAATATTATCTATTACAATATTATTTACCATTATTACAATGATATGAGTATTTCGGGGTCGGTACTTATCTCTCACAAGATCATACCTATCCTATGGTTTCAGTGTCCAATGCCTCTACACCATGAAACCTTTTGACTGTTTTCGTCGATCTATTTCCTCGTTAAAGTTGTCATGGCTGCCCCCGTACATTTTTGACCTTATTTCTAGTATCTTGAAGTATGAACTATGAAGTATGACCATGAAGTACCATAAAGTATTTTGCAGTACCTTCCACTGTACCTTTTTCACGTATTTGCATTTTTGACGTACCAACGAAGTATTTGCCGCATTTGAAATATTTGAAGCATCTTAAGATGTTTTACCATTGTCTGTTAGCGAATTTTCAAAGAAAATGAAGCTATTGCAATGGCTTCGAAATTTAAATAATATAAATTTTTGGAAATTTTCTTCATAGAAATCCGTTTCAGACCATTCTAAAACGATTCCTGAAATTTAACACTTTTATATGTATATATATATTTATATATATATGTGTCACTCCAGACGATAACTCTCGATAGAATTGAGATAAACAGCTCAAATTTGCACAAAAAATCTATCTTGGCAATCGAAAGGCTAAGTTCGAAGATGGGCGAAATTGGCCTACTCTAAGGAGGGTTTTGGCGCATTTAAAGTGCGCAAAAATTACCCAAAAATCCCCAAAATGTTATTTTCCAACAAGTGACCCCTCATTTTAAAGGTTTTTGCACGCTGAACACGATGGTGGAATCGGATTTTAGATATCTTGATCCGTTCTCAAATTAGAGCATTTAAAGTGCGCAAAAATTACCCAAAAATCCCCAAAATGTTATTTTCTAACAAGTGACCCCTCATTTTAAAGGTTTTTGCACGCTGAACACGATGGTGAAATCGGATTTTAGATATCTAAATCCGTTCTTAAATTAGAGCATTTAAAGTGCGCAAAAATTACCCAAAACTAGGATAATCTTTAAACTCTTACCCCCCCCCCCCCCCCCCACCCCCTTAGAGTGGTCAGATTGAAAAATGTGAGAAGTATTAATTGAAGACGAGAGTTCGAAGCAAAACAAAACCATAACCATTAATTCGAATATTTCTTTGAAAATTCGCTCATTAAGTCATGCTGCATGACTGTTTTTTTTTTCCATGTTTGGCGTGGGTCTAGACGGTAAGCTATGACATAGTTTTAAGATGGGCGCATTTAATATCAACCAAACATTTCTCAATCCTAAAAGTATATTGTACTACGGACGATAATAAACTCGAGTAATGACATTAGTTCATTCGTTTGTCTCCATTTGTTCGATTACTTTCTCTATACCAATTTATTATTTTATTTATGTAGACATTTCCAGAGTCTAAAAAAAGTTCGATTTTTTGGCGCACTCTAGCGGCGAAACAGTTGGTCGTACAAAAAAACATTATATACAGAAAATGTAGGAAATTTTGTTTACTTCAATTTTGTACAGAGTAGCCATGTCGGAAAAACGCTTCCTTTCAGAAATATAGGCCAAAAACCGAAAAAAGGGCAAAATTTTGGGCTAAAAGTGCCAAAAAAACAAAGTTCCGGGCAAAATTTTTGCCAGCAAACTTCAAATTCGTGTTCAGCGACCCAAAAAACATAAAGGGTGTAAAAATCAAAACTATAACAAAACTTTCCTCTGAGAATCCTAAAATGCCTGGCCTATATGCACCTACTTCGCAAACGTCTATGGGGGTTCCGATGAATCACTTTCATCTGAACGTCCCATGGTCGAACTGCACAGCTCAAATTTCAGATGATGCTTAATATAGGAAATTTCATGTCTATTTTGAAAATGCCCGATGTTTCTATTCCTAATACCGCTTATAAGCAGCTAAAACCACAAAAACCTCGGAAATTGACATTTTGCTATTGATTCGGACATTTTTAGTGATTGAGTGCTTGGCAATATCTGGGTGGACATACAAGCATGTCAAAAAATCAGTAGTGAAAGAATACACTCATGGGGGGGGGGGGGGGGGTGTTGGTATAATACTTGCGCAGATTGGACCATCACAATTCAAATTTTCATGGCTATGGCGCCATGATGTTTCATAGGACTGGTAATGGGTTTAAGTTTATTGACATTTTATGTCTTTACTTTGCTACATAAACTCGAAAATGAAACGCGGGACATGCAACGGAAACAACGTCACGAAAATATTTCTGATGATTTTCACGTACAACCGATTCGTTGCTACGGAACATTATCTTCGCCAGTTATCATCGTACAAAAATCGTTCACCACTCGTTGGATAGCTCTCGATTTACCTAACCATACTACGTTAACCACTGCGGACTGCGTGGCCAACAAGCTGCGGTATGAGCGTGATTGTTTAAATGAATGTTTACGTACATAATACAGTGGAGTCCGGCTAATCCGAACTAATTGGGACTGAAGGCTGTTCGGACTAGGTGATAGTTCTGCGACAATTAAGTACGAAGTACTTGTTTTTAAATTGAAACGTGATTCTTTGTCATTTGTGACCGCCCAAGGACAGAGTTTACCATTCGTTGGAAATCTTGACCAAAACAATTAAGTACGAAGTACTTGGTGTGGCTGTGGGTGCGGGAGGGGGCGCTAAGACATAAAATGTCCCTCGTGGTTGCGTACTTGTACGGAAGCTGTACCCACCGTTTGTGTTTTTTCGTAGAGTTTTCGCGTAGCAGTTAAATGTCAAAAACGCTGCAAATCCCTGCACAACGGTTAATTTTCATAGATTTTCCACTAAATATCCGTTTCCGCATCTATTACATCTAACCTAAAGATGATATTTATAAATATGTACATACTAGCCTGACCGCTCGCTTCGCTCGCTATCCGAGATTCGCTGTACGCAGTATCGTGGAACCAACAAACGACGGAAAAATCCCATAGCCTACCGGGTATTTATGCCCAATTTTATCAAAATCCGTCAAGCCATTCAGGAGTTGACCATGGTCGACCATATTTCCGCTATGGTCAGGGAATTAAAAATGCGCCTACGTTCAACTTGGGAGGCTACCGGATATTGGTGCCAAATTTGGTCGATATCCGTTGAGCAATTCGGGATTCGACCATGGAGGGGCCAATGGATGCGCTATGGTCGACCGCGGGGGTAGTCCGAAGGGTCGATCGTAGATAGAATTTCACGTAGATTACGAATACGCGATAAAAAATAGGGGTTACCATTGCAATTAACGAAGTTGACCATGGTCGACCATAGTTCCGCTATGGTGAGGGAATTAAAAATGCGACGTTGCACAACTTGGGAGCCTACTGGATATTCGTGCCAAATTTGGTCGATATCCGTTGAGCAATTCGGGATTCGGCCATGGAGGGGCCCATGGATGCGGTATGGTCGACCGCGGGGGTAGTCCGAAGGGTCGATCGTAGATAGAATTTCACGTAGATTACGAGTACGCGATAAAAAATAGGGGTTACCATTGCAATTAACGAAGTTGACCATGGTCGACCATAGTTCCGCTATGATAAGGGAATTAAAAATGCGACGTTGTACAACTTGGGAGCCTACCGGATATTCGTGCCAAATTTGGTCGATATCCGTTGAGCAATTCGGGATTCGACCATGGAGGGGCCCATGGATGCGCTATGGTCGACCGCGGGGGTAGTCCGGAGGGTGGATGGTAGATAGAATTTCACGTAGATTACGAATACGCGATAAAAAATAGGGGTTACCATTTCAATTAACGAAGTTGACCATGGTGAGGGAATTAAAAATGCGACGTTGCACAACTTGGGAGCCTACTGGATATTCGTGCCAAATTTGGTCGATATCCGTCGAGCCGTTAGGCCGTGGGAAGACAGACAGACAGACACACACACAGAGATTCGTTTTTATAATATATAGAGATAGAGATAGAGATAGAGATTATATCATATTACTCGCCGTTCGGTACACAACTGATCTGCACTCCTTCGCTATGTATTCATTTAAATTTCAGTGCTCGATTCCAAAGGTTTATTATTGGGAATAATAATCCAACATTTCTGTCCTTCGCCGTACTTCGCTCATTCCTTAGTTACCATGAATCAAAATTAATTAAATCAGGTTTTTCACTTATGCCTCTGTCATTCTGACTTCCACTCCACTCCACTGTCATTACTACAAAAGATCGTCTTTTGAGAGAGCTGATGGTGATTGCCATTCTACCGAACTACCTACTGCTCTTCTAATAAATTGTAGATACCCCATCTAGGCTCTTGTATGAAAGGTATCTACTTTTAGCTTATTATTTTCAATAATGAACCATTGGAATCGAGCTAGAAAAAAAAATTCTAACCCCTCTCAAAATTTGATGGTTTACGTTTCAAGGTATGTAGAATCGGAAAATGCAATAAAAATATTTCTGTCCGTCCACCGTACGCCGTACTGGCCATGTAAAAAAAATTGATGAAATTCGGGTTATAGGTTCCGTTCGGGGTCTAGTTGGTCCACGAAGCTCGACGTTACTGTCAGCCATCTCTAAGGAGTTCAAAATAGGGGTTGACATTTTCAGAACGCCGTAGCTCGAAAACTTTCTATGAAAGGGTATGGTTTTTTTATGTTATCAAATTTGTCTTGAGCTACACAATTTTTTGAGACCACCCCGAGCATTGTACGTCCAGCCGTTCGTGTTCACCAAAAAGCTTCGTCAACACAATCATGAATCAAACGGTATAAATCCGGCCGGGATCAGGCGCGGATCCAAGGGGGGGGTCACAGGGGTCATGACCCCCCCCAGAATCAGCCTGCATTTCAAAAAGCAGAGCTGAACGAATTGTTCACAAACCCGAAAACAAAAAAAACCAAACGAAAACGAACCCAGTTTTTGTGAAATCAAAAACCAGAAACAAACCTCGCCACTAATTACTGTAATTTCTAATTACACAAACGGTAGACAGTGTTAAAAAAACTGAAAACAAAAAAGAACTATAAAAAATCTAAAATGATTCGATCAAAAATGTCAAAATTACTCGAATATAATCGTACACTTGGTCCTACCAATGTTACTTTACATACAATTATGTCAATAAATTTACCTTGGTGTGTCCGTCAAATTACACCTTGTTTATTTCTTCTTATTTTTGTTAATTATTATCTTGTTTTTGTTTCGTTCTCGTTTTCTTTCTTGCCAAATTCAGTAAAAACGATACTGAATTCACTGAGATCAACAATAGATTGTTGTGGTTTCAATTTTTTGATTTGCAAACTCTGAAGTTAGCTACGCTGCCATAAAATGCGCCAATTTGTTTGAAAACACGTTAAGACACTTTTTTAGAAGAAAATTGAAAATAAATACATTTATCAGTTAAATAATTAATAGATATTGAAAAATATTTTTTACATAAACAATGAATTTTATAAATAAATACAATTAATTTTGTAAGTAGACAAATTGGACGAGTTTAGGCATAAGGTTGAAAATTCGGTTTGTATTGTTCGTTTGGTTATTTTGTTATTTTTTGTTATTTTTTATATTGTTCTACCCTGTGACCCCCCCCGGAAAAAAATCCTGGATCCGCCCCTGGCCGGGATATCATCACTAGGGAGCACCTGATTATAATCAAGGATGGCTGTATGAAGTCGAGTTGGTTGTTCTGCGATGTTATTTCATTTGATAAGTGATGTACTATTGGATTTTGTTGTTTCCTTCTTTCATAAAGTAGGTAGTTGAGTTACTAAATTCAGGGTTACTGTGATGATCCAGCGGGAGCTAAAGTAGAAATAAGGTACACGAGACTGTCTGAGTCTTGAGTGGTCAAATGACAATTTATTGGCGATTTACAGCTTCTTTTATACCCCTTGATACATGCCCAGAGAGGGGTAGGGGGTACCCGCTCTGGGAAGCCGTTAGACGCGGCTTATAATGCAAGCGACGCTATTTACATAGTGTTAGGGAGCAGCCGATCACCACAGTTACCATCTCATTTTTTCTGAAAGTAGGACACACCATATGAAAATGTAGGACATTCACCACCAAATTTAGGGTATAATGTAGGACGTGTGTGTGACAACTTAGGTAGGTACTCAACAAGTAGTCAGGTTCAATGCAAGAATACGAATGAATTATATTTTATGAAATTGGGTGTGGTAGCAACCAGTTACCCCTGGTTAGCAGCCACTACTAATAATGCTATGGCATAACATCTTCTCCACCCGGTGCTCCTCAGCTGGCCTGTATGGACTCTGCGCTTGACTCCTTCTAGGACTTCAACATAAGTTAGTGGCCCTGTCCTCTTCTTTACCACCCCTTCTTTGAACTGCTTCTCCTCCTTCCTTCTCTTCACCCAAACGGTGTCCCCCTCGGTAAACTCCTTTACCGTATCAACCCCTTTATCGTGGTAGAGTTTCTGTTTAAAGAGATTCTCCTCCATCCTACTTGTCAAATCTGGTTTTAGCAGCGTCAGCCTTGTTCTCAGTGAGCGTCCCAACAACAGCTCGGCCGGCGTCTTTCCGGTGGTCCGATGAATTGAGGTCCTGTCCTGTATGATGTCCTTACATTTTCTATTTCCAATAACCCCAGCCAGCAATCCTGGCTATGCTACTGGTCTAATGTGTTTGATTTTCCGCAAAAAAATTAAAGTCGGTTTGGTTCCTACTTACCTACATTTTTGTAGGTAGGTACTTACTCGATGTAAGCAAGGTAGTACACCTTTCTCCCTTCACTCACGTGGAATATATTCAAATTAAGTAGGTACTCAAGGTAAAAAAAGGACTGTTTTGGGTTTTAAAATATCTTTTGTCGGGATTTTCCTGGCGCTTTTCAACCGCGGTTCATGTTGGTCAAGATGCCACCGCTGCAGTCGACTTTGGGAGCGGACTTGGGGAAAGCCTTGGCGAACTCGTCGTAAGAGCAGCAGTAGACGTAACCTGCCATCTTGGAGTCCTTCATGTTAGGCCAGTTGTACGAGCTGCAGACATCCTTGCACTTGGGCTGTGGGTCGGCATTTTGGGGGAAGTTGGTCGAGACCAAAGCAACACACTTGTTTGACTGTCGAAGGAATCAGAAAATGATTAATCGATTTCAAGTTAATAATTAATAATAGTGGCGTTAGTTATTGATGGATATACCGGGAATTCGGTCTTCAAGAGCTGAAGAAACTGCTCTAAACAAATAACTGGTTCTTTACCTCGACTTCGCGGATGAGCTTGGTGAATGTAGCAGGGACTGGAATCCTGTGGTTAGCGTAGTCGAGGAAAACGGACTTGCTTCTGGGAGTCAGATTTCCAGGAGCCCCAGTGATCACTTCGTATTTCTTGCCAGTCTGTCATGAAAATTAAATTTATTTCAGAATTTCTCGAACAAATCTTTGTACTACTTGGAAATATGGGTAATGTCGAAAACATTTTGGTGAAAGACAACAAAATTTGTACTTATGGATTTAATAAATGCACTTTAATGGTACTCACAGCTGCAGCGTTGTATCTGTTAGCGACCTCAACTTCGTTCCAGTTCCCTCCGTTGATTTCCTGCCATTGAGGCTGAACGTTTACGAAAAGGAAAGTGACGTCACGCCAGGACTCAAGAAGGAAGTCGGCGTTAGGGCAAAGATGTCCCTTGGAGAAGAACCTGAGACATTCGTCGAATGTTCACTCATATTGTTTCCTTTGAAATTCATCAACACTCAATCTATTGTGAAAACGCTATTCCTTGATAAGCAGAATTTCTCACTGGAAGCTGTTCGAAAGCGTCTGCAATGTGGAGGGAGGTGGAGAATGACTTATAAAGTTCATTGAGCCATTTTCTGCATATTAAGTCTGCTCATGCGCAAACGTTCTTTGCTTGTTGAAATCCTATGGATAGTTTGGGCTTTTGTACATCTTCCTACCCACTACAATGTTTTTGTCTGCCCATGTACAAACGTTTTTCATTTAAATTTTAATAGAATAATGGTGGAAAGCAGCTGGAATTTGTAGGGTGGGTGTGAATTAGTCAATTTAAAAAAATGACGGATCTTCGTCAAACCCATGAAGCCCCTCCTGACCATAGCTTGTGCATGAAAAAGAATTCCTCTCCTAATACAACCTTAAGTATTTTGAATCTAAGGATGCTCCCCTAGCTGAAATTTGGGGGATCCTAGTCCTAGTCCACAGATGGTCACAGACTCGCCCTCCCGTTTGCGTCTCATCTGCACCTGCCTCCATGAGCACTGAAACCTGCACTTATTGGAGACCTAGGTACCATCTAATTTGAAGGTTACTGGAATCTCGTTTAGGTTTTTGCGGTCGACACGCAATAAACCCACTTACCAAATTTAAATTGTGCTATTACCTTCCCTTAATCAGGGGGTTGTAAACTTCATAATTTACGTTAAATGAGCCGGAAATTCAATCAAGCGTGGAATTTGCCGTAGCTTACTTGTCTTTTTTCTCGTCGAACACTTCACGGGCATCGCGGCTTCCCATGGCTTCGGACAAAGCTTCCAATTCCACATTCTGCAGGTCAAGCAATACAAAATGAATTTAAGTAGGTATGGTTAAATTGTTCACCACTCCACTTATTCACATCACCAAAAACATTGTGGATTGTATTTATGGGAAAGCTGCATCTACTTGTGCTTACTTGTTTGTAGTATTTGTATGGTGGGAATCCTCTGAACAAGTCTTTGTTCCTGAAACTGAACTGAGGACGACCATCTTCGTCAGGCCTTCTACCGCCGTTGCCCCTCTGGGGGAGGCCACCACCGTTCAGGATGTGACGACTCCAGTAGGTCATGCCGTCGGCGAGGCGGTGGCAAGTCGTGATGAGGTCGGCGATCTTGTTGTTGACCTTTGAAACATCCACAGAATCTTCGTTTGTTTAATTAAATCAAACCGGAAGGCCTTTGAGAATTTTAGAATATAAATCTATAGACTATGTGAAGTTATGATTGTAAATATGAACAGAATCACGTGTAACTGTGTGACCAGGATGCATAGCTATTCGTTCCCTAGTACCAGCTTATGGTAAGCCTACCGAACGCTCAGTAATTGGGGCTTTCTGTGCGGGCCGTAAAACTAAGTTCCCTTCTAATATACTATATGCTATATACTATATGCTAGCTTGAACTATGAAACATGGTACATGCTCTAGAATGGGGAAGACCACGGAGCAGGAGGATCAGGAGCGAAGGGGGAACCCACTCCCGGAAGACGGAAGCTCTATTGGAGGAAGCCAAGGCTGGCGTATGAGTTATTTTCCTAACGCTTCTTTGAGACGCGTGACTTTTTCTGGTAATCGCAAGAGCATTATACCATGCTAAAATATATCTAGGTATGATAATAGTAACTCAAAATGAGCAGGGAACGAATTGACAACGTTGAAAAAATGAGTGTTGCCTATTCTTTCCGAAAAGTTGGATTAAGGGAGCGGGAACGAATAAGCAACGTCGAGTTTAGAGGACGGGACTGAACTGAGTTTTCTCGGGAACGAACTGAAGGGGACCCTGTGGCCAACTCAGGTTTGCAGCTACAAAAAGAACTCAAACGAAGTTCTTGTGTTGGGATTTTAGTATGGGGTGGTACATTTAAAACTATGCTAGAACCCCTAAGAGTCCTTCAGAAGGGGATTTTGAACGTTCTGGCCCGTAGGTCTATGCATTTCTCCACAGAACCTCTCTTTGAGGAGTTGAAATTATAGCAATGACGACAGCTTTATTTCAGGTAAGTTCTGGCTTTCTACCACAAACATTCAGATTGATTTCCGGGTTTCGTTTCCCCTTCTACCGGTCGGTCCAACTTCGTACCAGTACAATGTGAGAACTTCCACAAAGAACATTTTGCAGTTTCAAAAAACTCGCCTTTCCTGTACGCTCTGGCATTGCTATTTACGCTATGCCTCCGATCTTGAGAAACGGTACTGATGACATCGCCCGAAACATTCTCTCGTCAAACGCATAAAAATCATACATAAAAACTGTCCAACAGCATTTATAAAGCTTAGAAGTTTTTTACAGATTCCTACGTGATATGTTCTCCCTTAACACTGTATAAGAAATTGTACGAATAATATTAAGTTCTTGTAGGTAGCTATTAGAAAAGCCTTACACTGAGACTTTTATACATTGTGAGACTCCCATACGCACCATAGATACGCTCCACGCGTTTGGGTTTCTGTATTGAAATAATTACATGTTTTTTTTAGTGTTTTCTGGAATAAAAGTACTATTGAATTGAATTAATTCTTTCTGAATCTAATTTGGAAACGGGAAGGATATACATTCGGAGTGGGTGCTTTATAGCTGTTTGGGTTATAGAGGTATGTAGTTCCCCTACCACCGTTTCCGATTGTTCATAAAATACTATCTGCAATGCTTCACTATTGGAACTATTGGTTTTCAGTTATGACTCGTCCACAGTGAACAGCAATGAAATCTGCACCCATAAACTGCACTGACGTTGAACAATTCTCCTGGAGAGTTCCAACCCATTCGTACTGATTTTTCTGTGGGTTCTTCCACGTTAGGCGCATTATTTTAGATCTAGGTTCATGTCATGTTAGTTTATAGGTAGGTATCCCATCTTTCATATAGGTCAACCCTTGGTGCACTGGTTTCAATATATTTTTCGTGTATTTTCTGCCCTGCTCCTTTAGTTGCTCCTACACTTAGATGTAGGTGATAGATAGCTCAACGTTAATACGCAGGTATCCAAGCTTCAACACAGTTCTACCCTTGGCACAATGGTTGCAGTGGTAACTACGAGTACTGTTAAACCTTCTGTTGATTCTTTACAATCCTCCTCTGCTCTCATATTTCTACTATATTGAAAGCAAATGGCACAGTACCAAATACTTTTTTGAGTATATCAACTTCAACTGAGTTCCACTCACGTAGCAATGTCTATGTACGTTCTGTTATGTTCCACCATTAACATGGACATCACCAGCGTTATGGAGGCTAGGGCACATAACATGTATTCTGGATAGCTTCCTATGTATCCAGCTAAATCCACATTCCTTTTCCTTAACGTTTGCCTGCAATTTCCCCCGTGGGGCACTTTCCCCAGTTCCTTACCATTTACTGTGTAATCTCTACTGCGGTATAAGGTGGGCCCATAACATGTTCTCGAATAACTTACCATGTATCCCAGCTTCAGCAGAGTTCCATCCCCGTTGCAAGACTGTCCAGTGTTGTATTCATAGGGCTGCACGCGTTCAGAGCACTGCACGCTGTCAGTTTTGTGCTCTTTGCCATTGACGACGAAGTAGTTGACGCCACCTGAGGACTTGCAGGAAGCCTGGGCCACTGCCTGGCCAGTCAGCTTGAGCTTGTTGTGATCTCCGGGGCAGGCCAACATGATTTTCTACACGAATGAAGTAGGTACGTGTACATGTGTAGGTAGGTGTAGTAGGTACATTGACAAAATATGTTAGTCAGATAAATTTTAGTGGGGAATACTAGAGCGCATTACTACCTTGCCATCAAGGCTCATGAAGCTGTTGTATTTGGAGCGGGAAGTCGGCTCGGCGAGTTTCCATTGCCCGTCCTGTTCGATGAGGATGACCGGTGAGTTGCGTCCAGCCAAGTCCATACGGACATCGATTTCGCAGGCACCACCACCGCGGGAGACTTGTGGTCTCGCTGAACAACAGTAAAATTACCTTATTTAATGTCTTCATTGAGTTCAGTATATTATCTTATCTTGTTTTCCAAAAAGAATAACTTCTACCAGGGATGGAGAAGAATTCCTTCCGGCTGATTAGAGTATCTCGTACCAAACTTCAGGGATAAGTTCTAGTTACAATGCAATTTTTTCAAAACCCCCTAATTTTCCGGGGTTCTGTTCATTACAGTTGACCATTATTAATAAAGTACTTACCACAACATTAAAATATTAAAACCATGAACACTTTGTGAAATTAAATATCTACCTCTATCGTGGGTAGCGCCATGGGCGGCGACGGCCACCGTTAGTAGAATCGCCAATCGAAGCATCTCACTAATGAAGAGCACTGGGTTCGCTCACCACTTGATAAACTATGGTCGTATTTGGTTTTGGAACAGTTGTCGAAATATTTGCCACCTCAGCGTTCAAGGTCTGCGGGCGTATCCTATGAATAAACCACTTCACGTGTTTATCTTTTTCTGTTTAGGTAATTAAAAGGAAACAGACAATTACTTCGTCGTTTTAATAACTCCAAAAGAGACGCGTCTAAGAACTTTTGGACAGATGAAACTAAATGACAGTTTTACATTATTTAGGAAATCATACGATATATGTCCATAAATATGTTATAGGTACATATACCTACCTATAGGGTGACCAGGCCTAAAGGAGGTCTCTTTAGAAGCTTTAGAAGGGCGCTCTGAGATACAGAAGGATGTTTGAAATATCCGTATGAACAGAAAATATGAATTGGAAATTTACAAGGTATTAGGAGGATTTCAGCTGTAAAATTGTTCCAGGGATAATTTTTGACAAACGTCTTTACGTGAGACGCAGCCAGTGCAGCTTTCTTGAAGATACTTTTCTCTGAAAACTCGCTCATGATGGTTGTTACACCTAGGCTTGCTCTCATTCCTACTACGTCACTAAAAATTTTAAAATTTTAGTATAGGTAGGTACCACTTACTTTCTGGTGCTTACGCCTGTAGTCAACATTTTGACAGGGTTTTCCTTGTTTTACGAGGAGGCTCTCTCAGATTTCTTGCTTGAGTTCTTACCAAGTAATTCGTTCTTTTTATTCATTATGTCCCGGTATCCGGTACAACATAGGTCATAGACGGTACCTACTAAAATAATAAGGGTACTTCCCTACTTCCCCTCCCAAAACGGTTACAAGGGTAGATACCTCGTAGCGGCGTGGAACTAGACAATAGATTTGTGATACTCAGCCAACAGTAGTAGGTATCTATATTTTTAGAGGATTTCAGAACGGATTCAAAAGTCGATGTATTATCTATCACGAGGGATGTACCAATGGATTTTATTTTTCAGAGGTGACATCGAAGAAAGGTAGAGTTTTTATGTGTTTATATTTTAGATGTAGAATGTAGTCGAGCAGTATTGAAATTACCCTTTGGCGGAACTGAAATCAGTCACCGGCGATGAGTCGGGTGGCTCTGGGAGCCAGAAGCGGCCTTCACACCCTACGACCATTTTATAACTATCTATCTTGGTATTCGTTCATAATATGGCTCGGGGGGCTCATTGGTGGATGAAAGTTGACAGCTGAATATATATAATTAGAACGGTAGTTGTTTTGAAAAATTGACGGATACACCAACCTACTTAAACCCACCTTTCATCGATGGCAGCTCGGGGAAAAAACATCTCAGGTTCATTAGGTAGAAATGAGAGTCGGTGCCTTAAGTTGCATCTTGATGGGCGAGTACATCGATCTTGCTCTTTTGACTGTTCTGAAACCCCCTAAAAATATACTAAACCAACACTACCAGTTGATATAGGTTTCACTAAGGAAAATAATCACAAGGGGAAAAAATGCATCAGGGGAATTCCCTTGATGGTCCTTAGTCAGACTGACTTTATCAGCAGTTATCAAAACGTATCATTTCCAAAAACATTCGTTCATCCAAATATTAATAGTTGGACCGGGGTTGAATCATACAACAAACCATAAATCTACATGAAAACCAGCAATTTTTCAATTCCGCCGACTCACTCGTATACAGCATTGATCTAATGTTTTGGCTTCATGACCAAGTAAATAGTTACTATTTACTACTTAATGCATTATCCTATTTTTGCATCCATAATTATCATGGAAATAAACTTATTTTTATTCAATAAAACACCCAACACTATTAAATCTTGCACATAAATATCCTCAATAGGAAGAACTCTTTGTAATGTTCTTCCCTTTTAGAAATCTTGAAAATAGTCGTCAAAAATGTAGTATTGGGTCTAATCGAGTTGGTATCCCGAATCCCGCGCATTCAGAAATGTTTGATGCTTCAGGGGACATCCAGTAGGTATTGTATGGGTTGCTTAAATCAGTATACCTAATGATATCTTCTCCGTGGATAGAGACATTTGACTTTGTTAGAGGTTTTCATAGTACCTACTCCTGTAAGTTCGCTTGTTTGTTAGACAAATTTGCTTGATCATTCAACTACGGGCCTATGTCAAATCATGGTTTTTGCCGTTTTGTTAAACGTTAAAACCAAGCGTAGGTTGCAAATCGCGATAGCGGAGAAATTCTTCAGTAGAACGTATCTGGGACACTGTAGGAGTCGAATTTTGATAGACAGATAAGTCCAGAGCATCTTCCTTCCGCCCTGGAGAATTTTCAAACCAGTCTCGTCTGGTCGCAGGTCAGTCACACATCCCACTTTCCCGAAAAAAATGGACATCTTGATTTTGACCATTTTGTAAGTAGCATAAGAATTGTACTTGGATACTGTCATTTGTTTTGATTTTTACCTATACAGAAAGTAGGGATAACGTTCAATAACATCGTTTTCAATTACGGAACGCAGTATTAAAACTCACCCTACTGTTGGAAGAAATTATGGTTTGAGATTTAGAATTAATCGCTAAGTTACATGCAGTGAAACGTTTTCGACAAATTCAGTTACGAATTATAACAGGTAGATACACTGAGTTGGGTTTCCAGTTTATTGAATGACTGTATGTACTAGCATGACAGCTCGAAGAAAAACGGAGTTATTGAAAAAATAGTATATTTCCACTAATACACGAAAAACGCAAAAAACACTGTTACACCGGTTTCGGTAATCAAACCATCGTCAGTAACACACAATAACAGTTATTGTGTGTTACTGACGATGGTTTGATCACCAAAACCGGTATAACAGTGTTTTTTGCGTTTTTCGTGTATTAGTGGAAATATACTATTTTTTCAATAACTCCGTTTTTCTTTGAAATGGGTTCCCACGATTTCTTCGCGAGTGATTTAGTTCGTATGACAGCTCGCTTTGCTCGCTCATCGGTTTAAGATTCGGCCTCTTAGGATATTAAGTGGGTACCTACCCTTTCATTTTCATTACAATACGGTCGGTACCTACCGAGGTATTTTTATCATAATCACAAAGTTTCCTTCCCACTTACAGACTTAGGACTGACTGCACATGTAGGTACATGTGCGGGTGTGGTTAAAACATTGTGATTTCCGTTGCCGAACAGAACCCCGGTACCGGTCAACACATTTTAATGAAATGTTTAAGATAGGTATTTTCCCAACCAGATGATCCTAACCTTTCACCACAATGCATAGAGTAGTTAGATACCTATTCTTGTTAGGAAATACAAGCTAAATGCAGACAACCAATAAGGGCTCTAAGCCATATAGGTACGTCTGCTACCATAATACGTGATATCGTTTTTAACCGAAAGCTCTTGTCTCGAAAAATGCGGTCCCGTTGGAAATTTCGTACAGCAAAGGTATTCATAAAGGGCTGCAAATTATTACACAACGGTTTATTATTTACCTATAGATACCCCTTCTGCGTAGATCACTGTTTTCTGTGATCAATACCAGCCTATACTCGTGCTGCCTTCAGGAAAGCCCTAAATCGAGTATTAAAGCCGGCCAGGGTATTACATTTTCATAACTAATATGTGGTAGATTCAAGAATTCTATAACTATTATTTATCGTTATTCATGAAGCCTTCCTTGTTCAAGTTACAAAAGTAGGTACCTACCAAACAACAAAATTCAAAATAACCATCATTCTTCAAATGAAATAATATCACGGAACAACCCACTCGATTTCATTCAGCCACCCGTGATCAGGTACTCCCTAGCAATGATATACGGGCTGGATTTATACCGTTTCATTCACGATCATGTTGACGAAACTTTTCGGTGCAAATTCAGGGCCTTACTGTGAACGAACGGCTGGACGGGCAATGCTTCGGGTGGTTTCCAAAATTCCACAGTTCGAGACCAATTTAAAAACGTTAAAAAAATCGAGCTAACGGCGCTCTGGAAATTTCAAACCTTATTTTTCACCCTTTAGAAATGACTGACAGCTGCGGAGCTTGGCGGACGAACTAGACTCCAAATGGGACCCACATACCAGATTTCATTAATTGTCGTTGATGGTAACTAGGGAAAGCGCGATGTACGGGGGACGGACAGAAATTTTTAATTCCATTTTGGTTTTCGGATTCTACGTACCTTGAAAAGGAAACAATCAAATTTTGAGGGTGGGGGTTATAAATTATTTTTTTTCATGCTCGATTCCAAAGGTTCATTATTGAAAATAACATACCAAAATCGGAAGAAGATGCTCCGATTTTTAGTCACCCAATGTTTTATCTTCGCCATTTCCAGCTTCCCTCGAGTATCCTCTCTCCTTATCGCCGTTACCTACCGACTGTTTTTATAAAGAGGACAATGAACTCCCACCGTTTCCGCTGATGTCCATTTCCAGCGTTTATTTTTATAAAAGAAATAAGTAGGTATGTCGTTTTGATACTCCACTCGTGAATGTCAGTATCTGCGACCTGCCCTTAGGTGCAATATAGATACATAATTATGTAAACAAAAATTGATGACATGCATCAGTAAACTTTACAAAGCATTACATTACATAAGTTTCACGTGAATTATTGAAGATTAATTAGATTATTATAAGAAATATTGTTTAGGCAGGTGTATGCAGGTAGTTCTGTGCAACGTTCATGTGACGACTGGCGAGTTTGATCAGTCGATTAGATTACTGGATACTGGTTACGGATAACCGATAACCCTAGTGAAATCTGAAATGCCAAATGTCTTTTGCCTCCTCCATATAGTAGGTATCTACGCATCTCACAGAAATAAAGGTGAGGCATAATTATGTCTACTCTGTGTAGGTAATAATTCTGTACCATGATGTTTCGAGTTTATTTTATCAGTGAATTTTATTAATTTATATACATGATATACCATTGTATATCATTTATATAAATTACATATGATTTGAATACCTTTTCGTACAATTCCCCCTTTAGGAATATTATACCGACACAATATTCAGATTTGCAGCGTACATGAAAATAATACGTTATTGCAGCATACCTGCATGTCTACTCCGTGTAAAACCTAGTCAGATCCACCTCATTTGGTTTTGGTTCAGCTCTCTTATACTTTTACAGTCCATGTTCCGGTGTTTATTTAAGTTTTTATTACGCTATAACCGTTATACTTATTTGCAGTTCTTTACCACTCTTCCAAAGGCCATTTAGATAGGGCATGAATACCTAGGTAGGTACGTGGTTCATGAAAATAGAGACCTGTTTAGATAATTTTGCGCTGCTGGTACCGCGATTACGATGACGTAAGTACCACTACTGATGTGCAATTCTATGACTTGATCAGTTTATTCAAAGAGTGCTGTTTCTTTAATATACAAGCCTTAACGACATCGGTATTGAGAAAAATAACCATTAAAGTTACCATTAAATTTAGAACTCAAGTTTTGTATGTACCAGGTTTTCAACGTCAGAAGCCTACGTTTTTTCTACAATATGGTTCTCAAAGAGAAATAGCACGAAGCCACGAGATGAGAAAATCATCCCCGAGGTTCCTAATCTTTGGGCGAAAGTCACTAAACCAAAAAATCATATTTGCACAACGGACCAGTGCAAGGATGCCGGTAAGTTATCGATAGGTACCTGTCAGAAATCATCTTTATAAATGCATTTACTAGTAATTAATTATAAAATTTAACAAAAAATTAGAAACAGAGAATCGCATAATCATGTTACTGATACGGAATGAACGTACTTATATACCAAGTCAAGTCGTCGTACGTCTTATTTACCCTCACTATTACACTTACGCCTGTCTAGCTAATAGGTATGTAGACGTGTTTTAAAATTTCGGGATCGTTTCAAGATTTTCATGAATATCGTTTGACAGCTGAAGCCCTCCTACAAAATATGAATCTAAGTGCGAATCCTTGCGATGACTTTTACGAATTCGCTTGCGGTGGTTGGGCCAAAACCCACCCGATGCCGGCTACGGAATCAAGCTGGGGGCAGTTCGACTTGGCGGCGGACAAAAATCTCTATGAAATCAAAGGTAATCTATCTGTTCTAGAAGAGTAAGGAAAGATTATCCATAACTATGAATCAAAAGTTTTGCTTCAATTGAACAAGTTGTACTTCGTACAAAATCATTTACACTATCAGTATGTAAAACTTAGCTAATTTTAGCGTTTTTGCCAAAAATTTTTATGATTGGTCCGTTACTCATGTTCTGGTTGAATCATTTCTGCGTGCTGATGTTTCTAATTTGAGGAGCTCCAAGTTTTCATACCACCATTTAGTTTATTGGTATTTATAAATGCGCTAGTTCCTGACCCGTTAGCACAAATACATCCGATGTTAGTCATACTTAAAGCTATGTGATATGGCAGTATCATAATTGTTTCTGAATCACTTCTGCTCGCAGGTGCTCCAGTAAACCTTATACTCTTTGCTGCAATGTTGTCTTAAGCAATCTTAGTCAAAATACCAGTCGTTTTACAGATATTCTGGAGTCAGATGTGGACCTGACTGAACCCAGCCCTGTCACAGCCATCAAGGTGGTTTACCAAACATGCATGAAGAAAGGTGAATAATATTATTTATATATCGTACATATCTATTGAATTCACAAAGTTTACAGATTTGGTACTTCCCTAAGTCTGACAAGGCAGTAAATTGAGAAAATCGAAAGAAAATACCTACCTCTGTTTTAGCGTTATTTCTATTAATTTCGATAGTAAGGTATTGAAAACATAATCTTCTCTGTGCCTGTAAGGTGTTACGATCTGCATTTCAGAAAAGTTTTACGCTAGACATAAGGTTTGTATTATGTGAGGTTCCTTCATTTATGGTCATTCATATTCAAGTTGTCGGCATTTTTTCATTACCTACGTAACGTAGAAGAAAATTCTTCTGTTTAGGTTTGTTCGAACCGTCTTTTTTTCTGACGGTTATCTGACGCCAAGAAAACTGTAAGAAACCATCATCGATCCTACATCATCTTGATAAAAGCGTTTGAGAATGGTTGGGAATCGAGATGGCAGTGCATGGTCAGTTTCTTGTCCGCCCTATGTTCTGTGTAATGTAATGACGATCAGAAAACTGGCTTTGGAGAGTCAGGAAAACACTGCGAACAGCCGGTCATGGATACTACTACAGTACTATACGTACTATACAGTACGAAAAGAGTCCGAGAACCACTGTGAACGGCCAAACGCCTCTCTGACGGTCAGATAACCGTCAGATGGCCACTGCGAACAAACCTTATGTTTGTAACGTCTTGTGCTTGTAAGAATGTGACATATTCAAGTTTGAACTCATTTTAAAACCTCCTATGTAAACATATTTTAAATCCTTGCAATAATTTCTCTATGCGATTTTAACCTACTGTTTTCCATTTGACACGTATTTTAGTATGCATGTGCTACATATATACCTATTGTTTTGTTACGTAGATTCAAGTGACAACACAGCAAACGTCAAGCCTCTCCTAGAACTGATGTCAACTATGGGAGGAGGCTGGCCCATGATCTCTGGGAACGGGTAGGTTATTTTCACAACTGTAATCACTGATGCTTGTATATAGTCAAGCATCAAACTCAATTATTAGTCAACTCAATTATTTTTAGAAAAATGTTGATAGTGCCACAGTACGACTGTACTGTATTGTCATTACTAATACAGGTTGCGACGAAATCCAATCCAACGCTATGTTCTCTTATAAACTCACCGTTCTTAAATGATATCACTGTAAAACACCATCTAACGATATTAAAGAAGAACTGTGAAGGTATCATAATGGGATTAGTATGGGCCTATTAGATGTAACCAATACAGGTAGTGGTGATAACTTCTGTGCATGCGGAAATCAAAATTCCAAGCCCAAAACCCAAGCACTGTTATATTGTTTTTTTAAAACATACAACTTTATCACGGAAAGTTGTTTATGGTAGGTAAGTCCGTGATGAATTGTAACACGATTGAATCAGAGTTACAATCGTGTTACAATTCATCACGGACTTACCATAAACAACTTTCCGTGATAAAGTTGTACCTTCTTCGTTTGAGCAAGGATGAGATTTTAAACCTACAATCTAAATTAAGAGGGAAGTTTGAGACTGGTTCAGTATTGGTCAAAACCACTACTTCTCTTTGCCAATCCACATGCAATCTTGTGAGTAACTCTTCACATTCTGTGTTT
Source organism: Leptopterna dolabrata (assembly GCA_954871275.1). Lineage (NCBI taxonomy): Eukaryota > Metazoa > Arthropoda > Insecta > Hemiptera > Miridae > Leptopterna > Leptopterna dolabrata. The sequence goes on along the minus strand of OX940989.1, from coordinate 8,902,790 downwards.
TCTATTACCCTGGAATTGTAGGTGGAAAAGTACAAATTTCGTTTGGTACGAGACCGCAGCAGATATAACTTCCCAACTGTTTTCACCTTCGGTTTTCGCTGTCTTTGTTACGAACGACCGCAAGAATACTAGCTCCTCCATCATCACTGTGAGTACTAAATAAATATACTTGTATAATATTGGTATGTACCTATAATAATCAGTACATACAGACAAATTAGGTCCAAAATGACAAAAAGTTCACCATTGGCCCTGAATCCCATTACGGATGATGAAATGTATGCATAACTGAAATCGCTGCTCTTCAATTTATCTGGCGACGAGAATCGATAAAGCCAGTATTAAATATAATTTGCAGGAGTTGGATGGGTTGGAATTGATAAAGATTCAAATAGAACTTTCGACTGGCTATGTTTAAAACTTGTGTAATAATTATAATCATAGCATTTTAATTCAGGAAGACAGAAACACGATAGTGAAGGGGAAAATGTGTCCTAGGAGAGAATCGACCCCTCGAAATTATTTCTGAATTTTTCAAGTTCCTGTCTTCATAAATATCACATGCATTTTCTTGCAAGACTCAAACCATAACGATAAACAAATAAGGTAAATTAGGAATATCCTAACAGTGTAGATTGTTATATTTAAAAATACATATTATTCTGTTGTCATTGTTCGTGTTCAGGTGGACCAGCCGTCGTTCGTCCTCCCACGGGAGATGCTGGTCAAACCTTCGACGTACAAGCGGCAGCTAGAAGCGTACAGGAGGTTCATCGTCGAGACCGCCTGGCTCCTCGCCAAAGCCCTGGGCAGCTCGGACGTCACCAGGACGAGTATAATGCACGATGTCGAGGAAATGGTAGAATTCGAGATGAAGCTGGCCAATGCAAGTACCTACAAATATCGAACTATTATCTAAGGGTGGTTCCGACAGACCCTATTAGGAAAGCAAGTTAAGGATTCTCCAGTATTGGCTAGGCTCCTATATAATTGTTAGTATCGTCACATGGTCACAGGTAATAAAATGTTTCTCATTCGTTAGTTTTGCTACATACGTACAAAAATGTGTTTTCTTTCTAATATAAAAGATAGAGAAGCTTAGAATAGGAATAAATAGATACAATTCTCAATAGGTTATGGGCCCAGCAAGCTTCCACTGCGCTGGAGCTCACATACAAGAAAACGAGTGAGCCAAGATACATCAATTCTCAGTAGAACCAAGTTTACATAACCTGGGGTCAGTAGGAGGGAGGAACTAGGGTCTCCACTAAACCATTTTTATCGTTTCAACCTCCATGAATGGGCGCCCTCCACTTTGCTCGGCCAGTCGTAGTAGGCAGGCATTGAATTGCTATTTTTTGGGGTCGTCCAGTTACCCAGTTACAAAAGCCACTTATTCCAATTTAAAAAAAGCTCAAATGTAAAGATGTCAACTAAATCGGGAGTAAAGTTTGGCAAATTGTAATTTCAATTACAAAATACAGTTACAATTGATGTAGGCAATTTAAATGTTACTAATTACAAAAATGTATTCATTTTAAATTATTATTACATTTTAATTGCAAATTCTTGTTTACGAGTATGATTATTGTCTTTATTTGTTGATGCGACGACAACAAGTTTATACATTTTAGTGCGTTTTTCGAATCATGGTTTTTTCAAATTATTTGTTTAAAAATTATCTACACCTTCCTAAGTATGCCAACGCCAATGAACCTTACATACACCTTTCTATGCCCGTTGACTTGATACTAGCCCATTAATATACCTCATTCGATTAAGTACTGATACGATCATTACAGGGGCATCCACAATATTTTTCTGTCGTCAAACTCGAGCATTGTTGTCTTTCAAAGCACCAGAAATCGAAGAGTATAACTAGCCAGGTACGGGGGCAATATTTCTTTTCTCCCCACTTACACAAATGGAATGGGACCACAGGGGGATGGTTCTCTTTCATTTGAAAAAAATATTATCGAAATCGGTCCAGTAGTTTCGGCATAGGTAATCGCTAGACAAACATAAAACCAAATTGAATTGAGGACCTCCTCCTTTTTTGAAGTCGATCAGATTGACATACCTACTCTTAGTTTATAACAGTCTAGCAACGATCATTCAACCAACTCCTTGCACAATTACATGGTCATAACTGCACCCGTCAAACACATAAATATTAGGCTGTGGAAGTGAAGCAATCTCGTGGCTTACGTGGTCGCTGAAAGGCAAACATTGAACGCTTGACAACAGTTACAGTTTCGGAGATCAGGTTTTTGATCGAAATGAGAGGTCGATTGATTGATTCTCCGACTATTTTACAACAGCAATTCGTCGAAGTTCATTTTCTAGACAGTAACATAAATATGGTAGTTTAATTACTCATAAGTAATTATTCCAGTTAGCGCTCATCGGTACTTACTGATATACTACTCAATTACAAAAATAATTCCATCCTGATCCTATGATAATTCCATTAGAATAATCCTATCACGTTCCCTGTCATTGGGACAATCACTGAGAACTGGTAGCTACAAAACCTTCGTGTTTGTAATCTCAAACCTTGTGTGCCTTGTTAGTAGATTTCAAACGCAAAAAATCGCCAGCTGTTCAAATATCAACTGCTCCCTTGACGCAAATGACAATTGTGGTTGAGATCGAGTCTCGTAAACCAATTACCTACTTATACCACTAAATCAAACTGAAGTGTGAACGACCAATTTGAAAATCAATACACGTGTCGTGTAGGTGATTGAATATATGGTGCTTCTACTTAACCATAACTATTTGTTACCTATCCAATTATCTTTATTTTCCCTCATTTCGCAGTTGGTAAGCCCGCAAGAAATGAGAAGGAACATGCTTAGGACCTACAACCCAATGACCCTCCGCGAACTTCAGGACTGGTCAGAAATAGCTGCGCCAAATGAAGTTGGTCATGCATTTCTTAATTCTTAATAACTTAATTGCTATCCTTATTTCAAATTAATTAATTAGTAATTTTATTAGGTATGCATTATCAGCGTTTCTGTTTCTAATGTTTCTGTTAGATTGACTGGTTGAAATTCATGAAAAGGCTCACTGCCAACTTGAGTCTAACCATCGACTGGACGGAACGGTTGATTGTTCGTGAAACAGACTTCGTTTTCAGATGTATTCAGCTCATTCACGAAACATCTCCTCGCGTTATCGGTAAACTCATCACGCATTGTTATTGTACTCAATTTTTAGTTTTTAATTTTGTAATTGTTTTTAATTTAGTATACAACGGCATCGTCCAATACCGTACGGTTTCTTGAGATTGTTCAATGTTTAACTATAATTGCTCAGAAACCAATTGCAGCCATTAACCAATTTGTTTATGTGTTTCGCAGCCAATTACATGCATTGGGGCGTTGTCCGGCACTTCACGAAAGACTTGACATCCAAACTTCAACAGCTGACTTTCGAATTTGAAAGCGTTTTGTCTGGCGCGAAAAACAACCAGCCAAGGTTCGAAATTTCGTGATAATAACTATGTCATAATTACGTCAAGAACAACATTTTTAAGAAAGTGATATTAAAATGGAATTTCAGATGGAAAGAATGCATTCAGGTGGTGTATTCGGCTCTACATATGGCCTTGGGCTACAGCTACGTTCAGAAACATTTCGACAACTCTGCTAAACTTGCTGTAAGTACTAATATTATTAATTTACCTATACATTTTATTCATTATAAAATCAAATGCGAGAACCATTCATAACGAGTGTGTCATAATTGAATTGATGCGCTTAAATAAAGAAGGAAAAAAGACTTGAGTAGCTTGTTTTTTACAATAATTCAGTTAGTGATGGAAAACATGATCGTGAATCTTCAAAATAAACTTGGATACCTACATAATGTAATTGTTTGAAGCTATATTATGTGTTACTCAAATTTTCCCTGCCTATCTGATCTTGAGACTGTGGGTCAGAGGAAGCAGATTCTATAGGTTCTAAATGTAGAGGGAAAGTTTCTTCATTATGATGCGATAGCATTTAACTTGCCTGTAACCGGTGCTTATACCTTAAAATATTTCATTCCTGATACATATTCCCATTTGTATTTATTTATTATTCATTTATTTTTTTATTTTTGTGTATGCGTATAATAAGGCGTTGGAGATGTCAGACAACATAAAATCCGTGTTTTCCGAAGAGCTTGGGAAATTGAGTTGGATGGACGTGGCCACGAAGGAGAAAGCGAGGCATAAAGTGGCAGCTATGGCCCGCCATATCGGTTACCCTGCTTGGTTTTCCAACTCATCCGCGTTGGAGACCTACTACAAAGAAGTGAGTACCTGTTATAGCAAGCAACCTAATTGCAAGCCAAGCAGTGTAATGTATGGGTTACACTAGGCTGAATTGTTGGTTATGTACCTTTTACTTGAAACAACATTTAGGATCTTTCCTTTGGGCATTCGAAACTCAAGAGGTGCATACTTACGCTTTTCTGTTCTTCAGCTCGAGATTTCTGACAATCACTTCAACAACGTCCTGCACTCCAGCAGATTCAAGTTCTTCAAGAATTTCAACCGACTGAAAACACCTGTCGATAGAGACGAGTATGTCGACCCTGTACATTCTCTCATGATGTTCCATTATACACATAAAATCAAATATTTACTTGAAAGCCTCACTAAATATTGTCCTTCACCACTAAAACCATATAAAACGTGGTTCACTTGGAATTTGCATCATTTCCAGTTGGATTACTAGCCCAGCAGAGGTCAACGCTTTCTTCAACCCTTCGCAAAATACAATAAGTAAGTACTTAGGGCCTATAGGAAATAAATCGCGGACTTAGGGCCTATAGGAAATAAATCGCGATGAAGTTATGAAAACCTTTCAAAAATACTGACTGTATCATCCTAAGATTACCTAAGTTCCTAGGTTAATGGGCAATTGTCGTGGGCTCCTTTTTTGGCCAAATTCTATTCAATAACGGAAATGAACACTTACTGACCGCATAATGAGGTGTTTATGTCAGAAAGTCTAGGCAAAAAAAAGCGGGTGAAATTTGAATTTCTGAGTTTCCGTAGAAGTGGCGTATGCAGTTAAATCACCGAGTAGTTCAATCCAAATTCTGCTTAGAGCGCGGTTGCATGACTTTAAACGATTTACAGAAACACAATGGAAGAGTGGAACCGAAAATTTATAAATAAATTTAAAAAGTCCTCAAAATCAAACCGAGGGGAGGTTCACGAAAGGTAACAGCAAAGTTTCTTGAAGGTTGGGTTATTGGCGGCATTGAGAACCTTCGCCTCAGAGGTTCGCTCCGCCTCCTTGGGCCAACAGCCAGTCGGATGTCAATAGACCTGATACGTCATTTCTTGCCGCATTTTTTCTTTCAATCACCGTCATTTAAAAAATACCGATTATTTTTGAAAATGGAAAAAATTTAACAAGATCAGTTTGACGTTTTCTGTGTTTTCGGTTTCAGTATTTCCTGCCGCCATACTCCAACCCCCTTTTTTCACGAAAGGCAGACTCGAGTAAGTTAAATCTCAACTCATTAGGTATTGCTTTACGCTATCAAGGTTTGTTCAAATAAAACCGTCAAATAGTATGTGTCTGTGTGTTTCCTAGGTACTTACCTAATATTTCATGCTAATTAGTACGATGGTTTCCGTCCTTGATAAACAGCAGTGCTTCCTTCTACCTACAGTATGCCTTCTATGTTTTCAGGGCTCTAAATTATGGAGGAATCGGTGTCATTATTGCTCATGAAATCACACACGCTTTCGACGACGTTGGTAAACAATCTTATTCATTTAATCTCATACCTACCTATTTCAGTATGTCCCATCTATAATATCTAAGTATATTATAATATAATACATGCTTGTAACGAACATTTTTGTCACAGGTTTCGGTCCTATGATTTGAAATTGTTTGTAGGGCGGCAGTTTGACGCTAAAGGAAATTTGGCTCAGTGGTGGTCGGAAAATACGATCGAAACGTACCTGGCTAAATCCCAGTGCTTTGTTCAGCAATATGGAAGCTATCGCGTCACAGAACTCGACGGCGTGTTGAATGCTGAAGCTAAAGTTAATATTTTGTTTTTTTCAAATTTATTCAATTTCTACTTTTATCGTCAAATTCTGTGGGTTATTATCCAAGTTTATCATTAGGTACTCAACCATAGGTCTGGTTTGATGGAACATTCTCTAATAACAGCACAAGCAGAAAATGAGCAAAGTCTGTTACCTCGTACTTCACCACACTTGATACCGGAAACGATCGGAAAGTTGCATAGGATTGTTGTCAGGAATACCGTGTCAGGTAGGTTAGAGGTTATGTTAGGATTTTTATGTCAGGGGTTTCGTATGTTAGGTACGTTAGAGGTTATGTTAGGATTTTTATGTCAGGGGTTTCGTATGTTAGGTAGGTTAGAGGTTATGTTAGTATCTTTATGACAGGGGTTTCGTACGTTAGGTAGGTTAGAGGTTATGTTACGATCTTTATGTCAGGGTTTCGTATGTAAGGTAGGCTAGAAGGAAGTTGGATATAGTTAAAGAAGTTTCTCAGGTTGATACCTACTTATGAATTGTAAGTACATATACACAGTATACACACATTCATGTAAGTATACCAACTTACCTACTTTACGGATCCATCCATGCATTGCAGTTGAATGGAGAGACAACTTTGGGTGAAAACATAGCTGACAATGGTGGTCTGCATTCTGCACTAGCCGCTTACAGGTAATGAAAGGCATAACTACTCTATGAAGATTATCAGTTCGAATATTTCTATTCGATAGGTGAATTGTAGGAATCTTTCGAGCCTAATGACTTTTCTCATTTTAATATAAGCCTCGTTTTCAGGAAATACGTAGCCAAAAATGGACCGGAGCCGAGACTTCCGGGGCTTGAATCCTACAGTGAGGAGCAGCTGTTTTTCATAGCATTCGCCAATGTAAGTTTGGTTTGGTTGAGTTTATTTTACTGATTGCCTTGTTCTCAAAACCCTACAATATCATACTAATAGTAGGTAGGTAGATATTAATGAACGCTTACATTTCAGGGAATAGCCAGAAGAAGGACAAGTTCGATTTTTCGAGGGCCGAAAATCGCTTAAGACCATTAACAAATTGTATAGGATTGTGACTCGAAACCAAAAAGTACTATTTCGATAATAAAAGATGATGTTCTGAAAAACAGGGGGGTCGAATTTTTTTAGATAAAAAAAATCGATGAGTCTGTAAAAATGACTACAAAACCAATGTTGATTTAAATTCACCGGAAGTGGTGAAGAATGGTGACCTGAGGCACACGAAAACCGAGACATGAAAGGACTGTTTAAATATGTTTATACGTAATAAATTATGTTTCTTTAAAAAATAAAAATTAAAAAAAGGGGGTATGTTTTCAAGGTTTAGAGGCTCAGAAGTGACCAAACAGCTGAGTTACACAGTTTAATAATTCGCTCGTATTGTCATGTTTTCAAGTTTTAGGGGCCAAAAATATACCAAATAGCTAAGTTACGCAGTTCGAAAATTCACTCATATTGTCATGCAGCATGACTGGATTTTTTCTCATAATAAGAACCCAAATTAAGTCAGTTGCCAAAAAGGACCAAATATCATATATAGGAATAACTTTCTGGGCATCGCAAACTATGTTCTGTTTTAGGTTTCTTCCTCTTCCATAGAAACTGACAAGGAATAGGACGGAAACACCCGCTTTTGTAAGCTTGTTTCTAGGGGCGTTCCTAGACATGATTACGCGTACAGCGCACGCAATATGTAGTAGCATTGTAACTTGTTGCAGAACTGGTGTGAAACGAGCACGAGGGAATCTCTTTTGGATTCGGTCCTCACTGACTCCCACAGCCCGCACCGCTACCGCGTTATGGGGACGATAGAAAACTCTCAGGACTTCCCCAAAATATTCAACTGCCCGAAGAAAAAGGTCGACTTCTGCGTTATGTGGTGAACGGAAATAATAAGACTTTTGACATTTCGGTTGCGGAGGCTGCCGAAACCGGCGGTATAAGTAAACAGGTACCTACCTACCTACAACACACAGCCTGTAGTACAGCATGCAGAAATCGAATTTGAAGTGGGTACCTAACCACAAGCATACGAAAATCAGTCACATTTACCTAGTGAAAAACACGGTTTTAGAGAGCTAAATTCTACCTAAATCACTCGCGTTGAAATCGTGGAAACCCATTTTAAATAATAAAAACGGAGTTATTGTAAGGTAGTCTACTTCCGCTAATACACGAAAAATACGCTGTTATTCCGGTTTCGGTGATCAAACTATTGTCAGTAACAAACAATAAATGAAAACACATTGGAGAGAGGTGACGGTATAATAGTGTATTTTTCGTGTATCAGTGGAAATAGAAAACCGTTCAGTAACTCCGTTTTTATTATTCTTTTCATAGCGCTAAATTCCTTGAGCAATATTCCATAGGTTAACTAGACAGCCCCCCCCCCCCCCCCGGGCGGGCTTTTTTTAAGCAAGTTCATAGAGGCAACCTCGCCTTCCTTTTGGTGTACAAACTGAATCTGAAGTCAAAACCAGTCAGTCGTAGGTATTGAAAACCACGTTTTTTGAGTGCTAATTCCTCAAGTACGCCATAGTTTAAGAAACTGAGGGTCATTTAAGTCGATTTTTATAACTTGGTCAAGCTGAACGCGTTAAATTAACTGATACTGACCCTTCATTGCAACTAGAGAATCTCACGAGAAAAATCGTTATTCACAAGTCAAAAACGACTGTAAATTAAGAAAGTGCTGACACTTAACATTTAGCTATAATTGACGAATTTCTCAAAAAAAAAATCCGTTTCTGAGCCCCGGGTCCCGAAAGCAAGCCGATGTCGCAACACGAATTGAAGCTCAAATTCTCGCGTAACCAAATCCGGAAGACAATTCGATCGTTTATTACCATTTTAGTGGGTTTTCAAAGGTGAAAAAACTGTTTTGAGTTGAAATTCTGAGAGTTGAAAAGTCTTGAAAAATCCGGATTCCTCCAGTTTTTATTCAAAGTTGACTTCACATTTGGTTTTTTCCTTCCCAAAAAATGTGTGAGCTCAAAAGCCCGTGGGACAGAAAACGGCGCTAAGGGTCTACCCCTCCTTCAAGACCGATCTGTCACGCGGGCATTGCCTGACGCACTACCTAACTAAACCGGAGCAGGCGCGCGTTTTGGGCGCACCCGTTTTCGTAAATTGACAGTCAAAACACAGTAGTTTGAGATTTATCATGAAACATTTACAATCATTCTTTGACCTCAGAAATGAGGATTCGACATGTTCAGATATAATGTGTAATAACTTAACTATGCGTGTGCGCGACTCCAACCCCCCCCCCCCCCCCCCACACACACACGCACGCGCATACACACACACTTACTATTTATTTGTAAATACAAACGCAGCATAATACAAATATGAGCAGTTTCGTTTTTTCAAACCTCTATCCCGAATCCACCATAATCCTGGATATCATTCCGTGATCCATGGCATATTTTCCAGATCGTTTCAATAATTTAGTCGATGTATACCTAACAAGTTATGACGAACCACTTTGATATAACTTGTCATGTATTATTTCATTTCTTATTCATACATAATTATGGGGTGATTCTGAATACTTTAACAGGTAATTTTTATGTGTTTCAAGTTCCCTAATTTTTTGGCGAATTCTGTTCAATAACAGAAATTAACACTTTATTGACCTCATAACGTCATAATTTATCTCGGAAAGTCTAGGCAAAAAACCTACTGTGAAATTTGAGTTTCTGAGTTCCCGCTAGAAATGACGTAACAGGTAAATCGCCGAGTAGTTCAACTGAAATCCCTTTTAGAGCGCTAGTGAATCACTTCAAACGATGTACAGAACCGCAGTAGATGGACGGATGGGATAGCAAATATATAAATAATTTTAAAAAAAGTCCTGAAAATCAAACCGAAGGAAAGGTTACAGCAAAGGTTCTTGAAGGTTGCCAGAAAGGTTTGCCATTCCTAATGTTGGGTTGTTGGCAGCATTGAGAACCTTCTATTCCGAAGCTTCGCTCCGCCTCCTTGGGCAAACAGCCAGACCTGATCCCTCATTTCTTGCCGCATTTTTGCATTTGATCACCCTCATTTAAAAAATATCGCTTATTTCTCAAAATGGGCTTCAAACTACAAGTTTTCCAAGAGTTCCAAATACCTATTTTGTTTAAAAAAAAAAAAAAAAAAACTGGTCAACATCTACCCTCGTGCTTCCCACAAGAGAGCCCTAAATCGAGTACTGGAGCCAGGCAGGCAATCACATTTCATAAATATGTGGTGGAATCAAGAATTCTATCATTAACTGTGTTGTTGTTATTCATGAAGCATAACGTTTGTCAAGTTGCAATCATGCCTATCATCAAAATCCAAAATAACCATCATTCTTCAGATGAAATAATAATATCAGGGTACAATCTAGTCGCCATACGTGATTAAAATCTGATGCTCCCTAGCAGTGATATTTGGGCTGGATTTATAACGTCCTATTCGCGATTATGTTGACGAAGATTTCGGTGCAAACGAAGGCTGGACGTACAATGGTCTGGGTGGCCTCAAAAAACTCTTAGTTCGAGATCAATTTAAAAACATTGAAAAATCATACTCTTCTACTGAAAGTTTCCGAGCAATGGCGTTCGGGAAATTTCAACCTCTATTTTTCACCTAGAGTTGAACTCTATTCAATTCTAAGTTCAACTCTATTTTTCAGTTAGAGTTGACTGACAGTAACGGCGAGCTTCGCGAACCAGCCAAATGGACCTACAAACTTAACAGCATTAATTTTCGTTCATTGTAACTAGAGAAAGTGCGAAGTACGGCGGAAGGCCAGAAATTTTTTTGCCCTATTTTTGGATTCTACATAACTTGAACCACCAAATTTTGAGGGGGTGTAACATTTTTTTTCCATGCTCGATTCCAAAGGTTCATTATTGAAAATAATAAACCAAAATACCTGAAAACAGTTACAATATTGATATTAATACACTAAAAATTAATTCGATTTTTTTCGGGTAAAAAAATCGTCAACAAATTTGCCTACTTCAAAAATTCTTTCACACTGTCATGACGTATGAAGGACTTTATTATTACTTATAAAACATTAGGCATAAGGGAATAATACAAGTAAACAAATACACAAACTGGAATTTATTTTCATGATTGTGATGCATTTGGTATTTGATTCAGTTTCACAGTTCTCATAGTTCGATCTTGAATGCTGATATTCGCGCATTATTTCTATCGATACAACAGTATAAAATTATGTACCTAGCGATAATAATAAAGCAAATTGTTGGAGATACGAAATAGTTAATGTTAATATTTCACAAAATTAGAACAACGTACCTTTAGTATTCGTGGTATCTACAGTAGGAAGGATTGAAGGTGGTTGACTTGAATTTCGACAACCAGAATAGGAATTTTGTTTACAAGGTGATTAACCCACGAGGTTAATAACCGAGATACCTTGGTAGGATCAGTTAGTTCGTTATCAATGGCAATACTTCGGTTAGAGTATGTTTTCCGTCATGTTGGGTTGATACGGTACCATAATTATAATTATGTTGGTCTATTGGGTAACATGACGTTGTACGGTGTGGATTCAGACAGCCCAGGACGGTTTGGTGACGTTGGCCACCCAGTTTTTGACGGGCTGGACAATGGTTTGGTATCTGTCGCCGACAGGGCTACCCGGCATCGGTCCTCCAACGTCACTGAAATATGTGAAAGGGAATAAGCTTACCTGCAGTATACCAGTATTATATACATGCGGTCCAGAACGAGTGACACGTGAAAAAAATGAAGTGAAACCACACATCAAACGGTTCAGAATATCAAATAAAATAAGGTTAATTAAAAAAACTTCTCAAAAACATGCTTATATTTTGAAATGATCTAAAAATAATAAAATAATTTATTTCTGGTACCCGGAAACATTGAAATTTTATCACTAAAAATAAAAGCGTGGGGCGCTAGATTTTATTTTTCTTCATTTCATAAAAATCTACCATTGAAAGCACCTACATACTTATATATCTTGTAGATTTATGCAATTTATTATGGCGCCCCACGCTTTTAGTTTCAGTCGTAAACATGTCCAATGTTCTGAGGTAGCAAAAAAAAGAGATTATTATTATTATTATTATTATTAGATCATTTTGAAATAAAAGCGTGTTTTTAAGGGGGTTCAAATTTAACTATTTCCCTTTTACTCTTTTAGTCTTTTTTTAGCTTCTAAAGATTAAAAAAAATTATTTATTACCTATAACTTTTCTAGTCTTCAGATTGATTAAATAACGAATCACTCAATCAATTAATTAATGTTTTTTATGACAGATATTTTGACATCAATAAATGACTGCTTAATTTCAGCTCAACTGGACATAAAGTGGGCGAAAAATGGGTTACGAGATTTGACCTATACGGGCAGAGCGAGTTAAAGTAAAAGCACGAACAAAACGGGGCTCTGGACCGACCTATTTAGTGGAGAAATAGATTCGTAAAATTTTGTTTTACATAAAAACTTCATTTTCTCCACTATTTCGCTATGGTTTTCAACTTTGGACCCTTTTTATGAAAATTTCACGTCAGATACGTCCATCAACATTTGCTAGAGCTCACAGCTCAAATTCCATAATCATAGAACTGTAATAATTCCTTAACATATAGACATACGACGATAATTTGCAAACCTTTCACACATATATATGCAAGTAAATATAAATACTCTGCATGCAAATTACAACTCGTAAACACGGAGTTTTAGACCTCGGCTGGCTTGCAACAGCAGCATATTGGCAGCTATGGATTTTAGTTGAGCTATGGAAGTATTGAAAAGGATAGACACAAAACCAAAGCTGATGTTCTGATCATGCGATCCCCCAATTTGAGTTCTCTTCTAATCATTTCCACTGCTCAATCATTTAAGAAAACTGTATATTATATTAAATAATATAATTCGTGGTTTCTAATTATGTAACTGGAGTACATTATACCAATATAAGAGGCAGCGATATCTCGGACCTACAAGCGTCAAAGTAAACGAGTAGGTACAAATCGTTTATTTATTTGGTAGAGTACGTACAAATTGAATTCTTCAAAATCAATTAACGGAGCAATGGGGGTAAAATTAGAAAAGAACTTGTTGATTATAGCACAAACCAGGTAATTACGCGTTGGATTTGGCGGCTTTGGTGATTGGGAAAGCGGATCCGTCGCAGATTCCGCGGCTGTCGTCCATAGCGAGGTCCAGAATGGCGACGCCTCCCAGACCTGCAACCATTTTTGAATATGCATCGCTAGAATATCTCTATAAATGTGTAATAATATTGTATCTTGGTGGTGTACAAAAGGCGGCAATAGAAGTTACCAGGTTAATAATAAAAAAAATTAAAGAATAATAATTTTAAAAAATCATGTATTTTTATAATGTACTATAAATATACACAACTAAGGAATGGAATTAGAATGACCTAAAACAGAAAATCATCGAAAAAGTTTTCAAAAATTCATGTAAGAAGGCAGATACAAAAAACGCTTACACACTGCTTAAATTGTACGCGATTTGAGCACCGAAATTTTTACCTACGTTTGAATGATTAAACTTAACAGTGGGGGTTCGATATTTAAAGAAAAAAACCTGCAAATTATTACGCCACGGTTTATTATTTTCCTGTATAGACATTTTCTGTGGTCGATAGGTAGGTACCTACTCGTGCTTACTCGCTTAAACGTAAAATACTAGTGGAAATCTTCATTTTGGAGAACATAATATTTTTTTTTTCGACTCTTGCGCGAATACAAAGCTTCCCTTCCTTCGGTAGTGAGGAATCAAAAGAACTATTCTCGTAGGAGAGTGCGGTTGGTCTCAAAATTCTTGGAATGGAATCCAATTCCATGCAAAAATATAAACAGAAGTCATGGGTACTCCTCATTATTTTTTTCACGTTCGATTCCAAATAATAAAAGGTTCTTTACTGAAAATAATAAACCAAAATTGGTTTAAGTGGAAGATGAGCCACTATTCTTAACAAAGTTTGAAGAACGCGTTAGGTTTCTACCTCAATCGACCCGGTTGAGAACATGAAATTGTGGATAGGTGTTTACTTATTTAGGCTGAAGACGCGTCAGTCAATCCGGTACCTATGAGAAATCGTTCTGGGTGCCTATTCACTAAGCGAAAGAGACATATCTTTTCGGTCCGACTCTCTTTTGGCAGAAGAGATTTTTATAGTATCCATGACAGGGTTATTCAGTAACTTCTAAAAGAGAGAGTTGGCGGCCATCTTGGCATTTTCGATCTCTTTCAGAGAGACAGCTAATTAGGTGTCTTTCCTCGAAAGAGAGTCTATTTCTCGTTTGCATGACAGTGATAAATCGTGTAATATCCTCGTTCATCCGCAACCACATCGGTAATTTTGATCGTGTTTTTTTTTCATTCCATAAAGGTAAGTCAATTTTCATTAAAAATATATACATATTATTGATTCATGAGTAAAAACGTCCAAGTACGGGTTGAGGTAGGTACCTACCTACCTAAGAATGGCCGTTCATTAGGTGTAAATATAATACAAGCATTAAGCTCCCTAATTCGACTTTTTCTGTTTATAATTGAGACTTTTTTCAATTTCATTTAAACTTTTATCCGAATCATGAGTAAAAACGTCCAAGTATGGATTGAGGTAGGTAGTACCCATTGAATAGGTATTACTAATGCGTTAATTATTAAGGAATTGAACTCCCGGTGGCACAAACTTCTCGCACTTCATGGGTACTACGGGATTTTCATGCATTAGGATCCATATCTCTTTCTCAAGGTCACTGGAGCTATTCAGTAAAATAGACGAACCCGGGAGACATTGGAGGAGACTGCCTCCCTGAGGAGACTATCTCTCCCGGGAGATTATCAAAATAGATAATCTCTTTCCACTATCTATTTTAGTGAATAGGCCCCCTGAATTCTTCCACGACAGGTAGGACCTATCACCTCATACCACAGTGACGACAGCCGACGATTACGCTGTACGCTAGCGGAAACTGACCTTTCTGCTTGGCGTAGATGGCCTTCTGTGCGGCCGTCTGGGGCTCCTCGAAGGTGACCCAGAGACCCTCGCTGTTGCTCTTGTCGGGAAGTCTGAAACCGTAGGTGCCCTGGTGGGATCCTGGGGCGTCCTGCATACGACGCAGCATGCCGGACGGCGCCTGGGGGTTCGTCGGGCTCACGAGCTTGACGCAGATCTCGTAGTACGCGAGGAGTCCTGCAGGGGGGCACACAAATTTGGCGTTTTGATGCAAAAATAATTGCGATCGATTTAAGCAAATATCTGAACACTGAGGTAACTCAAGGATTAAGATAAAGCTAAGATAATAAATTCATAGCCTACCCTCTTTTTTGGTGTGAGGTCCTTGTTCACCAGGTCCATCAGCCACTAAAGGAGGAACACCGGACAGTCCTGGCGAAAATACAACAGTTTACGGTTGGTTATTCATGGTGTTGTTAGGAATGGATTCGTATTATATTATAACATAACGCTGCTGTAGATTTTTAATCGCCGCAGAAGATTGTGACTAAGTAATAAGATGCTGGTCTATTTGGAAGCCTGGGCAAGCAGATTCAGCTGTGGCAGCCATTTAGAATCAGATAATTTATATAGGTATGGGTGCAATCTGGGAGCTTGAGTATTGTGGAACACTGTTACCTTAGGGTTTGCGACCCATTTGCAAGCCTGGTCAGCAGATTCAGGTATGGTAGCCATCTGCGAGTCTGAATCAGATAATTCAGTTACGGATGCAATTTAGAAGCTTGAGCAGTGAGAAGAGTGGGACCGTTTTGCAAGCCTAGAGCAGCAGCTGCGGGGGCCGTCTAGGATTTTGTAATAATTTATTCTGAGGGGCCGATTTAGGAGTCCAAATCAATTACCTAGATCAGCCATGGATGCACTTTGGGATAGTGGGGTCATGTTGTAGCTGAACCTTTAGAACGAGCTGATGATACCATTTTGGTTGGGGGTCCTAGTAAGCAGGATCATCCATAAAAGTCATGTGATCCTTCAGGATAGTGAAGCTATTCAGAAGCTTGAGTGTAGTCAGCTGAGGAGAACATTTTGGTTGGGGACCCTAGCAAGCAGGATCTGCCATAAAAGTCATGCGGTCCTGGCCAGAAGCAAATGGTGGTCCTGAAACTTGAGGCTGTAGTCAGCTGATGAGACCATTTTTGGTGAGGGCCCAGTAAGCAGGATCAGCAATAAAAGTCATGTGATCCTTCAGGACAGTGAAACTATTCAGCTGTAATTAGCTGAGGAGACCATTTTGGTTGGGGGCCCTAGTAAGCAGGATCTGCCATAAAAGTCATGTGGTCCTGTCCATTAAGACAGGCCCTGGCTATTAAGAAGCTTGAGGCTGTAGTCAGCTGAGGAGACTAATTTTGGATTGTAGTGGGAAGCCGATCCACTCGTTCTTTTAATGATCGTACTTCGTTACTGCACCTCCCTACTGTATTAGGTACGTGTCATGAGGAGTGTGGAAGGTTTAGTTGTTTACCTGAGTCGGAGTTGAGTTTCCAAGTGAGACCCCAGGTGGAGATACCCAACTGCATTTTGGCGGCTGTAAATGAAAATTGATCCCATATAAGATGTATTGATTACTTGAAAAAATAACCTTCAACGTGCCTTCATTCAGTCAAAGCCAATTTGAACTCACGTTCCGCTCCGTTGGCGAGCCAGTAGTTGACGGTGGCTTCGACGTTTTGGTGAGGGATCCTCGGGTAAACGTAGGTCAGGGGAGTCGCGTAATCCGCTTTTTCGGGAGACCTTTCCGGCGTCCTGTAGTTGACAGTCCAGAGATTGACCATGTCGACGTAGGGCATCAGCTGACGGACATCGAAGTACACTGAAATGTAAGCAGATACCCGAATTCAACATTCAGTTAGATGGCGAGGATCTGGAGAAGTTGCCCTAAACTCAAAAACGAT
The DNA here is from genome assembly GCA_954871275.1 of Leptopterna dolabrata. Classification (NCBI taxonomy): domain Eukaryota; kingdom Metazoa; phylum Arthropoda; class Insecta; order Hemiptera; family Miridae; genus Leptopterna; species Leptopterna dolabrata. The sequence continues at coordinate 8,885,798 of OX940989.1, read as the reverse complement.
TATTCCAAATGAAAGACGTCAAATAACTAAAGTTGTGCTGATCACTCAATCAAACCTGGTTGAACATTAATATAATTCTGTTATTTAATATTAATGATAGAACATTAATATAATTCTGTTGATTTTCATACGTTTTTGACGAGTTTGTAGGTAGAAGTGAAAATGATAATGACAATCTCTTCTGAATTCGAGAAGTTGAGAAACCATATACCTATATTTATTTAATAACTAAGTCTGTTTAATTAAGTAGGTATGTTAAATTAATTAATTGACAATTTAAGAAACCAGGACATATTCCCACAGCGGTTCAAAAGACGGGACATAACGAAACCAAATACTCGCAAAACCGAAACATTTCCCGAGAAACCAGGCCAGATGGTAGCCCTACAAAGAAACTGTTGTCCAAAACTGATAGAAAACCTGGATTATTTCTGTTTATTTCGAATCCTCTACACTTGATCCTAAAAGCTACATATATTTGATCCCAAAACGCTCTAAAGCACGCAAAAAAGTGGATTTTCTGTTTCAAAAAAGGGACCTAAGAAGATGAAGAATCAATTATTTATAATGATAATCGGTTATTCCAAGTAGTTGTTTAATTGTTTAATCGACCGATTTAGATGTATAAATATAATAAAAGAAAAAAACCACAGTCATGCAGCATGGCTATAAGAGCGAATTTTCGAAGTTTTTGGCATCTTCCTCCTCCGCCTAAAATTTTCTGAAAATTAATTTTCGGCCAATGTTTTCCCAACTTGATACCATACAAAATTAAAACAGGAGTAGTTTTACGCAAAGTAATATTTGGGGTGGAAGGAGGGGGAGGGGGAAATCAAAAATGTTTTGAATACCAGAAGAGTAGGTATTGGGTACGTAACAAATTTTTTGTTCCATTTTTTGCCGAATAACACCTCGGTTTGTAGATTTTCCAACGCTGAACACGATGGTGAAGTCAGAATTGCGATATCCCATTCCGTTATCAGATTAGAGCAGACGAACCAGGAAGAACATCTCAAGAAATAACCACGTTCCTTCATCTTCAAAGTGCTCCAGTTTGAAAATGGAATGAGATATCGCAATTCTGATTTCACCATCGTGTTCAGCGTACAAAAACCTTTAAAATGAGGCATCACTTGTCAGACTTTTTCATTTTGGGAATTTATGGGTAATTTTCCCCCCCTAAAACTCCCCAAAACTCCCCCTTAGGGTGACCCGATTCTGCCCATCTTCGAACTTAGCCTGTCGATTGCCAAGACAGATTTTTCGTGCAAATTTGAACTTTTTATCTCAATTCTTTCGAGAGTTATCGTCTGGAATGACACATACATATATAAATATATATATAAATATATAAATATATAAATATATATATATATATATATACATATAATTTTTGGTGTCTTTCGGCAGGGAATTCAGGATGGTCTGAAACGGATTTTGGTATAAAAATCTTTCGGAAATTCGAGTTTTAAAAATTTTGGACCGAAAACAATAGCTTCCTTTTCTTCGAAAATTCGCTAAAATGGAGTTATTGAAAGGTTGTCTATTTCTACTTGTGACAGAGTGTAACAGTGGGGGTAGACCCTCGAGAGTCCCCCTCCTAGACCAGCGAGATTATCACCGGGGGATATCGATTAGGCTTCCCCAAACCGATCCCGTCTCCACCGGAAGAAAAAATGTATCGGGAACAGCCCGCACTTTTACATACTAATACATTATGCATAATTATGTGTAGTTTATAATTTACCGCTTGAGTTGACGTGAGGGAGGACAGCGATAGACAGCTGCTTGCCGTCGGGTCTGAGGACAGCCTTGAGTTCTCTCACGAGGGCTGTGAACTGGTCTCGGTGTTCCGAAGCTTTGCTGTCGACGCCAACTCCAACAGTTTTCTTCAGCTTGTGCCAAATTGAACCTGCTGACATGCATACTATGAGCAACTGAGCGCGAACAAACCTTCAGCCAGTGAGCTCACTCCCACGCAATAATAAATCTAGTGATGGGCCAAACGAATGATTTTGATAATCAAATAGGCAGGGGCGGATCCAGAATTTTTTTCCGGGGGGGGGGGGGGGGTCACAGGGTAGAACAATATAAAAAATAACAAAAAATAACAAACTAACCAAACGAACAATACAAACCGAATTTTCAATCTTATGCCTAAACTCGTCCAATTTGTCTACTTACAAAATTAATTGTATTTATTTATAAAATTCATTGTTTATGTAAAAAATATTTTTCAATATCTATTAATTATTTAATTGATAAATGTATTTATTTTCAATTTTCTTCTAAATTAGTGTCCTAATGTGTTTTCAAACAAATTGGCGCATTTTATGGCATCGTAGCTAACTTCAGAGTTTGCAAATCAAAACATTGAAACCACAACAATCCACACAAACCACAACACTGTCTACCGTTTGTGTAATTAGAAATTACAGTAATTAGTGGCGAGGACATTGGAATTTCAATTTGACGGATGTTTTATGGTAAATATTTACACAGTTGTACATGAAGCAAAATTGAGAAGACCATGTGGCCAAATCAGTTTTTAATTTAAAATTCAATTTGCAATAATGTTTTGTTTATAGAATTTCTCGTAAATATTTATCACTTTAATTTTTGTTTACAGTTTTTTCAACACTTTATTGATTCCTTCCAGTCGACTGGTTTTATAGTTAGAAATTCTGGTTCTTATTCCAGTAACGAAGAAAATTAAAATTTTCAATTTGGCGAATGCATCAGCATCATGGTAAATATTAATATACAATTGTATATGAAACAACATATTGAAAAGATTATGTGGGCAAATCAAATAAGTTTACAAATTCGTCCCAGTTGGAACTTATACAAATGTAAACAAATCACAAGTGTTGCTACAAACCAAATACAGAAAAAATCAGTATTCTATAAAAATTTTAATCGTAATTATTGTTATATTTTGTTTCCAATGTTTTAAGTTAACAATATATGGTAAGTTGACTTTGGTCGTTTGGTTTGTTTCTGGTTTTTGATTTCACAAAAACTGGGATCGTTTTCGTTTGGTTTTTTGTTTTCGGGTTTGTGAACAATTCGTTCAGCTCTGCTTTTTGAAATTCAGGCTGATTCTGGGGGGGGGTCATGACCCCTGTGACCCCCCCCCCCCCCCCTTGGATCCGCGCCTGCAAATAGGCAGATACCGAGTGGTTTATCCTACATCATAACTTCCCAGTTTGCGAAGTCCCAGCGACAGTCGTGTCACAGCCATAGATGTGTACTACTGCCGCTACCTCTACATGCCAGTTTCCGAGCCGCCTAGCTGGGGAAAACTAGCTGGAGAAAAACACAGCCGAAGAAATGAGGGCAAGAACTTCCTTCGTAAGCCGTGCATTTTCCTATCCTCTAATGCGATTTCGGCTTCGTTTTTATTAATGTGTGATGCCATAAACCTCTGTCGTTCTTGTTTGCTTCTCTTCCTTGTACTTTGGCAATATCTTCTAAATAACAATGGAATTTCATAGGTACTTGAGAATCCTTGAGAAAGGGCAAGAGAAAAACACCTAATCTTTTCTATTTCCTCCTTCCTGGGTATTTGAGTTCATTCCCAATTTTCCACGAACAGTGAAACACCTTCCTGAGTCGAATGTAGGACGTGGGTTGGAATTCCGCATTTTCGATTTCAAAATCGGGTTTAGATGTATCATTGCAAATTTGAATTCTACGTCAAATGCGGACTCTTCTGACGTGCCCGCTATTCAACTGGTTGCACAGACTATTCTACCCAAGAAAAGTTCACATCACACCTATCGCGATTTTGAACACAGAATCACGTCGGTCTTTTGAATGCAGTATCAAGTGGTGATGTTGAGTTCTCATAATCTAACTTACTTGGGTGCCTAAGCAAAATAATTAGTGGTTGAGGCGTAATTGTTTCGATTTTCCCGAGAACTTCAGAAACATACTTAGCGACGTGGTGGTGTATTTTTCGTGTTGCGGAGGGAATTCCCAGGCGAGGTCGATCCCGTCGAATTGGAAGTCCTTCAGTACGCTGACGATCGAGTTGATGAGGGTGGTTCTCCTTTCTTGTTTTTCCAACTATCGAAGAAACAACAAGATATTTGATTATTATGTTTCTTAGCCGTCCACAAGATCAGACTGATCGCCAAGTTAAGATTGGCAACAACAAAAACACTGGGATAGGAAAAATCAAATTCACAAACAAGACCTGCAAATACTTAATGTGAGCTACACAGTGGGGAATTGTGCGCGGTTTGCAACTGAGTTGAAAAGAAGGAAATAAGATCGATAGAACCAGCGATTGATCACCCCAGCCGTAATAGGAGAACATAAAACGCTAAGGGCCTCCTTCCCATAAAAATGTATTACGAGAGATTTAAAGAATCATAAAAGTCGTAGAATCGAACCCTGGCCGGGGTCACGTAAGGTCAACACCCTGTGTGTACCATTCGCTGGATAGGTAGGTAATACTGTAGGTAACTAAAGGTACTCGATGTTTTTAGCGAATTTTCAAAGAAAATGAAGCTACTACAATGGGTTCAAAATTTTCAGAAAATCCACTTTTGAAGTTTTAAATAGGCAAATCCGTTTCAGAGCATCCTCAATTCATCCCTAGATTTCAACAAAATTTATTTGTATTTATATAGGTATGTATTTATGTATATATATTTAGTGTTGTGTCACTCCAGACGATATCTGACCTTAGGTAAACGATGAAAATTCCGAATTTCACTAAAATGTTCGTATTGCCAAACAAAAGGATGAGTTCGAAGACGGGCAATTTTCAAAAATTCCAAGGAGGTCAAATTTGAGTTTTTAGGGGTCGAAAATCTGTTAAAGAACGGCTAACATCGCGAACAATTGATGCAAAATCACTGAAAGTGGTATGGAAGGGTGAGTAACACAGTTACCATTTCAGTTGTTTTTCATATGGAATAGGTGTCAAATTTGGTCATTAGGATCAAAAATTGGTATTAAAGGCTACGATCAATATTAATTTAGTTGACGTTGTGTGGGGTGATGATTCATGAAATAAAGAGGGACTATTTCGATGATAACAAATCTTCTCAAAAAAAGATAGGGTCAAATTTGACTTTCTAGGGGTCAGAAATCGTTAAAAATGGCTAAAATCCCGAAAAATTACATGATTTTACGAAAAATGGTATGGATGCTCGTCATATCATTTTTTTTAATAGCACGATATTTCTTTGAAAATTCGCTCTTATAGTCATTCTGCATGACTGGAACTTTTAAATTTTCTTTACAAATATCATCTACCAGGCTATTTATCTACAAATAGGAAGAAGGTCTGTAGATATTTTCAGCACTCACAACATCAAAATACTTGTCAACGTCTTCGTCGTCTTGGTTGCCTCCGAGACCCAACAAGATCGACAAACCAGGGAACGACCTGTAACAGAGTGAATAATACGTAAGACAACATAGAAACAGACACAAACACCAATTCTAGATAAACAACCGCAGAAACCAAATTTGCAAATGGAGGAACCTAGTGAGTTGATTTCTATAAGTAGTAACTACCAACGGGCCAGTCCTTAACTACCCTCAAAATTCGCGTGATATCGGGATACATAAAAAGTGCTAGGTAGGTACCTAGCGATAAGGCATGTTCAGCATTTGCTTATCAAACTACCTACCTACCTTTCTATGAAAATGCCTTTTTATAGAATTGTGACAGAGTGAGGAGAGTGACGGTGGACCCCCGAGAGTCCCCCTCCTAGACCAGCGAGATTATCATCGGTTATGAAGGGATATCGATTAGGCTTCCACCAAACGACCCCATCTCCACCGTAAGAAAAACGACTCGAGAATAGCCACCGTCACAAAATTCATACAATTTTGTGAGTCAAAAATCGTAAGTAATACATATTAAGTAAGTATGAATCACCAATGATGTTTTGAGATTCTGAACTGTACTAAGAAAACATCATTTCGATGCCCAAAAATTTTCAAGTTCATAAAGTCAACTGAGTTTTTCAATGCCTAACAAAACAACTAATTTTGATGCAGTTGTTGAAAACTTGGTTTATGCTGTATGCCATGAATACTCGTTGGAGGCACTCCAGGAACTCCTGGAGGTGCTGGGTCAATGTTGTACAAAATGGAAAGCGAAAATCAATTCACTTAAATCCTGTGTGGTCACGTACATGTACATTCTGAAATACGAAGAGCCACCTTTATCCTATGCAGGGCGCATCCCAAAAGCCACAGACACAAATATCTCGAAGTATTCCCGGATGAGAGACTGACGTTCAGTGAACACATCACCGAGCTGATCAGTCGTATACAAAGCCGAGCATCCTGCCTGAAACCACGATTGGACAGTCGGTTCGTGTCAATACAGAATAAAATTATCATGTACAAAATACTCATTGGGCCAATATGGACTTACGCCATGAACATATTCGGCACATGTTCACGCTCATAATTCAGAAGGTTAGAACAACAACAAAATGGTATTTTACAGAAGAGATTGTTCACACTCCAGAATTTGTTAGAAATGAAACGACAATACAACGCTTTCAGTCGGGACACACCAACTGAAATTCTAAATCAACACCTGATCAGTTTGTCCAACGGAACCAAGGACAAAACAATACACTTGTCACTGAAGGCTTTAGACTATATTTAGATTAGAAGCACAGCGGTTGGTGCGACTGCGTCACATCATGGACATGGTTGATATGGTCACGGAGGGAGGAGAGGTGATCAATGAAATTACAACTAAGATAACCAAGTTAATTCCTGAAGTGTACCATCTAGGAAACGATGAGAAATGTAGAGCAACTGACTGTGATTTACTACTATATATTATAATCAATGAGAAATGTTATATTGTTAATGGGCTTACTAAACAAAAGTTTAAAAAAAGCGCGTCAACTTCGATAATTCGCTCGTTCGGTCATGCTACTTGACTTGATATACCATACGCATTTCAGGTACCTACCGTTTAAGGGCAGTTACAGCCCTCCATTGACCTTTGCCCTTGTCGAGGTCGAGTTTCTTGTCGATGGGCTGAATGTGGTACTCGTCATCGTCGATGGCCGCGAAACCGTAGATGAGGTGCGTGCAGTGAGGGAGAGCCGCTCTCAGCTCTTCGGTCGTCACTTTGGCTGTACCTGTGGATCAAAGCGGCCTTAGTTATAACGATACAATTTTTGTAACCTTGGAATTTTTGTAACACACAATTTTTGTAACCTTGGAATTTTAATATTGTTATTTGCTTTTGAAAAAAAATCAGAACTCTCGGAAAAATGCTAGTTTGAAGCCCGTTTTCAAGAGTAAGCTTAATTTTTTAAATGAGGAGGATTCAAAGTAAAAATGCGGCAACAAATAACCTATCAGGTCTATTGACATCTGATTGGCTATTGGCCAAGGAGGCGGAGCAAAGCCTCCGAGGCGAGGGTCCTCAGTGCTGCCAACAACCCAACATTAGAAATGCCAAATCTTCCTGGCCACCTTCTAGAACCTTTGCCGTGACCTTTCCCTCGGTTTGATTTTCAGGACGTGTTTTTAAAATGTATTTATAAATTTGCGGTTCCATCCATCCATCCTGTGGGCTAAGCGGGATTTGAGTTGAACTACTCGGCAATTTATCTGATAGGTAGGTACGTCTCTTCTAGTGGGTACTCAGAAATTTAAATTTCACACTCCTTTTCTGCCTAGACTTTCCGACATGAACACCTCATTATGTGGCCAGTAAGTGTTAATTTCCGTTATTGAACAGAAATAAATCTAGAAAAATTCTAGGAAAATCATTACAGCCGTAATAGAACAATAATTATATTTCCCACAATACAATAGAAAATGACCATGAATAAAATAGTTTACCTACCTACCTATTACAGAAATTACCTACCTATGCAACTCAAGTTTTGGTGAATTAATACACATAATTTTTGTAACCTTGGAATTTTAATAATGTTAAATAAGTACAGTGTTGATTATGAATACCTACCTATTAGTAACTTCCACTCTTTTATAATAAAACGCTGCGAAACCCTATTGTATAGAACACCCTTCTGTTACAGATCACAGCTCTCTGTATAGAACACCCTTATGTTACGGATCACAGCTCTCTGTATAGAACACCCTTCTGTTACAGATCACAGCTCTCTTTATAGATAAACCCTTCTGTAACTAAGGAAAAACGCTGCAAAGTCCTTGTCACTTGGGTTTTTTATTCTATCGGACATAACTACAGAAATGTTGCTGTTCATTTATTTGTTCCGATACTGCCATTTAATTGTCTTGATTCACCTGATAATACTACTTCTAGTGTTATTATACAAATTTATGGTGATTTCAGACAATTTCCCAGGTTTTTGACTCATAAAAAATGAATTTCGGGAGCTTAACCTTCGTTAAAACCTCAATTCTTCACTCTTTGGTCAAAATCAACTTCATATTCGGTCTTCTCGACCTAAAAAACATAGAAAACGATGCATCACAAGCTCGTGTTCACTAAAACCTCAAAAAAACCCTCGAAAACCCCTATTTTTACACCCACTTTTCTCCCATAACACCCCTGGGTGTATTCCGATCGGGTTGCCGAGCTTTGGAGCACAACGCGGACCCAAATTTGTTCCCAAATGGGGACGCAAACTGTGTGTGGAAGAATGACGATTTTAGACCGAAATCTTAGGCAGAAACTTCGTTAGAACCGCGATTTTCCACTTTTTGGTCAAAATCGACTTCATATTCGGTCTTTTGGTCCTAAAAAATCTGGAAAACGATACCTCAACAAGTCATGTTACTAAAACACAAGAAATACCTATTTTTATACCCATTTTTCACCCACAACACCCCTGGGTATATTCCGATCGGGCTGCAAAGTTTCGGGACACAACTAGGGCCCAAATGGAACCTGTGTGCGAAAGAACGAATTTTTTAGACCGAAATTGAATCCGGTATGCACGGTACGGCGTACGGACATTGCATTTTCTGAATCTATGCACCTTGAAACGTAAAAGAAAAACTTTTGAGGTGGTGTTATAAACATTTTTTGTTGAGCGAATACATTCACAGAATAATAAACCAAAACCGCGGACGGCGGCGTACGGCGGACGGACGGAAATTCGTTAGGTACTTATCGAAAATAGGTGCACATAGTTTACTGACATGTTTCGTCCAATACGGTATTGAGCTTTTTATTATTTCAGATCGCCATTTCGGTACTTATGAAGGCAATTACGGGTGACATCGCATTTCCTTCGATCAAGGCTCATGAATCAAATTAAAGGCTCCACGGCCGGCAAGAAGCATAATTTGAAGACCGAAAGTCTTTCTATCTGTGGTAAGCAGGTACGTAGCCAATAAAAGTAACAATTTGGAATCCCTTCCGGGTGGAAAATGAAGGTACCAGACAAGAGGACCCACCGGGGACCATTCAGTGATTTGAAAAGGCGGTATATTTTTGGCGTGGAATGGGGATGGAAGTATAAATGACGTGGTCTGCACAGAGTTTCAAGTCAAAACTCTTGGACCCATACGCTCCATGGATTTGGAAATTTGATGGAAAAAAACCCATCACAGAATGTGGAACAGGAGATAGCGGGGTTGACGTAACTATTGGTTAATCTCTAGAGATAGATTCAAAAGAGTATCAGGTCAGCAAAAGTAAAGGTCAAAACGAGATAGTCGAATTTCAGGAGATAACATTAGGAAATGTTTCTCAGCATTCTTCGTGTCGATGTTTTAAAAATTTTAGTAAACGTATACTTTGCGGCCCGTTGATATTCCTTGATTGAATTCGTAGGTAGGATTCGCGTGGTGTTTGAGGTTGACTCATCAAACGACGGGATTATTCAAAGTCGTTAGATTTTTGAATAAACACAAAACGATATCGCATCGTAAAGAATTAATAAGCGAAAAAAAGCAGTAAAATTATTCACGGAGCGAAGAGCGGAGGCGTCTTTATGTATGGGGGAGCTACGAGTAATGGCATAACGAAGGAATGATTCATACCTACCCATTATTTTCTCAGTCATAAATCCCGCTTCTATTACCATCTCATTGATTACTGACGATCCGCTTACTTACAATTCGTACAATCTAAATTTGGATCACTTCAAACGTTCGCGATAATTTAGAGCAGAATAGAAGACGTGCATACAGAAGGTTTAGGATGGAAAAGTAAGATGGTAGGTACCTAACCTGCTGCCATGTTGAAGTTTTACCAAAACGTAGATTCGTTCAGCACATGAAATAATCAACTGTAGTAATATTATAAAGGGTTGCGCACTTAACACGTCCTCCCCCATTATAATTATCCTTCACTATTGGATATGGAAGAGTTAAATGTGAACCCCCGTATTTTTTTGCGCAGATTTAAAAAATGGCGTTGTCTAGTTCGGGCGCATGCGCTAAACATGCCCCAACTTTGTTTTTGGTTTATTATTCTGTGAATTACCCCTACGTATTCGCTCAGCAAAAAAATTGTATAACCCCCTCAAAATTTTTTCTTTTGCGTTTCAAGGTGCGTAGATTCCGAAAATGCGATGCCCGCCGTATCATGCATAACCACTTCATTTTCGGTCTAAAAAATTCGTTCTTTCGCACACATGCTCCATTTGGGCCCTAGTTGTGTCCCGAACCTTTGCAGCCCGATCGGAATATACCCAGGGGTGTTATGGGTGAAAAATGGGTGTAGAAATAGGGTTTTTTAGTGTTTTAGTAAAATGAGCTTTTGATTCCATGTTTTTTGAGGCGAGAAGACCGAATATGAAGTCGATTTTGACCGAAGAGTGAAGAATTGTGGTTGTAACGAAGGTTCAGCTCCCAAAATTCATTTTTTATGAGTCAAAAACCTGGGAAATTGTCTGAAATCACCATCAACTTGTATAATAACGCTAGAAAAAGTGTCAACGAGTGAATCAAGACAATTAATGGCACTATTCCAAAAATTGACTACTCATGAATCAAAATCACCCAACATGCTCCTGAAGGTACGAACTAGTTTTTACTGGTGGACTACGAGTAAAAGTAAATGCGATTTTAAGCAGTTCATCTCAATTCTCAAAGGTCAGTTCACTTAGAGCGTGTTAGCTGTTTCCTTTCTGCCAATAACAATAGTCTCGTTAGAGTTGAGCGTCCCAGATTCGCACATACGTCTCAGGTTTGAGTCGTCACAATACAGAGTTTTTCAAGTAAGAATACGTCCTTCACAGTGACATTTCGCACCATTCACTTAGGACTTAAGAACATACAATGGAGCATTGAAGATGAATCGCAGGTACTTGGACTGTATTTCTATGGATGTGTTGATTGATTGTCCGTAAAGAATTATAATACATGCAAGGAATATCAAGTGACGAGTATCTCAAAGTCATGAGGGGCCCTTGCAGGTGTGGATTAGTATATTTTACATGACTGTCTCGTAGGAAAAACACCCAGTCTGAAAAAATGTTCCTACCCACCAACAAAGCGTAGGTAGCCCCTGTACCAGGCAGCTGCAACAATCAGGCGCTTGGGACGTGCAACGAGTAGGCACTTAACCGATGAATTTCGAATGACAAAGAGTAGAAGAGACTGGCTGATGTTGAAGCATGATTTTCATATTTAAAAACGCTGCAAAGTCCTTGTCACATGGGTTTATTATTCTACTGGACATACGCACAGAAATGTTGGCTGTTCATTTATTGTTTCTTTCATGCGTAATAATAGAAATATCTATTTCTAATGGTTTTCATTAATTTTGGCCCCTAAAACACAAATTAGGTAGGTACGCTCCTTTTTTTCAACTATCTTTGATCATTGGTAGTGCGATTTAATCGTCTTGATCCACGGGTTGACACTTTTTCCAGTGTTATTATACAAACTGATGCTGATTTCAGACGATTTCCCAGGTTTTTGACTCATAAAAAATCAATTTTGGGAGCTGAACATTTGGTAGAACCTCGATTTTCCACTCTTTGGTCAAAATCGACTTCATATTCGGTCTTCTCGTCCCCAAAAACATGGAAAATGATAACTCAAAAGCTCATGTTACTAAAATGTTACTAAAACACATAAAAGTACCTATTTTTGTGCACATTTTCACTCATAACTCCCCTGGGTATATTCCGATCGGGCTGAAAAGTTTCGGGACACAACTAGGGCCCAAATGGAGCATGTGTGCGAAAGAACGAATTTTTTAGACCAAAAATGAAGCCGGTAAACGTAATACGGCGGACGGACATTGCATTTTGGTTTATTATTCTGTGAATAATATACACCTATGTATTCGCTCAGCAAAAAATTTTTATAACACCCCCTCAAAATTTTTTCTTTTCCGTTTCAAGGTGCGTAGATTACAAAAATGCAATGTCCGTCCGCTGTACGCCGTATCACGTGTACAGGCTTCATTTTCGGTCTAAAAAATTCGTTCTTTCGCACACATGCTCCATTTGGGCCGTAGTTGTGTCCCGAAACTTTTCAGCCCGATCGGAATATACCCAGGGGTGTTATGAGTGAAAATGTGTATAAAAATAGGTACTTTTTGCGTTTTAACAACATGTTAGTAACATGAGCTTTTGAGGTATCTTTTTCCATGTTTTTGAGGACGAGAAGGCCGAATATGAAGTCGATTTTGACCAAAGAAGCGGAAATTGAGGTTTTACCAAAGGTTCAGCTCCCAAAATTGGTTTTTTATGAGTCAAAAACCTGGAAAACTGTCTGAAATCACCATCAATGTGTACAATAACATTGGAAAAAGTGTAAACAGGTGAATCAAGACCATTAAATGCCACTACCAATGATCAAAGATGATCTTAAAAAAAAAAGCGTACCTATTTCATGTTTTGGGGGTCAAAATTGGTGGAAATCATCAGAAATAGCTATCTCAATCATTCCACATGAAAGAAACGCTGCAAATCCCTGCACAACGGTTTATTATTTTGTATAGAATACCCTTCTGTTACAGATCACAGCTCTATGTATAGATAACCCGTCTATATAATATGATATGTACTATTCTATTCTATACATATTATGTAGATCGCAGACCCTCCGTAGGTTAGTACCTAACCCCGTACTCGTTACTAGGTACCTACCTAAATCACGAGTTAAATGTTGCTAAAATAATTCTGCCGATGACAAACAGTACCTAACAAAAAGAAACACACATAATGAAGTTCTGAAAAGAAATTGTTGATGAGGAGTGAAAAAAGTTGCAAAAGTACCTACCAACAAACTCCAGCCCCTTCTACGTAGATGGTATAATGAACCGTTGTGTAATAATTTACCGTTGAGTAATAATTTACCGTAGTAATAATTTACCCATCAATAATACTTCAACGTTTGTTCAAGTTTCACTACCTACCAACAAACTCCAAAAGAGCCATCATTTTTCAAATTAAATAATATCACAGAACAACCAACTCGACTTCATACTCCGCCAATATAATCAGGTGATCCCTACCAATGATTGGCCGTATTCACAAATTCCTATTGTGGGCGCGTCTCTGGTTACGAGATTTGGTTTGAATTGTATACAATTTCATTCACACTGGAGTCGAAAATGCCTGTCGGTGCAAACTTCGGGGCCTTACTGTGAACGAACGGCTGGACGTACGATGCTCCGGATGGTCTTAAAAAACTCGCAAGTTCAAGAACTATTTAAAACCGTAAAAATATTTACGTAAAAAAATGGTATAGGCGTTTTGAAAATTTCAACCCCTATTTTGAACCCCTTAGAGATGACTCACAGTAACGTCGAGCTTCGAGGACCAACTAGACGCCAAACGGAACCTATAACCCGAATTTCATCAATTTTTTTTCATGGTAACTAAGAAAAGTGGCCCGTACGGCGTACGGCGGACAGACAGAAATATTTTTATTGCAGTTTTGGATTCTACATACCTTGAAACGTAAACCATCAAATTTTGAGGGGGGTAAGAATTTTTTTTTCATGCTCGATTCCAATGGTTCATTATTGAAAATAATAAACCAAAATGAACCTTCTCCAAAACACGCTAACTACCTGGGTTCATTATTAGGTGAGAAAAGAATGAAAATCGGAGAAAAAACTTAGTTTTCACCTCATCTCCAAACACCTACCTACCTACGGTACTTTAGGCTACAAATTACGTTTAAGCATAATAATTATCAAGCTCTAGTGTGGCTCTGTCCTTGTTAAGTAAATGTTATTTTGGCGTATTTCAGGTTTCAAGCGGGCATACCAACAGGATACGGTGATATGACCGGTACCTACAAACTTTTCAGACGAAATCATACGGAAACCCCATCTCCTCAAATGTAGGACCCAATGGTTAAAATAGGATACTTTTTAGTTAGCCCAAAATTTTCATTTAGGTAGGTAGGTACTGGATTTGGTAGGTAGTTGATTCACAACGCCTACCTACCTACCTACCTACTACACTTTTTCTAGTTCCTAACAACATTATCAGTTGCGGAATTGATTTTTACTTCCACATTATCGAAGGTAGGGAAACCTTGGATTCGTGATTGAGTAAAAACAAATGTGTGTCCTCCAAAATGAAAATTTCCACTACCGTTTTGCGTTTCAGATATCGAGGTTCCGTGTCTGCCTGCCTGTCTGTGATAATTCCTTGTGATGCCCATAACTACCCGAAATAATAGGCGAAATGGGCTGAAATTTGGAAGGTAGGTGCGGGTTGGGTCACATATGGTCCCATACCAAAATCATCGAAAAAGTACTGTAACTTTCGCATGCGCAAATGTGAAATATTCGAAACGCCCATAACTACCTTAAATATCGTTGAAATGAGTTCAGATTTGGATGCTCGATCAGGAATAATACTTTAATAGTTCCACATGAATTTCATCGAAATCGTACAGTAACTTTCGTCAGCGCATGAGCGAACATGAAATGTTGACCACTTCCTTTTAACGCTTCTAACTACCTAAATAATATCGTAGAGAGCTAAAATTTCGAGGGTACACGCGAGTTGGATGGCAGATGGTCCCGTATCAAAACTAAACTACCCAACTATTCTGTACGTTCATGTGAGCTATACTGCCTGCTCGAACTGGCAGACGTGGCAGATTTTTGTTCCTACATGTTTATATTGTAGCAGGAATACATGGAAATTAAATTTCGGAAGTCCTCATTTCTCAAAGGAAAGAACGTCCAAGTCACCCACATTATATCGGCAACGATATTCATAATATTGTAATTTATCGTATAATAAAGCTAACCTCAATGTTATGCTCAAAATTACTTTCAAGTCCGTCTCGTTGGCGATTCCATTATATATCATTAGGTAGGGCACAACGGTATTGGAGTTTCGAGACTATTACGCGTGGACGGGTATTAAAAAATTGAATAAATACGTGTCGGATGTATATAATCCTACACCACGGCTAATAGCATCTCGTCTAATCCTTGACTGGTTTGAAAGAACCGGTTTCTCGCCTCGTTTCGCGTTGTTCTTAATTTCCATTTTCGTACCATTCATTTTGAAATAACGATGCCATCTGGACAGAGAAATTGTCTTCTGCTCAACGTCCAACTTAATAATCGAGTTTTTCCTTGAAGTATAAAGCGTCTGACCTCAGAGTTCTCTGTACATCTGTACGTACGTAGGTGGAGGTTTCTTTGAATCAGACAGATCTCTGTCTCTTGGGATGTTTAGGACCTTGAAAACGGTTCTGGCCGCTGTCACAACAACCGTTCAGAACTAACAGACCAGCAAAAATCCTCCGTTTTCCTTGATCGCCGCAAAATTAGATGAGTCAGGAGTCTGCTGACGCCTCTACTTTGATGGGTTTGCAGAAAGATGGGAAGACGCAAGACCATTTTTTGTAGGAATCTCCTATTCTTATCTAAAAAGATCGGTTATCTATTTAAAGAATACACAGGTATCACATTTCTTGGCCTCCTGAATGGAAGGAACGCCCAGCTCAGCTTCAACTCCATTTTATTCATGCTGGGAAGAGCAGAAAGACTTTGGCAAATCAGTGTAATCATCTTGATTTCTATTATTGAATTTTACTCGCTGAAAGCCCTAGGATGAAATAATTGTAGGTAAACACGAAAGAACATCATCAAAGGTGCACACCAATGTAAATTTTGCTGTCCATAAACACGTACAACTCTATTTTAAAGGTTTTTAACCACATATTTTTGCATTGAGGAAGTAAAAACGTTTTCCAAGTACTTACCCAACAATTTTTTTGTCAGTACCTAGTAGTTACGTACACATTTTTTTCTCCGTAAAAATTTGGTTAATCATTTTTTTCCCGGTTAAAATTATTTACCTGTTAAAAATGCTTTCCCATTAACAATTTTTCATTCTGTTTTCTTCGAAATTTTTATTTATTCGTTCATATTACCTTATAATTTTTTTAAATAGTGATGTACCTATCTAATTGGTGTAAATTTTGATTCAATTTTCAAAACAATGTTTTTTAGATTCGTTTCCAACTTTTTGAAAATGTGCTCTCAAATATTTTCTAAAAGCGCTACACGAAAGTGTAGTATTTACGCTCCAAACGTGATGTTTTTTTCAATGAGGTTTGACCATAATTTGCAGCGTTTTCATACAGTAATAACTCGGCTTCCACTGAACCGATCAGGAGCCTCAGGGAGCCCAAGTGAACAAGTGTGCCTAATTTCAGGTATTGAACCCCTCTCTAACCTATTCCTACTATAAAACCTCCCCCCCCCCCCCCCCGAGTAATCCAAATGGTGAGGGGGGGGGGGGGGGGGCAAACTGCACAAACGGAACTTCCTTAGAGCATAAAATAATGTGTGTGCAAAATTTCGGCTCGATCCGTTATGTCTGTGAGGCCCCCCTGTCAAAAAAGAACAAGTAGAAAAACTTGGAATAGGTAATTTTTAAAAGTGGAAAACCTTTAATATCCTCGTTTTTAAAACTTTAAAAAGTATAAAATAATTGATCATAGCCATACAATTATTTCAGCATAAAATAGAAAACCTTTAAACACGTACCTTACTCAAGTGCAAACACAAATGTGGGCAACAATCAGAGTAAGTACTGCCGAACACACACAACTGGCTTATCTGTATCTCCAAGCTTTATCTGACCTCTTATAACCATAAAAAAATGTGATAAGTATCACACAACTAGGGAAAATGTAGGGAATACTAACTTTATGAAAATATAAAAACAGTGAGGAGATGCGTTGATCACACCTATTATAGAGATACAAAACAAAAGACATGAAAAACAAAAATGATAAAAAGGAATTTTCCCCCTCTCTCTCAAATTAAAAATTCAATTTTAATTAGGATATAGATTTTCTCAACAGTGTTTGATCATGTATTTGTGCGCCTCTCTAAAATAGGGGTCAGAAGGTTTCGTTCGAAATTTCAAATAGTGCAACAAAAAAGGTTCAAATTGGACCTTTTTAAAGTTTTACAAATGGGGAAAGCTACAACACAAAAACGCTGGAGGCCTTGTCGCATGGGTTTATTATTCTCGACTGAATACGGCCCTATTCGGACCCCCACAATGCCGGTTGTCCCACATTTGACGGTTTTAAACACGAACACTGGGTTGCTATTTCTGAAAAATTAGTTTTCGATCTGTGAAATTGTCATTGAATTGTCTTGATTCACCTGTTCATAACTACTCCTCTGTTATTATACAAATTTCTGGACATTTTCGCAGGTTTTTGACCCTTAAATATTGAATTTTGAGAGTTAAAACTTCGTTAGAACTTCCATCCTTCGCTCACCGGTCAAAATCAACTTCATATTTGGTCTCCTCACCCTAAAAACCAAAAAACACGGAAAACGACACCTCACAAGCCCAAGCTCACTAAAACCTTAAAAAGATCTAATTTTGCACCCATTTTTCACCCATAACACCATTGGGTGTTTTCCGATCGGGCTGCCGAGGGACATGGCATTTTTTGTATCTACACACCTTGAAATGTAAAATAAAAAATCTTGAGGGGGTGTTTTCCGAACCGAATAAATTTTTTCCCTAACCGAATTCATATGTGTACCATTTGGAGAACAATAAACCAAAATGGCTTCTAATTACGCGATCATTCATCGATAACTTTCGCTCATGGAGTTAGCACATTTTCACTAAGTACGAGTATCTCCTACGAATCCTTTTCTCCGCCCGGTAAGCTGTAAGCGGTGGCGAGTTCATGTGATTGACAGGTAGAATAAGGCAGGTCAACAGGTGGGTTCCGACATGTCGAGATTTTTTTTTTGCAAACTCGTTCAAAAGAAGTTGCATAATTCAAAAATATTATACAATGTTTGGGTTATGTCAGCGAGTCCAGGGATATTCATCAAGTGCTTCCGATTGGTTAGGTGAAATCAGCGCCTACACCGAAGCCTGAGTCATGATTTTGAACACACACTGGAACACCACAACTGGAATGAGGGGCATCAGCTTTGTTTTGTTTATATATAACCCACTGCTTTAGTCTTCATTTGATCCTAAAACAGTCAAACATCGATGGTGGGGGGAACAGGGTAATTTTCCTAATTTTCATGATGTTCTGTTAAATGTCTTATATGGAAAATAAATAATAATTCAAAATAATTCAAATTCAAGAGGTTCTTTCAGTTCTTTCAAAAGTTTCAAAGAGTTTCAAAAGTTTCAAAACTTTCAAAAAGTTCTTTCAAAGAAAAACGGAGTTATTGAAAAAATAGTCTATTTTCACTAATACACGAAAAAACGCGAAAAACACTGTCATACCGGTTTCGGTGATCAAGCCATCGTCAGTAACAAACAATAAATTAAAGCACATTAGAGAGATGTGACCTTATAAATAATTCCAAGTGAAAGGTGGTCGATTGGTACTGGTTGCGGAGGAGAAAGAGAAAGTGTAAGGGGTCGATTCTGATTGGCTATGGAAGTGAATGCCAAAACGTTGAAGGAAGGTAGGGCGGAAAGGTGGGGGAGACCAAGCTGTTACAGAAATGATCTTAATAGTGGAGAAAAACTTGAAGGAATTATTACATCATTCAAAGATTTACCCAACTGATCACTTTTAATAATTTTGAATTTTTCAAATACGTCCAACATGCTGCCATTCCTCTCCTACTTTTTGACATTCACTTCCATGGCCAATCAGAATCGACCCCCTTCACTTTGTTCCCGTCTCCTTTCATCTTCTCAACCATTCCCAATCGACCACCTTTCACTTTTTCGGATTGGTTATAAGGTCACCTCACTTCAGTGTGCCTTCAGTTATTGTTTCTTACTGACGATAACCGAAACCGGTATAACAGCGTATTTTTCGAGTTCAGTGGAAATAGACAACCGTTCAGTAACTCCGTTTTTATTATTCTTTTCATAGCGCTAAATTCCTTGAGCAATGTCATTTGTCTAGGATAACTAGACAAATGACCCCCCCCCCCCCCCCCCCCCACAGGGCGGGCTTTTTTTAAGCAAGTTCGTAGAGGAAACCTCGCATTTTTTTGGCGTACAAACCGAATCTGAAGTCAAAATCAGTCAGTCAGTATTGAAAACCGTGTTTTTTGAGCGCTAATTCCTCAAGTACGCCATAGGTTAAGAAACTAAGAACTTTTCATTTAAGTCAGTTATTGTTTGTTACTGATGATGGTTTAATCACCGAAACCGGTATAACAGTGTTTTTCGCGTTTTTTCGGAAATAGAATATTTTTTCAATAACTCCGTTTTTCTTTGAAATGGGTTTCCACGATTTAGTTCGTATTAGTTCATTCTGTTTTGGTTTATTATTCTGTGAATAATACAGCTATGTATTCGCTCAGCAAAAATTTTTTATAACACCCCCTCAAAATTTTATCTTTTCCGATTCAAGGTGCGTAGATTCCAAAAATGCAATGTTCGTCCGCCGTCCACCGTACGCCGTACGCCGTATCACGTGTACCGGCCTCATTTTCGTTCTAAAAAATTTGTTCTTTCGCACACATGCTCCACTTGGGCCCTAGTTGTGTCCCGAAACTTTTCAGCCCGATCGGAATATACCCAGGGGTGTTATGAGAGAAAATGTGTATAAAAATAGGTACTTTTTGTGTTTTAGTAACATGTTAGTAAAATGAGCTTTTGAGGTAGGTATCGTTTTCCATGTTTTTGTGGACGAGAAGACCGAATATGAAGTCGATTTTGACCAAGGAGTGGAAAATTGAGGTTTTACCAGATGTTCAGCTCCCAAATTTGATTTTTTATGAGTCAAAAACCTGCGAAATCGTCTGAAAGCACCATCAATTTGTAGAATAGCACTAGGAAAAGTTTCAACACGTGGATCAAGACGATTAAATGGCACTAACAATGACCAAAGATAATCTGAAAAAAAAGAGCGTACCTAATTTAAGTTTTGGGGGCCAAAATTGGTGGAAACCACCGGAAATAGCTATTTCAATTATTTTACATGAAAGCAACAATAAATGAACAGCCAGCATTTCTGTAGGTAAGTCCAGTAGAATAATAATCCCATGTGACAAGGACTTTGCAGCGTTTTTTTCCCTGCTGTATTTAGATGTAAATGAATGTGATGGACTTACCTTCTCTCCAGAAGGACTTGCCGTTCCAGTAGCAGACGGATCGGAGGCCATGGGCGGCCTGGAGGGCGGCGAGCAGAAGAACCAACCACTTGGTCATCTCGACGGATTCTGAAATCTCCGCGTCCGACCGGAGAGTCGACCAACCACCGGTGGAGGGGTCCGCCCTGGTGGGGTGGGCCCGGGGTGGGAGCCGATGGTGGGGAAATGATTTAGGTACACACCGTCGAATTATACTACGAGTACTTACATACCCAACAACGTCTCGATAGAAGGAATACCTACACCAGGTTTCTAAAACCTCCTTAATGATTTGGAGGATGGACATGAAGCTTATTAACTACTAGAGGTTTTTATCTCAGAATTTTAATAGTAGGGGGTTAATGGGAAAGTATGAAAACGCTGCAAAGGCATTATTCTACTGGACTTACCTACAGAAATTTAGGCTGTTCATTTTTTGTTTCTTTCATGTGAAATAATTGAAATAGCTATTTCTGAAAGTTTCCACCAATTTTGGCACCCACAACACAAATTAGGTCGGTACACTCCTTTTTTTTTCTTTTTCCAAATTATCTTTGATCATTAGTAGTGCCATTTAATCGTCTTGATCCACGTGTTGACACTTTTTCTAGTGTTATTATACAAATTGATGGTGATTTCAGACGATTTTCCAGGTTTTTGACTCATAAAAAATCAATTTTGGCAGCTGAACCTTTGGTAGAACCTCAATTTTCCACTCTTTGGTCAAAATCGACTTCATATTCGGTCTTCTCGTCCCGAAAAACATGGAAAAAGATACCTCAAAAGCTCATGTTACTAACATGTTACTAAAACGCAAAAAGTACCTATTTTTATCCACATTTTCACTCATAACACCCCTGGGTATATTCCGATCTGGCTGCAAAGTTTCGGGACACAACTAGGGCCCAAATGGAGCCTGTGTGCGAAAGAAAGACTTTTTTAGACCGAAAATGAAGCCGGTACACGTGATACGGCGGACGGCGGACGGACAATGCATTTTGGTTTATTATTCTGTGAATAATACACCTATGTAATCGCTCAGCAAAAAATTTTTATAACACCCCCTCAAAATTTTTTCTTTTCCGTTTCAAGGTGCGTAGATTCCAAAAATGCAATGTCCGTCCGCCGTATAACGTGTACCGGCCTCCTTTTCGGTCTAAAAACTTCGTTCTTTCGCACACATGCTCCATTTGGGCCCTAGTTGTGTGCCGAAACTTTTCAGCCCGATCGGAATATTCCCAGGGGTGTTTTTAGTGAAAATGGGTGTAAAAATAGGTAGGTACTTTTTGTGTTTTAGAAACATGTTAGTAAAATGGGCTTTTGAGGTATCGTTTTCCATGTTTTGGGGGACAAGAAGACCGAATATGAAGTCGATTTTGACCAAGGAGTTGAAAATTGAGGTTCTACCAGATGTTCAGCTCCCAAAATTGATTTTTTATGAGTCAAAAACCTGCGAAATCGTCTGAAATCACCATCAATTTGTAGAATAACACTAGGAAAAGTGTCAACACGTGGATCAAGACGATTAAATGGCACTACCAATGATCAAAGATAGTTAAAAAAAGAAAAAAAATGAGCGTACCTAATTCAAGTATTGGGGGCCAAAATTGGTGGAAACCACCAGAAATAGCTATTTCAATTATTTTACATGATAGCAACAATAAATGAACGGCCAGCATTTCTCTAGGTATGTCCAGTAGAATAATAAACCCATGTGAAAAGGACTTTGCAGCGTTTTTGGAATCTACGCACCTTGAAACGGAAAAGAAAAAATTTTGAGGGGGTGTTGTAAAAATTTTTTTCTGACCGAATACATAGCTGTATTATTCACAGAATAATAAACCAAAATATGCTATTATTAAGATTTGACCGGCAAAGATATAAGGTTCTTCTGCTGGCCGAGCCCCGATTCAGGTTAATATTAACAAATTGATTGTTAGCCCTCAAAATATTAATTTATTGATTGGGTAGAAGTTCATACTTTGAAACTTGTTTTTCATATTTCAGTGAATACCACTTTTATTTTGTAATCCAAGACAGTAACTGCCTACATAATATATGCATATCTGCAATCTGCATAGATGCGCATGTAGATATGTGATTATCTAGAAACATTTGCCAGGGCATACGGAACCACACATACCAAGCACTCGTCATTATTAAACATTATAACAAGCATAAGAGGAATTCACTGACAGACAGTAAAGAATGTCTTTTCAAAAATAATCATAAACATGCCTCGGGCTTGGATTTGGAATAATAATAAAAAAATTTATAAATAAACCTTCAGCTTCAATTCAATTCTTTATTAAAACACATATTTAGTACATATTGAAGAATATAAGTACAGAAACATGTGAAAACCAAGTTCATGAATGGGCCACTAAGGTCTTGACGACCCGTCCAGGGGCTGGTTGTCACTGAACTAGCTTATTAGTTTGGATTGAGCGTGTACTGTTAGCTGGAAACAATATATTTACAGACAATATTCAACTTGAGTGAAAAAAAATTAATATAATATATATGTATGGGTATGTAGCACCTATGCCATCCATATTCCAAGATAGTAATTACATAAATACATAACACAGTTACAATTACAGATCAAACCTATTCAAGAAGTCAGTGTGCAGGTCAGTGTGCATTTGCAGCAGGTATGCGCCAATTCTGTTTTGAAGGATTTAGTCGACTGATCTGATTGTAAGGTAGTCGGAAGTGAGACGTGTATTGTGGGAGGCAGCCATGGAAATTGTCTTGTGAAAAAATCAGTGGTAGGGCTTACCACCAATTTATTTAAAACAAAGCTTTTCACTGCAATTCTGAGCATCATCAGGTACACATAAACACAGATGTCCCTAGTTACACCCAGCGCTGGTAGAGTGCAGGTGGCGACTGAGGGTGAGAGGGTTGCGAATCCAAACTACTAGGGGCGATTCAGCCAACTGACGGGTAGCAGTTTGATTCTAGAGATGGCGCAACTAGCCATCAAATAGCGAGCTCATCCATGTCCTCCCCGCCTTGAAGAGGTGTCCTGATCCTCCCAGAACATCAGTATTGTATCTCTTGTATATTAAGATTGTGCAAATAATAAACGCAACGAGTGAGGTGGCGTACGTGCGACAGAGAGACCTGCAGCTCCCCCACCAGTCCTCAACGGTAGTTGACGGACTGGGGGAGAGTGGACAAGTGGATATAAAAACTCGCCGTTTTCGCCTGTCACCTCATTCTACGCTCTCCTCAAGTCGATGACTTCTCTCTCTCTCCTCTCATGCCTCCTTACCTATTAACACAAAAGAACTCAGATTGGTGGAACCGGCCTTTGTGATAACCAACCTCGAATGGCAACCACTGGGCAAAACCCTCTAAAGTCTTTAGTGGTGGTAACCTTCCTGGCTTTGCCATAGGTGTTAAGCCTCGAGTGGCAACCACTGGGCAAAACCCTCTTCTTTAGTGGTGGTAACCTTCCTGGCTTTGCCATAGGTGTTAAGCCTCGACTGGCAACCACTGGGCAAAACCCTCTAGAGTCTTTAGTGGTGGTAACCTTCCTGGCTTTGCCATAGGTGTTAAGCCTCGAGTGGCAACCACTGGGCAAAACCCTCTAGCGTCTTTGGTGGTGGTAACCTTCCTGGCTTTGCCATAGGTGTTAAGCCTCGAGTGGCAACCACTGGGCAAAACCCTCTAGAGTCTTTAGTGGTGGTAACCTTCCTGGCTTTGCCATAGGTGTTAAGCCTCGAGTGGCAACCACTGGGCAAAACCCTCTAGAGTCTTTAGTGGTGGTAACCTTCCTGGCTTTGCCATAGGTGTTAAGCCTCGAGTGGCAACCACTGGGCAAAACCCTCTAGCGTCTTTAGTGGTGGTAACCTTCCTGGCTTTGCCATAGGTGTTAAGCCTCGAGTGGCAACCACTGGGCAAAACCCTCTAGAGTCTTTAGTGGTGGTAACCTTCCTGGCTTTGCCATAGGTGTTAAGCCTCGAGTGGCAACCACTGGGCAAAACCCTCTAGCGTCTTTAGTGGTGGTAACCTTCCTGGCTTTGCCATAGGTGTTAAGCCTCGAGTGGCAACCACTGGGCAAAACCCTCTAGAGTCTTTAGTGGTGGTAACCTTCCTGGCTTTGCCATAGGTGTTAAACTTTTAGACGCTAGATCCAGCAACCTTCTCCTCCATCACTCTCACTCACCTCACCTCACCTTACCACTACTTCTCTCTCAACCTATCCACCGCAAGAGGTATCTTCAAAGATAAGTCAAGGCTGCTGTCCTCAGTGTTTGGAAGATGACACAGCAAACGAACAGTGCGTTTTTACAGTCCAGAAGTGGTCCGGAGCGTCACAAAACGAACTTTTCCATCAAGTCCAGGACGGAGGGCTTCAACTCGGCCAAGAGTCGACGAAAAAGGCGGTGCCTCGTCATTTTTTGTAAGAACCAGGATTCCACAAGCAATATCGGCTGAGGTAGTTTCCCATTTGTTGCGACGCTGAAGCTCATGCAAGTACTCATTGGACCAGTGGTTTGAAAAGTGCTGAACGGTTTGCTGGGCAAGTTGCCATCTTGCGAGGCGAATGGACGGCTCTTTTAACAAGCAAAGTTCTGGAGGTGCAGTCAGGCTACTGCCAATCAAGAAGTGAGATGGGGATAGGGAGGTCAGGTCATTAGGATCAGATGACATAGGGAACAATGGCCGCGAGTTTAAACAAGATTCAATTTGAGTGAGCACGGTGTACAGTTTGTTAAATGCAAGGATCCTATAGCCTATGTGATGAATTTGAAATTGGCGCATTCATCACGAGCGGTGTGAGGGAGGATGTGCCCGGTTTGGTTACGGGCAGACCACCACCATGCCTGGGATCTTTTCGGAGTGTGTCCGCTTTGGTTATGGGCATACCACCACCATGCACGGAATCTTTCAGGAGCGTTGCCTGGTTTGGTCATGGGCGGATCACCACCATGCCCAGGATCTTTTTGGAGTGCGCTTGGTTTGGTTATGAGCGAATCACCACCATGCACAAGATCTTTTAGGTAAAGGAGAGAGACGAGGTAAGGAGGAGAGAGAGTAGTCAGCGACTAGAGGAGAGCCTAGAATGGCTAAAAAGGCGAAGGAGGCGAGTATATATAGGCTTGGGAGCTGTCTCCCTCCATCCTCCAGCTAGTGGAGGATGGTGGGGATCCCCAGGCTGGCCATCAGCTGTCCTGCGACTTCTGTCCGCACTTCTAAGTTTATTTGGCGAGATCTTTAAGTTTACAGGAAGTGGTTCTGGGAGGATACCACGACAGCCTACAATACGCTTCAAGTGAGTTTTAACCAGTTTTACTCCTGATTCCCATAATCCACTAAAATTTGGTGACCTGCGTGGAATAAATTTCCGCGTGTTATCTGTGTTTATGTGAGTACCTGGTGATGCTCAGAATTTGAGAGAAAAGCTTTGTTTTAAATAAATTGGAGCTGAAGGTTTATTTTTGTTTCATTATTCCACATTGCAAGAAGGCTTACAACAAAAGGTGTGTGATAAAATTCGATGAATTTATCAGACTTGAATGTTTTTAAAACGTCTATACGGGTAACTGAAGTTCCGGTGTCTGCCACAGAATACATCCATGTTCTTCGTAATAGATGGACACAAGTTTGGCGGCAGCCCATCTGTCTATTCTGCCCATTTCTGTCTAAATCTGTAAAAGTCTCACTGTCAACCACTTTCTGACGCCACAACAAAGTCATTTAGCTGGTCAACCAAGAACATTTTGAACCCATTGATATATTTTTGCAGCCAGTTAGCCAAATCAAATGCGATCGTGCTCAAAATCAGTAAGCATGATCCTAGCGTACATTTTGGTACCAACCACACCAATTTTGTTCCATTTTTACGGCAGTTATCGTTGAAAATAGAAAAATTATAAAACCCGTTATATAACTTATTTTTCCACCTAGATAGCTCGTTCTCATCTCAAATTGAAAAGAGTTCAACGAGCGGAACAAAACCCAAGAAGAAGAACAAGAAAAATACCGCGTTTTGACCATCCACGAGACCGGCAGGACATCCAAACTGCTCTGATGAAAGGTGGAAACATGAATGGAAGCTAAGAACGTGAAATCAGACACCAGGAGGACAGTGGCCTAATCCTCCTGGTAGGCCTTGGAGTTTCCTGGACCTTTCTTTATTCCCAGATGTGAGGACTATTCCAAATATTTAAAAATTTGAACCTACTTAAATCCCAATCTTAACCGTCTTAAATTGAACTACCTACTTCAAGACCACTTTCGTGATTTTTGACACATGTTATTTTACATTTTCATAGAATCGTGGCTCGAGGCAGAAAAAATTCTGTTTCAATAAGCAGACGAAAATATTGTTTTGGTTATCAAATTCGGTCAAAATCTCTGAAACCGTCAAAAATAGGTACCTATCAAAAAATGTTAGTTTCAAATCGAGGAAAGTTTGCATTTTAAAGGAAAATGTTGACGTCGAACAAACTCATCTTCTACGCGAATACAAGGACGTGGCGTCAAATCATCAACCCGAAACTCCTCAAATTCGCCTTAAGATTCACAATACTGTGACATACATTCATATATTCATACATACTGAGACATAACATTCACAAGAGAGAGGCGGTAAATTAGTGTGGAAAGTCAGTTTGAAGTTCAAGTGATCCGCAAACACCAGAAAGTACGAGACGTCCAAAATGAATTTCAGTTCGAATGTATTGATGAATTTCATACTGAGCTCAGCAACATGCCCGATATACGAGTCTCGTATGAACAGTATTCAACTAATCTATACCAATATACCAAATTATAGGAGGTTTTTTAAAATTATATACCAATATACAACGAGTCTCGTATGTATATAGTGTATATTGTGTTTTTAATTTTATTCCAATATACTCGTATGTATATTGCGTATATTATATACCAGTATACCAATTCTCGTATGTATATTGTGTTTTTTAATTATATACCAATATACAACGAGTCTCGTATGTACAGTATTCAACTAATCTATACCAATATACTAAATTATAGGAGGTTTTTAATTATATACCAGTATACCAATATACAACGAGTCTCGTAAGTATGTTCTGTTTTTTTATTATATACTTACCAATATGCTCGTATGTATATTGTGTATATACACAACAAATTGTGTATACTGTGTATATTATGTACCAATATACCAATTCTCGTATTTATATTGTGTTTTTTAATTATATGCCAATATACAACGAGTCTCGTATGTACAGTATTCAACTAATCTATACCAATATACCAAATTATAGGAGGTTTTTTAAAATTATATACCAATATACAACGAGTCTCGTATGTATATAGTGTATATTGTGTTTTTAATTTTATTCCAATATACTCGTATGTATATTGCGTATATTATATACCAGTATACCAATTCTCGTATGTATATTGTGTTTTTTAATTATATACCAATATACAACGAGTCTCGTATGTACAGTATTCAACTAATCTATACCAATATACTAAATTATAGGAGGTTTTTAATTATATACCAGTATACCAATATACAACGAGTCTCATAAGTATGTTCTGTTTTTTTATTATATACTTACCAATATGCTCGTATGTATATTGTGTATATACACAACAAATTGTGTATACTGTGTATATTATGTACCAATATACCAATTCTCGTATTTATATTGTGTTTTTTAATTATATACCAATATACAACGAGTCTCGTATGTACAGTATTCAACTAATCTATACCAATATACTAAATTATAGGAGGTTTTTAATTATATACCAGTATACCAATATACAACGAGTCTCGTAAGTATGTTCTGTTTTTTTATTATATACTTACCAATATGCTCGTATGTATATTGTGTATATACACAACAAATTGTGTATACTGTGTATATTATGTACCAATATACCAATTCTCGTATTTATATTGTGTTTTTTAATTATATGCCAATATACAACGAGTCTCGTATGTACAGTATTCAACTAATCTATACCAATATACCAAATTATAGGAGGTTTTTTAAAATTATATACCAATATACAACGAGTCTCGTATGTATATAGTGTATATTGTGTTTTTAATTTTATTCCAATATACTCGTATGTATATTGCGTATATTATATACCAGTATACCAATTCTCGTATGTATATTGTGTTTTTTAATTATATACCAATATACAACGAGTCTCGTATGTACAGTATTTAACTAATCTATACCAATATACTAAATTATAGGAGGTTTTTAATTATATACCAGTATACCAATATACAACGAGTCTCGTAAGTATGTTCTGTTTTTTTATTATATACCAATATGCTTGTATATAAATTGTGTATATACACAACAAATTGTGTATACTGTGTATATTATGTACCAATATACCAATTCTCGTATGTATATTGTGTTTTTTAATTATATGCCAATATACAACGAGTCTCGTATGTACAGTATTCAACTAATCTATACCAATATACTAAATTATAGGAGGTTTTTAATTATATACCAGTATACCAATATACAACGAGTCTCGTAAGTATGTTCTGTTTTTTTATTATATACCAATATGCTTGTATGTAAATTGTGTATATACACAACAAATTGTGTATACTGTGTATATTATGTACCAATATACCAATTCTCGTATGTATATTGTGTTTTTTAATTATATGCCAATATACAACGAGTCTCGTATGTACAGTATTCAACTAATCTATACCAATATACCAAATTATAGGAGGTTTTTAATTATATACCAGTATACCAATATACAACGAGTCTCGTAAGTATGTTCTGTTTTTTTATTATATACCAATATGCTTGTATGTAAATTGTGTATATACACAACAAATTGTGTATACTGTGTATATTATGTACCAATATACCAATTCTCGTATGTATATTGTGTTTTTTAATTATATGCCAATATACAACGAGTCTCGTATGTACAGTATTCAACTAATCTATACCAATATACCAAATTATAGGAGGTTTTTAAACTATATAACCAACATACAACGAGTCTAGTATGTATATAGTGTATATTGTGTTTTTTAATTTTATTCCAATATACTCGTATGTATATTGTGTATATTATATATCAATATACCAATTCTCGTATATGTATATTGTGTTTTTTAATTATATGCCAATATACAACGAGTCTCGTATACATGTACAGTATTCAACATCTATACCAATATACCAAATTATAGGAGGTTTTTGATTATATACCAGTATACCAATATACAACGAGTCTCGTATGTATATTCTGTTTTTTTATTATATACCAATATGCTCGTATGTATATTGTGCATATACACAATATATTGTGTATATTATATACCAATTCTCGAATTATAATGTGTTTTTTTATTATATGCCAATATACAACGAGTCTCGTATGTATATTGTGTTTTTTTTTATTATATACTAATATACTCGTATGTATATTGTGTATATTATATACTAATATACCAATTCTCGTATGTATATTGTGTTTTTTAAAATTATATACCAATATACAACGAGTCTCGTATGTACAGTATTCAACTAATCTATACCAATATACCAAATTATAGGAGGTTTTTTATTATTTTATTTTATTTTTGTTTAATAGAGGACAACTTTTAAAGGAAAAAAAAATGCTTATTTCGGATATAATTATTAACCTCTAGAAAGTTGGCAGATATATTTCAATATTTCAACCCAGTTTTAAGTCAAAACGTTGAATGAGCGGGTTTAGCAGGGTACTATTTGCTTTTATCAAACTTGATTTTAATGATCTTATAGCGAAAATGAGCAACGCTCAAACTTTTCCCGTTTAAAAAATAAATAAAAAATCTGGAATCTGGTTATAAATATTTGGAGTTCGGGATTCGTGTGGAGTTGCAAGAGTTCAGGGAAAACTTGGGAGTCAACCTTAGCTGAATAAACAAATCAACTAATCATCTACGACACTTTAGATGAACTTGAGTGTTCTCAGGTGGAAGGCAGGTGAGTCCATTAGTGGGGCCAAGGCGATCGAACATCTGCCAAGTCGAGGTTGACCTTTCAATAGCCTGAGGTCAACTTAAAACAAATCCGTCTGATGTTCCTCGGCTTCAGAATTTCAATCAGGCTCCACCTAACTACCTGATTAATTACTCACCTAAGCCTAAAATGAGTATAAATTTTGATTGCGGTAAACGTCGCACGCTTGAACCTACGATTAGTAAACCAAATTTGAATTTTGAATAAAACAATTTCGTAAGTGCTTACTTAACTAAAATATAGGTTAAAGAAGAAAAAAAAGAAAAACTAACAGAATCAACGCTTTAAGCTAGGTTCACCTGGAGACGCAATTCCGGACGGCAATCCGGCACGGCAACGCGTTTGCCGGAATTTTTGCCGCAGAGGCGATCACATGGCAGCGGAATCATAACAAAACGCTAACGCAAAAAACAAACAATTGCTCGAACTCGAAACCGCAAAAACAACCACAAATGTCGAATTTCAATATGGCTGACAACCGAACAGGCTGTACTCGTATACGTATACCTCTGCGCAGATACGGCAACGGATCCGACGGCGGAAAATATCTGGAGATTTTGATATAGTATCCAAGGACTGCGTTGCGATAATCCATTTTGCGTTGGCCAATAGAATTGCAGAACACGTAGCCCTGCCGGGCTGCCATCCAGAATTGCGTCTCCATGAGAACCTGGAACCTAGAACCTAGAACCTAGAACCTAGAACCTAGAACCTAGAACCTAGAACCTTTACGCTGATACCTTGTGACATGAATATGTCTCTTGGCACTGAGTAGGTGGTCCAAACGCATCATAGTAGGACTAAAGCTAGGTTCACATGGAGACGAAATTCCGGATGGCAATCCGGCACGGCAACGCATTTGCCGGAATTTTTGCCGCAGAGGCGTTCACATGGCAGCGGAGTCATAACAAAATGCAATCGCAAAAAACAAACAATTACTCGAACTCGAAACCGCAAAATCAACCACAAATGTCGAATTTCAATATGGCTGAACAACCAAACAAGAGAGATGTGTGCAGGAACCTCTGCGCAGATACGGCAACGGATCCGACGGCGGAAAATATCTGGAGATTTTGATATAGTATCCAAGGCACTGCGTTGCGATAATCCATTTTGCGTTGGCCAATAGAATTGCAGAACGCGTAGCCCTGCCGGGCTGCCGTCCGGAATTGCGGTCTCCATGTGAACCTAGCTTTACGCTGATACCTTGTGGTCCAAACGCATCATAGTAGGACTAAAGCTAGGTTCACCTGGAGACGCAATTCCGGATGGCAATCCGGCACGGCAACGCATTTGCCGGAATTTTTGCCGCAGAGGCGATCACATGGCAGCGGAGTCATAACAAAACGCAATCGCAAAAAACAAACAATTACTCGAACTCGAAACCGCAAAAACAACCATAAATGTCGAATTTCAATATGGCTGACAACCGAACAGGCTGTACTCGTATACGTATACCTCTGCGCAGATACGGCAACGGATCCGACGGCGGAAAATATCTGGAGATTTTGATATAGTATCCAAGGCACTGCGTTGCGATAATCCATTTTGCGTTGGCCAATAGAATTGCAGAACGCGTAGCCCTGCCGGGCTGCCATCCAGAATTGCGTCTCCATGAGAACCTAGCTTTACGCTGATACCTTGTGACATGAATATGTCTCTTGGCACTGAGTAGGTGGTCCAAACGCATCATAGTAGGACTAAAGCTAGGTTCACATGGAGACGAAATTCCGGATGGCAATCCGGCACGGCAACGCATTTGCCGGAATTTTTGCCGCAGAGGCGTTCACATGGCAGCGGAGTCATAACAAAATGCAATCGCAAAAAACAAACAATTACTCGAACTCGAAACCGCAAAATCAACCACAAATGTCGAATTTCAATATGGCTGAACAACCAAACAAGAGAGATGTGTGCAGGAACCTCTGCGCAGATACGGCAACGGATCCGACGGCGGAAAATATCTGGAGATTTTGATATAGTATCCAAGGCACTGCGTTGCGATAATCCATTTTGCGTTGGCCAATAGAATTGCAGAACGCGTAGCCCTGCCGGGCTGCCGTCCGGAATTGCGGTCTCCATGTGAACCTAGCTTTACGCTGATACCTTGTGGTCCAAACGCATCATAGTAGGACTAAAGCTAGGTTCACCTGGAGACGCAATTCCGGATGGCAATCCGGCACGGCAACGCATTTGCCGGAATTTTTGCCGCAGAGGCGATCACATGGCAGCGGAGTCATAACAAAACGCAATCGCAAAAAACAAACATGTCGTGAGTCCCTCCCGGGAACACTCCACTAACAACCTTAAAGCTCTCACCAATATTCCTATGTAAAAATTACCTTCCGTTAATAAACATCTGAGTGGGGAGACAGGCGACAGAATCCGGGGGACACAACCTGGTGCCCCACTACCAGCTCCCAACAGGGAGCTGGAGGGAGAGGACTCCAAGTCCTATATAACCCCGGATCCTGGAGCTTTAGCTTCATTCGACACTTCCTCTAACCAGCTCTCTCTTCTCTCTCTCCTACCCTCCTCCTCCCAGATGCCTGGTGGTATCCGCCGCTCTGGGAATTCACCTCCTACCTTTTTCCCTTATCTACATCGGTGGATATCCGCCGCCTAGATAAGCACCTTCCTTCACCTACATCGGTGGATTACCGCCGCCTAGGTGAATTTCCTTCCTCTCGCCTACATCGGTGGATTACCGCCGCCTAGACGAGATTCCTTCCACTCACCTACATCGGTGGATTACCGCCGCCTAGGTGAACTTCCTTCCTCTCACCTACATCGGTGGATTACCGCCGCCTAGGTGAAATTCCCTCGCTCTCATCCATTCACTCCTTCACGCCACCGTGATGATAAATTTAAATTCATCACAGTGGTGAACCCGACGTTCATCCAACCTTCTACCCTTCCTCCCTTCTTACCAACTCATGTGTCGCCCCAGTCAAGTTCGGTGTCCTGCATTTTAAATTCACATTTAAAATAGTCAGTATAAATTCGCAATTTTTGGCCCACCCGCAACCACACACAGCTCTCAACTCTCCGCCGCATACAAACCCGACGCCGCTAATTGCGAATTTTCAAATTCAACCGATCAAATTGAATTCTGTTCACAGCCACCTCCACCATGGACCCGAACTCGCCGTCACCGCCGCTCCTCCGGCCGTCCCTGCTGCAGCCGCCGACCACTGCGGCTTCTGACGCAACCGACAACCCCTTCAACCGCCTCTCACCACCCGGCTCCACCGCATCCGCCGCCGCCGCTGCCGCCGCCGCTGCAGCTGCCGCACACGCCGCCGCCGACGTCACGACGGCCTCGGCGTCATTCCCGCTGTCGCTACCCCCCTTCTACACGCACGACCCCGCACTCTGGTTCTTCCAGGTCGACGCTGCGTTTTCTGCCGCCAACATCCGCAGCCAGCGTACCCGCTACTCCCGCATCATCTCTCTGTTACCATATGAGATCCTCCTGCAGACGTCGGACATCTCCCCCGACGCCACGGCCGCCTACGACGACCTCCGCGCCCGCCTCATCAGCTTATACCAACCCTCCAAGATCGCACGTGTCGCAGCGCTATCCCAGCCCCAACATCTCGGCGATTTGAAGCCCTCCCACCTGTACCGTCGCCTACGTCATCAGCTACACGACGTCGTGACGGCCGACATCGCTCGAACGTTCTGGCTGCGAGCCCTCCCCCACCCCATCCAGATGGCGCTCGCCAGCCACCTCGACGGACCGGACGAGCCGCTACTCCGTCTAGCCGACACGGTTTACGACCTCGCCGCGGCCGCCAGCGTCACGGAGGTCGCCGCACCCCGCACCCCCACAGCGGAATATATCTGGAGATTTTGATATAGTATCCAAGGCACTGCGTTGCGATAATCCATTTTGCGTTGGCCAATAGAACTGCAGAATGCGTAGCCAACCGGAATTGCGTCTCCATGTGAACCTATCTTGAGTGTCACAAGCAAGAGAAAGGAAAGGAATTTTTTGGGTGAACAAAAACATGGTGAT
This sequence comes from Leptopterna dolabrata, assembly GCA_954871275.1. Classification (NCBI taxonomy): domain Eukaryota; kingdom Metazoa; phylum Arthropoda; class Insecta; order Hemiptera; family Miridae; genus Leptopterna; species Leptopterna dolabrata. The sequence goes on along the minus strand of OX940989.1, from coordinate 8,851,282 downwards.
CAAAAAGGTAAGAGCTGTATTTCGCAGAAAGATGAATGGGAAGCAAGGATGATGTAACAAAAATAAAGCAGCAGTTATAGCGTGGTTTGGCTTTTCAATAAACCGAGAAGACGCACACAAGGAGAAACATGAATTTTTGGAAATTCTTTCGCTTTTTCGGAAATTTAAATATGAAAGAATCGAATAGAATATTTCGAGGATATATATATTCTCAGACCCAGTGGTCCCACTGCTTTCATATCTTAGAAGTGTTGATTTTCCCCTCGATTAAAATTCCTTAACGAGGCGTAAAAAAACCTAAGGTCTGATAGCAGTCCTTAATAAATAAAGCGTACACATTCAATGAACTTCCATTAGCAGAAATGCAAACTTTACAGCGTCTTCTCACGAAAGAATCAAATTACTAGTAAAATGGTAAAGAAAACGTGTTTCCCGCCACTTCACCATCATCTTCAGTCTCGTCGCGATGTTATTCCAGACGATCCCTGTTAGCCTCTAATGTAGAAGTGTGGAGCAGAAGTTGTAGTCCAGTCAGATAACGTACATTGAAAGAACCGTTCTTTACAATTCTAAAACTAGGTACACAACGTTAGAGTCGAAGTATTGTTACTCACTTTCTTCTCCACCCAGGTTGATGGGTCTAGGGCCTGTGAGCCGGTGTTTCCGTCGAAATCTTCCATTTGCGTGATACGTGTTGGTTTATTATTCTGTGAATAATACACCTATGTATTCGCTCAGCAAAAAATTTTTATAACACCCCCCTCAAAATTTTTTCTTTTCCGTTTCAAGGTGCGTAGATTCCAAAAACGCTGCAAAGTCCTTGTCACATGGGTTTATTATTCTATTGGACATACCTACAGACATGTTGGCTGTTAATTTATTGTTTCTTTCATGTGAAATAATTGAAATAGCCATTTCTGATGTTTTTCACCAATTCTGGCCCCTGAAACACGGATTAGGTACGCACATGCGTTTTTTTTTCAAATTATCTTTGATCATTGATGGCGCCAATTAATCGTCTTGATCCATGTGTTAACACTTTTTCTAGTGTTATTATACAAATTGATGGTGATTTCAAACGATTTCCCAGGTTTTTGACTCAAAAAAATCAATTTTGGGAGCTGAACATTTGGTAGAACTCAATTTTCCACTCTTTGGTCAAAATCGACTTCATATTCGGTCTTCTCGTCCCCAAAAACATGGAAAATGATATCTCAGAAGATCATGTTACTAACATGTTGCTAAAACGCAAAAAGTACCTATTTTTACACACATTTTCACTCATAACACCCCTGGGTATATTCCGATCGGGCTGAAAAGTTTCGGGACACAACTAGGGCCCAAATGGAGCATGTGTGCGAAAGAACGACTTTTTTGGACCGAAAATGAAGCCTGTAGACGTGATACGGCGGACAGACCTTGCATTTTTGGAATCTACGCACCTTGAAACGGAAAAGAAAAAATTTTGAGGGGGTGTTATACAATTTTTTGCTGAGCGAATACATAGGTGTATTATCCACAGAATAATAAACCAAAATGCGAAATATGTAACTAAAACATGTACTTATTTTTTGAAATATCCACAAAATATGTGAAACGTATAAAATATTTTCTGAAATATGGATAAACATTTTGAAGCCAAAACGAACTGTGAAAATACGTACTTAATATTATGAAATGATCGAAAATGAAATTTAAAAAAAAACACCATCCAGGAACTCTCGTACTTGGCAATCAATTCGTCAATTGGAGCATGAATTTAGCGGCATTTCTCACGAGTGTCCAAGCCAAAATGAGTTTTCAACAATGAACAGTGTAATAAATGCAAAATAGGTACTGTTTACACAGCTCCCTACAGCCATCCGCAAATGGCGGAGTTCTTCAGAGCTTTTAAAAACTGATGAAATTGAAAAGTAGGTGTCTAATTTAACTAAACATCAAAAATAAGCGTTTCAATCAATGAAACATTTGAAAATATGTGAAAATATGCGACACTAAAGTGTGCAAAAACGGTTCAAAAACATAGCCTAGGAGGAAAAAAAAAAGTATTTGTAATTTGTGAAGATTTGAGAATATTTGTAAATTTGTGGATTTGTATATTCGTGTAATTTGTGAATTTGCGAATCCTATCCCTGATAATAAACCAAAACCAACGAAAGGTACCTACCTACCTTCACCCTACCCTCTGCACTCTGCCCAACAGACTGAGGCTGATGATGTGGAAAATACCCCGAAACTGCTTTTAAAATAGTCACTGGCCGTTTCCTTGATCCGAAATTTCGAGCTTCTACACCTTCGGCAAAATACACGCGAGTTTGTATTCCTCCGGTTTCCATTTACGACAATATCACTGTCAACCACAAGCAACGGGCGTTTCCACTGACCCGTTGACCGATGACCGCTGAGATAATCGTCGAGATAAAACCCGATCATTTCTCTAAAAACGGCACACGAAATAGACAATGCTGAGCATTCAGTCGAGTTTCGTAGAAAATGCCTTTGCTGTACAGAACAACAACAATATTTCCTCGAAGGATATTGGACTGCGATTTCCCAAGTGACTCATAACTAAAGACTGGAATTTTATGCAGAAAATTTCGGAATTATATGCAGCCGAAATGGGAAATATATGCAAAATATGCACCCCCAGCCAAAATACTTTTTTTTTTAAACGAACTAAATTTAGTTTTGAAACGTAAAGGTAGGCGCGTTTCAAAACTAAATTTAGTTAATTTTAGGCTTATACACCACGCTCCAATTATTGTTGCTTCCTTAATGTAAACAGAAAAAGTTCAAGGAACGAAAATGTACACACTTTCTTGACAATATTTTAATAGACATAATTGGATATTTACAAGTTCATGTATTTACAAAAAAATAATCGTATTTACAAAAGGTCATTTGAACACTGAACGATAATGGACTTTTCTAAGTTTTCGACGGTGAGGTTCCTGCGACGGTCGCTGAGGAGCATCTTGAGCGCAGAGAAAGATCTTTCGACGTCGCAGGACACTATTGGCAAAAACTTGAACGACGACAGTTCGTCAGGTGTATGGCCGGACGAAAGATCTGATGGTAGCGCTCTCAAAATTCTTGCTACCTCCAGAATGAGTGGCCACCCAGGATTTCGCTGTAGGACGGAATCCAGCTTCCTCTTCAATGCCTCGCCTGTTTCCCCTGGCCAATTTGAACTGTCCTCTTTAACCTTTTCAACCGCAGCCACTGCCGTGATCGGAGTTGAAGAACGTGTCAACGGAATTATTTGGGGAAAAAACTATTTTAAAATACCCACCGAAGTGAAACTGAATAATTGAAAACTGAATTAAAAATAGAGGAATTCCCCAATTTTGAATAAATATGCAAGAATATGCAAGAATGGCAATTATATGCAAAAATCTGCAAACTCGACCAAAATATGCAATTTAAATTTCATTTAAACTACGTCAAACGCTTCAGGTACCCTCAAAACGTAAAATATGGAAGATATACGCATTTCGAAGACATATGCAAAATATGCAAATTCCAGTCTCTACTCATAACAAACTATCACCCATCAGACATATGTACGTTATGTATTTTCAGTGAAAATTAGAGGTAAGTACGTAACTACGTTTCTGTAATGGGCAATTTTCGAGGTTTTATAATTCTCCGTTTTTTATGCCAAATTCTGTTCAATAACGGAAATTACAATTAACACCGCTTATTGACCACACAATTAAAAAAAAAAAATAATTAGACGAAAATTCCCCATTTGAGAAAATTGGTACTAGGCATTTTTGGTGCCTCGCACTGTGTGGTGGTATTAACATTTTCTCGCGCCAGCATGCAGCCATTTGGCACTGCGTTGGAAAAGCTCTGTCACTGCCGGGAATCGTACCCGGGTCCCCAGGCGATAAAACGAGTTGGACGTGTTCTTGCCACTGCAACGGTGGTACAGAGGCAGACATCACTTTGAATGAAGGTTAGTTCTACAAGGTACTGGATGCTGCTGCTATCAGAAACTGATCCTATCCGTCTTGAAATACTGTACAGAGTGTCTTACAAGTAGAGGACAACACTCTAAGAGGCGGAACTAGACCAAAACTGTAGCTGAACGCTGTCAACCCTCTATCTCAGTCCGTCCCAGCGATATTTATGCCGTTTTAAGGTTTTATCAAGAAAACCACGTTTTTTGTCATATAGACCCCTATTTATACATTTTACCTCAATTTATCTCAAGTTTTGACCTCATTTTCTGAATCAGCGTTCAATTTCATGCAAGATTTGTGTTGTGTTTAAAAGTACCACCTAGGAAACTTAATAGCCGTTAAAAATTTAACGGTTTCTAAAAAAGTATAATTCCTGAAAATTTCCAAAAAAAATCCTGCAAACTGCCGAATTTCACAAAACTTGTGAAATTTAATCATATTTCCAACGGTATACTCGAAATTGCTTAGTTACCCATTTTTCAAGCAAGTTAAAATGTTCAACTTCTAGTAAAGTAATGTAACTTATGTGCTTACAAATATATACATTATAATAGTAGCTGGAACTGACCTCCTCCTTGAAAAACGCACTGTCGGCATCTGTTCAGTAAACAAACAAAAATAAAAAACAACAATCCCGGTTTTTTTCGTTCTAACTTGAATTTGTTCATCAAATTGAAATATAACCGCAATCTGGAGTATACCGTTGGAAATCTGATTAAATTTCACATCGTTTGAGATTCGGCAATTTGCAGGATGTTTTTTGTAAACGTAGAAAACCTACAAAGATTTTAAGAAGTTACACTTTTTTTAAGAAACGGTTAACATTTGAACAGTTATTAAGGTTCCTAGGTGGGACTTTTACAACACAAAAGTACACAAATCTTACATAAAATTTAACGCTGATTCCGAAAATGAGGTCAAAACTTGAGAGATAAATTGCGGTAAAATGAAGAAATTCGGGTTTCTATGACAAAAAACGGCATTTTCTCAATAAGGCCTTTAAAACGGCGGCGTATATCGGGAGATGGAGAGGTGCGGTTGACGGCGTCCAACTACATTTTTGGTCTAGTTCCACCCCACCCCCCACTACCACGAGCATTTCCATCGATTTAAAATACACTATATATATGAGCCGCTGGGAGGAAAAGTGGTCCAAACGCATTTAAGGCAAATTTCGGAAAATGAAGGTTTTGCGTTTTAGCTTATGATAAATACGTACCAACAGAATTGTGCTTAATTTTTTCTTATTCTCAACCACAGGATGTTAATAAAACGTGGTATAAAAACAATATTGATTATTTTTCACAACAATTAATTTTACTGGCTCCATGAAGTTACAGTACCACTTTTCCACTTTGCTTTTCTCCAGATGCTGAGGAAACGTGGTACAAGTCCATGACTTGTACCACTTTTCCACTCAAACCTTTAGCGCACTCAACTTCAACGGTGTATAAAAAAATATTTTTAAAGGTAGTTAACTTGCGAATAAAAATGTCAAAATTGCTATTATACACTTGAAATGCTTCTAAAATTGCCATCGTTGACTGTTTTTGACCTTGATAAGATAGGGGTTACTGAAAGAAAATCACAATCGTTGGTTCAAAAACTTAATCCTTCCTTATTTTTTTTAGTTTTTTTAATCAAAATAATAATCAGCGGTTTTAATCAAAATAATTAATAATTTAATCATAATAAAGTTTCAGGATGCTCAGACGTTTCTTCCCAATCTGCTGTGTGGTAATTTCTGTCGAATTATTCATTTTTTCTTGAAAACAAATTAGGTATGATCCTCACAGACACACACTAGGTTACAAACTTCACTAAAACTATGTAGGTACTTTTACTTAGTCGCCTGCACGTACGTAAAGATTGCTTGAAACTGATAACGAACGATTGCTTGAAGTGATAGTGAACGTGTGGTTCACAGAAAAACAGAAATCAAACGGGAGCGAGGGGAAGCGTCAGCCTTGAGTTGTACCACTTTTCCTCAGGGCGCGCGATGTTTCGTCTAGCGGAATAACATAATGGCGCAATCTCTTGATTACCGTTCGAACTAGAGTCATACCACTTTTCCTCTGAATGGAGAACAACCTAAAGAACACCAAGAATGGTCTAACTCAAAATCGAGAAATTTTCAGTTAGACCACTTTTCCTCTCAGCGGCTCATATATATATATATATATATATATATATATATATATATATATATATATATATATATATATATATATATATATATATAAATCCATCCGAGTGCCACTGAATGGCCCTCCTCACCGTAAATGGATGGCTATGTACGGAAAACGACTCTAGTTTCAAATATATTCAGGTTTTGAAACTCACAAGGTAGGTACCTACCACCCAAAAAGGAACAACACTCACCAAATGTGAGCTAATTAGGTTTGTTCGCCGTCTGATTCCAGTGTCTCTACTCGAAATAGACATACGCATACCATTAATAATTTTGTACTGGGCTATCTAGCGATACAAGTTTCTATACAGTAGTAATAATTATGACACTTACCTTGACTAAACGCCGAAAATAAAATAATTGTTTGGTTATTTATTTTTAAAACAAACAGCCATTATCAAATTCATAACGCCGACAACGCATTATTTTTGTTGTTAATAATGCTGTGGTTCGTGACGTCAATCAGATTGCCGCAGGATATTGTTGTGACGTCACCTTCAGACGTGATCGGCGACCCAACGCACCGAACACGTTCTTTTTAAAACCATATACTAGGCAAGTACAGGATTTCATCCTTGTATTAAATGAATTGATGACAGTGTTCTATTAATATTGCTCATTAATAAGGAATAGTGTCCGTTTAGAAAGACTTCGATCAGACGATTGTACCAAAGTAAATAGGCTGTTTGAAAACGTGATATTGGCGTGCATGTAACCTGGCTTTTGTGGAAATTAGACTACTCCCCTAGATTAGGTTTACCTAATTCAGTACCCACCTCTCAAACTATCTCTTCAGCCTATTCAACCACACAGATATTAGATATACCAACAATTAGGTATTCTATAAGAGATGCATGATCATTTAGAACCATTTCAAGAACCCACGAGGCCTAAGTGTGACATATATTTTGTCAATCAAGTCTTCCTATGTCAACGTTTATTCGTGTGAAAGTAATTTTTCGAACTGTCATAATTTACTTGTTCAGAAGCATGAAGTACCTGTGTACCGTTAATGTGAAGATTCCAGGCGTGTATTTCATGTGAATGAGTGTAATGAAGCTAAATCTAAATTCCAACTAAGGTAAGAGCACATAACCACAATTAGGTACCTAACTATAATAGCTCACGCATCAGATTGATAAGTATAATGATGAACACTAATCAAGTGGCTGACCTTCCTTAACTGGAATCAGCAACACGAACGCAAATATTCTAAAAACCGTGATCTTGCTGCAGCTACGTCAACATGGATCACAGATAATGTATCATCTAGGATACTCACGAACATATATCCATGTATATGATCTAATAACGAAACAAGTTCTTCAAAAATCAAGGCATCCTCTGAACAGTGGACAAATTGGTCACCGGGTGTCCACAACTGAGAGGTTCCACTGTAGTTCAAAAATAAATTCAATGGGTGATTTCTGTGTACGAATTTTTTATTTTTGGTCTGAAAATCGGATTAAGCACCCTTGAAAACCCCCCTATTTTCATTTCAAAATTCCGCGTAGCTTGGGCAACAAACGGATAGAGAGAAAACGAAATGACGTCATAAGTGGATGGCGTGGACGCGGGGGTGAGGAGGGTCTTTACCTATGACGTCAATTCTCTTTCTTTCCACTGGTTTTTCGCCCATTTTCTATCATTGGATACCCCTCATACAGCACCTTTTTGGAACTCACTCGCCGAGATCTTTTACTTAAGCGAATAAAAGAAACCAGGTGAAATTGCCCGTTGCAAAAGAAATTTAGAGCTTTCTTTATTTTTTGCCAACCTACTGACAAAAACGAAGAGAATTTAAGAATTATACCTAAATATCAGTATTGAATATTTTCTTTCGATACTTGGCCAGTATAGAATTCTCTGTGATTTCTATTTATACTTCAAAATTCTCTCACTCTGTTCTCCTTCAGTCACACTATAAATTTACCAGTCAGTGGAGGAAGTGATGATTTAGTATTTGCCTTTTCTCGGCCTCTGCAATCATACTGAAGCGGTCTTTGGAGTTATTTTCTGTTTTTCTTTCTCCCATTGTCGGCCAGTTTATCATAATCAGCCTACTATACAACCTTAAGTAATTGGTACCCATCCTGCGAAATAAGGCCTTCCATCCGGGTTTAAACACCATCCTGAACCTCGTTTCGACGGCGCAAACGCACATTTCTCCACATATCCATATAAACGCCTGGGGATTTAATGACGAATTTGTAGTAAAAATGGCACCTACCTATTAAAAGTTGACTCATTCGGTCTTTTCAGGTCGCCCTCATCTATAAACCAAGCTCCGGAAGCCCTAAAACCTCTACCAAGGAATATTCGAGGATTCAAAATAAAATAAACGTATATTTTCTGCAAATAGAACTTTCTTTTTGTAATTTTTTTTGACAATATATGAATTTGTATTTTCAACATTCGCGACAGCTTGGTGAACGCTGCCACATATAACTCTATATATATAATATTTGTTTATATATATATTTATTTATTCGGAGTGAGAAGAGAGCAGCTTTTTTTTCAAGTTATGTACAAATCAACGAAGAGAGGAGAGGAAGGGGGAGTTTCTGAAAAAAACAAAATGTCACAAAACAAAAGGGGGGACCACTTTGTTTCCGATTTTTGAAAGAAAGTATAATTTTCGCTTATGGTCGTCTGAAGGTTTTTCATTCGAAATCGGGATACTGGCGATCGCCGATGTTGATCCGGTCGGCGGCGGACGTGGTTGAGAAGTTGAGGATCCGCGAGTCGACCCTCTGCATCCTTCCTTTCTTCCCTTTCTTGTTCTTGCCCTGGACGGTTTCGAGTCAATTTTTCAATAATTCAATGAAGATTGTGCTTTGTCTATATCCAATAATAATATTGAAGTTGGCGAAATGAGAAAAATCGTAAGTCAAGAGAAGTGAGGGCACTGAAGATTTGAAGAGAACATTATCAACCTTTTAGTAGTTGCATTTCATTGGGGTTTCGGCTAGCTAACCCTCTGGGAAACCAGTAGATCTACTGGTTTTAGTAGCGGCTGTACTGGACTAATTTGATTTTTTTCCCCTTCAATTTTCGCTAAATTTCTAGCCGAAAACTGCGACAGCCACAACTTTTTAGAAATAATTAATTTTCAGCATTCAACAGCACCAAAAATGTCGTTGAGGACCCTGTAGGCAGCAAAAACGAGGCTTTTCCCAAGTGGAAGTCGGTTGAAATTATTGGAATAGCTAGGTAGGTAGCAATAACGCTTTGGGGCCAAGTGTTCAAAATTTGTATCGTTAGAACCGAAGAAAACGTTCGTTATGCAGTATTAATACTATGTAAGGGGATACGTCGCTTCGAAAATTGGCTCAATGGATGAGCAATTGACTTTCCGTCAGTCGCATGTTTCTGTGAGGTGTTGTATACTGTCCTCCAAAGTAAAAACGCCGTTGACTCGATTTTTTTTTCCAATTCAGAGATTTTGGTATGGCTGGATTCGTATCTTAAAGACCTATTTTGGTATCTAGTTGAAGTTGCAAAAATTTCCCTTAAAAAGTTATTCGAGGAAAACGTCCACGGTTTTTTGAGTTTTTGTTAGTTTTCCAACGATGAAACGCAGTAGCAGTTCTTCCAACAAATAAAGACAGCAGATCCCAGACCTACGCTGTTAATTCATTGGAACAGTGAATTTAACGATCATCAGGGCAGTACTGTTTTTCTTTGTTGCATCCCTCTCATAGTTGTCTGAATTCGTCAGGCGGTACCGTTTTCAATTTTGCGATGAGCGCCAGAAGCTTCGAGCGATCGAACTATGTGGCTTCCACATCGCGGTAAGTCTTTACAAGGAAAAATAAAGGTACTGTTTTTCTCTTTGGGAAAGAGGTGAAAAAACTCCAGCAACTACTATGGGAAACAACCGTAGCATGAGCGTCCAACGAAGAACAGCAGTAGCAGACCCCCTACAGTTTTTTGAAGCAAAATTTACCTCATCTTCTACAAGAGAAAACCCGTTGCTTACATAAATTTATGTGTATTCTTCCAAAATTGATGCGCATTGCTGCTACAGACGTTGACACTAAACTTGGATCAATTGCAAAAAAATAAAAGATAATAATCATTGGAAAATATTGAAGAATGCCCATTTTACAGCCTAAAAAATTTACCTGCGTTTTTCTCAAAAATATTTCCTTGTTTTTTCTCAAACCTTGTTATTTCTCAAAAAATTTCCTTGTTCTACGGCTTTCTTGCTTTGGACGGCAGTACAGTGGAACATTTTTTTTTCTCCCGCACACGAAGGAGCGAGGGTTCTATAACATTATAGTTAGCTTCCTAATTTATGCCCCTGGCTGTGGCAGCGCTGTTTCATCCGAGAGGAATCGTGTAAGTAAATTTGTTTGTATACCTTTAGCTAATTTTTGCTGGGAACTTTATGTTTTATTACGATTTAGCCGTGTTTTAATTTGTATCTGTGTTATTTGATTTGCACAATTCTTCACCTCTTCTCGAAAAACATAATTTTTCACCTGCGAGGTGCATGCGACAAGTGGCATATTTTTTTCCCCTTCCCCGGGTTATATGGTGCAATCTAAGTACAATATACACCATAATTAAACAATACAATTATTTTCATTTCAGAACGATGGCGTCTAGGAAATACTCTTGTCAAGAATGCGGAGAACGCCTGTGCTTGGAAAATATTTATGTGATGTGTAAACCATGTGTCAAAAAACCCGCCAGTGATTCTGATGAATCCCGATGTACCTAGTTATATTTTATGTACCTGCATAACTGTTTATGTGTTCTGGTAAATTATTGGCTGTTTTTTCAGTGATTTTTTGAGGGGTTGATGGTGTAAACGTTCACCACTTACAGTTTTACCATGAGACTGATAACTCTGGTTTTTTATAACTGTGAGACTGGTCTTTTATTATTCTACGCAATTCTTCCCAGTGGCTGTGACGGATGATACCCATTAAAAAAATAAATTAGACAAGTTGGAAAGAGACAGACGTAGACGTCATAGCATTATTACAAATGTGTTAGGATTCTACTTTTTTCTATTCTATTCTATTCTGTTTCTATTCTATTTTTTCAATTTTTTTCGGAAAAATGAAACCCCAGCAAAACACCGGAAATAAGATGGAAACATTGGGTATGCACCTGTGAGGTGCATGCGACTACTGGTGTCAGAAAAGCACATGCGACTGACGGAAGGTTAACATTATTGGAACAGTTGAGTAGGTAACAATAAAGTTTTGGGGCCAAGTGTTCAAATTTTGATTTTTTTTATCGTGAGAATCTAGGAAAACGTTCATTATGAAGTATAAGGACACTATTAAGTTGGTACACGTCGATTCGAAAATTGACTCACTGGGTGAGCAATTCCGTCTTGCGCGCACGTGCAAGAGACGAAAGAGCACATGTTGCTCATCTCATCACTATGGACTTGAAGTAGGAACCTGCCTACGTTATTTTACATTTCATTGCTGTTTCGGGCAGGGCTGCCAACCGTACTGGATTTTAGCAGCGACATCTGGACTACCCAGTGCCCTCTCCCCCTCCATTTTTTGTGCTAAATCTACTGAAAAACGGCATCGGCCTTACATTTCAGAAATAATTCATTTTCAGTTTTAAACACTAGAAATGTCGTTGAGGACCTTATAGGCAGCAAAAACTAAGTTTTTCTAACGTGAAACTTGACCTATTAAATAGACAGGTAACAATGAAGTTCTGGGCAGTGTTCGGATTTGTACTGTTAGAACCGAGGAAATTGTTCATTATGCAGTATGTTGGAGGGATACGTATATTGGCTCACTGTCTTTGTGTAGAAATTAAGGTAGAACCCACATTCACGAGCAAGACAAACGTGCAAAATATTGCTCATTTCACCAGTAAGAATCTGAACTTGAAGTACGAACCTACCTTTTTGATGCATTTCATTGGGCTTTTGGTCAGGGTTGCCAACCCTGCTGGAAAACAAGTGGGCACTACACAAGCTCACCTCTCTCCAGTGAAATTTCTGTTATTGTTTGTTACTGAAGATGGTTTGATATCCGAAACCGGTAGGTAAGAGAGTTATTTAGTTTATAGGAAAATAGACGGTAGGTACTCCGTTTTAGGGTTTCCGCCCTCTTATCGCAAATGATTTAGTTCGTATAGACACGCCTGATTTGTGGCTGAAAATCGAACCGAAATAAGGTCGATATATTTCTACGGATGCCCAATTGCCCAATTCAATAATGGCGGATAATTCCATTTTGGCGCATCCTATGTTTGTATTTACCAACTACGAAGTTACGGAAAGGAAGCCTGAAGAATTTCTGGAACTTCCATTTGACCTTACCCAAGCCACAATTTGAAAGCAAGGTATAAGGCTTTTGAGTAATAAATAACAACAAAAACCTCATATTTACCCAATTTTTCCAGCCCTACTCCTACAACTTCATTCTGATATTTTGTTGGACTTTATTATTACAATCAAAACGCGAAATTATGGTTAATACATACCGATACTCGACTATTTGGGTTATTCAAACAGTTTCACCAAGTTCTCCAGTGACAAATTGTGATAATTGCCATCTGAATAATGGGTTCTAAATTTTAATCAACAGCAACTATTCCAGTTATGCTCACTGACCGTTTCAAATCAAATGAGATGTACACTAATATACGGGTTCGATTGCCTGAGCTGATTCCATTCGGTGTAAAAATACGAATCCCTCGATGAATCGAGAACGATGATAACCAAACGTTGTTTTGATAAGATTATAATGTGAACTAGGAGCATAGGGGTCGACGGTATACGGAATTTCAGCGGTTCGAGGAAATCAAAGAAAATGGTGGGGGTTCTCGTACGTACGGTTAAATCAACAGTTTGCCCAGAATGAAAACAGAAGAAAAACAAACAAAGGCTCGGGATAAACAAACGCAAATGAGAATGAAAGAAAATGTGAAAATAATACATGAACATGAAAATCATGCCCTCACACGGACGTTAAACACGCAAGTTGGTAGAAGCATGCAACAAGCAATACGCCAAAACCCATGTTAATGATTGAAATAGGCGTAGCAGTTGACAACAGAAGCGAAACAAAAATAAAATTGCAGAAAAGAAGACAATAAAGAAGATAAAGGTTTTGATATTTCAACTTGAAAGTTTTTTTGTTACTTTTTCTGTATAAAAAACAGCCTAACCTCTTTAGGCTGTAAGTTTAACAACATAAATATCAACTGACACCTCTTGGTATTTATTTAACTGACATTTACTTAAATTGATAATGTAAGTTTTCAAAAGTTAGTTATTTTCCATCACATCAATATAATCGAATTACGACACGTTCTTGACTCAACTCCCTACACCACCAGACATGGATTTTCAATTTACTGGCCTACCGAAGTTTGGATATCTCGCTATTTTGACCAATGGATAGACAGTATAAAAATTAATTAATGTGTAAATATTATACCGTCACTTTTAAAGAATATTCAGACTCCACACCTGCGAACTTCTCCCGTTTTAGTCCCTCAAACCCCTACCACCGCTAGGGAAAAACTTTCAAATTAACCTGACTGAATCCATCAACATGAAAAGTGCTTTTACTGGCGCGAAGTTGATCAGTATAACCTACCGCATACACATGTTAGTAGCTACTACGAAAAATGATGCAGCACTGATGAAGATAACAATAAATGAACGAACAACACTATCTACAGTTAAATAAACAGCAAACTACAAGGATTTTTCCTTCCAAAATTAAACTATTTCAAAATTTAAATCGACTTACCTTCTCATTTTCAAACAAACAAAAAATAAATAAATAAAAATAATCCACAAATTTGACGCATTTCGTAATAACGATTTTTCAGTGCGTTTCTTGAAAGTTACGATATGTCCAAAAATACCAAATAAATGTACAAAATCCGTGGTATAGATCTATAGTAAGTATGTAATAAAAACTCGCGGAAATGATTTATTTCAACAAATTTATTAATGTCAATACTACGTAAGAATAAAATAGTGTAATTAATGTACGGATTATTGTTATTTATTTTATTTTTTATTTTTATTTTTTTTAAACTGAGAATACCAAGCAGTTCGTTAGGTAGGCACCAATTTTCATGGTTATTTTTGCTTTCCACTTCAAATTCGGAATTTCAATCCAGCGAGAAGAGAGTTAGATAGGATGGGAAATGATGGAATGAAGAGAAAACGTCGGAAACAGCTTCAAAGTGACGAACTGAATACAATATCAGATTGGATTTGCATAGGAATGCACCCCCCTCGTTTAGCGGAAAAGCGTGAAGATATTTTACTGAGTAGGCACGACAATTCAGAGTGGAAACAGGCATAATATCCGCCTAATTTTCGAGAAAATTAAAATTATATCATCATCATTGTAGAGGAAAGGAATGTCAATGTAGGGAACAAGTACCTGTGATTTCTGGAGCTCTAATTCACAATATTCTTAACACGATACTTCACGCTAACCGTAGTTGACGAGAATAGGTAGAATTTCTCCGACTGTAAAAACAGACAAGTACCTAACTATGTTTGTAACGTTTAATGTTTCTGTAGAAGCAGTTTGATTTTTCCTATTTCCACCAATTTTCCGAGATCCCAAGTTGATTGTTTCAGAGAAGAAACAAAACAACAAAAAACGACTGATTAGTTAAATGTTACGGCGTAAACGGTTTACAGATTTGAATGAATTTCAATCGCGAATCAAGCTCAACCGAAACTGAACCACGAAAACGTTTTCTCTTCAACCTCTCAAGGAAAGAGTTAGACAGGGATGTGAGATGTCAATGAATAAAAAAACCAGTGTTAATTTTTTTCTCAATTAGATATAATTTCTTTTCTATAATTTGTTTCAAAAATAAAAACCAAAAAAAAATTCAAAAAATTGGAATTAAAAACAAAAAAATGAAAAGTAAAAGTAAAATAAGTCCGATTTGTTTCGGTCTAGTTTGTATTTATTAATTACTTCGAAATCGTTTGGCCATCGAAGGAAGAAGATGAAAACAGTATTCATAAAATTCGTATGGAACATTATTTACAGGAACTTTGCGATATCTTGAACAACATAACAACAGAAATTGTTGATCTTTTGAGGAAAAAAAAATTAATAACAGTACTTAATACAGAATATCGATCGAGGTGAAAACAGTCGTTCTCAGGAAAAGTATACAATGGGTGAAAAATCAAAAGAAAAAAAATACGTCGAAAAGAAAAAAATTTGAGTAGAATTTTAAGGTGAAATAAGATTCAATAAATTTTCGGACTACAACAAGTAGTTTATATTTGTGATCCAATAATTTCAAGAAGTTTGAACGGGAATAGTTCTTGGTATAACAGAAGCCAAAAAAATATATAACAATCTAACAGGCTATGCGAATTATTTACACAATTTCAGAGAGGAAAATTGTACATTTGAAAAACGTTCGTCCTTTATTATGAAAATTTACAGGGAGAATGTGCCCGAGGAATATGGACGAAAAAACATAACTGAGACTACATCCATTGGTAAAATTGAGGAAAAATGAAATAGAAATTAAATAAATTTAAAAAAAAGGGAAAATTAATAAATAATGAAAAAGAAAGCAAAATAAATTAAAAATAATGAAATCTAAACTGGACAAAAAAGTATGAGTTGAGATTTATTTTTTTCATTTCTTAATAATGAGGGTCTCAACAAGGAGCCAATAGTGGAAATGGCATTTGATGTTATTGTCAGTATTTGATGGAATAAAAGCAGATGTTATACAATAATGCGAGGCAGGATTTGTACTAATTTCACCGGTAAATGGTCCACCAAAAATGGAAAATGGATGGAGTAAATGGTAAATGGATGCAGCACCTATATGGTACATTTGATCAATAAGATGAGGACTGAAGCAGCGATTTCGGTTCCATGCGCTTGTCAATACAAAATATCTTGAAAAAACCCTGAGAAATCACACAAGCCAGGATCTGGTATGAGGGAACTCAAAAAATTCAACACATTGAGCAAAATGCCACTTGTCGAAATGTTACGTTTCTGAGAGCATAACGACTGCAGAATCAGCAGAACCCAGCGATGGTCTACGTAAGAGTCAGATTGTCCGGAACAATTCATCTGATGCACGAAGTAAAATAACTTTGCTGGACCCAAACTTTTCGAAATGCGTCACATCTAAACGACAAAATGACCGCAGAATCATGAGAAATCGGAAACGCAAGCCGACTGGACGATGGAGAAAATATGCTACTTGAAGTCAGCTTGAATGGTTAGTTTTTAGACAGGAAAGTCCATCAATCACTCATATTGCGTGTATTCTGAAGACCAGATGAACAACAACGACAAATTCAGCAGAGATCCAAAATGAGCAGAAAACCGATTGGATGATGGTGAATGAGCTCAGGAGCTGGTGGATCAGTGGAGATCGATAATGAAGGGTTACAGTGCTTGAACAATTCGCCTAGTGATTGATTTCCCATTATCAAGCGGTAGATCCGCGCTTGCTGAACGATGTTGTCTGAACGATACGGGAGACGTGCTGATTTTGGAGTAGTCACTTCTTGGGAGAGCATATCAGCATAACATGCATCTGGCATATCAGCATGCCTTCTGGATCTAAAGGATTATTTCCGCTAGTATTAGAAGTAAAATTACCATACTTCGGAATCCGCTGTCACAAGCAGGTTGAGTACTGGAGGCAAGCTTTCGATGTAAGTACAATATCATCAGGAAATTAAGAGAACACTCCACGGAGTCAGATGATGATGTCCTTACATCGAAAGCGCTCGCCTCCAGTACTCAACCAGCTAATAGACTGTTTTTG
This sequence comes from Leptopterna dolabrata, assembly GCA_954871275.1. NCBI lineage: Eukaryota > Metazoa > Arthropoda > Insecta > Hemiptera > Miridae > Leptopterna > Leptopterna dolabrata. Next base: position 8,834,338 of record OX940989.1, on the reverse strand, counting down.
TTCTTCCCCTGATCTTTACACGTTCAACCGTGGGACTGATACGACACGATGATATTGGAAGACGGGCCAACGAGCTTCAAGCACTCTCTACACGTATACGCGTAGTTCTTCCCCTGTACGAGAAGAAGTAGCTCTTCCCGTGTACGTGAAGAACTACACGTTACGGGAAGAGAATGCTTCAATCTCATTGGTCCGTCTTTCCGTATCATCTCGGGGCATCAGCCCCACGGTTCAACGTGTATAAAGATCACGGGAAGAACAAAATCAGTCTAGTGACGACGGATTCCTCTGGAAGTTATGGTAAGTTTGAGCTTTGCCTGTTTACAACCAGGAAATTCGCCGCATAGACTAAGAGTTGCTGAGTGTGCTGATTTTGGAGAACCTAAAATTGCTGGATTTCACTTCCAAGTTTTGCTGCTAATTGTCTACAACCTGGAGGTTTGTCTACAAACCGGAGTCTGAGGCTATTTTTGGAGAATCCACTGATGGATTTCACTTCCCAAAAGCTGCTGAAACTGGTAACAAGGAGTCCTGTTAGGACGGCTGGCAAAGTATAAACACCAGCACCTTCTCTGTAAGCCATGCTGACAATAGGTTACAGTATGGACATTCACAGCTAAGTAGACTGGGATTATAGTGCTATAGTGTGAGCTGGCATCAGGATTCCTGTTAGGAGGCTTTGCAAGTACATGAGGATCGCTCCTATCAGACATGCTTCTAACTGGCAACATCCTGGAATCCCTGCACAACCTAGAGGAGACTCGGGGCTCCGTGCTAATTTCGGAGGTTCCACTGATGGATTTTGCAGCCCTATTTGGGTTCCGACAAAACGACACTTCATTTTGAAAGTACAAAACAATTGACACCTGCCACCCAGTAAACTCAAGTTCACCGAAATCGCACAAACCAGAGAAAAGCACCCAACATCACACGATAACCAACACCTAGTACTTTCACGCAACCACCCTGCGGCAGTCTTCAGGGTCACCAAAACTGTAGTTCACACAACTAAAATTCACGGTTACCAACCTTGTTTGCTCAGTCCAAAACCCTCAAAAATCGAACTGAATCATGGAATTGACTTACGGGATTTTCACTATATTACACCAAATAAGTAGATTATACGTCATTTAAAATAAAACAGTAGAAATTACAAAGACTCGAAACCAATATCCACCATTGGGTTCCTCGTTGAAACTTTGAACCTCCAAAATTCCATTCCTAAACTTTAAAAACTATTAGCTTTGGTTTTTTTACTCATTTGATAAGAATGTTAAAAGGAAGGAGTAATGAAAGGACTTTTTTTGGAAAGGAACGACAGTGATTTATTCTCAACTCGTCAATTTCAAACACATCCACGGGAGATGAAGACTTCGAGAATTTTCAGACTGTGTGTGGTTGTGTTGTGTGTGTGAAATCGGAATGTATTAACGTATTTAAATTGGCCTCACTATCATAACGTAGGCAGGTGGATTATTTTTTCAACATATTTGGGCGATAGTTGTAGACTGAGAAACCCCCGTTGTACGAATAATTCAATTTATTTTGGGCTGCATGTTCGCTGTGTTGTCAACAACCTCAGGATAACACATGTAAAATACAACTGAAATTTTACGATATTAAAACTCACTCTTGTTACTTTCTCAGCAATCACGTACCTAGGTACTCAATTTTTATAGAAAGCTGTTGAATTACGGCACAGCTAATGAAATGAGACCCAAAAATACTCGATCAAATAAATTTGTTACGAGAATTTTCATTTGAAACTCATACAAACCACATGACAACACAGCGCAAAACTATTAAAATATCTTCAAACCAAACCATATTGATTTTTTCAACTTTATTTGTATCACTGCAACCAAAACTCTACATGGATGCTCCACCAAACCAATACGTACTAACTGTCAGAAATTCCGTTAAACTACAAACAAAGTGTTTTTTTTTATATATATTTTTTTAATGTATGTTTCAATTGTTTCAAATAACTGCTAATGAACAAATACACCGTTATTTTTATCATTTATTATCACATGAACATAAAACCAAATTTCTGGCGGTTCTTGCGTTTCGAGCGACTAGCAAAAAATAATCCGGTATCTTCATTCGTTGAAACCTATTGTATAATTCATTTTGTATTCATTATTTTGAATTCGAATTTCATTCTACTTTTTTTTGAATCGTCATTTTGATCAGTCTCGTTTGATCAAATAAATAAATAAATAAATAATAATCAGGATGTAAACGAACAAAAAAATGAAGAAAATAAAATCGAAAAATTCAACAATATTTTCATTGTATGGGCAACTAATTGAAGTAGTATAGACGATTCAATTTCTCAATGTGTTCGTAGTTTGTGAACATTAAAACCAATCAATTATTATAGTTTGTTGTATTATTGAGCATTTCATCGATTGATATAAATTAGGCTATGTTGGGTGTTTCGAATGTGGAGGACGCTGCCATTTTTGAGAGAAACGTCGGGGAAAAAGTGGAATTTTTACTGAAATTCAATTCATCTCCGAGATTTAACTCGCATTTTTCTTCCATAATTGGTCAACTAGCGGAAAACTGCGACTATGGCCTGAAAACCGCGGTAGGTCACCACAATAATTTTGCTTTTGGGAATTTCATTCACTGGGGACGAAAACAATATGGCAAGATAGGAGGAACCAGATCATGATGGCCGACGACGAATGGGAGGAAACGGCAGAGAACAAAAAATCTCATTTAGGATCCGAAGTGGTAGAAATTAATCTACAGATTACAAAGAAAAATTAGATTTTTCAGATCAGCCGAGTGGGAGGGGAGTAGGTTAACGCGCAATTATTCATAAATTCTCATACCTACACAGGTGGCTGACGCAGTTAAATTTAATAAAAACTATACAAATAAATGTATAGTATATGAAAACTAGACCTTCTACGGACGAGTCCCTAACAACCCGACATTTTCGGGCAAACCAGATGAGGTTTTGAATAGCACCGAAAAACATATTTGACGAAATCTGAGTAAACATTTCTTATAACTGATATTTTCTATTGATTTGCTTTTTTTTTGCATGATTAGGAAGTTTTTTCACATACGCCAATATTTGAAAATAATCTTGTTACTGGACATTTTTGAACCAATTTTGACTTTGCGCTCATTTCAGATGCGATGTTATGAAAACTGTACAGGGAAATACTAATACGAAATAAGGAAGTTTCGTTTGCGCATGCTCAGTAGAAGATGAAAGATCCTTTCGGATTGTGATGAAATTCAAATGGGAACATCTAGAAATCAACGTAAAGAGGGTCGAACGAGATATTCGAAGTGAAATTCCATGTCACAGACTTTTTATTTTTACCCCTAGTTTTGCTTAGATTCGTTCTGATACTATTCAAATTTGAAAAGAAGTTCAAAATGATCATTTTGGAACAAATTATTATCGGATACGTTTCATGCAAGGAAAAGTATTTTCGAGATCAACAAGGGAGTTTCAAGGAGTCAACTGCTGAAGAATGCACCTTCCTACGGACAATCCTTCTTAGAATTTGAATAATCAATTCTATAATACCAACTTCCTCATAACCAGGAAATCTGAATTGTTTAACGATTGTATTTAATATAAAACTTGATCGTAATCCCAGACAACGTATTTCGAGTCGACTTTGATTATAAAATAGGTATAACGTTTACGGCACCGGTATTTGAGGAAAATATGTGTGGTATGTTTAAAAATACCCCACAAGGAAACACCATACTACGTATTTCACAATACAAAACGTGCTTTAAAAATGGTTGAGAAATCAAACATTAGTTGCCCATGTGAATAAAAATAAATAAAAATTAAAAACCAAAATCAATAAATAAGGATTTTTTGGAGAAAAAGAGGGTATGGGTGAAAATTACATTGTATATAACATAAAGGGGAAAAGATGAAAATAGCAACAAGAAAAAGCGAAACGTATTAAAATGAAACAAAAAATGCATTATGATGAAAATATACATTTTGTTAGTTCGTCGATGGGGGCGGGAAGGAAGAGGGACGATGGCGTGGGGGGACGGGAAACCAAGATGGCGGACGACGATGAGGGGAAACGGTAGAAGAGGGGTAGGGAGATCACCAGAAGAGGAAGTGCGGCAGTCGGTGGATCACCAGAGACTGTAATTATTTACCTTGACTTGCTGGAAGTCTTGATTCGCGGGTGTGGGGCTCGGTGGATGGCCCGGACGACATTCGGAGCGCCGCCTCTCGATGAACTGGCGGGCGAACTCCGCCGCCTCTTTCGAGTCGCCCAGGTAGATCTTGATGTAGTCACGGACCTCGTCAGCCGACTCGACGTCGCGGAGGAAGGTGACGAAGGTAGGGACTGCAAACGAGAGAAGTGTACGTAAGTGAGGTGATGAATCAACACAATCCATTCATCGTGGAGGACAACACACCTATTGTATTTGTCATGGTACACTTACAATATACCATTCCTGTAAACAGTTTAGACTAATACCAACAAAACAACGGAGAAGACGAGCTGTGCGACGCAACGGTCGAGGCCCAGGTGTCTCTCCCTCCAACGCCTCCCACAGCCACTTCCATTCATCCGACTTCTCTCTTACCAGCACCCCCTCACTCTCTCTCACACACCTTACCACCTCCTCATCAACTCACCCTTCTCATCAACCCTACATTCTCAGCGTGGTGAAAACCGGACAAGAATTTCCTTCCCAGCACTCAACGTGGTGAAAACCAGACGAGTGCTTTTCCAAATATCCAAAATGGTGAAAACCGGATGGATATTTTCCTACCTTATCTTTCCAATATCCAATGTGGTGAAAACCGGACCATACCCTATCTCTTCAATATCCAATGTGGTGAAAACCGGACGAATATTTCCTTATCCCAATCAGCGTGGTGAAAACCTGAAGGATATTTTTCTATCCTGGAGACACATCCAAGGAGGTGAAACCGCACGGATACGCTCTCACACTCCTCTCTCTCACCTCTTTAACCTCACCTTCCCAAACCTACCTCAAACTTACCATTCACCACAGTATTGACGATCATGGGCAAGACAATATCAAATTAGTGACAGAGTGTGACAGTGACAGTGGACCCTCGGAAAGAGTCCCCTCTATACCAGCGAGATGATCACCGGTTAAGAACTGATATCGATCAGGCTTCCCCAAGCAACCCTGTCTTCACCGGACCAAAAAACCACTCGAGCCCCACATCCCCCACATGGACATGCTTCTGGGTAGCAAAAGTATGAGAGGGAAAAGGGGCAATGAAAAGCAGTACGAAGTTCTGGTTCAGAAAACCACATCTGGACAACTTAAAGGTGACTAACCTCCATCGCAATGGTACTACCTCATTAATATTTTATGGTGGAGAACAAAGCTCCTACATACGAATATTGGCGGAGAAAAAAATGTTGTCAGAGGTTGTTGCCCAGTGAATTGTGCTCATGTGGGCAATGTCTAGCTGACTAACCTCCATCGTTACGACGGAACAACTACTGGGACTTGGCAGTACTCGCCATCAAATCAGCTCAATATATTTCAATTATACTGACACTCGAAAGGGTGGAAAGGGGGTCGGGAAGCCAATAGCTGTATGTATTATCAAAGGGACAGGATAATATTGTAAAGGAATCCTTCCGGAAACCTTTGGGCTTATACGTAAGCCCACAAAAAGTGGATGGAGTATGGCGAATTGCTCAATGCATACTACCAAACCAGCCCCCCCCCCCCCCCCCCAATATACCCCGGTTAAGAAAAAATTACTCGAGAACAGCCACACCATCACAAACACCAAAAACACTGCAACAGAAATACCAGCCTAGTCTCTCAAACTTTTCTAATTGTATATCAGTATTTAAACATTTTTCGTATTTTCGTTCGTCTCCGGAGCAGAATCTGCAAAATATGAAATGTGTTATAGGCACCTACCTAAAATAGTTCCACAAAGAAAAAAAAAAGTATATTATATTGAGCCAAGTGTGTGTCTGTATAACTATTCGGTATACTATTACTGAACCAAACCTAGAAGCACAGTTTTCATGGATTTAAGAGCGGGATAATTAGAGGGACTCTGTTGAACTGATGAACGGGTGAACGTGTACCAAAGATCGCAACCCAGAAGTGAGTGAACTGGTGGGAGTTAACTCCTGGAATTGAACGCATCTTACACATCCCTTTACTATAAGGAACGCGTTTTCAATTGAAATTTAACGATTGAATAACAAACAAATCGTTAATGCCAATAATCGGCCGTAGCGTTCCAGCTGACGGGAAAACCAGCTGTTCACATGAAATCGAGTCTTTTTGTGTCTGCCACGACAGCACATCGACAAAAAAAAAAACCTAACATGTATCACCTTTGTATCGCATGGCTGTGGCAACGATAAATAAAAGCGAAGAAGAAGAACCCGTCATGTACCGTGTTGTTCAAGAAAGTTCATTTTCATATTTTTCGTTTTTAACGTTTTCGACTTCGAGGGTCTCTATTTTTCCTTCTATTAGAACCAGTACGTGGAATACGAATGAAAAGGCTATGGAAACGAATGAATGGAAACAATGTCCATTTTAATATTACCATACCTTCTGGTCCTAGAGTTGAGTACTGGAGTGAGTACAAGTTAGTGACGACAGACTCCTCCAGAAGGTATGGTAATATTATGGAAATAACCCTTTAGATTTAATACCTATACCTATTTAATACCTATTTTTCTTGTTGAAAACAAAACCGCGAACGGAATACAATGACGAACGAACACCAACAAGAGAAAATATGAGGTTACAATCAACTAAATACCTAGCTCCTATTCAACGCTTTTTTGGGCCGATAAATTCAACAGTTCGTTTTTACTATTCGGACCTTTAAACGAATGAATAGGCTTATTCATCCGTTGAACAGTTGGTTATGACATTGATAAACTGGCCCTTAGTATACCAAATTCGCCAGTCTGTCTGTTCAAAAAGGCAATCAGTACCACAAGGTAAAATGACAAAAAACCCAACATTTTACGAAAATAATCAAGAAGGCTGGGTAGAAATATCTTACTGTCAAGAGTGCCAGATTGGATGGTGGACAGCGTCTGTGTGCACCACTGGGTGAATTCGTCATTGCTGGTGTTGACGGTAAAGAGCTTCATAACGGCCATTTCATCGCGTTTGGCTTTGTTCTTAGACTCCTTGTTGGCATGCTGCTGCTGCTGCTGCTGCAACTGTTGCTGCTGTAACTGTTGTTGCTGTTTTTGCTGCTGCTGCTGATTAGAGATTGGGGCCAACTTCTGGCCGCCTTGGGCCTGCACAGGTTTGGGGGCCTGGGGAACAGAAGGTGCACCGACCGTGTCCCAGAAGCCAGCTGAAGGAACGTTTGGTGCGGACGAAGAATTGGTCACCGGGTTCACTAAAAATAAAATTTAACCGTTAACAATCCATTATTCTAAAACTTATAAACATTTGAATTCGAGTCCAACTATGAAAGAATTACCTGGGGTCTGCCAGGCTGGACCCGAAAGAGCAGCTCCCCATGTCAGCCCTTGTGACCAGCTGCCGAGGGTTCCACCAGTCCCAACAGTCTGCTGCTGGGCTTGCTTCTCCTTCTCTCGCTCAGCCTTTTCCTTCTCCAATTGCTGCAATATGCCCAACTTTGATGGGAAACTCGATCGTTTCAGACTAACTACTATACTTAACAAATGTCTAAAAGTAGCAGAAAAATGAGGATGACTGAGAAAGACTCACCTTCAGGTGCTGTCGCTCCTCTGCCTGGATTGCCTCCAGAGATTCGACCTGTTGCTGGCGCTGGGCTGTCTCTGTCCACTTGAGCTGCATCCCCGTTGCTTTGGACTGAATCTGCTGCTGTGCAGCTTCTATCGCCTGCTGCTGAGCTTGCAGACCTCTCATTAACTGTTGCTGGGAGAAACACATCGCTCATCAATAATATTCTAATGCATGCTAGACACGGCGAGCATGGCAGTTAGTATTTTGGGACCCAAGAACAGCAATCTAAGCGCTGTGAAGATTTCAATATGAACTGCGATGGAACTTTTTCAACTTAGTTGCAGAGAATTCGGGCAGCTGAAATGATTATTATATCATCAGGAAGACATGGCTCATGACTCTAATTTGTGATTAAGGTTGGCAATCACTAGTATCAACTTGGTTTCGATAATTCCCCCCAACAAAACCAAAGGACCTCACCTGTTCTCTCTCACTACGTTGAATATCCAAAATGGAAGTATTGGATGCAGGAGGGGGGCACCATTGAGACCTTTGAACTTTGGCCATCACGTCAGCTGCTGCCGCCCGCTTTTTGGCCTCTTCAGCCTCTTTTCTGGAATATGAATTTAAACTGAATCAACTACAATATACAAATATCTACTTCGCGTTGATACCCGAATTCTGAATTCACCCATAGGTATGAGTGATGAAATTACTAACTTTTTCCTCTCCTCCTCTGCTCTCAGTCTGTCTCTCTCCTTTTTCTCTTCTTCTTTTTTCCTTTTTTCTTCCTCTTTCTTCCTTTTTTCTTCTCCTTTACGCTGCCTCTCGACTTCCGCACGTCGAGATGCCTGATAACAAACAAGCAGTAAAATAACATCAAACGCCCCTAGTTCTTCCCCCCTTGGTTATTCAGGAATTGTTTCTGTATTTATCCAAGTATCAGTTGTCACCTCTTGTTTTCTTCTTAAGTCTTCTTCTTCTTGGCGCCGCCTGGCCAGCTCCTCCACTTTCCGTATTTCCCGCATGCTTTCTTCAACCATCATCGAGGTCACCATCTCTTGTTTCGCCTTCTCCTCTTCTTCAGCTTCTTTCTGGGCCTTCCTCTGGACCTCTTCTTGCTTCCTGAAACACCGAATATCCCCATAAATTACATGGGAGCATAATAATGTAGGCCCATTATTGTCATATGACTAGGATTACCGCCAAAAGGATTTACTGTAAGACACCAGGATTGCAGATACACCAGTAGTTCATAGAGTCCCAAAACGATTTTAGATTTACTAAAATCTTACTAACAATAGTTCGATCTTAATTCTGTTTATATTTAATAAACAGAATTAAGATCGAACTATTGTTTACCTAAGTATGTATAAACTTCATGTAAGATGGTACTATAATTCACCTCATTTCCTCGCGCTTACGATCATCTTCTGCTCTCAGCTGCTCCTCCTGCGAAATTACATAGAACAATCAATATATTGTTACAGTGAATTTTACATGTTAATCTGACTACACAACGCGTCTGCACTTATAACGATGCAGAAGTTTGCAGTGGAATAAGATGACGGACCGAAGTATGTTTAATAAGAGTTCATTTTCGAGAATTTTTGAAGGTACTCAAGAATTTTTTCCCCAAGATTTATTAGTTCCTTGTACAACCTCACAAGTGGTCAAGCATTTCTTAGTATTTCTCTTACCAGGACTTGCTGCTCAGTTTTAATGCCTTTGGTGTTAAGGTGGCTCCACTGGCTCCAACTGCTGGTGTTCCAAACAGGATCAACCTACGAGAAAAGGACTGTGAACCACCAAATGTCTTTCTAAAATTTGTCGATGAGTTGAAGATTGAGTTTGATTAGGTCTGGTGGGTAAATCAGAGATGAAATTAAAGATGTCTTACAGTAGCATTAGGAATTTGCGGGACCAAGTGCTGCTGCTGTTGTTGTTGCTGCTGCTGCTGCTGTTGTTGTTGCTGCTGCTGTTGGGCTTGCTGCTGTTGAGCCTGCTGCATTTTCACCTGTTGCTGCTGCTGCATCTGCCTGAGGAGTGTCTGTATCGGGGACGCACCTCCAGGTGGCGGCGGCTGCTGATGGAGATTCATGATGGCCTCCATGACCCCAGGAGCCCCAGGCTGTGCCGGCTGCTGCGAGGCCTGAGCCTGCTGAGCTTGCTGTGCCTCCGACTTGGCCTGCAAACCCCGCAAAAAATCACTGACTTTACGGGAGATCTCTTCCGTCGTCCGGGGCACTGCCAGTGTGGGCTTCGGAGCGGGGGCCCTCTGCAAAGTCTGTGCAACGTTTCAAGTTCTTCAGATGAGAAATATTCGCTCAACAAAACATGAAATAAACAAAATGAAAAATACACAAATCATAAACAAAACTAAAAAACAACACAAATGTCTCTGACGAAAAATACAGAACCACCAAGGATATGAAAACCTGGAGACCATATAAGACGAATTTGAAAACTAACCAGGCCCAGACTTGTAGACTTCAAATTACACCTATGATCCACCTGTCACTAGTTCTTTAATACAGGTTATGACAAGTTTCCAATATTATCAAGCTAAGTTATTGAAAAGGCATCAACAGCTAGAAATTTTGGAATGAGAGACAGATGTGTTCAATGAACCATAGAACAAAAAAAACCCATAAAAAAACGACCAACTAAAACTCAACGAAACGAATATTGCGCTCGTTTAGAACCAAAATTAAGTGAACCTGAAAGAAACTTGATCACAGCCAGGGAAATCTACATAATAAACATATGTTATTAAGACAGTATGTGTGTCTTAGCAACAGAATGAAGTTTTTGCTATTTTTCAATCTCAAGTATTTGATAGTCAGAAAATAGTTTTGTTCAATGATCGTTGATTCGAGGTAAATTGGGTTTCTTACCTGCTGTTGCATTTGAGCGAGTAAGGCGCGAAGATTGTTGTTATTTGCCAAGTGTGCCACCTGGGGTGCTGTGCCTGGTGGTTGGTATTGAGGTGGCAACACTTGGTCTACGATTGGCTGTAAGGACAAATGATTAGTAAATATCAGGTGTTCATCCAGATGTTTAGGAGAGTGTGAAATGAGCGAGAGAGTTGAGAATAGATAGTGAAATAGAAAGTTTACGAAAAACAGCATTTTAAGAATTACCGGGGCAACTGGGTGGCCGTCCATCCAATCGTGAGGAAGTTTCCCAGGGTGCATCTGTGCCTGGCGAGTCTGCTGGTGCCTGTAATGGGGATTCACATGTTGGCAAACGTGGAAACCATTTCAAAATAGTTTGCTTCATCGATTAGATCGAAATTACAATCACTAGTACTAGAGAGAACAAGCACCCATCATAATGACATAGTAAATTCAACCCAAGGCTTCATATAGCTAAAGTTCACCAAACAATTGACATAAATTCAGTGAAAGTGAATTGAGTAGTGAAAGACAACAAATTCAGTATTTTATTTCAACAACAAAAAACATTCACTAAAAAAGGGCGATTTAATGGGGGGGGGGGGGGTAAAAATGCAAAAAATTGCAAGAAATCAGGAAAAATCTATGTAAAATCCCAACTGGTACGAAACAGACAAAAAGACACGATTCAACAGTCAATAATCGCTTTTTTTAAACTCTTCAAAAATAGCTACGCCGCAAACTTCAAAAAGTCGCTCAATGTGGTCATGCTGCATGACTAGACCTTACTGAGAAACGCAAAGAATGAAGATTATATCTACAAAGCTGAACTTTTTAGCACAATGGGATCAAACACAGGTTCATACTATTAGGTTGTGATTCTTACAAAACAAGAAGATACTCCCAAGAAGAGACCATCAAATTATTTGTATTATAACAACAAAAACTAGTTGTCTGACCTGAGAACGAGCGCACGTTGATACTCTTGGTACTGAGCAGCAATGATCATGCTTTCCTGGGCGTGGGTGCTGATGACGGTTGAGGCGGTTTTGTTCAGCGGATGGTTTTCAGGGAGGAACGGGATGCAGCCCCAGAGCTTGATGAGTTCCCCAAGCTGGGCATAGTTTGGATCGCATGCTCGGCGAACGAGGAGGTTGAGGGTGAAATAACCGGATTCGAACCATTCAGCCATCTCGTTACACGTGAATGGACCTGCAAGGAACATCGAGATGGTATGAAAACGAGACTCGAGCAACAGAATTGATGGTTTGATTGCCCTATCTCTTCCCAATGCTGCAGAGAAGAACACTCAGCTGGATTTCATCGGATGATAATTCATGTACAAAGGAAACTCACCCTGAACTTGCCCCTGGGGATCTCTGTAGTACCACTGCTTGTCTTTGTTTTCCTCATCCTCCATAAGTTTGGCGACTAGATCCGCTGCGATATCGTCCGTCATGTGGCTCAAAGCATCTTCTGGAAAATGGACAGGCACATGACAAACTGATTTTTACGTATATTACATTTATTGAACCTTTGGGGCAATTTCCTTTTGGCTTTCCTGGTAAGATTTTGGATTGGGATAGGAGATATTTGACTAATTGTTTCCTCATAGCCGAACTGAGGACTTGCCAGAGGCTCGCCCACAGGGTTCTCATATTGGGCCTTGGCTCTTTCTTACGTTTAGTAATGACACTGAATCCGTTTCTGACAGGTCTTACTGCAATATGCTACCATCTGGTGTACGGACAACAAACTCGTCATGGGAATAAAGTGCCAGGTAATGTATTACCATAATTTTATGATCTATTGTTATCATTCGAAGTCAACAGCTAGCTTTTTATAATCAGGTACTACCAAATGGGCCACACAGTTATGCTTTTTATTTTAATTTATATCTTGGTGAACATCATTCTGAAATATTTATGAACACGGGGAACATTGCACTTTTTGTACAGTAAATAAATCTGAAGTTCTTCTTCATCGTTTTACTGAGGCTAGGTTCTATGATTTGATTACCGCACAGGCAGGCAGGTTGACTGCCAGGTTATGATTAAGAGATTTTTAGTAGGTACAATTCGATAGCTTCTTGGATCACATTGATTATGTGTGCCAAAATAGAAGCACTATAGAATTTAGCGATGTCACAGCACCGCTCCTCTTGCATGCTTGGCACGCTCAACACTTGAAAGTTGTGCTGTGATCTAGCTAGTCTTCTTTTTACACCGTGGCTAAAGGTGCGTTTCCACCGAGCGTGCGAGCAGACGAACGAGAAATTTGCGTTTGTGCGGTTGGAGGGAACAGTAGACGAGCGAATCGTCGTTTGTTCACTTGTATTCAGGCGTTGACCGCGCAAATCTTCATTCGACGTGTTTGGCTGGTAGAAACGGGTGAGCGTCCGAACAGATGGAGATTCGTGCGTTTACTGCACGGATCTTCATTCACAATTTACCTGTGATAGGGCCAGGTCGATCTTTTTCGCTCGTTCTTCGTGCAAACATTCACTCAGCTGGTGGAAACGTAGGCTATCATTTTTCCACAGCTGACCAAACACATTATCACTCGTTCGTTTCGGCATCTTCAATCACGCGCCTAGTGGAAACGCACTTTAAGGTAAGAATCGAGAAATTTCATATCAACACCTTAGGTGTTCTAGCGAACAATAACAAGGAACTCAATCTGAGATGAGGTCTCATGAGATAGAGGCTTGTTCTGAAGCAAACGGCCGGAAAAATTGCGCTCCAAATGAAGAACACTGCAGCAATGTATATACAATGTTACTGCAATAAACTGCTCGGAAGTTACAAATTAGTTTATTCAAGTCTTACCGAGTTGAGGGTCGATAATGGGGGGCGGTTTTGTGAAGGCGAGAGGTGGCTGCAGGATGGACTGGTGGATAGGGGGCGGTGGCTGGTCAAGCGCTGGTGACAACGGTGGCGGGTGACCTGGAGCGAGGGGACTTCTGAGGAAGGGTTTCGAATTCTGCAGGTGCGGAGGACCACCCGGCGACAGACCTTGAGGCGGGAGCGTCGTTGGGGGCGGAGCAGATACATCAGGAGTGTGGCGGGGTTTGGCCTCGATGCGCTGAGGCGAGGGTGTTTCTACAACTATTAAAATAGTCAACCAATGAGTAGAATAAGGCAATATCATTTCTTGTATCCCTGGAGTAGGAATAAAGAGAAAAACTAGTGATTCTCCTGGGTTTAAACATTACGGCAATGCGTTATACGTACCCTGTTGTGGAGCAGGGGACGGCGAAGGGGTGGAAGGTCTAGGTGGCTCCTCGTGTCTCTCCAGTTGGGGTGGGCTGGGGCTTGGCTGGTTCCGTTCAGGGGCCGCCTTCTCTGGTTCCAGAGGCGACTCCACAAGTTCGCCACGGTCGACCTCTCGCCCGCCAATTTCCCCACCAGTAGACTTCCGGACGTCCCTAGAGTCACCAGGAGGTCTTGGACCGGTCTGGGGAGATGTGTCAGTGTCCGGGGTTTTCGATAGTGAGGATGACTTCCGCGCCAACCTCTGCATGATGAAAGTACAAGTTGATGAATGATTGAAGGCTGAGCTATTTCCGGAACATTTTGAAGCCATATTCCACTAATTCACCTACTCGCATTAATTTGCTCAAAATCTACTAATTTTACTATGTAGCAATGAATTGGACGCTTGTACTCACAAAGAAGGCACCTACCGAGCCTTTTTCCTCCTCTTCGCCTGACAAATCTGGTCGGAAGGCGCCAGACGAATCGAATGTTCCCCCACCCTCACTGTTCTTTTCTGTAGCCCTGCAACAGTAAATCAACAATGAAATGCTATGTTTCAGACGAAGGAAGATAGTTATGTTACTCATAACATCTAACTGTCCAGAGATCACTCATCCTCATGTTGCCTGCCTATGATCTTTGTCCGTACAAGAACCTCAAGCTGCTGATTCAGCAGAAATCTGATGACTGTAGCAGATTTCACACTTGCACAGTCATACAATCGCAACTCATGTAGGCAACATTTTCATGGAAGACCTATAGACCTAGTGGAACTACAAATCTTCATCAACTGACCATTCAGGAAGGTGATGGTTTCCTTTGGAATGGGGCATCGGATCCCAGCTGTCCTCATCTCTCCAGTTACCGCTGTTGGTGCGACCTGCTGGAAAATAATATCGATGAGAAGAAAAAAAATATGTTTACTAAATTAACAAACACTTTCAGGAACAAAGGTGATCCATTTTAGCAACTGCAGATGACAGCCATTCCTCTCATGACCTATCCTAAATTATGAAAATTTAATTTCTACAGTGTTTTTTACATACCGGACAAGCCCCACTTGGGAGGAGGGCGCCAATCCTCCTCCTCCCCGCTCCCTCGTCCTGGTCGCCGCCAGTTGATTTCTGTGTTGCGTCCACCTCCTCGCCCTTCCCCACCATTCCGCTCAGACCAGCTGTCCTGTCTTCGTTCACCACTCCCAAGATAGCTCTGTAAAGATTCAGATTTTTAAAAAATGGATTGATTACCAACTTAGGTATCCAAGCAGTAGACAGATAGCTAAAGATGTTTCACGTAACTGATTTCAATCCTTACCTGAGACCGATCGAAAGGCCGAGTAGGTCTGTTGTACAGGTCATCCTCGTAGCCTCCACCAGGTCCGCGAGGTCCTGGCTCGATGCCTCCACCCCTCCCGTAGTACGCTGGACCGCCTGTACCACCCCTCCCGCGCCCCCGGTTACTCCCACCACCAGCACCCCTCATCGCACCCCGTCCTTCACCACCTTTACCACTCCGCAGGACGGCGTCTGAGTTTATCCCTCGATTCCACATACGCTATAAAACAGAAAAACAATATCTACTTATCAGAATCACATTCACATAAAACTAGTTACTGGGTTCATGAGAGACACATATAGGACTGTTCCACATGGACAAGGGTGGTTAGATCTAGTTGCACACAGTTTGAACTCACAGTTTCCTCGTCTGTCATGGTATTGAGGGCTAAAGGAAGCTGGGCTTTTTCCACATAAAGCCCGGGCAGATTCTTGAGAGACTCGGGCGGAATGAAGGTGGAGCTGTAAAGAGCCAGCATCTCTTCCCGTCCATACCTGCCACAGAAAATAGATTGCGTGACTTAGCTTAGGTTACTAACTAATTATTACAGATCAGGATACGATATGCCAGAGAAAATGATCTAAACCGTGAGCTCGATTCATGGTTGCACCAACGAAATGGCATCAGCTAATTTTGAAGCCACGTTGTATCAACAATACATATTACAGAAGCCCGCATAGACACATAACTACATCCCTGAAACAAATTCAAACATGGTCCAAAATTATAAGAAGATACATAGATGTAATTTACCGGAACTCTGCGAGTTGGTAGCGAACTGGCTGGGGCTGAACTGGGGTCTCGGAGAGATTTCTTAACCTGGAATATACAAAAATATTCTCATGTTAGCTTGACAACCTGAACATAACAGTAATAATGATATTATTACTACACTACATATATATTACGTATACTACATACTAGATAAAATATACTACGTATTATGTAGTACCTAGGGCTATGTGGCACCTGGGTGGCTATTTACAAAGGACGTCCCTCCATGCCCGACTTTCAAAATTTCTATGGTCACACATTTCACGTTGGATCACCCCCAGTTAAATATACTGTTCAAGTTGGTTTAGAAGTTCTAAGGTCTTTACGGACATCACAATGGATCTTCCATATATATATTTTGTTTACGCAAGATTAATAGCTGTTATATGTAGAATAAAAATACTGCCCAATTTACATTAAATTCAAAAGTAACTATGGGAACTAATCCATGCCGACCTTCCTAATTACAGCGCTTAGCGACCATAATTTCGCATAGATCAGGGTTCAAGAGTAACAGGAACATTTTTAACACCGTCAAGGTGCAGCATTTTATGTATCACGGAGACACATCTCCAGCGGTAGAAGGAAGGCAGATGTCACATCCGAGAAAGAGCGATTTATCTTGGTGCTCGGAGGGGGGGGGTCTTCCAGGTGCAATTCGAACTCCGAAGGCCGTGCTTTTAGCGAATTACCAAAGAAAATTAAGCTATTGCAATGGGTACAAAATTTTTTAAATAGGCAAATCCGTTTCAGAGCATCCTGAATTCATCCCTAGATTTTAACAACAATTTATCTGTATTTACACACGTATTTATACATATAATTATTTATGTGCCACTCCAGACTATATTTGACCTTAGTTACACGTCGAAAATTCCAAATTTCCAGACTATATTTGACCTTAGTTACACGTCGAAAATTCCAAATTTCGCTAAAATATTGGTGTTGCCAAACAGATGAATGAATGAGTTCGAAGATGATCAATTTTCAAAAATTCTAAAGGGATCAAATTTGAGTTTTCAAGGGGTCTAAAATAGGTAAAAACGGCTAAAGTTGCGGACAACTGACATAAAATCACTGGAAGTGGTATGGGAGGGTGAGCAAAAACAGAAAAATACCATTTCAGTTGTTTTTCACGCAGAACAGGTGTCAAATTTGGATGTTTTGGGGTCAACATGGTAGTAAGGGCTAAAATCAATATTAATCTGCATTTGTGTGGGAGAGTGATCCACGACGGAGGGACTGTTTTGATAATACAAATATTTTTCTCAAACAATATTGGGTCAAATTTGACTCAACAAGGGTCAAACATCGGTAAAAATTATGTGATTTTACGAAAAGTGGAATGGTTTCTTCACTATATTATAATCTTTTTACACAATAGCACGCACGTTTCTTTAAAAATTCGCTCTTTTGGAACTCGTATAACGCATGATTGGAACTCGTAATTATGATTTAAGATTATAAACATTTCCAGGGAACGGGGGAACGGGAAAGAGGGGACTAAGGGAACGTAAAAATTTTTTACGAACTTAATAATTGTATAATACGAACAATATTATATTAATACATATAGTATTATATGTATAATGCAAAAAAGTCTTGTTGCTTTATTTTGCATGACATTTATTTCAAGACGAGGCTATTCTAAAATCAACAATTTTAAAGGAATCTTGTCAATCAATATTTTATAAACACAACTTTGCCAATTTTGGCGAATGTGGGGCGTATGTTTATAGGATTAGTATGTGGGATCCGGATGTCAGGTCGAGGTGATGTGGACAGAGTTACGCTAGGTAAGTGAGATGCTTGTCCTATCCCCTGCCAAAGTAAGCCGACCTTAATAAAAATAAGATATCTCTCAGAGTGAGATGCTAAAGAAATCTAAAAACGCCGCAAGTACCTACAGAAATGATGTTGGCTGTTCATTTAATATTTCTCAAAAACACTAATTAGGCTCCTATTTTTTCAGCAAGTTATCTTTGACCATTGACACTAACATTTTTAATTGTCTTGATACACCTGTTGCTACAACTTCTAGTGTTATTATACAAATGTATGGCGATTTCAGACAATTACCCAGGTTTTTGACCCATGAAAAATGAATATTGGGAGTTGAACCTTCGTTACAACCTCAATTCTTCACTCTCTGGTCAAAATCAACTTCTTCAATCGGTCTTCTCGCCCTAAAAAACATGGAAAACGATACATCACAAGCTCATGTTCACTAAAACTTAAAAAAAACTCGAAACCCCCTATTTTTATAACCATTCCACCACCCCCCCATAACTTCCCTAGGTGTATTCCGATCGGGCGGCCGAGCTTCGGAGCACACCTGGGCTCCAAATGTGTTCCAAAATTTGGAACCCAAACTGTGTGAGGAAGCACGACGATTTCAGACTGGAGTTTAACGTAAATTTAAGGTTGAAACTTCGTTAGAATATCAATTTTCCACTCTTTGGTTAAAAATCGACTTCACTTCGGTCTCCTCGTCCTAAAAAACATGGAAAACTGTGCCTCACAAGCTCATGTTACTGACACACCAAAAAACACTATTTTTACACCCATAACACCCACTTGGGTATATTCCGATCGGGCTGATAAGTTTCGGGGCATAACTAAGGCCCAAATGGAGACTGTGTGCGAAAGAACGAACGAATACATAGGTGTATCAAGAACCAAAACCACAGTTAGATACCTACAATTCCGGATTTCTACAGTCAGTTTCGTGTTCAGGTGGTTCCTTGTATCAAAATTATGAAGACTAAAAAAGTAACAAATTGATTACAGACCTATTCTGTAAGGCCGAGCCTAAACAGCACACGGCTTGTAATCCCACGGTCTGCATGGAAAGGACAATAGAAAGATCAAATAAAAATGCGATCTGCCCATTACTGAATCAAAGCGTACAGATGTTTGCTTTGAGAATGAGAAATGTTATTATTTGCACGATAAACCAAGGTGGTTTCAACAGTGAATAACCGCTGGAATGTCAACTTGGCGACAGCGTTTCAGATGAAGATGAATTGATATTTATGAATCACAATCGACACCGGGACACAATTTTGATGCCGCGGTTGTAAACCGCTGACAGCTGATCCAGATGTTTTCGAAGGGGATTGACTCAGAACACAAGGAGCTGTGTTTCCCAGTAACGCCTACTTGTTTTTGGTTTACTGTGCTGTGAATAATACACCTATGTATTCACTCAGCAAACAATTTTGGAACACCCCCTCAAAAGTTTAACAACTTTGGAACACCCCCTCAAAATTTTTTCTTTTACGTTTCAAGGTGCGTAGATTCCGAAAATGCGATGTCCGTCCGCCGTAACATGCATAACTACTTCATTTTCGGTCTAAAAAATCGCACACAGGGTCCACTGGGCCCTAGTTGTGTCCAGACACTGCAGCCCGATCGGAATATATCCGGGGTGTTAAGGCTGAAAAATGAATGTAAAAATTTGGGTTTGATTGATTATTCTGCGAATAATACGCCTATGTATTCGCTCAGCAACAAATTTTTATAACACCACCTAAAAATTTCTTCTTTTACGTTTCAGGTGTGAAGATTCCAAAAATGCAATGTCCGTCCGCCGCCGTACGCCGTACATTTCTATTTTAATTTCGGTCTAAAAAATTCGTTCTTTCGCACATACGCTCCATTTGGACCCTAGTTGTGTCCCAAAACAGTGCAGCCCGATCGGAATATACCCAAGGGTGTTATGGGTGAAAAATGGGGGTAAAAATGGGTTTTTTGGTGTGTTTGATGAGGTATCGTTTTCCATGTTTTTAGGACGAGGAGACTGAATATGAAGTTGACTTTGACCAAAGGATGGAAAATCGGGGTTCTAACGAAGTTTCAGCTCCCGAAATTCATTTTTTATGAGCCAAAAACCTGGGAAATGGTCTGAAATCACCATCAATTTGTATAATAACACTAGAAAAAGTGTCTACAGGTGAATCAAGACAATTAAATGACACCATCAATAATCAAAGATAATTTGAAAAAAGTAATTCGTGTTTTTGGGGGCCAAAATTGATGGAAACCATCAGAAATAGCTATTTCAATTATTGCACAATTGAAAAATAAATGAGCAGCGAAAATTTCCGTAGGTATGTCCAGTAGAATAATAAACCCATGTGACATTGCAGCGTTTTGGTTTATTATTCTGCAAATAATACACCTATGCATTCGCCCAGCAAAAAAATTTGTGGAACTCCTCAACAATTTTTTTTACGTTTCAAGGTGCGTAGCTTCCAAAAATGCAATGACCGACCGCCGCATCATTCATATCTAACTTTATTCTCGGTCTACCAAACTCGTTCTTTCGCACACAGGATCCATTTGGGCCCTAGTTGTGTCCCGAAACTTTGCAGCCCGATCCGAATATACCCAAGGGTTTTATGCGTGAAAAATGGGTGTGAATATAGGACTTTTTTGGTGATTCAGTAACATGAGCTTGTGAGACATCGTTTTCCATGTTTTTCAGAGCAAGAAGACCGAATATGAAGTCGCTTTTGACCAAGGAGTGAAAAATTGAGGTTCTAACGAATGTTCAGCTCCCAAAATAAATATTTTATTAGTCAAAAACCTAGGAGGTTGTCTGAAACCACCATAAACTTGTATAATAACACTAGTAGTAGTATTAACAGGGGAATCAAGAAAATTAAATGGCACTACCAATTATCGAAGATAATTTGTCAAAAACAGGAGCCTAATTCGAGTTTTAGGGGGCCAAAATTGGTGTAACCATCAAAAATAACTATTTCAATAATTATTGCGCATGAAAGAAATAATGAATTAACAGCCACAGCTACCATTTCTGTAGGTATGTCTAATAGAACCCACAGACCCAACTGTCGGGTCAAACAGACCCATGTGAAGAGGACTTTGGAGCGTTCTTTTTTTACGGTTTATTGGTTGGTTATCGATGCCTATCAAGTGACATGTACTGTTCCTCATCATAAAAGAAATGAACATTTAACCACAAACAACCTCTTAATAATCGACACAGTCACATGGAATTCGCGTATATTATTAGAACCACAGCTGTATTTCAACGATATTGCACGGCTAAAATCGAACTCCCAAAACTATTTGATGAGCTCTATTTATAGGAAATGTTGTGCTGATCTGAATACAACACACGTAAAACGCTTCGAAGTCCTTGTCACATCGGTTTATTATTCTATTGGACTAACTTACAGAAATGTTGGCTGTTCATTTATTGTATTTCATGTAAAATTATTGAAATAGCTATTGTTGATGGTTTCCACCAATTTTGGCCCCCAAAAACAAGAAATAAGCTCCTATTTTCGGCAAATTATCTTTGATCATTGAGAGCGCGATTTAGTTGTCTTGATTCACCTGTTGAAACTAGGTACTTCAAGTGTTATTATACAAGTTTATGATAGTTTCAGACAATTTCCCAGGTTTCTAACTCATAAAAAAAAGAATTTTGGAAGCTGAACCTTCGTTCCAACCTCAATTCTCACTCATTGGTCAAAATAACTTCACACTGTCTTCTCGCCCTAAAAAAACATGGAAAACGATACTTCACAAGCTCATGTTCACCAACACCTCGAAAACCCCTATTTTTACACCCCTCGGTGTATTTTGATCGGGCTGCCGAGTTTCGGAGCACAACTAGGAGGCAAATGTGTTCCCAAATGGGGACCGAAACTGAGTGCGGAAGACAACGATTTTAGACGAAATGTTAACGTAAATTTAAGGCTGAAACTTCGTTAAACCTCAATTTTCCACAATTTGGTCAAAATTGACTCTATATTAGGTCTCCTTGTCCTAAAAAATATGGAAAAATATACCTCACAAGCTCATGTTACTAAAACACCAAAAAACTCCATTTTCTCCCCCATTTTTCACCCATAACACCCGTGGGTATATTCCGATCGGGCAGAAAAGTTTCGGGACCCAACTAGGGCCTAAATGGAGCATGTGTGCGAAAGAAAGAATTTTTCAGACCGAAACTGAAGTACATATGCATGATACGGCGGACGGACATTGCACTTTTGGAATCCGGAAAGTGTCCGGAAAGCTTGAGATACCTGGAATGTTTTCCATGTTCTCTCGCAAATGTGACTGTCACAGACAGGTTTATTTTTGCACGCTGAATCGAATGAAAACACACTTGCCGGTAGAATTAACCATTTTGGAGATTAATGAACAGGGAAAACAGTAAATTTCAAGCTTTCCGGTTTTTCAACATTTCAACCACAGCTAACCTTACCAGGGTTAATCTTACAGACTTTGCGATGGTATATTTCAATTCACCAAGCCAAAACCGAAAATGATCCCAAACTCAATCACAACTAGCCGAAAACAAATGCTGTGCATTTTCCACCTATTTCTGGCGTTTCACACATGATTTTTGGATTTGAATCGCATTTTTCTCGAAAATTGTTAATCCTACTGGCATAGGAGTGGTTAATTGGACTCAGCATTGAAAAGCCATTTCAATCGGAGCATGTAAAATTGAAATGAGGAGTATTTTTCCCCTCCCACTACCCCTAACCACTTTCCCTCTTAAACTGTTATAGAATCTTCCGCTCTACAAACCTCGTGCCAGAAGAGGCTTTTCCACAGTTTCATTAATTACCAACTTTTCCGGTTAATTTTTCACCTATTTTTCCTGCACTAAGTAATAAGTAACCATGACTTTTTACGAGTTTTCCAAATTATCTGTTCTCAGCTATATTGTTGTAAGACGGTACATCATTTAACGAAGATGTTCAATGCGGACTGCCAAAATTAGCGAGACTCAAGTCAGTTATATTCTGTTGGCCTTGTCAACCACATTCACCATATATCTACATTTAAAGAACTACTAGTGAAAATTAGATTATTAAGAGGATTAAAGACAGCATTTTACATCACCAGGTACAAGTATGTTATAGCCCCGCCAATATCGATTGTATCGATTATCTCAAATACATCGATCCTTGTGGTATCGATGACGTGTATCAGACAAGAAGGTGGGTGTACAAGAAGTTTAGTTCCCATTCCGCCGCTCGCATTGTCAAGCGATCTGGATGCTCGCTAGCGCTCGCATCTCAAAAAAGATAAACAATCCCAGAAACTATCCCGTGAATGAGCAGGTTGTTTGGGACTTCTGAATAGATGGTACAAGTATGTTATAGTCACTCTTATTTTTTGGTGTCCTTACAATGGTCTTCCCGTATTCATTTTGAAAGTTGATTTTGGCACCCGGGATGTAGGCATCGGGACGCCATATTGAGCCGTCATCGATACCACAAGGATCGATGTATTTGAGATAATCGATACAATCGATATTGGCGGGGCTATAACATACTTGTACCCATCACCAAACATCTGGAATAAAAGAACGCGAGAGGAATTCCATTAATGAAGAAAGAGAGAAAATAATGAGCCCCAGGACAGAACCTTGGGGTACTGCGGCTTATGCACATGATAAGGCAGCATGAGTAGCATCCTAAATTTACTCAATACTAAATAATATACCTACTCCTTTATATACTCAAGCACAGATTGAGATGAGTTAGTACCAATTATGGGTTTGTACCTGATATTAGTAGATTTTTTAAAATTTAAAATAAGTAAAGATTTGACGAACTCACTGGTGGAGGATGTACCTACTCGGTATTGGTTCAAATTTATTATCAGAGGTAATCACTTTTGGGGCATTTTAATAAGGTGGATATCTAATGAAAGTAGTTTAAGAAAAGTCAGTGACGAAACAAACTATGGCGAGGAGGAAGAACGCAGCGATATTCCTCTATGAGAGCTCATAGTGAAAAGCTCTGCCATGGTACCTATCACAGCTGATATCATCGTCCGTAGGGTCTCAAACCAATAATTGCACACTGCCAAACTTGAGGATGGTTAAGCGCTAAGGAAGCGCTGGTTCGTTGCAAACTGGTACCAGTATGCAGGTACTAAACTGGACGCTAGAAGTAGGTAGGTATCTATACCTACCTACTTCTAGCATCCAGTATCATTTAGCACCTACATGATATTAGTGATAATTCCTACATTTCTGAGAAGAAGAGGCAAATAATTCACATTTTTGGTAATAAAATGATTTATAGGGCACAGTAACAAACTGAAAAGGTAAACTCACCATTCTGGCCCAAACTTCATCGATTCAGTCATAACTATCTGAAAAAACCAAAACAAGAAAAAAAAATATCAGAAAAGGAGATCAATCAGAATTTTTTGGTAACTATACTCCAATTAAGGGCATCGGTAGGTGGGAGATACACTTTCGTTCCGATTAACGGTACAAGGGACTAGCTCCATGTTTACAAAAAGGATTTAGGTCACCGTAAAAACTCGAAAATCTAGAGCAGGGGGTCCTTGCGAAAATAAAATTGACATTTGGTAAGAATTTCAATGAAATTCGGCTTCTGTAAAATGTAGAGAGGTGTGCCAATAAACGAATTTTTCGCTCACCCCACACCCGGATGCTCGAAAAATACGATTTTTGGACGCATATCCAAGATGTTCCTCTGGATGCCCATAGGGCGGAATTCAGATCGAAAAATACTCACCTCAAGTGGGAAAAGTCAACTTTGTGGCCCGTCGCACCGCCAACTCCGAAATTCGAATATTCGAATGAACTCGTGGGTACGAAAAATTCCCTTTTCCAAACTGTTTCCTACCGATAACCACTAAAAAGTTCCACCACTTCGGGTTGTGTCCCCTTCTAATCAAATGAGCGAAAAACGATTTTCGAAAACCCGGCTTTCTTAATGGTTTCTAGTCCCAACAGTAAGTTCAACGCGCACTTTTCAAAACTGTTTTGAACAAAACTTTCATAAGCATTAAAAAAACACTCTAGACGCAAAAATGGGGTTTTTAGAATGAGAGAAAAATTCCCGTAAAACACTTCAACAATAAAACTCGTACATACATAATCCTCGATTTCCAATATGGCCGTATTTTCTCGTCGAGCTCCTGAGTTGGGCAGTGTTGCCAATAAAACGGCCAACATGGCAATAAAAGCTAAATTCCATTATATGCATCCATTCTACTTACAGAAATAATTAAAATCGATACAAATTTTAGTTAATATGATTCCAGAAAAAACCTTTTTTGAATGAATTACATCAAAAACGTTCTTCTTTATCTGACTTTCTCAGCCATGCTTGTTACAGTTTTGTGACTGACGCGCGGCTCTTTGATCCAAGTTACCAGTGACCAAACAGCTGTTTACAGATTTTCCCGCTACCATGGAGGAAGGCTAGTACGTACCTACTAAGTGCTAAAAAGGTGTCTTACAAAATTCGCGCATCAGGTCATGTTGCATTTCTGAAACTTTTGAATTCACTCAATTTTGATGTGAAATTCTTCGTTTAATATTTCAAATAAACAGTCATTGTTCTTGTTGTACGTTTCCACTGTTGGTACAGAGTTTTGTTGTTATCTTGAAAAAGCCTCTCAGGAAGGCATGCAGGAACTTTTTTCGAATTCAGACGATCTTGTGACCTTTCCTTTCATTTTATTAAACTATCGAAGGGAAAGCAAATTTCAGTATACCAACCCACTTACCATTCATAGTGGATTACGGAGGTACCTATTATTTGTACAGATACCTATAATTATTATAAGGAAATGTTGTACTAATGAACTTAATAAGTAGACTTCTGATGTACATTTTGTCGATTTTTAAGAATAAGTTTGTTCTAAGGACAGGAGATAGGTCTAGGATTAAAAATAATGTGCTACAGACCGGTGATTGGGGATTCCGGAAGATAGGTAGGTACGGAATGTGCTTCATAATAATCGTACAATATTTATTAACGCCACAAAACTTAGGTGTTTATCCAACAATTAAACAGTTAATGAGTTAATTCTCAATAAGCACCTAGGTAGTTCTGTCATTTAGTAGATAAGTTTCTCAATAATATTGAAATAAATTAATTTGATTAAATTAAAAACGTGGATGGCAGCGGGATAATATTTATAAAGTAACAACAGCTTTTCCGAAGTTTTCCCCTTTGAGCATGGAAATGAATGCTGAAGGGACGTTTTGGAACCCTTTTGTCGCCGATTCTCTCGCTACGAGCTTTCCCTGAAACAGAAAAACGTCACAGATAAACCAATTATTTCTATCTACCACCGCCACCAACATTAACCATTGTTCTAAATTCAGCTATAACTTCTACTATAAACTAAATCATTGATCAAATTTGAGTTTTTGCGGAACTACATAGGACAACATTCATAAAAATACTTACTCAAAATTAGAAAAAATTTAAGGTGATGAATTTGGTTGTAGGACCTTTCTTCAATAATTTGTCCGTTAGGCTGCAAGACCTACTTACATAGTACCTACCTAGTTTTCAAACATCTTTGAACAGATTCCAGAACCAAGATCATCTTCCTACCACTGACCTTCCTAAAATTATAGTACGTAGGTATTTTATTATATAAATGGTTTACTTGATTGATCCATTCGGCAAGCTTGTGAATTCCTTGGGACCATTTCGGGCCGAGCCACCTCTGTGCAAGGAACCCTTCCATTTTGATTTGCTTGACGATGATGTTGAAATGGAAGTCCGGAACTAGAATCAGAAAAACAGGTGAACGATAGGTGAGAGGGTGAACGATATTTTTATGATGTGGAAGAACTCGTCCTTTTAAATTGTCCAACTCTGTTCACTTTGACCCACTCGAGTTGAACACTGGGCAATGTGACCAAACGGAATGTTTACAGAATTAGGTACACTCATTTCACACGAATAGTCTATCGCCAATGTCCATCACTGGATTGTTAGGTAGCAAATTTAAGATGAACTTTTATATTTTCCCTTCATGAAGTCAGAATAAAAAAGTTTCGGGCACAACTACAACATTAGCATTTAGCATAGGTTTTCAGTTTACGTCGAAGAGGAAAATGTATGAGAATTTCAAGTCAATGTGTAACCCAAAACCAAAATTTATTTGCTGGTATTATAAAGAAGTTCTGGACCGTTCAACATTGCAACCTGGTTAGTCGGGCCTTGAATTCAAACTGACTGAAATGTTTACATTTTTTGTTCGAATGAGTTTTTTATTGCCCAGATTCGTTCACATTGTCTCACTTGAGCAATTTCTAGTATGTCAAAACCGACTTTAAAGTGTGCTGAAATTTCAAATAATGCGGCATTTTGAGGCGCCCACATTGTACAGCCTATTAGGGTTTCAATTTGTCCAACATTCACCAACTTCCATAATTGATATACCTAATAATATAATATAGATTCTGGATGACATAGATAAGTGATTTTCATGATCTTCACCTGTTTACTAAAATCTTGGCAACTTACCCAAAACGGGTTTAGTTCTATCAGCATTGTAGTTTGCGATGCTACCGCACACAGCCACACGCCCGTAGTTGTTCATACAGGATATGACGTCTGCTGTCATTTGGCCTCCCACCTGAAATGTTAAATCTATAGTACTACGAAATGGGTATTAGGCATTAAAAAACAATAAGTATTTACAGGAACAATTATTGGGAACTGCCTCCACGGCAGCAACCGAATAGTAGGTAGTTACTGCATACGTACTTGCATATTACGAGAGTATTGGTTGGTACACCTGCTAGACTGCGCCACACAGGTCTGTATTTCGTTCTAAGTTTTTTTTTTTTTTAATAGGTATTTCTACTATTTCTAGATATTTAAAACGTACATTGTCGAAGTAGCAATCGACTCCATTGGGGGCGGCAGTTTTCAAGGCGTCGAGAACGCTGATTTTCTTGTAGTTGAAGGCTTTGTCATATCCGCACTCGCTAACAAGCCAGTCGACTTTTGCATCGGAACCGGCAAAACCGATCACTTTAGCTCCTGTTAATGAACAAACAATATTTGGCAATGACATAGTCAAAAAATTATGACGTCTGTTTGGGGATATAAATTTATTTAGAGTTGCAGTTCCGTTTCTACGATCTGAAATATGAACTTTGAATCTAAAACTCGACAGTTGTCAATACTGATTCGATGCCTAGAGGAGTATCATCTGGATGGGCTTCCTTTTAACAGTAGGTAGGTAAGTACCTATGTAATTTTTGCTAATAATTAATTTTCAGTTGGAAATGAAGTTCATGTTGGAAATAGATAGGCAAATACTCGAACATTTTCTTGACAACGACGAAGTAACTTTTTTTCAAATTCAGATCCAAATAATGGCTAACCAACAACTACCTACCCTCAAACATTAGAGCAAAACGACTGAACGTTTTTGATGGTAGATATACGAATGAGGGAATGATTTTAATGTACGGATAAAAACTATAGAGCACTCCCAACCTTGAATTTTGGCTATTTGGCCAGCCAAAGATCCCACAGCACCAGCTGCGCCACTGACTACTACAGTTTCTCCCGGTTTGGGATTGCACAACTCCAAAATTCCGAAATACGCTGTGTTCCTGTTCGTAACAAATACAAAATTAGGTCCACAGTTTGTAATAACTACGCGTGCTTATACTAATAGCGCATAATAATGAGTAACAAAACAAAACAAAAAACCAATCATGCAGCATGGCTATAAGGGCGAATTTTCAAAGAAATATTCGTGCTATTGTGTAAAAAGATTATAATAGGTAGCGAGAAACCATAGTAGGTACCACTTTTCGTAAAATTATATAATTTTTTCGTGATTTTAGCCATTTTTGCCGAGTTTTACTCTTAAAAAGTCAAATTTGACCCACTCTTTTTTTCGAAAAATATTTTTATCATCGAAATAGTCCCTCCGCCGTGAATAACCATCCCACACAACGTCAGGTGAATTAATATTGATTTTAGCCCTTCATACCAATTTTTGACACCCAAAAATTCGAATTTGACCCCTATTCTGTATATTAAAAAACCATTGAAACGGTATTTTTCTGTCCCTTATATCAATTGTACGCGATTTTAGCCGGTTTATGTTCTTTAAATCTATAAACCACCATAAGGGACGTCTACTGTAATGGTCATTGGCCATTTACTCGACGGGATGTTTTACACAGTTTGCAGACATTGTAGATGAGTTTGCTACAAAAAAAAGGAAAAAATTTAATTTTTTTGTAATGTAAAGGATTGCCAGGTAGGTACATGTCTAGATTTCAAAATGCCGGTTTAGGCAGTAAACTAGTCATAAATTTCGTTCCAAGTTTCATTCAAATCGACGTTCCTCCAGTGTTACTTGCCGGCTTTACGGTTAGCGCCCTGTCCAGGCTACATGTAGCTATCCTACACCATTCCACCCTGCACATCTCCACGAATTTACAACTTGAAATCCAGTTTTGGCTAAGAATCCCAGCATGTCTGCAAAGAATCAACTTGGTTTCTGACGAGTGATCAAATTAAAATTTTCTTTCTGTTTCTTGGACTTCGGTGATGGTGATTAATATAAGCGCCCATCTTCACCGTAGACGTTACGATTTACCTACATAATAAAAATACTTAGTATAGAATACCTTCGTCCATGGACTTACCCAGTCAATCCTGCAGCTCCCAAGGCGTGTGTTAGGTTCGAAATTACGTTAGGGACCTCATAGGGTTCCTCGACTCCGCCGAAGGGCGACTCAAGCATTTCTGGGTTACCCACCCAGTTCGTCTGCCAGCCGAAATATCCGACAGCTACGTCACCGGCTTTCCATTTGGGATTTTTAGAAGTCACAACTCTGTAAAAATAAATAGCCCTGTAAATAATATTCCTGCCTAGGAGTAGGTAGAATTTTTGCAGCTTTATCGGTAACATTTCAATAAGAGCCTGATGTTTGTACAGTCTGCACAGGACAGCTCTTTCGCGACACGTGGATTTTCGCCTGATCTGTGACACGTGGAACTCCGAAGCCTGGAAACACACTGTTACACACATACCATGTGATGACACGTAGGTCCAGGAATCTCAGCCTCATTAATTTGGCTGACTGCTGCCAGAACTGCAATGAACTACTGCAGCTGGCTAATACTGCAATGAACTATTAATTATCGTTCAACGATAAAATGTACATAATAACTATCTAGTAAATAATTAACTGAGTTGATAGTGTTGAAATTTGCAATGCCACATGAAACGCACTTGTACGACATGTAATTCCTTATTTAATTAGAGGTAAAGCTAAACCGAAGTAAACATTTTGTTAGATACCTACTTCTAGTTAGGGAATTCCTAATTTTTGTTCTAAATAATACTTTATAAAACAGCCATTTACCTATGGTCTTTTAACTTTAAATCATCGTCGAAAATAATTTTTTAATTGTAAATAGGTGCGTAGCTGGCCACAATTACTCGTATTATTCCCAGATACCTATTATTTACAACTCGCATTGAAAGCAGAGATGAACTTGAAGTCCGATTTTAGTTAGGTAGGTAGTAGTTAGTTTTAGGCAGGTAGACCTGGTAACACCAGGACACTGCCTACCTCGTAAAAGGTTTGCTGCATCAAACGAGTTTCTATAGGAACCAATTTCGTACCCCTGGAGTTGAATTAGCTTTTTCACATGAATCATCTACCTACTCAGAGTCAAGATGAGGAAACGTATCGCGCACAATGGTTTAAATCCCTCTTTTATTTCTTTTGAAATCTCCCATAGAACGCCACTCACTTCATTCCCCTTATGGCTGTGAAGGCCCCATGAATAGTGTTATAATAATTAGGTAACCATTTTTCATGAAAACACTCAAATATCAAAGAACACTTTTTTTCTGTATCCTAGTTTCACCATTTATCATCGAAGCACTACTAATTACAAATAATGATTAGTTGTAGCCAGCAAAATTATTAGGTTACAATATTTTCGACAACTAGTAGGTAGGTGAGGTTAGTGTAAAAACTATGGTTGGTAATGAGGTAGGTACACCCATAACCTTGGTATTAGTTGATTCTAAGGATACACCCGTATACATATTTACAGGTGTAGCTCAAATCTGGTTCAAACTATTCAAACCAGGCACATATTTTGGCAACATGAGGCTGTGTCCTTGTCGGTCCACTATGAAGTTTATCACGATCATAGCTGAGCGGCTTGTTAAATGCAAATGGCTTGTAACAATCCAATCTGTAAGGTGAGTCGGGGCAAGTGCACACCAAAAATTGAAAATTTGACTTTGGGTGGCTCTAGAAATTCACCACTTGATGATAAAAATGTACCGATTTTTGCAATCGTTGACTATAACCTTCCTCTCTCACAGTGTATATTAAAAAATCACTAAAACTTGAAACCCGGTTTCTCAGAAACATGAAACTTTTCGAAGTCTCACTTACGCACTTGCCCCGGTGTAATGGGGCAAGTGCGTACCTCGCCTCCCATCTTGACATCGTGGACGAAATGGTCGTTTAGGGGCAAGTGCGTGAAGCTCCTGGTTCTGCAGAATCCGTAGCTTTTTTAAAATTTAAATTTGGTCCAGAATTTACCGATTTATAGACTTTTTAACCCCCGAAACCTTGTGGGCTAGAAAATGAGAAAAAAAAGTCAACGTGATAAGTCATTTTTATTGTAAAAATATTTTCAAAATGTGAAAACTTAATTTGACTGACTGCAGAGTAGTCTGCACTAGCCCCACCTGTTGCATCCGCACTTGCCCCAAGCATGCATAAAAGCAGGGGGAAGTGCAGACCTGGGCTTAAATCCTGAAGTTTAGAACTTATCGGAATCCTCATGATTTACATTTGAAGAATATCAGTCAGGGTTTGTACTCACAACAACAAAAATTCGCCAAAATCTTTGGGGGAACTGATGTTTTCAGATGATCCTTGCTGTCTCAAACTTGGCTCCATGAGATCTGAATCTGAGATGAGGCAGGTTATAACCTTCCCTACAGGTTATACATGATCGTAGCGCACTCTATCGACTAGCATTCGAAATAACAGGTTATTTTGCAAAGTCCTCAACAGGTGGCAGCTCTCCAAGTCCAATATTCAGGCTGCTATAGCTCCACTACGCACTTACCCCCAAAACGCACTTGCCCCGACTCACCTTATCAACTTTCGGGGGATTATGTCGGTCTCTAAGCCAAATGGACCCCTGTGAATTATATTAGTGCTCAAAGCAATAGCTACTCTACGCATACGCATGCGTGAAACTTTGTGACGTCCACATTTCCAGTTCCTAACTATCGTAATGAAACACTTACTTGGCAAGTTGCGCACCAAACATGACGTTTCCAGTAGGAACAAAACCTCCTAGTGCCCTGAAACCGGTAATAATTACGTAAAATAAGGTGGATATGTACATAAAAAACGTTGCACAAGTCTGTTCCAATGGGACACTGACGGGGCCGATCAATTCTTTTCAAATCCTTCATCAGAAATTGAATGATGTTAGGTGAAATCGGCTCCGTTTCATGAAAAATTGTTGAATATTGTTTATTATTTATTTATTCACCTTTCCATAATGAATGGCATAATATCGATCTACCTGCTATGTACCCAGTTAAAATCCTGCAGTACATGGCGTATGGCATAGTGCGAATTTTCTTTGACCAGTTATCCAGGTTCAGGAAAAAAATAAATTATTATTACGAAGAAATAATAAATAATTTTTTTTAATAATAATTATTATTATTAAAAAAAAAATAAAATAAAAACCTACATCACTGGCGTTCACACTATTTAGGTTTCTTATGCATTTAGCTAAGAGATATTTTTATTTAGGTATGTAGGCACCATAATTACATATATATATATATATATATATATATATATATATATATATATATATGTATTAGTACTGATAACTACATTCTATGTATTTACGAGCATTTATAACACAATGATCACACCTCATGTAAGGGTCCACGCTGATAGCCACAGCTTTGAAGTGCACTTCTGAAAATCGAAACAATTTCAAGTGATATATGAAACCCAAAACTTACCACCTATGTATTTAAAACAGCAACGAAATAAATAAAAAATATTGTGCAATTTCAGCATTCTTGTTCTTATAGTAAGTATTCAACCTGAACATCAGAATCGGATTCGTTACCTTCCTCATACATGGGTTTGGAAATGTGCCCATAAAATAGGTATACCTGTCTACCTAAATTTCGCCCAAATTTTAAGCACGAAAATTGCAAATTTTCAACAACGTCTACTCGGTAGAGTCCGTGTTTTTTCTTGAAAATTTATTTTGGATTTACATATAAAAGTCTTTCAATAAAATAAAGTCTTGTAATAAATGTCAAAAGTATTCAAACCCAACTAAACCATAAACATCAAAAACATAAAATTTTGAGGTTTGAGCCCATTATCCTTTCAGTTCAGAAAATGAAATAAGGAAGCTAGGAATATAGTATGTATTTTCCTCCATAATCAGAAGACAGTAACAAAAGGCATTATTTGAGGTGGTATCTTACCTCCCTATTTACCTTGGTACCTACTGTCTGCTTTCTCTTACGTACCTATCAACACCATTATTTCATATATATATTATAGCTCATTTTGAATTTATCATAGGTGTATTATTCAGGATTGCTACGTGAATAATAAAGAAAAGCACCGGTTTTGGTACATTGAGTTCTCGGCTCATGTACCAATAAGTACCTAGGTACCTATGATAGGTAGGCAGGCTAATCCTGCATTTTGGTTTATTATTCTATGAATAATACACCTATGTATTCGCTCAGCAAAAAATTTTTATAACACCCCCTCAAACTTTTTTCTTTTCCGTTTCAAGGTGCGTAGATTCAAAAAATGCAATGTCCGTCCGCCGTCCGCCGTCCGCCGTATCACGTGTACAGGCTTCATTTTCGGTCTAAAAAAGTCGTTCTTTCGCACACATGCTCCATTTGGGCCCTAGTTGTGTCCCGAAACTTTTCAGCCCGATCGGAATATTCCCAGGGGTGTTGTGAGTGAAAATGTGTGTGAAAATAGGTACTTTTTGCGTTTTAGCAACATTTTGGTAACATGAGCTTTTGAGGTATCGTTTTCCATGTTTTTGGGGACGAGAAGATCGAATATGAAGTCGATTTTGGCCAAGGAGTGGAAAATTGAGGTTGTACCAAATTTTCAGCCCCCAAAATTGGTTTTTTATGAGTCAAAAACCTGGACAATGTCTGAAATCACCATCAATGTGTATAATAACATTAGAAAAAATGTAAACAGGTGAATCAAGGTGTAAACAGGTGAACCAATGATCAAATATGATCTAGAAAAAAAAGCGTACCTATTTCATGTTTTGGGGGCCAAAATTGGTAGAAATCATCAAAAATAGCTATTTAAATTATTGCGCATGAAAGAAACAATAAATGAACAGCCAACGAGAATCTCTAGAACTCCAATAGAATAATAAACCCATGTGACAAGGACTTTGCAGCGTTTTGGTTTATTATTCTGTGAATAATACACCTATGTATTCGCTCAGCAAAAAATTTTTATAACACCCCCTCAAACTTTTTTCTTTTACGTTTCAAGGTGCATAGATTCCAAAAATGCAATGTCCGTCCGCCGTACGCCGTCCGCCGTCCGCCGTACGCCGTCCGCCGTATCACGTGTACAGGCTTCATTTTCGGTCTAAAAAAATCGTTCTTTCGCACACATGCTCCATTTGGGCCCTAGTTGTGTCCCGAAACTTTTCAGCCCGATCGGAATATACCCAGGGGTGTTATGAGTGAAAATGTGTGTAAAAATAGGTACTTTTTACGTTTTAGCAACATATTGGTAACATGAGCTTCTGAGATATCGTTTGCTATGTTTTTGGGGACGAGAAGACCGAATATGAAGTCGATTTTGACCAAAGAGTGGAAAATTGAGTTCTACCAAATGTTCAGCTCCCAGAATTGATTTTTTATGAGTGAAAAACCTGGGAAATCGTCTGAAATCACCATCAGTTTGTATAATAACACTGGAAAAAGTGTCAAGACGTGGTTCAGGACGATTAAATGGCACTACCAATGATCAAAGATAGTTTTAAAAAAAAAGAAAAAAAAGAGCGTACCTAATTTGTGTTTTGGGGGCCAAAATTAATGGAAACCATCAGAAGTAGCTATTTCGATTATTACGCATGAAAGAAACAATAAATGAACAGCCAACCTTTCTGTAGGTATGTCCAATAGAATAATAAACCCATGTGACAAGGACTTTGCAGCGTTTTTACAATGGAAGTTGGTAGTTATGTCAAAAAACATGCAGGACCTAGGTATAAATGGCAAATGTATTACTTAAAATGATTGTTTCATAGAAGTCTTATACAGACCGTTTTGTTTGACCTCAGGCAGCTCTTCTTCAACGAATTTGAAATCGGACGGTTTTGGACTACCCGAAAAAGTCGAGTTGTAAATCCACTTTTGATTTTTCACTCCCGGCATCTTATCTAAAAGGTATTTATTTATTTATTTAAACCGTCAGGTGTTGAAGGTACTGACGTATATTTAACAGAAATGGCAGTTGGTACTTTTGAATTTGGTCGGTACTGAATCTGCAGGAGGTACAACAGGGGATAGGTAGGTTGCTACCACGGCGTGAACTGAAATGAAACAGAAGACGGTGCGGTTGTTTTTAAAGCCTTTGGGCTTATCGGTACCGCCAAGTGGGGATTCGAAAAGAGAGAACTTCCGTGTCCTTCCAGTTGACAATGAGTCACAGTCTTTCGTGAACTAAGTCGAAGGGAAACTGTTTTCACGTAAAACTGCGTTTACATTAGAAATCAGTGGCGGATCCATGATAGGCCAAAGGGGGTGTTTGGGGACCTCCCCCAGAAAATGTTTAAAATTTAAGTGTAAAATGACGCATTTTCAGGCCGTTTTTAACTCTCAATTAACCGGAGTTTAAAGGCAAAAAACTATGGTTTGACTCGAGAATTTTGACTAAAAAATAAAAGGATTTTTAAGCCATTAGAATGTTTTTGCATTAACATATCATATCTGACCCTTTGACCATAAGAATTTGAACGTTGAAAGCTATTAACTTTTAATTTCAAGTACAGAAATATTTTTAGTACGGATATTACTATTTTTCCAAATGATTAAGTTTTTTAAATAAACATTTATGTACATTTTTAGTAATTCTACCTTATGGTAAGTTTCTTTAATGAATTACTTATTATTCCTTATTATAAAAGGTCTAAAGAAGTATTTTATCAGTTTTAGCTAGTTTACTCTCTACAAAACAAATTACCAATTTTATCTAGTGTAAATTGGATACCCAAGGGGGGGCTATAGCCCCCCCTAGCCCCTCTCTGGATCCGCCAATGTTAGAAATATCCGATACGAAAAACGTAGGTCCTACCTACTTTGTCAATTGGTAGGCAATTTTTTTTAGAAAAATCGATTTCTCGAGTTTTTGGT
Source organism: Leptopterna dolabrata (assembly GCA_954871275.1). Classification (NCBI taxonomy): domain Eukaryota; kingdom Metazoa; phylum Arthropoda; class Insecta; order Hemiptera; family Miridae; genus Leptopterna; species Leptopterna dolabrata. The sequence goes on along the minus strand of OX940989.1, from coordinate 8,798,112 downwards.
TTCAAAAATGTTTTGTGTGGTAGGAGGTTGGTTAGGTTTGTAGTAGATGTACCTATTAAGCTGTAAATATCGCGTCTGTAGTCACGAGAAAGAGAGAGACAGAGAGAGAGAGATTCATTTCCATAGGAAATTCAGCACAACAAAATTTACAAGACATGGAATTATGTTGGTAGGTACATACCTACTGCGAAAATTTAAAAAATCCATACGAAATTTACGAACTATAGTTTAGTTTAACTAAAGTTTGTATTATAGTAATAGTTTAAAAGGAACAAATTTGGATAATTAAAAAGTGAAAAATAATAGGTTTTAAGTAGGCACATAAATTGAAAATACAACGAGCATTTATATTAGTGAATCAGTGAAAGAAAATCGATTTATGTAGGTAATATTATTTAATCTATCAGAATGTGGAACCCACAAGGCAAAACAGCCAGGGCGTGGGGATATAGTACTATTGATTCATTTCAATGGCCGCGATTTATTGAGTGAACAGGTAGAAATATTTTCTGTTTTAATTGATGTGGAATTATTTTAGTTATAATACGGGCTAATTTCAAATGGAAGGGAATTTATTAGAGGAAAAATTTAGTAAGCTCGTGTGAATTTAAATTTGAAATTTAATTTTTGATTGGAGATTTTTGTTTCTAAGAAGGTTTGTCAAGTGATATTAAGTTATAAGGGATGCTATTAAAAAATTTAGTGCAAATGAATGTTATGTGGCGAACTCCTAGCTTAAGATTACACTGGGGTACCTATGTGAAATGTATTGTTTCTCGTAGTTGTTCTATTAAAAAAAAATTTTTTAAAGAGGGTTTGAGGGTTTGATATTTAAGAGCTTGGATTATGTATAATTTCCTGATGCTCAGAATGTTGCTATCCTGAAATAATCGGGCTGACGGGAATCTCACATTTTCATTCAACATAACTTTGATAAGTTTTTTCTGTATATTTTCTAAAGGTTGCAAATGGGTGTCATAAACCCTACCCCAGGCTGTTATGCCGTACATTATATTTATATGGGACTCCACTAATTCATAGTAGAGAGAATACAGAATAGGAATTTTAAAGAGATTTCTACTTCTATTAAATACGTATACGTGACACTCCTGAGTTTACATACTAGGGACTGAATGTGATTTTGCCAGCGGAGTTGCGAATAAATTATTATGCCTAAATATTTTGCATTGGGTAAATTAAAAGCATTGGGCAACGAAATTGGGTAAATTAAATTGCACAATGAATTCATCATCATCATAGATGAGTTAGGTACTCATATAAATAGGTATATACTTTCAGACGATCTGCAATGAGTGGGAGATACACCACCATAAGGGGCGTCCTCTATTATAGTAAATGTATGTTTTATACCGATCTCATAATAAGTAGTGTAGCCTCGTATAGCGATGTCACAGCGCTTCTCAGTAAATTCTCCATGCGCTGTCGAGCAGCCGAATATATTCCAGCCTGATCCAGTTTTTGGGGGACCACAACACCTCCATAAAAATTTCCAGTCATTGCCTGGCAAATTTTCGAAAAATACGACAACTAGCCACTTCCGACCGCCTAAATCAGAAATTTGAGCCACGTTTTGCCATCGACAATTGCTCGTCTTTGAACAAACTCATCCTTTCGTCCGCTATTGCGAACATTTTTTGGCAATATTTGGAACATTTGGCGCATCTCGTAGCCAAAATCAGATCACTTCAGACATACCTACTCGTTTATACTCGTATTAATAAACATGTAAATTTGCGAAACATTATGGACCCATTCTAATAGCGTATTTTTTCGGCGACTCGCCAAAAGTAATAACTCTCCCGGAGTTGAAGCAGAGCTCTATTAAGAAATTATTTGGAAATTTCATGCAATTTATAGGTAGGCATTAGGTTCTATCCGACCTCCTGCAGTTAATCGGAATTTGAACCTCAAAAACGCTAAAAATCGCACTGATCTTAGTAAATCCAATTCAATAAAATTTTTTACTAACAAAAATTCCCTAATTTGAAATGTTGAAGAGGTACCTCTCAGACCTAGGTACCTTACCTACTTCTAACAACCCATTCCGTCCGCATCGATTCAAACATTTATATTGATAGGTCTTCAATAATAATCATAATAATGGTCCGAAATGGTCCGAAAGATATCGGATTTAGTGCTACCAATACTCCACCACATTGCGACATTAAGTCTGAAGGGAGGGAAATTTCCTGAAATTCTGAAAAATGCTATAATTACCCCCATTTTTAAACAAGGAGACAAAACCCAGCCAAGTAACTACAGACCAATATCGTTATTATCAGTCATAAGTAAAATAATAGAGAAAATAGTCAAAAATAAATTAGTTAAATGGGTGGAAGGGAATAATATTGTCTCCACAAACCAGTTTGGCTTTCAACGCGGGAAAAGTACCCAAGACGCGGTAATGGAAGTAACATCCGAACTCCTGTGGCAGTTGGACCAGGGAAAGAGGGTTGTGGGGGTGTTTTTAGACGTGTCTAAGTGTTTTGATAGCGTTAAGCATTCTCTCCTGCTGGCTAAGCTTGAAGGATTGGGTGTCCGGGGGAAGGAGCTAGACTGGTTCACCTCTTACTTACATGAAAGAAACCAGAGAGTAAAAGTCCGAGAAATTCTAAGTGACCCAAAAAATACAGGATTCTCGATCCCCCAGGGAACTGTTTTGGGACCGTACCTGTACCTATTGTTTGCGAATGATCTATGCGAACATCCCTTGGAACACGGCAGACTGATTTCATTTGCAGACGATTCTGTTCTGATATGCTCGGGAAACGACGATGGTGAATTGGAAAAAAACACTCAAATTGCTTTAAACCAAGTCGTCGAATGGTATAGAAGTAACTCGCTAACAATAAATGCCGAGAAAACTAAATTCATTAAATTCAGTTTAAGAGTGCCTGCGGGAGGGAAAACTAGTGCAGATATAAGCCTTAAGATCCGCCAAAATAGTTGCCTGAATAGATGTACCAATACCTGTAACAAACTAGAAAGAGTCGAATCGATTAAGTATCTAGGAGTGTATTTAGATGAAAATTTGCAATGGAAAACTCAAACTGAAACAGTAGTAACAAAATTAAGGAAATTGTGCCATGTGTTGAAGTCCTTAAGAAATATTCTAAATTCCCAACAACTTCGGAATGTGTACTTTGCCCTGGTACAGTCGCAACTGATTTATGCCATTGTAGCGTGGGGTAGCTCATCCAAACAAAACCTGAAACCTATACAGTCTGCGCAAAAAAGCATAATAAGGTTAATGACTAGGAGCAGTTACGATGTCAGTACTAAAATACTTTTTACAAAACTGAACATCCTTCCAATTAGTAAACTATTCCTGCGCTCTGTCCTAATTTATGCGAAAGCCAAAGAAAACGTTCTCAGTAGGGTAGATCACGGCAAATTCACAAGAGCTGAGCTCAAAGGAGACTTCATAGTACCCAAAATGCGTACTGCCATGGGGCAAAAAGCTTGGCAGTTCCGTTCTCCAAAGATCCTCAATACAATCTCACCCTTTAAAGAGGCGAAAACAAGTGGTACACGGTTCAAAAATTGGGTGAACAAAATGCTAAAAGATGATGAATTCTGTAAGAACCTAGAGGAGCATTTTTGAACAATGTGAAAATAGAATAAAATCGCTTCTTATTCTTTTTGCCCTGATTTTTCTTACTTTTCTGACTTCTCTCATTTTTTGCTTTACTCATCAGATGTTATGTTTATTCTCCAAAGTCAATTTTACTTCCAAAATTTTTCGGTTAATAACCCAACTTTCCACCTGTAACAAATTGTATTTAGTTTTTAGGCAAGTTGTAACCACAGTTTTTTTTTTTTTTTTTTAAACCTAGAAAAGTAGAGTAGGCTCGAGAGACTCCTCACCCCGCAACACGAGCTTGCTCATAGCGGGGGAGTATTTTTTGAGCATTTAGATACACATATATTATATCTATGGAATATCTATATTGGAAATCTTGTAAATATACCTAAACAAGTGTAGTTTTGGAAGAAAAAAAAAATTTAAAAAAAAAAAAATAAAATAATATTTATCGTACGCATATTATTGTAATAATATTTTATTGTTCGTATTCCCTTCTATTGTTCATATTAAGCACCTAGGGACTTTAGTTCCTATGTACCTAATACCTACCCACCTAGATATAATTTTTTTTAAAAATAATGTTGGGTTATTATTATTTTCCATAATAAACCTTTGGAATCGAGCATGGAAAACAATTTAAGACCATAATTCGCACTCTTCTTAGTTAACATGAACCAAAATTAATGAAACTTGGTTTGCAGGTCCCGTTTGGGAAGCTCGGCGTTGCCGTCAGTCATCTCTAAGGGGTGAAAAATGGGGGTTGAAATTGTCAGAACGCCGTAGCTCGAAAACTTTCAATAGAAGGGTATGTTTTTTTACGTTTTTAAATTGATCTCGAACTAAAGAATTTTTTGAGATCATCCGGAGCATTATACTTCCGTTCGTTTGCACGAAAAGCTTCGTCAACGTGATCGTGAATGAAACGGTATGAATCCGGCCCAGATATCATTGCTAGGGATCACCTGATTATAATCACCGATGGCTGTATGAAGTCGAGTTGGTTGTTCTGTGATATTATTTCAACTAATTAATTCAATAATTAATTTCGATAATTAATTATTTTGTATTTTGTTGATAGGTACTTTTGCAACTTGAGCAAACGTTATGCTCCATCACTAACAACAAATAATTAATGACTGAATTATTGAATCCCGTGCATTTTTATAGAAATTTAATTCCTGGGATGGCTCCAGTACTCGATTTATTAGGGCTTTCCTAGGGGGGAGCACGAGGGTAGGTGTTGACCACAGAAAACAGTGATCTACGCAGAAGGGGCATCTATACAGGTAAATTATTACACAACGGTTTATTATTTTCTTTAGGCTTCATGAATAACAACAAATAATTAATTATTGAATTATTGAATCCCCCGAATTTGTATGAATGCGTAATTCCCGGGCCGATTCCAGTACGCGATTTAGGGCTTTCCTGGGGGGAGCTCGAGGGTAGGCATTGACCACGGAAAACAGTGATCTTCGCAGAAGAGGAATCTATATTGAAAATAATAAACCCTCGTGTAATAATTTGCAGCGTTTTTAATTTGTAAAAGTTTCACATGGTTATAAATAAAATTCATTACCTACGTAGGTACTTACTAGATTTCATTCCTTGCGGCTCTTGAAAGAAGAGGAAGTGGGTGTATTTTCTCCGAAAATTCAACACCGAAAGTCAATCGGAACCGCCGTGTAACCCGTTTCCTTGATAGCCCAAAGCACTTTATCCAAGTCGAGGGCGGGTGGAGGACAGCGTGAGGGTATTATTTTTACCTAGAAACTTGAAATGCCTCTTATTCACTACACTCCGGGCGGCTTGATTTGAATGGGGTTCTGCATCTGAATTGCCTTTTGAGATAAACGCTCGGTGAACGCTTTGTGGCAACGAAAATTTATTGAGTCCTCGCGATCATGAATCATCTTCAATGAAACGCGCTGAATTGCACAAGTTGTGTACACCTACCTAACTGGGGAATTAAAATCGGCACGGTTTTAGTCAATTTAACAACAGCGAAGTTAAATTATGAAAGTTCCCATCAAAGCAATCAAAAATCAATTCAAATCAGCTGTTCAGTCGGCATAAAATTTTCATTTTAACCACCCATGAAATTAATAAAGGGTAGGTAGTAGGGTGGTACCTCGTAGGTGCCTAAATCAGCCATCAGGTACCTACTAAATTAATATTTAAAAAAAATTATTATAGTTTTTCATTATTTTATCTTGTTAAAAAAGAGTCCAATCATGAATTTTCTAATCCCTAGTTTTTACTCAACGATTTTTCATTTTAAGATCAAACACAAACCCTTCCAACCTCAAAGGAGAATTTCTGGGACATGTTTTAAGTAATAATAATAATAATAATAATAATAATAATAATAATAATAATAATAATAATAATAAAATCCATTTATTGCGGAAAGGCCCATTGGCCCATTGTACACAAACGAAAATAAATTAATGTGTTACATCCACAAACAGTTTTTTTAAATCCACTGCATCACAACTAACATGCTGACTTTTTTTAAATTTTATTTCTTATGCGCAGATCCCATTCTACTGTGATATTCAAGGAGCTCTTCAAAGTAAATCAATCAATCAATGCCTATTTAAAAAATCATAAATTTTGGAAACATTGGTTTGTATAGTTACTCAACTCTTCAAAAATTCACTATTGTTCAGCAGGCGATAGTGTTAAATTCAAAATGTCCTCACTGTAACTGTGAAGAAGCGAGGCTGAATGGCAAAAGTGCTCATAACGCTTATTTCTATCTATTTTCTGTCCTGTCAAAGATATGTAGGTACCTACCAACTAGGTGTTTTCCGAGATTTGTTCATATTACTTAATTATTCTAGGGTTCCTACTATATTTGTTTTGAATATATATAATTTTTTAAGAAATTTCAGGGCAGAAAAAATAACGAACCTCTTGCGCTAACGTAGGTAACGTTTTTGGGACCAAGTTAGGTACCTCCTCTGCTAATCGAACGTTCAAATTTTGGCGGGCGTACGATCATTTTGACATAGAGAAGGGATATTTCCTGTTGCAGCACGCGTTCTGTTGTCAGCATTGTCAGTTATGTGGAACCTCCTTCTCGTGTCTGTTTACATCCCCATTTTTCCGCAGAGTGGAAAAATGTCAGTCCGTCTCAGCTAGTGTGCAAAAAACCGATTTCGAACAACTTCCCCCACCCTTAACAAAATCGAAATTACGACAAAAATTCGTGTCCTCGCGTTCGGAAAACAACCGGTAACGTTGAATTCGGTCCGATATCGTCGAGACGGTGCGTAAAATCACCCTTTTTGGGTCTTCATTTTCCAACTTTATCCCATAAAAAACGATGGAGACGTATTGGGAAGACAGCACACTCCCCGCTCCGGTGAAATACGAAAAGTAAGTATGTACGTTTCTAGTAGAAACCTGCGTTTAAACGGAAACATGATAGAAATCTGACTAATGAACTAGAAATTTCGATTGTTGGATCGGGCGATTGTTCTTGCCATAGTCACGTTTCCTCGACATGTGATCTTCTCCAAACCACAACCCTTGCTTTTCTTTCTTCTCTCTAAAACATTTTGCCCTCCCAAGTTGTGCACGAATTGCCTACCCCATCTATACGCCAAATTCGATTTAAAATGAGGTAGAAATTGAGTTTTGAAGTTGGTGCTACGACACCTAGCTGTCAAAATGTTGACGTTTCAAATCATTTTTTGCAGTCATTTGAGCTATAACAACGCCAACAACTCGGAAGATGACGAATACGGGTTTCACGGCTCCAAAAAGAAATTGACACGGGTGAGTGACATTTTGACATTACATTTTAATTTTATATTTCTTGCGCCATCCCTTGTTAGGTTATATTTTGATCGCTTCGTTCGCTTCCTAGTCGTTTCTTCGAAAGGTTTTCGTTGCTGTGGTCATTTTCGTGTTTCCCTGTCAATTTTTGACGTGTTTATGTTATGATGTGCGATGAAGGATTGTGATTCGCGATGAAATCGGTGCAGGGAAGTCTCGAGCAACGTGAGCGAGATCACGTGTTTACGGGGCGGCTAGAAATTTACGTCGGGAGCTAACCCTCCTAATGAGCGTCTTCACATTGCAGGCCGCCTGACCTGCAGTGGAAGTTTTCATACTTGGTAGGGCAACTTACTGATAATCGTAACGATTTAAATACAACTAGAAAAGCTAAGAAAATCCAGGAAAAATAGAAACAGGTAAACAACCCGATGTGGAAAAGTACGAATTTGGGTTCATTTTCGGTTATTGTCAACCCTAACAACAGGCACTACCGTCCTTTTCTTAGGCAGGTATACCTACCTAATTAAGAAAAGGACTGCTGTACTTACTGTCCAAAAGTACCCGTTGGTACGGTTGATAAGTACCGGTGGGTACGGTTGACAATACCCAAATGGACCTAATTAATTTTGCTTTTGTACCTCTACTTCATACATCACTTACGAATTTTACGTTATACTACTTGTTGGTAGGTACTTACCTAGGTGACTACCATTTTAAATTAAAGTTTAAATCTCAGGTACATAAAATTTCATCAGTTGCTTCGCTCATTTTCTTTTAAAATGGAGATGTTTGATTTTTTCTTTTTTTCTTGTTTGGCCTAAGCGGTATACTTCCTGGTAATTCCAATGATCGATATCCGCCCGATAAAGCACAAACATCAGAAACAGTATGAGGTTATCTATCAGCAGGGAGGTAAATTTTGGCAGTAGCACCCTCCTAATTAGGTAGGTACTTGCCTGCTTACACATCTTTTACTGCTGCTGATAATATATTTTATTGAACTTAAGCTTAAGTATATTGAATTTCATCAGTTTTCCCGTCAATTCCAATTTTAGAATGTCCCAATTTCGTTCCTTCTAATCTCTAAATACACATCTCCGAACTAATCATCCTGATCTTTATCCTACGGAAAATATATCAAACGACGTGAAATTGTATCTGAGTTCTTCTAGTCGATTTGTGTGTAGCGATTGAAATCCGCCCCCAAAAGCTACGGAAATCCTCGGTATAGTAGAAGCAGAAAAAATTTGCAAATGCAAAAACTGTGTCCATTTGTTTACGTATCAACGCTATCAATAAGTAGGTGCATTTGTATTTCATGGCTTGGGCGAGGAAAGTAAAAATGCGACAACTGTAGTCAAACCAAAATTGTATTAGGTAATTTAAATTTAAATTGAACCATTAATTTTAGCTGTCTTGTTTGGGTTTTCAATAAAAACATGAACATATTGTTGTCTATTGGCCAGATTTCCTTCCGTAAGGAAGAGTGAGGAATGTGGTGACTGATTACAAATTACATTCGACACACTCGAGCAAACAAATCGCAGATGAATGTGGTTGTGTTATGTAAAGGAAACCTATTCATCGCTTAGCATAAGGCTGACGGTGGCGAAATCTAAGAAATACAACCATCCGTCATCTCAGTGGAATATTTCTGAATCCTAAACGCGTATTAAATGTTAGCTGAGATTTCGAACGTTTAGTCAATGTCCGGTTCGTCGTTAAGGGGTGGTAGATTGTATACAACTATTTTTTCGTTACGTTATGTGCGTCGGAAGTCTCAAATAATAACCCTAATAGTCTTAATAATAATTTAGCCTATACAAATTGAATGCCGACCGAAGAATTTTTATAAAAAATTTCGAAGCAGCCGTGTGAGCGAATTTTTGAAGTTGGCGACAGCTATTTTTGGTTTATTATTCTGTGAATAATACACCTATGTATTCGCTCAGCAAAAAATTTTTATAACACCCCCTCAAACTTTTTTCTTTTCCGTTTCAAGGTGCGTAGATTCCAAAAATGCAATGTCCGTCCGCCGTCCGCCGTACGCCGTATCACGTGTACAGGCTTCATTTTCGATCTAAAAAAGTCGTTCTTTCGCACACAGGCTCCATTTGGGCCCTAGTTGTGTCCCGAAACTTTTCAGCCCGATCGGAATATACCCAGGGGTGTTATGAGTGAAAATGCGTGTAAAAATAGGTACTTTTTGCGTTTTAGCAACATGTTAGTAAAATGAGCTTTTGAGGTATCGTTTTCCATGTTTTTTGGGACGAGAAGACCGAATATGAAGTCGATTTTGACCAAAGACGCGGAGATTGAGGTTTTACCATTGGTTCAGCTCCCAAAATTGGTTTTTTTGAGTCAAAAACCTGGAAAACTGTCTGAAATCACCATCAATGTGTATACGAACATTAGAAAAAGTGTAAACAGCTGAATCAAGACCATTAAATCGCACTACCAATGATCAAAGATGATCTGGGGGAAAAAAAAGTGTACCAATTTCATGTTTTGGGGGCCAAAATTGGTGGAAATCATCAGGAATAGCTAATTCAATCATTCCACATGTAAGAAACAATAAATTTAACTGCCAACAAGAATCTCTAGAACTCCAATAGAATAATAAACCCATGTGACAAGGACTTTGCAGCGTTTTTGACGAGTGTGCGATTCTTTGACCCCCAAAAACTCGAATTTGACTCGCTCACTGCTTATGGTTTCAGTGGTTGATAAAAATGTCTTCGAGGTCGATTACAAAAGGTTCTGTCGAAAATTATAAACGAAAACACGATTAACTCATCCAGTATTTAGGTTTATACTCTATCAGATCCCATGTTTGTGCGTTGCATATGAATTGTGTACGTAATGTGATCGTGCAACTCGCGTGGAAGATCGCAGCGTTGAACGAACAAAAATATTTGGATTTTGGTTGGCTGCGTACTTCGTCTTTCTTACCCAGCAGTCGCACTGAAGCTGCTTAAACATTTGCCACGTCCACAAACCCAAACAGCAAATTCTGTTATGGTTGCGCAAAACTTGTGTGGTTGACTTGATGGCGCAATACAAATTTATGAACCCACCCCCAAAACAAAATTTTGTACAAAAGAACAACTCCCTCTCATATTGATTAATATTTAGCCCTGATCTTGGACCTGTTCAGTTTTGATTGTTTTTCATCGGAGACAGTTAAAAAAAAAAAAAAGTTATTAGTCGTCTTATTCCAAACATTTACGGGATTTGGTGGGCGAGTGGGGTTTTTAAAAATAAATCGGGCAGTGGCCGGTAGGATGTACTTGACCTTGGTGTAGAGTAGAAGGTGATTGGTTGCCCTGAAGGGGGGGTCCTGGAGTTGAGCTCGTTTCATGCAGTCGACGTTCCTAGGGTTTACACTCAATTCATCGTAGGAATTTAGAGAAATTTTGTTTATGCAGCTTGCCCTTAATGAGCAAATCATTGGAACTGATACACGGAAAGCCTACCGAGTTGTCACTTTGCGTAAAAAATGTTGTTTTCGGGAATGTTCTTTGTCGATGTTAACAATTTTTGTGGAGGCATCAACTTCATTATTTTTTAACGTTTCAAAAATCAGTCAATACCTTCTTAGTTACTCCAAAAAAAAAAAACAAAAAAACGTGATCGTCCAGTTTGAGAAAAATATTAGAATTGAAAAACGGTTCAAAGTCCTTGTCACATGGGTTTATTATTCTATTGGACATACCTACAGAGATGTTGGCTGTTTATTTATTGTTTCTTTCATATAAAATAATTGAAATAGCTATCTCTGGTGGTTTCAACCAATTTTGGCCTCCAAAACACAAATTAGGTAGGTACGCTCCTTTTAATTTTTTTTTTTCAAATATCTTTGATCATTGGTAGTGCCATTTAATCGTCTTGATTCACGTGTCGACACTTTTGGTTTATTATTCTCTGAATAATACACCTATGTAATCGCTCAGCAAAAAATTTTTATAACCCCCCCTCAAACTTTTTTCTTTTCCGTTTCAAGGTGCGTAGATTCGAAAAATGCAATGTCCGTCCGCCGTACGCCGTCCGCCGTATCACGTGTACAGGCTTCATTTTTGGTCTAAAAAAGTCGTTCTTTCGCACACATGCTCTATTTGGGCCCTAGTTGTGTCCCGAAACTTTTCAGCCCGATCGGAATATACCCAGGGGTGTTGTGAGTGAAAATGTGTGTAAAAATAGGTACTTTTTGCGTTTTAGCAACATATTGGTAACATGAGCTTTTGAGGTATCGTTTTCCATGTTTTTGGGGACGAGAAGATCGAATATGAGGTCGATTTTGGCCAAGGAGTGGAAAATTGAGGTTGTACCAGATGTTCAGCTCCCAAAATTGATTTTGTATGAGTCAAAAACCTGCGAAATCGTCTGAAATCACCATCAGTTTGTAGAATAACACTAGAAAAAGTGTCAACACGTGGATCAAGACGATTAAATGCCACTACCAATGATCAAAGTTAATTTGAAAAAAAAAAAAAAAAGATCGTACCTACCTAATTTGTGTTTTGGGGGCCAAAATTGGTGGAAACTTTCAGAAATAGCTATTTCAATTATTTCACATGAAACAAACAATAAATGTACAGCCAACATTTCTGTAGAATAATAAACCCCATGTGACAAGGACTTTGCAGCGTTTTTCTAGTGTTATTATACAAATTGATGGTGATTTCAGACGGTTTTCCAGTTTTTGCCTCATAAAAAATCAATTTTGGCAGCTGAACCTTTGGTAGAACCTCAATTTTCCAGTCTTTGGTCAAAATCGACTTCATATTCGGCCTTCTCGTCCCCAAAAACATGGAAAAAGATACCTCAACAGCTCATGTTACTAAAACACAAGAAGTACGTATTTTTATCCACATTTTCACTCATAACACCCCTGGGAATATTCCGATCGGGCTGCAAAGTTTCGGGACACAACTAGGGCCCAAATGGAGCATGTGTGCGAAAGAACGACTTTTTTAGACCGAAAATGAAGCCGGTACATGTGATACGGCGGACGGCGTACGGCGTACGGCGGACGGGCATTTTTGGAATCTACGCACCTTGAAACGGAAAAGAAGAAATTTTGAGGGGGGTTTTATAAAAAAATTTTGCTGACCGAATACATAGGTGTATTATTCACAGAATAATAAACCAAAAGGGGTCTTAGGGACATTTTCAAAGATTTGATACATAGGTGTTTCAAGCTAAGTTAGTGTTCTAATTCGCGTATGGTTTGCCAAATAGTCAGGACAATGTAAATGCGCTGCAAATTATTACGCAACGGTTTATTGTTTTTACCCATATAGATGCCCCTACTGCGTATGTGGTCATTATCTACCCCCGCGCTCCCCCAAGATCGAGATCAGTTCAAAAACCTAAAAAATAATCGAGATAACGGCGCTTTGGAAATGTCAACCCCTATTTTTCACCCCTTTGATGACTGACAATAACGCCGAGCTTCGCGGAACAACCAAACCCCAAATGGGTCCTGCAAACCAAATTTCATTATTTCCGTTCATGGTAACTAAGTGCGAACAGAAATTTTCTATTCCATTTTCGGTTTCCACGTACCTCGAAACGGAAACCTTCAAATTTTGAGGGGCGGTTTAAAAAAATTGTTTCGTGCTCGATTTCAAAGGGTCATTATTGAAAATAATAAACCAAAATTGTTGAATGAAGATCTAAAGTGTGTTTAATGAGCGTTGATAAAGAATGTGAATCCAGGCAGCGAATTCAATTTCATCTAGAAAGATATCTGTGATATAGGCCATATGAGCTTCCAGAGTTTGGCTGTTTTGGGAGAATTCAGAACATGCGAATGCCGAAACCCCTTGTATACCAAGAGTTAGTGTGGAAACTTGAAGCAAATTTTACTTTTGTATAGAAAGAAGGATGAATTTTGGAAAGTTGGTACTGCCCAGTTGGGGCTGCTGGTCCTTTCTGCACCGAACACCTTAGTTTTGGTTTATTATTATGTGAATAATACACCTATGTATTCGCTCAGCAAAAAATTTTCATAACACCCCCTCAAACTTTTTTCTTTTCCGTTTCAAGGTGCGTAGATTCCAAAAATGCAATGTCCGTCCGCCGTATCACGTGTACAGGCTCCATTTTCGGTCTAAAAAAATCGTTCTTTCGCACACATGCTCCATTTGGGCCCTAGTTGTGTCCCGAAACTTTTCAGCCCGATCGGAATATACCCAGGGGAGTTATGAGTGAAAATGTGTATAAAAATAGGTACTTTTTGTGTTTTAGTAACATAACATATTAGTAAAATGAGCTTTTAAGGTATCGTTTTCCATGTTTTTGGGGACGAGAAGACCGAATATGAAGTCGATTTTGACCAAGGAGTGGAAAATTGAGGTTGTACCAGATGTTCAGCTCCCAAAATTGATTTTTATGAGTCAAAAACTGCGAAATCGTCTGAAATCACCATCAATTTGTAGAATAAGACCAGAAAAAGTGTCAACACGTGGATTAAGACGATTAAATGGTGCTATTAATGATCAAAGATAATGTGAAAAAAAACGCTGCAAAGTCCTTGTCACATGGGTTTATTATTCTATTGGAGTTCTAGAGATTCTTGTTGGCTGTTAAATTTATTGTTTCTTTCATGTGGAATGATTGAAATAGCTATTTCTGATGATTTCCACCAATTTTGGCCCCCAAAACATGAAATAGGTACGCTTTTTTTTCTTTTTTTTTTTAGATCATCTTTGATCATTGGTAGTGGCATTTAATGGTCTTGATTCACCTGTTTACACTTTTTCCAATGTTATTATACACATTGATGGTGATTTCAGACAGTTTTCAAGGTTTTTGACTCATAAAAAACCAATTTTGGGAGCTGAACCTTTGGTAAAACCTCAATTTCCGCGTCTTTGGTCAAAATCGACATCATATTCGGTCTTCTCGTCCCCAAAAACATGGAAAAAGAGACCTCAAAAGCTCATTTTACTAACATGTTGCTAAAACGCAAAAAGTACCTATTTTTACACACATTTTCACTCATAACATCCCTGGGTATATTCCGATCGGGCTGAAAAGTTTCGGGACACAACTAGGGCCCAAATGGAGCGTGTGTGCGAAAGAACGATTTTTTTAGATCGAAAATGAAGCCTGTACACGTGATACGGCGTACGGCGGACGGCGTACGGCGGACGGCGGACGGACATTGCATTTTTGGAATCTACGCACCTTGAAACGGAAAATAAAAAATTTTGAGGGGGTGTTATAAAAATTTTTGCTGAGCGAATACATAGGTGTATTATTCACAGAATAATAAACCAAAAGGAGCGTACCTACCTAATTCAAGTTTTGGGGGCCAAAATTTGTGGAAATCACCAGAAATAGCTATTTCAATTATTTTACATGAAAGAAACAATAAATAAACAGCCAGCATTTCTGTAGGTATGTCCAATAGAATAATTAACCCATGTGACAAGGACTTTGCAGCGTTTTTGATCTTCAGGCGGTTTAACATGAAGAATCAAATAGGATATTTGAACCTCTTCGCAAAATATTTACTTCTAAGTTAGACCCGTTGTGCTTTGAACCTGTATATTGAGAATTGGTTGAGGGAAGTGCATCAGGAAAAGCGCGTTTTTCTGTATTAAGAGATAAGGTTTCCGATTTCGTACTCACAAATCTGAATTTTTTTGAAAAATCCTTATCAAGAGATGTTTCTTGGGCACCTTGTATGAATGTGTCGGGGGCTGCTTAATTAAATTAATATACTTCGGTACCTAATTAAACGTGGAGCGTGTGGCCTCGAGGCAACGAATATTGTGCAAAGCAGAAGATGAAGATTACATTTTATCTCTCCTAATTATTATATTTATCGAATCAAAGTGAAATACGAAAGAGGAGAGATCGGATTTCATTCGTTGTGCCATCCACATCTGTCCGCCACAGCGGCTCCCTCGGACGCTAATTATTTGGAAAGACCTACGTGTTATCAGTCACGACGGGGCCCAGCCGAAAATATCTTGGCAGATTTATTGGTCTTGAGTGGATCGCCCGTGCGTTGAACTTGGTGCAGATGAAGTGTGTTATTGCTGTATATCGCATTTACTTTACAGTCGTGGGGCAGTTTGAAACGACTTTTCTCACTTGAGGAGTGACCATAATTTGATGACTTTCAACAAGGCATTGTCAGGAAAACAGTAAAGAATTGATTGAAGGAACAATATAGAATTTTGACGATCTGTTTCAACCTTTTGAATCCTTCGACTCTCATAATATTGTTTTCGTGTCTTTGGATTCCTCGTATCTTTAGACCTTCTCTACCGTTTGACGTGAAGTGTTGGAAATTCGGTCGGCCTTTTGGTTTATTATTCTGTGAATAATACACCTATGTATTCGCTCAGCAAAAAATTTTTATAACACCCCCTCAAAATTTTTTCTTTTCCGTTTCAAGGTGCGTAGATTCCAAAAATGCAATGTCCGTCCGCCGTACGCCGCGCCGTCCGCCGTACGCCGTATCACGTGTACAGGCTTCATTTTCGGTCTAAAAAAATCGTTCTTTGCACACTTGCTCCATTTGGGCCCTAGTTGTGTCCCGAAACTTTTCAGCCCGATCGGAATATTCCCAGGGGTGTTATGAGTGAAAATGTGTGTAAAAATAGGTACTTTTTGCGTTTTAGCAACATGTTGGTAACATGAGCTGTTGAGGTATCTTTTTCCATGTTTTTGGGGACGAGAAGGCCGAATATGAAGTCGATTTTGACCAAAGAGTGGAAAATTGAGGTTCTACCAAAGGTTCAGCTGCCAAAATTGATTTTTTATGAGGCAAAAACCTGGAAAATCATCTGAAATCACCATCAATTTGTATAATAACACTAGAAAAAGTGTCGACACGTGGATCAAGACGATTAAATGGCACTACCAACGATCAAAGATATTTGAAAAAAAAAAAAAAATTAAAAGGAGCGTACCTACTACCTACCTAATTTGTGTTTTGGGGGCCAAAATTGGTTGAAACCACCAGAGATAGCTATTTCAATTATTTTATATGAAAGAAATAATAAATAAACAGCCAACATCTCTGTAGGTATGTCCAATAGAATAATAAACCCATGTGACAAGGACTTTGCAGCGTTTTTGGGGTGATTTTGCACCCATTACCGCTTGGGTCCTTCGGTTCTTATGGCTCCCCTTTAGCCAGCTGATCGAGTTTGTTCCGTATTTATCCAGATTTTCTCGCGGAGGATGTAACAGTGTGGGCTGTTCTCGATACATTTTGGTTTATTATTCTGTGAATAATACACCTATGTATTCGCTCAGCAAAAAATGTTTATAACACCCCCTCTTTTCCGTTTCAAGGAGCGTAGGTTCCAAAAATGCAATGGCCGTCCGCCGTACGCCGTCCGCCGTATCACGTGTACAGGCTTCATTTTCGGTCTAAAAAAGTCGTTCTTTCGCACATATGCTCCATTTGGGCCCTAGTTGTGTCCCGAAACTTTTCAGCCCGATCGGAGTATACCCAGGGGTGTTATGAGTGAAAATGTGTGTAAAAATAGGTACTTTTTGCGTTTTAGCAACATGTTAGTAACATGAGCTTTTGAGGTATCTTTTTCCATGTTTTTGGGGACGAGAATACCGAATATGAAGTCGATTTTGTCCAAAGACGCGGAAATTGAGGTTTTACCAAAGGTTCAGCTCCCAAAATTGATTTTTTATGAGTCAAAAACCTGGAAAACTGTCTGAAATCACCATCAATGTGTATAATAACATAGGAAAAACGCTGCAAAGTCCTTGTCACATGGGTTTATTATTCTATTGGACATACCTACAGAAATGTAGGCTGTTCATTTATTGTTTCTTTCATGCGTAATAATCGAAATAGCTACTTCTGATGGTTTCCATTAATTTTGGCCCCCAAAACACAAATTAGGTAGGTACGCTCTTTTTTTTTTTTTTTTTTTTTTTTTTTAACTATCTTTGATCATTGGTAGTGCCATTTAATCGTCCTGAACCACGTCCTGACACTTTTTCCAGTGTTATTATACAAACTGATGGTGATTTCAGACCTTTTCCCAGGTTTTTCACTCATAAAAAATCAACTTTGGGAGCTGAACATTTGGTAGAACTCAATTTTCCACTCTTTGGTCAAAATCGACTTCATATTCGGTCTTCTCGTCCCCAAAAAACATAGAAAACGATATCTCAGAAGCTCATGTTACCAATATGTTGCTAAAACGTAAAAAGTACCTATTTTAACACACATTTTCACTCATAACACCCCTGGGTATATTCCGATCGGGCTGAAAAGTTTCGGGACACAACTAGGGCCCAAATGGAGCATGTGTGCGAAAGAACGACTTTTTTAGACCGAAAATGAAGCCTGTACACGTGATACGGCGGACGGCGTACGGCGGACGGCGGACGGCGTACGGCGGACGGCGTACGGCGGACGGACATTGCATTTTTGGAATCTATGCACCTTGAAACGTAAAAGAAAAAAGTTTGAAGGGGTGTTATAAAAATTTTTTGCTGAGCGAATACATAGGTGTATTATTCACAGAATAATAAACCAAAAGTGTAAGCAGATGAATCAAGACCATTAAATGGTACTACCAATGATCAAAGATAGTTATTTAAAAAAAAAGCGTACCTATTTCATGTTTTGGGGGCCAAAATTGGTGGAAATCATCAGAAATAGCTATTTCAATCATTCCACATGAAAGAAACAATAAATTTAACAGCCAACAAGAATCTCTAGAACTCCAATAGAATAATAAACCCATGTGACAAGGACTTTGCAGCGTTTTTCTTCCGTTGGAGACGGGGTCGCTTGGGGAAGCCTAATCGATATCCCTTCTTGACCGGTGATAATCTCGCTGGTCTAGGAGGGGGACTCTCGAGGGTCCACCCCCACTGTTACACTCTGTCACAAGGACTATCATAATTATGCTGGCTGTGCCTCGGACAAACAAAGATCGCTGTTTACACATTTCAGATTTGAATAGATATTCGCCTCCGTCGTCGCTTGGGGTGCAACCATCATTCATCCACAATCTCACGATCAAGAAAGAAATAATAAGATAGGCAATCTTGTTTATGTCAGATAGAATAATAATAATTATAACGCCTTTTTTTCTGCTTGGGACTGCGTAAATCTGGAGGTCGCCGACCCCTGAAATAGTGTTATGTGTGTGTCTTAGTCAGCGTTTTAGTTAGAGGATCTCCCTTAGTCATTTAGTTCGTGTCTTGAGATGATAAGATCGGAAGTTATTAATCCTTCATTTGTAAAAGAAATGTGGTATTACGTTCGATGACGTTTAATGCAGAAAATTTATTTACTGCAAAATCCTACACGCATAACTTGATTCGTATGAATGGTCGTATGTTGGGATTGGTACTGCATAGCCCCCCCCCCCCCCCCCAATATGAACTGTATCAGAAGCAGACTGTGTTGTGCGCATACGCAAAAGTTACGTTTTTTGCAATGCATTCTAACCATTCGAAAGACCTAGGTGCCGTAATGAGTTGAAATTTGGAGGGACGGTTCCAAGGTGCTCCCATATTTACTCGTATTCAATCGAAATTGGGGCTTTAATATTCTTTGGGCAAACGTGAAATCCTCGCCTTCAATTTTGGTGTAATCTAACTCCTATTTGGTCTAACTCCTATTTGGCCTACCGAAGAACCTCTCGCGGATTAAATGTATCTGTCACCATTTAGGGAAGGAGCTACAGTGCCTACTGTAGCCTGCTAAATTAGTGTGCGATACCATCGTGCGATCTATAATAGTTAGGTATTGAATTATAATACATACATGTATGGGGATCTGCAGTAAGTCTACTCAGCAAACTGGTCACTGTTCAAAAAACAACACTTAGGTCCCTACTAAAAGTCTACCTATCATTTCCCCTCAAAGATGATTTTTTTCCCCCTCACTAAAAACCTTTAGTTAGTGTGAAAAATCACCCCATCAAACAACAGTCAGTACGTATAGATAATTTATGGGGAATAATTGAATATTCATAGCGGTATTTTTTATTACTTTATTGTAACACCTCGGTACTCAATTAAATTATTATTTATCAAATCCATTGTACGACAATACGAACAGCTTCTTTCGCAACAACACGGACAACTATAAATCTAAAATTGCTAGTTAGTTGACCCTCGTAGTTTACAAGGGAGTTTCTACATTATAATACATTTATTTAACCAAAAATCCTGTGAAGATCTAACAAGATTTTGTTTTGAATTTCAGCGTTTATAATTTTCACGTTATATAATGTGCTTCTTGCTGATACCATGTCAGTAAACTGATTTTTGTCTCTCTTGGCTGACGGTTTTACTTGCAATGGGCAGTTATCATGTGTACGCAAAGAACACTTGGTCCTGATTTTATAATCATCTTCCTCTACGCATTTGAAATTTTTTGACAAGTTGAAGTGAAAATCTGCTTTGCTTGTTAAGGGATGAAGTAGAACACGTATAAAAAAAAGTTCCAGTCATGGACGATGTCTATAAGAGCGAATTTTCAAAGAAGCGTTCGCGCTGTTTTGTAAAAAGGTGATATAGCGCGAAACAGTTCCACTTTTCTCGAGATTTTAGCCATTTTCACCGATTTTAGACCCTTCTATATTCAAGTTTGACTCACTCTTTTTAGAGAAAAGTACTTCGTTCATCGAAGTAGTCCGTGTTTGTTGTCGGGTGAGATAATATGGATTTTTAGTCCTTAATACCAATTTTTAACGACCCCAAAAATCCATATTTGTCCCCTATATGAAAAACAGCCGAAATGGAATTTTTCTGACTTTACTCACCCTTCCATACCATACCACTTCCAGTTATTTTGTACCGTTTTTACATATTTTTGACCCATAAAATTCAAATTTGGCCCCCTTAGAATTTTTGAAAATAGCTCACCTTCGAACTCTTTTTGTTTTGCAGTACGAACATTTTGGCGAAATTCGGAATTTTTATCATTTACCCAAGGTCAAATATCGCTTGGACTGATATAATTATATAGAAGGTATGTTCCTGCCACAGTCAGTTCTTAAACCAGTTGTGCGCAGTGGCCCAGTGCGCACGATTGTCGCGTTCCTGCCGTTTTCAGTTACAGAACTTTTCACTCGCTTCACCGTTCCAGCCGCAACGAGTTACAAAACTTTTTTTTCGAGTTATTAAACTTTCTTCACTGGATGAGAAGCGGGTTAAGCCAGTTTTTTACGGTAACCTGACCATTACCTTCCCGAAAATTCATTTCTCTCCGACTTCCCGTGGAGGTTGTTTCTCGACGTAGGTCTGTGTTTTGTTTACTCTCCTTCAAGTGCCGTCTTTTCCGTATCTAAAAACGCTGCAAAGTCCTTGTCACATGGGTTTATTATTCTATTGGAGTTCTAGAGATTCTCGTTGGATGTTCATTTATTGTTTCTTTCATGCGCAATAATTTAAATAGCTATTTTTGATGATTTCCACCAATTTTGGTCCCCAAAACATGAAATAGGTATACGCTTTTTTTTTTCTTTTTTTTCCAGATCATATTATTTGATCACTGGTAGTGCCATTTAATGGTCTTGATTCACCTGTTTACATTTTTTCTAATGTTATTATACACATTCACGGTGATTTCAGACAATTTTCCAGGTTTTTGACTCATAAAAAACCAATTTTGGGAGCTGAACATTTGGTAGAACCCAATTTTCCACTCTTTGGCCCAAATCGACTTCACATTCGGTCTTCTCGTCCCCAAAAACATGGAAAACTATCTCAGAAGCTCATGTTACCAACATGTTGCTAAGACGCAAACTCATCCGTACTCATCCTTTTTACATAGGTATTAAACAGTTCAACTTCGAAAACAGTGGTAGTTGAACTGCGTTGAAGTTGAACCTACTTTGAGAAGTAGAACGTGTGAAGACCATGGTGTAGAGAATTAGATCATGATGTAATAAAGAAATAGACCATGGTATATTATGGTAAATGAATCGTGGTGAATGGAGCACGAAGGTAATTTGATGATAATATTCTCCTGTTTTTATTCATATCCGTCGGATTTCACGTTACTGCTATTTCACGTCACTGCTGAAGCCCCAGCGCTCTCTGCTGGAGTAGTTCTGCGCGTTCCAACCACCCAGTTGAAAAACTGAAAAGTTCCTTCACTCATCCCCACCACTTGAGTTATCTAAATTAACTGGTTAAAGAACTTCCTGGTAGGCAGGAACAGACCTAAAGACTGAGGTGAAGCAATGACCAATCTAGTCGCTTTTTGTTGGTGAATGTTTATTTCACGACGTTTCGGTCCTGGAACAGGACCGAAACGTCGTGAAATAAACATTCACCAACAAAAAGCGACTAGATTGGTCATTGCTTCACTTCAGTCTAGGCCCTAGTGGTGGCCTGTATACTTACTTCTGGCGCTTGTGTACATTTAGTAAACATACTCATTTGTATACATTTATTTTGTCTGTAGGTTTGTATTGTCTGTAGCCTGTAGGTAGGTATAGTTAGGTTCCGTCCTGTGTCGCATTGTTTGATACGGTACGACTTATAATCAGAACGTGGCTTCATTGAGAAAGAAAAGGTAGAGAGCGTTCTTTGTTGGAAATTCCTTCGCAAATGAAGGAGATCTGGGTGAATCGCCGGGCTGGGTCTGTTCCAACGAGTTGGCGAGTCGTAGTGGCGGGGAGAGGGGGGCACCGCCGTGCGCCATATCACGTGTCCACGTGTCAGCTGATACGGAACCACGTGACGGGGCCCTGGGGAGAGCCCGACTCGCTGCTAACAATTTCATTACGGCCCGACGTTTTCTTTCTCCACATCGTTTTCTCCGTCGCCTGAACTTTTCGAATCTCATCGGATTTCGTCCTGAGATTCGTCGTTTTCTCAGTTTCCTTTGCTCTATCGTTCGGATTTAATAATATTGACGATAGCCTAATGGCTAATCAAGACAGACTCATCGGATGTTGACTAATTCCTATCCCATCTGATTTCGACTCTAATTTTGATTGAATGTTTATATTATACCTTCTACCAATGGGCAACTTCCATGTGTAGGAATTTTTTTATTTTTGAACTCAGAATCTGATTTAGCACCTTTGAAACCCCCCCCCCCCCCCCTGCCAATTTTCATCTCAAAACTCAGTAGCTTAGGCAGCAGAGGGATAGAAAGAAAGCGAAATGACGTCATTTCGCTTTCTTTCCACTGCTTTATCGCCCACTTTCGCTCATTGGGTACCCCCTCATGCTGCACCTTTTCGGAAAGCACTCGCCGAGATCTTTTACTTCAGAAAATAAAAGAAAACGGTTGAAATTGCCCATTGGGTCATCCATGCGTTGCACAGGATAGGATTATTAATTTGGGTCGTATTGATACGAGTGACTTCCAAGAGCCTAGGTAGGTACTGATCGGGCGAGAGAGTACCTACCTATTTTGTAATAGAAGCCCCCAAATAGTGTTACATCTACCCCAAAACCCCAAAACTAGGTACCTATATTTCCGTAATGTCATTAAAACGTACCTACCACCATGTAGGACCAATATATAATTATTAGGTACCCATATGTAGGTGAATACATACCTTCTACAGTTGCAGTGTGTAAACACCTGTCTAAATTGAGACCTTGCTCTGAATTTGAACACTTTCTCGATTTACGTCTTAAAACCAACTTTTCTTTCAAATCGAGTCAAATAAATACGTAGGTAGGTACCTACCCATTTGATAATAACCAATCCGTTCTCCCCATCTACTCCGATTCTGGCAATTCAGATTATCTCAAATTCCAAAACCGGCTGCCCTAGATATATCTAGGTATTTTGCGCATTTCATTCAAATCTGATCACGGAGGTTTGAGCTCTGTACGCGCGACAATTTCATCTTTCTGTCATTTTGCTTCCGACTCTGCAAGGCAGCGGTTTTGTTTTCACTTTCGAAATGAACAATTTTTGTGCTCCAAAATCAAAATTTCCACTTGTATTTTGCGTTTTCAGGGCCTCCTGAACAAATTTTGTTTCGTGTCTGTCTGTCCGTCCGTCCACATTTCCTTGCCACAGCCATAACTTCCACAATTTTGATCCGATTTCAATCAAATTTTCAGGAATTGTGTGGGGTTAGCGCTAGATGGTCCCCTATCAGTTTCATCATGATCGAATCAACGGTAGCCTCTGCACAGGCGCTAACGAGATTTTCTTGTTACGGTCATAACTCCATCAATTTTGAACGGATTTTGGTGAGATTTTCAGGGATGATGCGGGTAAGGTCCCTTGAGGTCCCATACGACATTAATCATGATTGAATCAGCGGTGGCAGTGGCACGTGGCACTGGCACCGCGTAGGTATATTCCAAACGTCGAGCATTCCAGACCATAGAACTATAAACCTGGAAGGGCCTCTGCGTTGACGAATGAAATGACGGGCTCCGCAACCTGCTCATCTGATGTGCTAAATTCTCTCCTGTTCACTCTAGGAAGTTGAAATTTGATAGGGACTCTTTGCGTTCTCATTTCTATACGTGGACTAATTACTTTATCTTAAAGCATGGATATGTACCCTTATTATTAAATAATTCCGTTAATTAATCTGAATCTTTATGTTAATTAATCCGAATCTTTAGTATGAAAATTTAACGGTGACATACTGTGAAGGCCACGAGGAAGCTTCTGTGCCATGTCCTTGGCAGTTTATTTTATTTTATGTACCTATGCATTTATAGGCATTTACTGACTTCATGGTCGGCAAATGTTTTTATTATTATTATTATTATTAAAATCCTATCACCGACCGGAACCGGTGTACCTATCAGTGTACACAAACATATTGTTAGCATACTGTTTTCATTTTTATTTGAAACGAGTTAAGAATGTTGTGTGATGGCTCTTACAAGATATTGCTTCCGAGTCTGCGAAGCAGCGGAAGCCTTGTGTTCACTTTCGTGAGCCAAAAAATTTTTGTCATCAGAAATCAAAATTTCCACTTGCATTTTGCGTTTCAAAGCCTACCGAACAAATTTGGTTCCGTGTCTGTCGGTCTGTGGGTCTGTCTGTCCGCATTTCCTTGTTACAGCCATAACTTCCACGATTTTGAATTGATTCAGCTCAAATTTTGAGGGATGGTGCGTATAAGGCCCCTTGAGGTCCCATACAAATTTCAACATGATTGATCCAGCGGTACGCCCTGCGCATGCGCTAACGTTAAATTCAACAAACACGCATAACTTTCACAATTTTGATTCAATTTCGCTCAAATTTTCAAGGGTTGTTTGGACAATGCCTAGTGAGTTCCAGTATGAATTTCAGCATGATCGGACCCTCGGTGCGCTCTGCGCATGCGCTGGCGTGAAATACATTCAATTTCCTTGTTACAGCCGTAGTAACCAAAGATTTCACCCAATTTCAATGCAATTCTCAGGGATTAAGCGGGTAGGGCCCATTGAGGTCCCATATAAATTTCAACATGATAGAGCCAGCGGTTCGCCCTGCGCATGCGCTAACGTGAAATTCTTCAAACACGCATAACTTTCGCAATTATGTATAATGGACGTAATGTATTATGGACGTAATGTTATGTAATATGTATATTTCATCTAATGTTATGTTATATAATGTAGTGTTATGTAATATGTATATTTCACGTTATGTAATGTAATGTAATGTAATGTTATGTAATGTAATGTAATGTTATGTTATTTTGCTTCCGAGTCTGTTCTATTCTATAATGGGTCACTCTGATTGTGACGAGGAAGCTCCTGTGCCATCACCTTGGCAGTGTATTTTTACTGTAGGTACTACTGGTTGAGCCTCCTGTTCGGGCCCCATTATTCAAGGCCTGAGGGACAATATTAGGTATCACCTGCTGCGTGATCTTGAACTTCTAAGGTCGAAGAGGTTTTTCGAGATAAGATGACTCTAGAAGTGGAAAGTGGGTTCGTTTTATGGCACTCGAGTTGCAGTACACCTGGGCAGGTCGAGGACCTCCGATTTCTGCGTATTCACGCATCTTGCGTTTAGCTGACGCACGTACGAAAGGTGTACAAAAAATCGGATGTTGGTAAACTCGGAAGATGTATCGGGTAAACAGCCTCGCCTTACCGGATGTCCGATGGGTCCAAAGAATTCGGAACGAATTTTTTTTCTCAGAAAACCTGAAGAAGACGGAAGATTGACGGAATCCACGTCAAGTGGTGAGGTGGGGTTTGAAACTACAATGGGTGGCGTATTTTACAATATTAGTACCTCGTGTCTCCTAGGTAGAGTGCGGTACTGAAACAATTCAGAGGTCCGAAATGAAGTGGAAAATCATTGGAAAATTCCGACCTAATGAAGAAGTTCGTTAGTCTTCTGCCATCGTATTATCATCTTTCGGTCATGCAGCATGGCCACTTGCTCGAATTTTCGAAGTTGGTTTGGCCCACAAAAACTCGAATTTGATCCGCAATGTGTTTTCGAAAATTGCTCGTATTCGAACTCGTAAGTCCCTGCCGTAGGCGAAATTTGATAAAAATTCGATGAAATTGATATGGGACCTTCAAGTAACTACTATAATATATCTACAGTGTATATCTTATGCATTAGTTTGCATTTTACCGTTATTACCTTCCATTATTTAACTAGTCTTGAATTTTCTTCCAAAATATTGATACCGAATTGACGATAATTTAAATTAATTATTAAATTATAAATTCAGTTATTTTGGTTTATTATTTTGTGAATAATGCACCTATGTATTCGCTCAGCAAAAAATGTTTTGAATACCCTCTCAAAATTATTTCTTTTACGTTTCAAGGTGCTTGGATTCCAAAAATGCAGTGTCCGTCCGTCGTACCCATATCTACCTTTATTTTCGATCTAAAAAATTCGTTCTTCCGCGCACCGGCTCCATTTGGGCCCTAGTTGCAGCCCTATCGGAATATACCCAAAGGTGTCATGGGTGAAAAATGGGTGTAAAAAGAAGGTTTTTTTGGTGTTTTAGTGACATGAGCTTGTGAGGTATCGTTTTCCATGTTTTTTAGGGTGAGGAGACCGAATGTGAAGTCGATTTTGACCAACGAACGAAGAATTGAGGTTCTAACAAAGTTTCAGCCTTAAGTTTACCTTAAATTTTGGTTTAAAATCGTCGTTCTTTCGCACACAGTTTGGGTCCCCATTTGGGTACACATTTGGGTCCTAGTTGTGCTCCGAAGCTCGGCAGCCCGCTCAGAAAACACCCAGGGATATTGCGGGGGGGGGGGGGGGGGTAAAAATAGGGGCTTTCGACTTTTTTTAAAAAGGTTTTAGGTTTTAGTGAACACGAGCTTGTGAGGTATCGTTTTCCATGTTTTTTAGGGCGAGAAAACCGAATATGTTGATTTTGACCAAAGAGTGAAGAACTGAGGTTGTAAAGACGGTTCAGCTCCAAAAAGTTTTTCTTCAAGTGTCAAAAATCTGGGAAATTGTCTGAAAGCACCATAAATTTGTATTATAACACTGGAAGTAGTATTAACAGGTGAATCAATACAGCTAAATGGCAGTATCATTGATCAAAGATAATTTGTCATAAATAGGAGCCTATTCGAGTTTTTGGAGGCCAAAATTGGTGGAAGCCATCAAAAATAGCTATTTCAATTATTGCACATGAAAGAAACAGTAAATGAACAGACAACATTTCTGTGGTATATCCAGTACAATAATAAACCCATGTGACATGGGCATTGCAGCGTTTTCTATCATCATTAGTGATTTATAATAATACATTGTTGACTATAAAGACTGGTTTAAATTGTATTGTGGCTTTTGTTTATATTCCAAACAGCGGATAGACTCGGGTGGGGACAAATAAGTTCAGACAGCTCACTGATGAATCACATTCAGGTAGGTATATCAAAGTTTGTTGAAGTGCCATGCACAGCATTACTAGCAGGTTTTGTATGTTCCCATTAAAACACAGGGTGTTTGTCAGGGAAATCTGTGGAAAAGTCAGGGAATTTTGAAATCCTCATTTGGCGGCCACCTTGTTGACTAATCCAATCAGGCTTTGAAACCTTCTTAATGTTTTCGGCCTATTAAGTACGCTTTTGATGGTTTAAATTTACGTATCTAACGAACCCGTTGTTGACAAAATAGGATCGTCGATACCGGTTCAAAATTCAGACATTTTGGTTTATTATTTTCAATAATGAACCATTGGAATCGAGCATGAAAAAAAAAAAATTCTTACCCCCCTCAAAATTTGATGCTTTTCGTTTCAAGGTATGTAGAATCCAAAACTGCAATAAAAATATTTCTGTCTGTCCGCCGTACGGGCCACTTTTCTAAGTTACCATGAAAAAAATTGATGAAATTCGGGTTATAGGTTCCGTTCGGGGTCTAGTTGGTCCTCGAAGCTTGGCGTTACGGTCAGTCATCTCTAAGGGGTTCAGAATAGGGGTTGAAATTTTCAGAACGCCGTATCTCGAAAACTTTCGATAGAAGGGTATGGTTTTTTTTACGTTATTAAATTTGTCTTGAGCTAAACAATTTTTTGAGACCACCCGGAGCATCGTACGTCCGGCCGTTGGTGAGCACCAAAAAGCTTCGTCAACACGATCGTGAATCAAACGGTATAAATTCGGCCCGGATATCATAACTACGGAGCATCTGATTATAATCAAGGATGGCTGTACGAAGTCGAGTTGTTTGTTCTGCGATATTATTTCATTTGACAAGTGATGGACTATTGTATTTTGTTGGTAGGTACTTCTGAATCTTGAACAAACGTTGAAGTATTATTGTTGGGTAAATTATTACACAATGGCAAATTATTACACACCGGCAAATTATTACACAACGGTAAATGATTACACAACGGTAAATTATTACATCACGGTAAATTATTACACAACGGTAAATTATTACACAACGGCTCATCTACCCAGAAGGGGCTGGATTTTGTTGATAGGTACTTTTGCAACTTGAACAACCGTTGAAGTATTATTGATGGGCAAATTACTACACAACGGTTCATTATTCTATCTCCGTAGAAGTGGAACCTATACAGGTAAATATTATTACACAACGGTTTAGGTAGTTACCTAGTAACGAGTACGAGGTTAGGTACTAACCTACGGAGGGTCAGCGATCTACATAATATGTGTAGAATAGTACATGTTATAATATATAGACGGGTTATCTATACAGAGAGCTGTGCTCTGTAAAAGAAGGGTATTCTGTACAAAATGATGAACGTTGTGCAGGGATTTGCAGCGTTTTTCTGCTCAGTTTCTTGTATCGCATCGTGTTGACGAGACATCGGATCCGGTCCAGACGTTCCAGCCTCCTCCAGCCTCTTTCACCGTCACATTACGACTCCACGTGACCCGCTTCGATCGAGATTGTTGACGTTTAGCTGCCCATAAAATACCCACACGCCCTCTTCGCTGAGCCAAGATAGCGGATTACAACGCAACAAATTTCATGCAGTTTTCACTTCACGCGCCCAAGCCACAAAAGGTTATCGGAAAATTGTTACCCTGGATGGAAATTTCCCCACACCAAAATTCATTCACATTTGTTGTGACATTTCACGGAGAATCCGAACCTGCTATTTCCCTCAAGTTTTGCTCATTGCTCTCGTCAGTCAGTGATTCATTTGGGTCGGCCTCAGTGTTGCCGAAATAAGGCCAACTTCAGATTTTTGCGATTTTTTTCAGCGCTGTTGGATCTTGGCACTGAAGGCAACCGTGCGCTTGAAAGTGCCATGAGTATTGTGATCATTTAGAGTTAAACCCCGCAGAATAACCTTGGCCACACAGCTTTCCTTCCCAGGCCCATATTGGTTTATTACTTATGTAGGTACAAAATTTAAGCCAGTCATGCAGCATGACTAAGAGCGAATTTTCAAAGAAATATTTGTGCTATTGTTTAAAAAGATGTATAGCGAGAATACCAATTTCTTATATCACTTTTTCGTGATCCTAGACCGATTTTTGACCCTTAAAAAGTCAGATTCGATGTATTTATTATTTTAATTTTTTAAGTCGTTTTGATAATCGAAATAATCCTCTTTCCGTCGTGAATCACCATCCCCCACAACGACAAATGAATTAATATTGATTTTAGCCATTAATACCAATTTTTGACGCTCCCAAAAATACCAATTTTTGTTGGCCCCTACTCTGAATGGTAAACAACTGAAATGGATTTTTCTGTCTTTACTCACCCTTCCATACGTCTTCCAGCGATTTTATATCGATCTTTCGCGATTTTAGCAGTTTTACCAATTGTTGCCCCCCCCCCCCCCTCCCAAAATGCAAAGTTGACACCCTTAGATTTTTTTAAAATTGCTCATCATCGAACTCATCCTTTTGTTTAACAATACCAACATTTTGGCAAAATTTGGAATTTTTATCATATTCCCTAAGGTCAGATATCGTCTGGAGTGACACATAAGTAATAATTTTAAAAAAACCACAGTCATGCAGCATGGCTATAAGAGCGAATTTTCGAAGTTTTCGGCATCTTCCTCCTCCGCCTAAAATTTTCTGAAAATTAATTTTCGGCCAATGTTTTCCCAACTTGATACCATACAAAATTAAAACTGTAGTAGTTTTACGCAAAGTAATATTTGGGGTGGAAGGAGGGGGAGGGGGAAATCAAAAATGTTTTGAATACCAGAAGAGTAGGTATTGGGTACGTAACAAATTTTTTATTCCATTTTTTGCCGAGTAACACCTCGGTTTGTAGATTTTCCAACGCTGAACACGATGGTGAAGTCAGAATTGCGATACCCCATTCCGTTATCAGATTAGAGCAGACGAACCAGGAAGAACATCTCAAGAAATAACCACGTTCCTTCATCTTCAAAGTGCTCCAGTTTGAGAATGGAATGAGATATCGCAATTCTGATTTCACCATCGTGTTCAGCGTACAAAAACCTTTAAAATGAGGTGTCACTTGTCAGACTTTTTCATTTTGGGAATTTATGGGTAATTTTCCCCCCCTAAAACTCCCCAAAACACCCCCTTAGGGTGACCCGATTCTGCCCATCTTCGAACTTAGCCTGTCGATTGCCAAGACAGATTTTTCGTGCAAATTTGAACTTTTTATCTCAATTCTTTCGAGAGTTATCGTCTGGAATGACACATACATATATAAATATATATATAAATATATAAATATATAAATATATATATACATATAATTTTTGGTGTCTTTCGGCAGGGAATTCAGGATGGTCTGAAACGGATTTTGGTATAAAAATCTTTCGGAAATTCGAGTTTTAAAAATTTTGGACCGAGAACAGTAGCTTCATTTTCTTCGAAAATTCGCTAAAAGTATATAATTATATATATATATATATATATATATATATATATATATATATATATATATACAATATATATTTTTGTTAAAATCTAGGGATGAATTCAGGATCCTCGGAAACGGATTTGCCTATAAAAACATTGAATTGATCGAAGCTACCCTCAAAACCCTTGAAAGTCTGGTCGATGGTTCTAATAATTATAATTCTCGTTCCTTCGCATACAGCCTATCTATTTTACTGCTCATCCCCATTCGACAAGGGGTCCTAGTATCGTAGGTCTTGGGTAAATTTGTTCTCTTATCACCAAGGCCACCAGATTGGAGATTCCAGATTCATACGGAAGTGAGATTCCAGATTCATACGGAAGTGCTGCCTACCAGATTTCTGTGGAAGTTCCATTGGTGGCCTTATTGGGAGTTATGGCATCATTTGTGTTTACTGATAATCAGCTGGATTCGAGTATATATAAGTATGGAAAGTTGTTTGATACCTTGCACCTATTTCAATCCTTAGTGCGTATCATTCTCTGGTTTTTGCGGAATGAAAATCTGCCTGAGATTAATAGTTAGGGAGCAGATAAAAGTAGTGGTTCTGGAAGTAATAGTTCTGGCCGTTCTCACTCCATCATCAAGCCATACTCTACATTTCTACAAAGGGTAAAGCGAGAAGCTGTGTAAATCGTAAGCTGGGCCAAAACGTCATCATCCGTCAATCAAAATACCAGTCAATACCTAATCTGATTTCCTGCCCAAAGCAACTGTAGTGTTGGGTTGGGAACTGTCTTACCCTCCTCGGTGGCTGTCGTCTGTGCTCTGTGTGTGAGTAGGAAGCCAAGTAGTCAATCTAACGGTTTTCAAAAACACATCTACCGCCCACATATTGATGCAGATTCGTATTACCTTTTCTATGTAGCTGCTGAGGTGGTTAGGGTGTGGCTTGTGTGAGTTTGTCTCACTAGTCCTCTGACACGCCGGCAGCCTCTGTGATTGAAGACCACATTGAATTCAAGGAGCTTCGCCTCCAGCCCCTCCCGATCAAAATATTTAGAGATTCATATTACCGATGTATTTGCCTCGCCTTATGCATGACGCTTGATGGGCCATTTCTCACATGAAGGCGGCCTCGTGATTCGTCTCGTTATTTAAATTTTCACCTCGACGTGCGCGATGGTATAACGTGCCTTTTTCCTGAAAATGAATATTTGCCGTCTCGATGAGCTCGCGGTTCACGCTCCTTGAAAATAGTTTTGAACTGGTTTGAAGTACGTACTATATTATGTTACAGGCCAGACCCGGTCACTTCCCCATGTGCACAAACGGCCCAACTGTGGTTTGGCAAACGCCGAAACATCGGGGTTGGCCCGGGCAGATCTAAATACTGCTCTGAGAGGGCTGGGAAATCAAAATTGAGTTTCGACTGTTGTAGATGCCTGTGCTGTCCGTCGGGTTTTGCCCACTGATAACGAGACCGATCACGAATTTCCTGGGCCAAACCCGAACTCCTTCATCGGCATTCGCCCGAGATAGGCGGGCATTTCTTGTAACGGCCGGATTTCGGGATTGGCCCGTAACATATACATAGGTATTTCCGAACTTTGGAAAATTGTCCGTTCAAAGACTCCACGAAAAGAAAGAAAAATTAGGTATCAGTCAGATCACTAACTAATTGACGAGCTAATGCAAGTTTTTCGTTTGTTATTCTCTGAGTAATAATAAACCAATTACTCGGAGAATAATAAACCAAAACTTTCATTAGGTCATCAAGTAGTGATCTGACTGATACCTACTTTTGGTTATTGTTCTGTGAATAATACACCTATGTATTCGCTCACCAAAAAATTTGTATAACACCCCCTCAAAATTTTTTCTTTTCCGTTTCAAGGTG
This sequence comes from Leptopterna dolabrata, assembly GCA_954871275.1. Classification (NCBI taxonomy): domain Eukaryota; kingdom Metazoa; phylum Arthropoda; class Insecta; order Hemiptera; family Miridae; genus Leptopterna; species Leptopterna dolabrata. Next base: position 8,765,601 of record OX940989.1, on the reverse strand, counting down.
CGTAGATTCCAAAAATGCAATGTCCGTCCGCCGTATCACGTGTACCGGCTTCATTTTTGGTCTAAAAAAGTCGTTGGGCCCTAGTTGTGTCCCGAAACTTTTCAGCCCGATCGGAATATACCCAGGGGTGTTATGAATGAAAATGTGCACAAAAATAGGTAGTTTTTGTGTTTTAGTAACATGTTAGTAAGACGAGCTTTTGAGGTATCGTTTTCCATGTTTTTGGGGACGAGAAGGTAACTGCAATATAATAATAGGTAACTCCAATAGAATAATAAACCCATGTGACAAGGACTTTGCAGCGTTTTCTTTCTTTTCGTGGAGTCTGAATGGACAGTTTTCCACAGTTCGGAAATATACCTATATATGTTACGGGCCAAACCAAGCGGACCAGTACCTAGGTGTTCCGTAACCTAGGTGTATTTTTTTTGGAGCACCCCCCTCAATTTTTTTTCTAAATAAAAGTTCTTTCTCACGCAGGCTCCATTTGGGCTCTAGTTGTTGTGTTCCTTTCTCGGCCCGATCGGAAAACACCCAGGGGTGTTATGGGTGAACAGTGGGTGCAAAATGGCTTGTGAGGTATCGTTTTCCATGTTTTTTAGGGCGGTGAGACCAAATAATTAGTTGATTTTGACCACTTAGTGAAGGATTGAAGTTCTGTGGAAGTTAACTCTCAAGATTCAATATTTTCAGGTCAAAAACGTGTGAAAATGGCTGTAATCACGTGAAGTTTGTATAATAACCATAGCCCTTCAAATGCCATATTGCCATGGCGCCATACAAAAATGCCATATTCTGCCGATTTTTGGAAAAATGCCATGTTTTGCCTTTTTTTCGTCAAACTCCTTCAAAAAAATAAATAAAAAAATTTGAAGTGAAAATTTCTGAATGACATGAGGTTTCTCGAACCCTGAGGCCATTAGTGTAGAGGGATTACTATTGCCTCTGAACCCTTTTGGAATGGGGTGCTTCCACGGGTCGCCACTCTGTTTGGTGAGGAAGCCACTTTGAAGGAAGGTTGGGAACCTGCTGATGTCCTCTCTATGAAATACGCCCCGGCAACATCAGCTGATGTGGAGAGGACTTTCTCAAAAATGATCTACCTTCTGAGTGATCGACGGCTGGGATTTTTAACGGAAAGCGTTGCAGCACACCTGATGTTTTTATTTAATAATAATAATAATAAATTATTTATATTATAAAGCTTTGTAAATCAAATAAATTATTTTGCATAAATAACTTGTATGTTGTGATATTATCGTCTCAGAATAGCTGGGGTGGTCGGAGAGGGTTGAAAAATAAGTGCCATATTGAGAGAAATAAGTGCCATATTTGGGCCAAAATAAGTGCCATATTGCCATATTTTTTAGGGCCCTATTTCACAAAAATAAGTGCCATATTGTGAAGGGCTCTGATAATAACACAGGAAGTAGTATCAACAGGTGAATCAAGACAATTCAATGACAGTTTCATTCATCGAAAATAATTTGTCAGAAATAGCAGCCTAATGTTCGAGTTTAAAACCGTCAAATAGCTTTGTGGGTCTCTTCACTGAAGACCCTATCGTGCCGTAATCACTCGAGAATAATGAACCACGTGACAAGGACTTCGCAGCGTTTTTTAAAGAATCCGCCAATTCCCAAATCGATTATTTATCAATGTCGTCAGTAGAGTCAACTGTAAACGCTTAATTCGGTAGCGCCTGTTAATTTGATTGTGCCGTTTAGAAAGTTGCCTTTAGATTGGGGCATCGCCTGCAGTCAGCTGTGGGACGATTTCCACCTATCACATGTGCGGCCATTTGGACGTTCAGCTGAGGGTTTGCGATTCGGTTTGTGATTCAAAATCAACAGTGTATTCCGGCGGTCGCATCGGCGGCGATAGTCATCAATAATGCGGTATAAAATCAAAATTTCATATTTCGCTTGTGGTAACTTTACCTTTCACATTGCGCGTAACGTGGAAGCGTTGTCCGTCCTCGGGAGAGCCCATCGTCTGTTCATATCTCACGTTGATGTCGAATGTGAAAAACGCCTTTCAAGCTGGAGAGGGAAAAATAATACGGATCTCGGACAGGAATAATGATGCTGGCTGCGTGGAAGTGAGGGGTATCGGCCGTGCGCTTCGACACGTGAACTTGTACGGTGCCCAGACTTGGAGGCTCAGCCACATGAAGCTGAAGGATGGGGAGTCATAAAATGAAGTGTCCAATGGTTTCCTGGACGATAAAATGAGGGTGGAATTTATATCTGTATATAAACGCTGCAAAGTCCTTGTCACATGGGTTTATTATTCTGTTGGACATATCTACAGAAATGTTGGCTGTTCATTTATTGTTTCTTTCATGTGCAATAATTTAAATATATAATTTTTGTGGTTCCACCTATTTTGGCCCCAAAAACTCGAATTAGGCTCCTATTTTTGACAAATTATCTTTGATCATTGGTAGTGTCATTTTAATTGTCTTGATTCAGCTGTTGATACTACTTTTAGTGTGTTGTGTGTTTACTGTTGTGTTTTAGTGTTCAAATTTATGGTGATTCAGACAATCTCCCAGGTTTTTGAAAAAATGAATTTTGGGAGAGTTTTCCACTCTGGTCAAAATCAACTTCATATTCGTATTTGGTATCTTCGCCCTAAAAAACATGGAAAAGTCGTAGTTTACCAAGACATTAAAAGTACCTAATTTTGCACGAATGTTTCACCCATAACACCCCTGGGTGTATTCCGATCGGGCTGCAAAGTTTCGGGACACAACTGTGGCCCAAATGGAGCCTGTGTGCGAAAGAACGAATTTTTTAGACCGAAAGTAAGGTAGATATGGATCGGTACGACGGACGGACATCGCATTTTTAGAATCTACGCACCTTGAAACGTAGAAGAAACAATTTTGAAGGGGTGTTCCAAATTTTTTTGCTGAGCGAGTTACATTTGTATTATTCACAGAGGAATAAACCAAAATCGTCTACCGAATGGGTGGGTAGTGTGGCTTCCTGCCATCGTTATCATCGTAAGACTCGTTTTAAATTCTTAGTACTTCATAGTACTTTCTAGTCTATGTTTCTACAAGCACTTTCCCCACCAGCACACCATTCCATGACTTGATGACAGTCAACTGTGTGTTTATTGCCCTCTGGCTCCAACATAACCCCCTGAACCTGAACCTCCTTACCGTTTATATGATTCTATTCAACATTGAAAAAATATCGATCATAGCAGGATTATTGGTGTTTCAAAGATGAAAAAAAAAAACACTGTTTTAGTTTGAACATTTTTGAGAGCCAAAAACACGTGAAACCCCCAGTTTCTTCACTTACTTCTTCATGCTCAAAACTAACTTCAGATTTGGTTTTCCCATCCAAAACATGTACGATTTGGTTTTCAAAGAAGTTGGTTGAAAGGTTGGAGTAGGTGCCTTGCTTCGAAAATTCGCTCAACAGGACATGCTGCCTGAGTCGAAATACTGAAAACATTCTTTAATTTGGTCCCAAAAGACAAAAAAATCGTGGATTTTTTTACAGTTGACAGTTTAACATAATAATACAGTGAAGTAATAATTATGGGGTTAGTATAATGTAAACGTTACAAAATTATTACTCACTCCTTCTTGAACTGTACGATTTACCTTGCTTCATGGCGAGAGTTTGAATCATGATCCTGCAGTGGCGGATCTAGGATTCGAGGGGGGGGGGGGGGGCTAACCGGAAAATTCTGGAAAAAATCCTAACCTATATATAAAGCGAGGTTTTTGTGAGTATTTGGGTCTTTTATATCGATGTCAGAGTGCATTATTTCAAGTGAAATTTTCACACGTTCTCTCTACACAATGTTTTATGAAATTGTACCAGTCTATACTACAACATGGTTGTAAGTACAGCCTGGCTAGTAATTATTGTCATTGACATGACAATGCCAAATAATAATAATTGGCTATCAAAATTAATGAATTGATCATTTTTAGCAACGAATAACGGACGTCAAAGCTCATTTGATCCGGTGTATATTTATATATCGGGTCAAGGGCCACTGTGGTCCTAATAATGTTTCTTCAGCGGGGTATTTTCCAAAACAGTAAATAATTGTTTACGTCATCTGTATATAGGTCCGAGGGTAGTTTATTATAATATTTTTGACGTATTGCAAAGCAACCTGAGCCTCGGCTGACCTTGTTTTGCATGTTGAATAATCAAAAACACCCTCAGATACGGAAACCACGTGTTGGCCATCTATTTTTGTTTTCCTTCGTTGTCTGGAGCGCTCCCCACTTGCACCATTATATAATTTTCTCCGTGGAAATAATTCAATTTCATCAAGTTTCTACTGCTGCTTTTGGCTACAACTTATGCACAAATTTTTACTATTCGTCACCGATTCGTTATAGTCAACGTGGTTGGATTTCCATAGCTTATTCATTTTTCATAAACTGGATTTTTCCTCCGAAAATCCCCTATTAGCAAAGGGTCCAAAATGTTAATTACATTAATTTTTGAAAATTCTTCGATTCTTTCTGGTTTCAGAGCATTCCCACACCATCCATAAATCAAAAAATGTTAAAATGTATGTATGTGCATTTTTGGTTTGGTTTTGAATTTTGGCCATTCTTTGACACCAAAAACTAAAATGTTACCCCCATTTTGTATTCGATAAACACTCGTCTTTGAAGTAATGCTTTCATTGCCACTACGAACGTTTTGTATACAACAATTTGGACATACATCTCGCACATACATACATTTTAACCTTTTTTGATTTATGGATGGTGTAGGAATGCTCTATAACCAGAAAGAATCGAAAAATTTTCAAAAATTGATGTAATAAACATTTTGAATGGCCAAAATTCAAAAACTGATGTAAATTTGCAAAAGTTATATATAGAATGGTGAGGTGACGAGACATGACAGTTATATTGTCAGTTGTCAACAAATATTTTTCTCTGGAAAGTGGGTCACATTCGAGATTTAGTGGTGTTAAAAATAGCTTAAAATCGCTGTCAAAAATGGGTCATCAACTTTAAAGTTCGCTCATATGGTCATGCTGCCTGACGAGGACTTATTCATTCGTCAGTAGGTACATTAGGAGCGTTATAGGAACGAAGATGTGCTAAATTTTGGTACTTACTGTTCTTTGTGTATTAAGTACCTATGTAAGTAGATATACATCAGCTTATTTGGAAATTTTTGTTTAATGTTTCCTCTAATGGTGCCACGCTGGTACACTTGTTGATGCAGTTGGGCCATGAAATTTCATATTCTCGAATCCAACTGACCTGCACCATTTCTTTCCTTTCTTCATAGAAGTTTTCCGTTTACATAATTGTCGTTTTCAATCGGAGAAAGAAGAAGAAGAAAACAAACATCGATCATCTTCTGTCAACCAGGTGCTTTTCTCGTTGGCGCCGCACGTGACAATCCCACCCAACCCTCGGTCGTATAAAACGATTGCCTTTCCTCCCCTTCCATTCAGTTCTTGGCCAACTTCCCACTCGAGCAGTTCTGATAACAGTCGCTCTCACCAGGAGCAGTTTCAGAGTAACAGTTCAGTGACAAGTGGATTGTTTGTTGGATAATCCAGGAATTTGTTGATACAGGAAGTGCAACATCGAATCAGCTTAGTTTTCCTGTAGGTGGTGCAATCTGTCAAAACGTGCGGTATTCGCTGATTTTGAGCGCATTTTTGAACATTTCAAGCTTCAGGGGACGTTCAGTGCGGCGTCGATTCAACAATTCTTCATCATTTACGCTGTTCACTAGCCATCGAATTCAAATTCGGATTTGGAGCGCTGGTAAAGATAATTTGCGGACATTCCCGTTGGAAATTCATAAATACTTCCATATCTTAGCCATTTAGCGTTTTAAAAATTCCGCTCAAAATTTTCTCGCCGTCTTACCCGAGTTTTCGGGACAGCTCGAATATTAGGGAGCTACGGTTTTTCGAGCCCGAAAGGGCCGGGAACCTCCTGCCCATCGTGACATCTCCCAAGATCTTATCATTGCACATCAACACGATGGTGAAGCCGTCTATAGAGCGCGAACCGGCGCTTCTGATGGCAGGCGAACCTCCCGATATACCTGAACGGAGGAGGATACGAGAAGTGAGTCGAATATTATCATAATAATAATAGTTAGGTACTCATAATAAGTAGGTAAAATGTCCGTATCATGTGCCAATCAATCCCCTTGTACATCTCTTTGTACTCCTTGCACCCTGCACCCATTTATATATTGCTAGTTTACTGATCAAAATCATTAGGCGTATTATATTTAAAATTATAGTATTCTTATATTCTTTAACTGGCACTTATTGCCGTTTAATAACAATAAATAGTTACTGTGGAATCAAATAAATAGGTGCCTGATAGATACCAAGGTGAACTTCACCTTTTACGGCGAAAACTGCATATTTTGAAAGTGTGTTTTTCTGCCTCTAGTCACTATTCTGTAATAGTTTGGACAAATTGTTCTATATATTGGCAGTTACCGTCTTCTTGTGCATGGCGCGACAACCCGCTAGCGAGTCCTGACATCCTCATTGGTAATCTTAGAATTTCAAAATATTTTTAGCGAATTTTGACCCATATAAATTCAAACTTGGCCCGCTTTTAGTTTGTGAAAATTGTTAAATTTTGAATCCATTCCTTTCGTCTGCCGCTGCTAACAGGCCGAAGTTGGAATTTCTCATCTTGTAGCCGAGGTCAGATATCGTCCGGAGTGACAAATAAATCAGCTTAATAGGAGTTTAGTCTGCCTTGAGGTGGTTTTCCATGTGCATTCTGTTGCAGATGATATTCTTGTTCACCTTTAATATAGGTACTCGTAAAACTGTTTCTCCCTCTCAGTGGTTTCTCCGTAGTACGCATTGAATGGTTACCATTTTAGATTCTGTAAACCTTTTAGTTTATCGGTTTTCTTTAGATACAAGTACTGTAGGGCTATTTGCTGTGCGTACTGAAATCCATCCAAGTGGCTCATGAAACCCGACGATTTCTTATCCATGCACAAAGTTCCGAGACTTTACCGAGTATTTTATCTCAGAATTGTGTACGTGATATACACAATTCATTCTGAGATAAAATACTTTAAAAAAAGTAAGTAAGTCTTTAAAATTAATTCGATTATTCTATAAGGTTTTAGTCCAGTTAGTCCCGTAACCTGTTGCACGGCTCCCACAATACCTTCTCCATGTACAGGGGCCCTCGCACCTGCACGAGAACGTGTCTCGACACATGGCATCCCCCTACTGCCGCACGTGCCTCTCTCACAACCTCACAACTAACAATCATATCGGCCTTTTCCTATTTAAAAGCCTCTTCTTCTCTATTTTTGAGATGATCAATTTTTCTCAGAAGCCCCCACCACGTGTTGTACTATCTCAATTGTAAGCAAGATGAGTTTTTTTTTCTCCAGAAGAAATCATTTCTTCACGTGTTTAGTCCGGTCGGTTGTTATCTTGGCGTTCCTATCTGGAAACGATTTCCAGATTGTTAGTCACTCATTTGCATTCAATTTTGTTGTTGGTTTGTTGAGAGAAGGGTCAAGATGAACGTTCTGGATCATTGATATTTTAAACTCGATTCCAGTCTCTGCCTTTGTTAACGAGCCCCCTCTATCTTTAGCCTTCCCCAACCTTCCTTTATGTTCTTCACCATCCTTTGCAACTCCTAACTTTCCTTTACTGCCCCTAAATATTAGAAGCCCCTCTCTTTCCCCACATGGTGAAATGTATTTGAAAAATCCGTTTTCTCGCTAATTTTCTGTACGTAGTCTTTCTTATTTCGAATGCTTGATAAATTGATAGTTGCGGATTGTGGAGTAGGTAACTGAGTCCTCGTGAATAAAATTTGAATAGTACGCATGTATAATGTATGTGCTCTCAGATACTTTACTCACAGTGAGTACTTATAGAAAGTAGGTGTAGGAATGTGGTTAGTAGGTACTGAAATGTGAGTTGTGGGAATATTGCATAAACAAATATTTACACTGGATCAATCTTGTGATTTCAAGACCCATACCTGTTCTATGTCGGTGTATTTCTTTGGTGATACTAGGCTGTACACCAACCAAAAGTATTAATTTGGTGAAGCGAGCGAACCGTGTCACACTGATAGATGTTCGGAGTTTTTTACGGTGAACCTTACATACTAATTATAGGTCAACATAAGCCTAATATAAGAATATGGAACTGTGCCGACTGCGAATCATCTAACCAGTTTTGATGATTAATCGATCGCTTTCTTGATATCCCACATCGATCTCCACGATCGTTTAGTAATTAACTCAGGTCGCATTTATATATAATATTAGCACTTTGGAGTCAGACCCAAAGCCAAGTGAAGCACTCCAAACAAGTAGATAAGGTAAGGTCGGAAAGGTTAGACTACAGAGCTGACAGACTTCGATCCAGTTGGGATCATAGCTCAGCTGGTTAGAGCATCTCGCACATCATATCTACATGGTGGCGTATACTTGCACTGTATCCAGCTTTTCTACTCAACAACTGAGTATTGTTATTATATATTTCGATGCCTTCTGTTCTCAGGATCCTTTATCACACAGGATCATCGAGAAAAGACGGAGAGACAGGATGAACTCCTGTCTGGCGGACCTATCGCGCTTGATCCCTCACGAGTACATGAAAAAGGGGAGGGGACGCGTTGAGAAAACTGAAATAATCGAAATGGCCATAAGACGGATCAAGCACCTGATGAGCCACGCCCCGTGTCAAGGTAACATTTTCTTATTGATGCGGCTTTACAAAATAATTGCAAAAGTTCTGTGGGGTCTACCACAAATCAGGTACATAATATATTGAGTTCGTATGTTCATAATCTGCAAAACAGTCTTCGACCAAAGGCGCAGTATCTCAAAGATTCAGGGACTCCTCAATAGACACAAAACACTGTTTTATTATGGGGATTCACAGAAATTCGGAATAATAAAATCTGGTTTTATCATAAAAAGTAAGTAGTCAAATTACAAAAGCACCAATCACCATCCAACATGGCACCAGTCCTGTCATTCAGTGTCGCCAACTTATGAACATCAAACACACACTGCCAGTTGCTGTTTCCTGAGTTTAGTGGGTTGGTTGGAGTGGTCCCATACAATCTAGTCAGTGTTGTTGATGTTTTTCAGCTCAAATTATTAGAAGCTTTTTGCCTCATATGAATTTGTTGATGGTTTTGGCCTGTTTCCGTTTCACGTGGATCATTCACCTTTCGTTGCCCCTGATTTCAGAAGCTGAGTGTCGCACTGAAGATATGGATACCTCTGCAGGGCCTCCCATCGGCGATGGGTTACCAGGTGGGCCACCGATCCAGGCCCCGCCCTCCCTCAGTGGTAGTCAGTGCTCTTCAACAGTGGACTCCCTGGCTGACTCGTACCGCCTCGGCTTCGCAGAGTGTCTCAATGAAACTGTCCATTTCCTCGTACAGGTATGATCTAGTGCAATATTTCTATTGTGGCTTCAATCGTTAAATTTGTGGATTGTCCTAGGGTGACTGGTTTGAATGGGTAGTTATCATGTATCCACAAAGAACACTTTTGGTACTGATGTTATAATAGAGAAAAAGGCGATTTGAAGAAGCTGCTTGCTTACGTCACACGGATATAATACGTCTGCAGGCCACTTGAAGCACTGAGATCATGGAATTTTGGTTCGGATCCGTTCAGTAGGCAAGAGTAATGGGTGACTCTTAACATTACAAAGAATTACTGATGAAGAAACAATGGATAGAAGGGGGAAAACCGCAAAAAACCATAACCTTACTCATAATCTTTTTCTGGAACGTGGTTAGTGAATGTGGTGGTGGCCAGAAAACCATTTCCCACCTGCTGGTACTGGCCAGTAATCAGAACCCGTATCCATACAGCGTTACAGTTAGCAGCAGGGCCTCATTAACCCCGCCTCTTTTGAATTCTCAAAACATTGAGAATTTGACATTTCAAACATTGAAAGTCTCTCAAAATATGAAGGAGGCTATTTTCCCGATTCAGCCCTATTATCGTCTATCTCACATCATAAACTGTTGAGAAAAAAATGCAAACAGAATTCATGATAATTTCCCTTTGTGTTCAAAGTCTGTGACAGACATATGGCAAGCAGCATGCACCCATGGCTAAGGTTTATGGGTGGAAACATTTCCTCAAATGGATTCACACAGTCTCTCAGTATGATCATCCCAGTAGGAGTACTCCGTGGTGTCACCAGCCTCGACTTGTTCAGCTTTTTATAGCTACTAGTGGTCAGCCTATAGAAGTATAGATCCATCATCTTCTAATTTCATTATCCCAGTATCTAATTGTCGATTTTCCTTTGCAGGTTGAAGGTCTCATGGTGGCCGACCCTCTTTGTGCACGATTGCGATCCCACCTCACCAACCACTGTGATAACATCCTCCAAAGTAATCATCCTGGTAGAGTTTACCTTTTGTACTTGATAATATTATCTTACTTTAGTGCTCCGCTAACTAGTAATTGTCTGTTTGCAATTCTTGGATGCGGGAGGATTGTAAACAACATTACCTCAGTATAGAATAGCAGCCTGTGAATGTTGGTGTTGAGAGGTCTTGGTGTTCACTGTAGGATAGTGAAGCAAGCTCCCTCAAGATCCATGTCACAGTAAATCTTCTCTGTGATTTCTTACCGTAATTTCTGTTCAAATACGGTGGGCGTTCGAAGTATCTGACTCCTTTGGGATGTATCACAGGAAACTTTCGTTCTGTTTGCAGATGAGTCCATCAGGTCGCGCCTCTGCTGCCCGAACGGCCTTGGCGATGAAAAGCCGCTCCAGAACAGATCGACCCCTCCACCCACCATTCACCCGTCGTCACTCCCTCAGGAAGTCCCGGAGACGATGGACGGCCGACTCCACGACCTGAGTTACTCCAGCAATTCACTGACACCGCACCAGAATCACCGGCCTCCGCAGGCTTGCGGGGCGTGCGCTCAACACGAGTCCAGCTCAGACGCGTCAACCGGCGGCCACACCAACAACGTAAGTACTTCCATTTCTTCTGGATGCTTTTTGTGAAGTTCAACCCCCGAAAACGGCATTCTCCTCCACATGCTTACCGACTTTCTTCCTACCCGGTTGGGAGCTGGCATCAACCCCCCCAGTTATGAGATTGCTTCCACATTTGTTTATTGTTCTTCCATAGTGGACTATTCTTTTCGCCAGATCATATTTCGTTATAATAGTTGTGCACAATTTCATTTGAAGTACCTAGATGTTGTTTCATCTTTATTATAATTGTTTTTGTTTCGAGTTTCCGTCGATTGGAATTAAATACGGCGACTTGTGCATTTGATGATGTGATAAAATTTTGATAATTACAGAAGGTTTGATCGATTCGCACATTTTTAAACCAAGAAAATTGTTCGGTTTTTGTATGGAAATGGCAAGAGCCTGCGGGATGTAATGAGCGAGCGGGATGAAAAGCTCTCCTAGAAACTTGGAGCTCATAGAAAAACTAGTCGCGGCGATTGAACGGGAAAAAGTGAACAACCCGCCGCAAAACAGGATGGCAGGGACCGAGGTTACTGCTCCAGGCACTGGCCGAGCCAGTGAACAGGTAAGGGCGAGTGCTCCAGACTTTCCCGACCTTATTTTTCCGAAATTCTGAAGAATATTCTAGGGCTGCACTCAGTGGAGTTCGATCCCCTTTGCTGACATGACTTCTGGGGTGTGATAAGCGAGCGAGTGGGGTTTGTTCAGGTCCCGCGAAAAGCTCTGCTAGCAACTTGGAGATCACAGCTTTTATTTAAAAGCTAGCGCTGCACAGAAAGCTTATATAAAGGCTAATATCACCAATTATTATACGGGGAAACAACACTCCTCGAAACCCGTAGTCCTATTTGCATGAACCCCCACAGTTTCGTTGAAATCGGTCATATAGTTCCCTGGATATAAGCGTTCGTTATTCCATCCATTCTGATCGCATTGGGATTCACTGGAGGACTTCCCAGAGCCCAAAACTTTACAACTACACTAAATTTTATCAAGATCTGTTGAATAGAACTGACCCGTGTAGTGACGTTCACTGTGATTCATTTTGTTCCACACTCATACTGTCATTCCTATCTAATTGAAATTGTGGTGCAGTTATCGCAAAATTCTGCGTAGATAGTAGAATAGATGAAATTTTTGAGGTGATTATCGAACTTTTCCATTACTGAACGACTCGGTCAACCCTCAAAAAACCTCCATCCCACCAATCATTGCAGCTTCACATTCCACTTGAGTCTCGATCTAGAGTTTCATTTTGTTGGAATTTGTATGCAAATTGCTATTGATATTTTTCGTCAAATACAGTCAGATTTTGATGAAATTTGCTTGGAACCATCAAGGGGAACCCTCATGAAATTTCAGCACTTCGTAATTGTCCTTTCAGTGGCGTATTGGCAGGCACGGAACCAATTTGTTTTTGTGGATGTCAGCTCGGAAGAAAGTGGAGATTTTAGGAGATAACTTTGTTTGGTTATTGCATGAATGCAAGGCTTATCTGTTTTTGGTTGTGAGTAAACGAGATTGTATGTGGTCAGTTGGCCGTTATTCGATGGGTTGTAATTTGTTGTTGTTGCAGTGATTCACATTCGGTATTTCAAATTACTTTAGCGGTGTTTTGTTGATACTGTTGCAGCTGTCGCCAACGTCTTGCTACTCTGAGAAACCCCTGGATGACGCGGTTCCACCCCAGTCGACGTACAAGTTCAAACACAGGATACAAAAGCGGTTCGAGAGAACGGAAATGGTGAGCGGGACCGACTCGCGGATGATGCCAAGCCCAGTGACGCCATCCACTCTAGTGCCAATCTTCGCCCTGGCCCCGACAGGGTGCCATTACTACGCCTCGTGGATCGAGGCAGGCGCCATTCCGAGCTACATGGCCTTTGCGTCCGACTCGAACAGAAGCTCGAGATGGCTTTCGGCGCATTCGGTGACCATTTCCGTCGATTTCAGTCTGAGCCGGTCAGGGTCGTGAGAAGTTGAATGAATGGCGCAGTGAAACTCAATGACAATTTCATTGAAAACATCTAACAGCGTCCACCAGACCACCACACCAACATCTGTATGTATAGGCTCAAACTTGGCGTCAAGTATATAATTAAGACTTTATTATAGAGAATCGAACTGTAGATTGAAGAAGCAATTGATTGCAAGCAAGTCGAATGGAGTAGAATATGACACGGGGGAATGTTGGTTTATGGCAGCTGCTAAGCAAATTCATGGTGTAGTAAGCATTGTAGTAAGTATGGTAGGATGACTGGGGGAAGGTGAAGCTCTAGGTTACTCGTGTCGTCCCTCTTCAAGTGGCCAAGAGATAATCATAAATTCAGTGGGTTTGGGGGTGTTATACTCCTAATTGATTGCTTCGTGTTTGGTGGATTGTTGAGTCAGGTCTAGTTGGCGACGGATCTGGTGCTACTGCCCATCAGACAGCGATAACATAACTCGTGTCACCTAGCAAATTTGCTATGCGTGTAGGCAGATTTTATCTATTCAACCTGAACTAATCTGCAGCTGACCGAGGCAGCTATTGTGAAGTTTCAATCAAATTCATCTTGATTGAACAGTTGGTAACTTCACAATGTTTGCTCATTCTCAGTCATTTGTGTCATGATTCTGATGGTACAACAATGATGGTTATTATTCAAACATAACCCATATTGATTCCGTGCAGTTCCCAGAGTTCACAAACGGATTGCTCAACAGCATAAAATATAATATCCATACTTCAACATAGGACTTCTTGCTTCTTTCTTTCCCTACAACCGAGAAAGCTTTTCGTGTCAGTCTGATCAAATCAAATTGCCTAAATCCATATGAGCGAAATTCAAATCTCAAACATCGAGATTTGTGGGGGGAAATTTGTCTGTAGTATTGAGTTTTGAATAGGAAATACCCATGGCTCTGCAGTTGCTGTTTTTTTAGAAATTTGCTCTTCGTGTTGTTTGTTGATGAGAAAAATCGAATTGGTTCGCCAGTTTGTTTAGTTCCCAAATTATGTGGAAATGACGTCATTGTCAGCATAGCAGAACAGAATGCGACTTCTCGGGCAGTACTCCGGCTGGGCTAATAGAGAGTTCCTAAAGACTAAAGTCGGGAAGATGTGTTCGGATTTATCTCAACTGCGCATGCGCGTCGCCCAAGTTCAAACTTATTTCCTTAAGTTCGACTTATTCGGCCTTAAACATAAGGCGCGTTATCTCCCAGAGCACAAACTTTAGGAATCGTCTTTAACCTTACTCAGGGGTAACAGTGCACAGCTTTTTGCCGCGTTTTGTCTTTTTTTTTAACGCGTCATGTGACGTCGGTCCTCGCCATCGCCAGCGTCTTTCAAAGTTACTCCAAGCGTCTTTCAAAGAATTTGCTAGATTGTTGCGATATCAACTATTAGGATAAAAAAGTGAGTATACCTACGGATACTAGTATACCTACTGAAGCTGAATGGATTTCGCGTTGTGCTAAGTTAAGTGACGTTACTTTTTAATTCACTCCTACCCCCACCACCTTCTGTCAAACCGGACTTATTGGTTAGCATCCAAAGGCTGCTCGCCTTAGATGTGGCCAAAAGAAATGGCCATCCCCAAATGAACTTATCTCTTAGGAACTCTCTAATATGGATGTGCTTTACGCAGTGTCGCGGATTATTATAGAACAAGCAGTATCCATAGAAAGGTGGCAGTGACGTCATCAAAACTCCAATCAGAAGTCAACTACTGATGTCTCATCCAAACAAGAACCATGTACCATCTCATCTTATCTACTTTCAGATAAAATTAATTTTTTTAAAACTTTTAAAGTGGGTATTCCCCATTCATTTGGCCTTTGATTGGTGCTATTAAATTAGCTTGAACTAGGTTGTTTGGAACGGTTTTTCGAATAGGGAACATTATGGAAGAAAGAAGTTTTATTGAATCATTCAAATTGTTACACAGTTATTATTCCTTCCTGTACCTAAAAGCCTGATGGAATTTGTTGTATTGAATATGTTGAAAAGGAAGACTGATTTGTAAATATTGTGAACAAAAAATAGTGGGTGGTGCTACTGTTAGAGGTTCTTGCACATTTGCAATAGAATAGTTTATTTCAGTGGAGAAATGTTCTGGTCTGTTGATTTGGGATGTTATATGGAGAATGCCTTGAAGGTTGGACGTGGGCATTTTGACTTGGATTTGGTCGTGGTAAGTGGTGATTGTGGAAACTGTTGATGTTTTTGAACTGATAGAGTAGGAATCATGAAGAGATGGCTGATAGGTAAGCTTGCTCTGGCAGGTGGAGCTTAGACTGTTACTTGTTACAACTACAATTTGGTTAAAGCTATTTCCTGTAGAACCAGAAATCTGGCCATCGGTGTCCACAGCTCGATGTCGAAAACCACTGTGGAAATAACCTCAGGTAATGCTCGTTGTAGCATTCATTTAGCTGATTAGCCACAAGCCTGATTGAGCTCGGAAACCAGTGCCTGGCAACACTGCAGTTACCTGACACTAGAACCATCACCAGCCACTAACCTGGTCTTGGCGTTATCACCCCCACCTGGTGTTTGAATCCACTGATTGACAACCCCATTGCACACAGTGAGCGTACTGAGCACATTATTGACCCAAACCAGGCCCAGGCGATTGATGTCATCGCCTGTCGGCATGAAAGCAGACTTATTAAGCCGTTGATTGGTCACAACACAGCATTCTCTCCTCCTCGGCCCGTCGTCGCTGTTGATCCAGAATGGCCCAGGCTCTTTAGCCGTGCCTGCTCACCAAAAGTAAACTCTCCATTTGATGCCTTACACCAACCCCCCACTGCAACCTTACATCTAAGATGAGGCTCATCTACACAACACAGTCCTGACAACCAACATCGATTCAGTTTGGCTGTCCCCTTGTTGTTTTGTGGAAATATTTCTAATATGGGACCAGTGCAATAATATTACCCCACGTTCTAATTTTGTTCTGTACAATCCACAATCTCATTTAACTACTACACTAACCCCACTCGATCAGTAAAATACCCACTCTTGAATTTGATTAAAACTCGACCGTTCAAGCCTCAGTAAGGTTTAGGCTGCGGAACATTAACATTCTCAAATTTTCCTTCCCAGAAATGAACCCCACCAGAGAATTTTATAAACAATTTATGTTTCATGTTAGCCCTGGTGCCTTTTTCTCTACAAATTTCAAGTTCGTCCCAGTTCAAGCCTTACAGGTTTTGCCGTCGAAAATCTGTTGTCCGGTTATGACGTGAAAGGTAACACTGTGGTTATCAACAAATCACATCCATCATCTCATTGAATCCACTGAAGTTAAACTTGAATTTGTTTGAGAACAACTTTCGTTGTCCCCACTAGTTTGTTCTTGTTGTATTGTTAACTTGTTGTTTTGTTATCACACCATTATTTGTTTGTTAAATGGTATGCTTCGTTTTATCGATCACTGCAACACGATATTTAATTTCGAGCTAGCTCATAAACACAGATGAATAAATATTTGTGTTGGCTCCTTTTGGCTTAGGTTTTTATTCAGTGAAATGGTCTATGCAGTGTATTTGTATATAATAACATGCCCTATATTTTTGAGCCTCTATTTTGATACAGTTATAGTCAACCGAAATTCCATTTTTGACGTCAACATCATTTGAATTGTTTTTCTCTGAGTCACAGACCTTTTAGCTAGTTGTGAAACTGAACTGACACACCATAGCCACTGCTGCCTAAATCACAGTGCCATTAGAGAGTGAAAGCAATGTACATAGATAAGATCCGTTTTCCACCGTACCTTCTCCTCTATTTCTCTTGAGAGATATATATCTACACCACCGTGTACAGTTATAATATTGTATATTACATAAAAAACTTAAGTTTAATAATCGTTACGATTATTTTGTTTCTTTTGGAAAAGAATGAAATAATAGCTGTTTTTTTTGTGAGAGAAAATCTCAAAGATTTTTCGACCAATGGCGATTCACTTGGTAAACAAGACTGTTAGAAGAAAATTAAATGAGATGAGCAAATTGAAGAAAATTCGCTTGTATAGAAATGAGTGATCGCCTCCACATAATTATGTTATGTATTTTTTAATTATTATGTATTCAAATATATATTATACTCTGTTGTCATGGTTGGTTTGTACTTATACCCCATTCCAGCCAAATCATCAACAGAACACTTGTTACTTCGATGAATGAAAACATTGAAAGGCTTGAGGACGTCATTAATTTGCAGCATCTATATACTGAAGGTAGGCTACCTATTATAACATCTAATAGCCAACGGGGGCAGGGTTGCAATTAAATAAATGAAAAAATAACGTATCAACTCTTGAGGTGCATTTATTTGATAAATAAGTAGGTACGAACTTCTGGTAACAGTTCAGACAAAACCTCGACGAGTTTATGGAATGTGTGAAACAATCGAATAACACTATTTCTAGATCACAAATATTGTACCTATAACTACATACCAGCTAAATTTGGTACAAATGGACTAGATTACTACAGTGAGAAGAACCATAAACCTTTGAAAGGGGAAGGTGGTGCATTTTAAAGTAGGTACCTAGGTTATATAAATATTCGTGCTCGGTAATGTTAAAATTGGAAGGTCATGATTTGCAAATCACTGAGAAGGATTACAGCCAATGGAAACTCCAGAGTGGTGAACTAAGAATGACTATGATGGGATTAATATAAATGGATATTTAATGAATTGCACAGGTAACCTAAAACAACCTGGAATATGGGTGGGGATTTATATGGAGCTTTATGGTTTCATGATCCAGGTTTGATGTCCGACATCTCATCAGCGATTTCGCCAATGAGAGTAACTAACCTTGAGATCTAGATGGCACCGGTGGTACTCATCAGGAAATGACCTGTTCTACCTTAGAAACCCTTCATGAACGACAACAATGATGGATTTCAATGAAAAAAACAGAGGTAGGTACCTGTTGAAACGTTATTAATACAGTGAAAATGCCCTGTTACAGGTTTCGGTGATCAAACCATCATCAGTAACTATCGTAGAATAAGGGCCAGCCAGTCTCACCAGTTTTTAATCAATGAAGCCGGTTTCACCAACCTCGTTTAAGATAAATCCAAGATCAAAAGAGATAAATCGACGATCAAAACTAACCAGCTGATTTTGGGTGGTCAGCCTCCTAAATCAACTATTTACCACTTCACCATCTTGCCAGTTAGGGTTTTCACGCAAACCATTCTTCTATTATTATTATTATTATTATTATTACTATTGATATTATTGTTCTTCTAAATCCACAAAAACAGTAGCGGACTGATAGGGGCATTTCGGTTGGTATTGGAGGACGAAGATGAAGACTTCACAATTCCCCGTCCTCTATGGGTGAGAGAGAGAACATAATTGAGTTTTTGTGGCGCTGGTTTCCGTGATTTCGACAGTCAACAAACGTTCTTTCAAAAATAAACTTAACACTACAAACAATATAAACAACAAACCAAAAAACAAATGACCACAGGTAGGTATTTAACCTCACAATGCACATCAACAACTACGTTATCAATCGTAATCACGCCCAACGCCACCATTCTGGCGGGCCAATGATATGTTAAATCAGCGTTTAAATGTTAAATCGACCTACGGTTGAAGTTAAATCAATGTTTTATGAAAACATTATAATCGTTATATTACCATACCTTCCGGAGGAGTCCGTAGTCACTAGCTGGTTGATTACTGGAGGCGATCTAAGGACATCATCATCATGGACATTGTCAGTTTCAGTCTGACGAACTGACTCCAGTATTCTCTCCACGGCCTGATGATGATGTCCTTACATCGAAAGTGCTTGCCTGTAGTACTCCAGCTGCCAGTGGCGACGGATTCCTCCGGGAGGTATAGTAATATTACTTCTTACACAAACAGAAATAACCTTTTACATGTAATATTATAATCACTGATTACACTCGTGAAACCCACTTGTCCTTAATCAACGCTTCAAGTCTCCGATTCGATAAAACAATGATCTAACAATGATCTACCAACACGGTTAGGAATTATTGGTGAAACCGGCCCTAAGCTACTGGATCCGATCAAGTATGACGTGTTTTGTTTTAGTGGAAATTGCCGTGTCAACTACTCCGTTTTATTTGTATACAAAGATTATCTCAGAGAGACAGATGAGATGTAATAGGCTGGCCTATCCACACATTCATTACAATGGAAGGCGACGTTTCCTTTCAGTCTACATCAGCTATTAACATGTTACACTCAATATTTGTGCAATGCCGTGTGAAATGGTCGTGTCAACTACTCCGTTTTATTTGTATACAAAGATTATCTCAGAGAGGCAGATGAGATGTAATAGGCTGGCCTATCCACACATTCATTACAATGGAAGGCGACGTTTCCTTTCAGTCTACATCAGCTATTAACATGTTTCACTCAAAATTTGTGCAATGCAGTTTGAAATCCGACATGAGAATATACGCATAGCAACAACAAGTCAATATTAATTGCTGAAACTATCACACATAAAACTATCTGATAGCCAACAACTCAAAAACGTTCGGCATAATTAATTAACATATCGTCTTCTGAGAGGTAGAATGTTGTAAGCGCCATTTTTTGCTACTTGAGTTACCATCACCACTGATCGTCTTGAGAAGGCGCACTGCTTGGCGCCTGTGGCCACCAAAAAGCCTCATACATTCATTCAAAATGGAACCGCGATATGGAGGTAAAAACTGTCCATTACCTCATGCACCCCCCATTGCCAATGTCACAATAATCAAATCACAGTGGGTTACAGACTGCATGTATCTATAGTAAGGAGCAGTGTATTGTAAAATCGAGCAACTTGAGCAAAAATCGCAGTCGCCCACTCCTGAGCACGCGCTTACAATACACCCGCTTCCAGATGCGTTCTTTTTCTCCACTTTTCATCATAAAACAACGAGCTTAAGTTGACCAGTAAAACGACCCTCCTCCTACAGTTCTTCGTATCTCCTGTAAAATTTTTAAAACGTCGCTTACAACATTTCACCTTTCAGGGGACGATATTTATGTATCAGGCAATGGGCTTGGATTCAGAACATTTGATGAGTAGGTATGGGGGGTTTCAACATGTAGTATATAAATTTATACTGACATTATTGTGATAAGACATAACTGACGTTAGTTGAATCAAATTTTTATTAAGCAACGATATAACTCGTTGATGGGTTATTTATAATATGTTACTAAAGAATCGAGGCGAGAAAAGGGAGAAGAGGCAGTGACATTCATACCAAGGAAGGAGGAAATCCCCATCACAGCTGTAAGAAGTGGTCGTCAATATGGCCGACAATCTTTTGCAGAGCAGGGGCCCATAAGACTCCTCAACTTTTCACTTTGCAAGTCTTCATTTGCACTCTTCATTAAGCGAGTTATGTAAAGTGGGAGAACTTTCTGTTCCTAAAGACTTCGCGCTCCCACTCTGCAGTTCTACTCGAAACGAAGAGTGTTCTGAAGAGTAACCTTCGTTTTGTGGAGTAACCTCCCGTAACTGTTACAGTTTATCATTGGATGTTCCGATCGTTTTATTCCGAATCCGATTTCATCCAGTCTTCGGTCTTTCTACAAGTTAACTAGTTAACTTACTTGGAATTTGGTTAGGCGAAACGACTCCCTGAAAGTTGTACCTCGACAATTGTCCATGCACTCTGTGATTTGACAAATAAAGCAAATAATATCGGAAATTTCCATTAAAAACAATTAGGTAGGTTGTCAATTTTTATCGAACAACAACAACAACCTGTCGCTTCCTAACCTTCCCTTTCTCACAAATGTATTTTGATGGCCTCAGTGGAGCTAACTTCGACGCTATATTATATATGCTTGCCCTCAACCTAACAGGACCACATTTAGACCTACTAATCTAAACACGGAATTCCCTTCCTTTTATTGATACTACCCAACACTGAATTTAACAAAGAAATAAAACCTAAAAACCGATTTGGAAAGTATGTCATTCTAACGCTGTCATTTAGGACTCTGCTGCTCTCTTCATTTGAAATGCGGACTCTTCACTTTGCATTTTGCGAAAGGTAACCTTTAGGAGCGGAACTGTTCAAAACAGGCTAAAACTCTGCAATTCTATATTTTGCATTTCACTCTTCCTTTTCAAATCAAGAGCGTTCTTTAGGAACGGAAATTCGTTTGCAAAGTGCAGAGTGTGGATTTGAAGAGTGAAAGTCATTAGGAATGGGCCCCAGGTTTCGTTATAGGTATTTTTGTGGGGTTTCCAGAAACTTGAGGTTTTCAGTTGAATTGTCAGCTTTTGTGCGAGTAAAGAACGATTTTCGCGAGGGTAACAATAGTGGCTACATTCGATAACACACAAAAATCACTGAATTTCTCAATAGATTGGTATATATGTATGGGAGTTTGTACTAAAAGAAAAACGTGCCCCAAGCTACCTCCATATGCACAGCATATACCAAAAAATAACCCTCCATATTGTTTATAATCAAAGGGTTAACTCAAATGTTGTTTACCCTTGGCCCTTCCTTCGATTCACCCAAGTTTAGTTTCCTCAACATACAAACATAATTATCACAATTTTGCATCCTACGGTTCACACACAATTACTGAGGGAATCGTATAATTGGATTTCCATCTGGCCCCGTAGAAAATCTGACTAGACGTTTTTTGAAAAGCCTGTGACGAGCTGCTCCAAGAAGGGGTCGGCGTACGAAGCAGCGTCTTCGGGAACTTCGTTACAGAGAGCGCTGTAGTCGTCGGGTTTGGTCGCGAGGAGCATCTCAGTGAAGGCAGCCAGGCTGCATTTGTCACCGCAGGACATCTCAACTGGAACCATCTCGCCCGCCGACTCTTTGATGTAGAAAGCCTAGAAATTACCATGAGATTAAGTGGACAGAGAAGTGGAAATGTTATTTTTTCATCTACCTATTCCTAGGTTAATACAATTTTTTCTACCTAGTGAAATCAACATTATGTCGCTATTTCATCTACCTAGTCCTAGATTAATATTGTTTTTTCTACCTAGTGAATCTGATACTACCTATTGTGCACAGCCTTGCCCTGTGAGCTGGTACCAGTCATGGGTACTGCTAGACGCTCGGTCAAAACCTCCTTGATGGAACTCTCCCTCCCTCCCTGCTTCCCTCACACATACCTCTGTACCAAGTTCAGCCTGGTACAGAGAGTACCAGGCTGAACCTGGAGAAAATTTCACGGAGAGTACCAAGCAGGATCTCGATATAAAGAGCCCCGTCAAACAAATGTTGGTTTCACGAGACTTCCTCTCTCCAACCAGGGATTCTTCAGAGCAATATCCCGGCTACACTCAGGTCACTAGAGAGTTTTTCCTTACTACGGTGTCGGGACACGTGGTAAGGAATCTAGGGGAACGCATCATGGATGCTAACTTTTTCAGGATGTCACGGGGTCTTAGTACGGTGTCCTTGGATAAAACGCACGGTGTCTTATCATAACCTGACGCCCAATGTTTTGAAGCATGATGGCGGATTCTACTCGAGTGTTCCGTTTGTGTTGAGAGATCATCCGTAGTGATCTTTTTAAGGATTCAAAAGATTTGTAGGAAAGTAAAATTCACTCATGTGTTTTGATTAGTTGAAAATCGTGAAAGAGTGAATTGTGAATTAAAATTTGCTTTCGTATCTTGTTGTTTTGATAGTTGATAGGCTTCTAGGTAGAATTCGAACGCAGAATTCAGGTCGTCACCGTCAATCAAATCGTTGGAATACAGATCGATAAAATCGTTCAATTCGTCTTCCATCATAAACAAATAAAAACTACTGCTAAAAAGCTAGGTCGATTGAAAGAAATAGTTGTTATATGTTGTCTTGATGAAGAAACAGGATTGAGTCAGCTTTAACCAGCTGTTATCAGTGAAAACTTCCAGGGGTTACACGGAGAAAAGTAGGGGTTCGTACGGCCCGGGTGAAGCTCTGCTACCACGGTGAAGAAGGCCGATCACACGTCCCGTGTTAGCTAGTTCATGCGTTCTCCGCCTGGTTCGCGGTAATCGCACGGTGTTAGGAAAAACTCTCTAATGTGTCACCAAAGAGAGATGCTAGCAAGGTACGGAATGATAGACAGTGATTTTTGCTCTTTCTGCGAACTCCAAACTATCAAGCACGTAATCCTGTGAAGATCAGGAACCCTGAACCAAAGCGAAGAACTCAAGGACGTCGCCATTCATGTACCAAACCCCTTCCATTTGACTACTCTCCTTGCAACTGTTGTGCATTGTGCTCTTTTCAAATTCCTGTCCGCCACTAACTTCAAAGTGTGAACTAATACCTTATTCTTAAATCTTTCATTGTGTAATACAGTCGAATCTGCTTGATGCGGGCACGTCAGGACCAGAGCCATTTGCCCACATTAAGCGGCTGCCTCCTTGAACCGAAACGGGAAAACAGTATTTAAAAAAAAATCTGAAAACATAAAATAGTGTCATGTATTTCGCCAAGTTATTCAATATTATAAATAATTCGGGTCAAGAAAACAAGAAAAACATTACTTAGTGAAATAAGAGGTGATGCCGCGTTGTCTTGACTTATCAATGCGCGTATGATTGACGAAGTCAGCACAATATTCGAGTTGATCAGATGGACTAGTTTCGTTACCCAACTGCATGAAAACCTTCCGCTATGTTTCGTTACATTTTTGTGCCTCTCTTGCTGTTACTGGTGGATCAGCAGCCTTATCGCTGTCCTCTTCTTCCTCAGTTGGGTCAAATGACAGAGGAAACAATCATATTTGACCTCCGAACTGCCCACATAAACCGACCGACCTACCGCCCCCATTACCCGGGGTTTTCAACATTTGTTTACATACATCGGGATCGGGACCTGAGTGTTTGCCCACAATAGGCGGATGCCCACTCTAACTGGTGGCCCCATTAAGGCCCTCACACACTAGGCGGGAACAGGACGGGAAACAGCCGCGGGACACGGGTCGTATTTTTTCGCTTCTGTGTATTTGAATGGAGACGTTCTCCCTCCACCGTCCAATTTTTCTCCACGTTCACGCTCGCCTTCCCCACGCTCGCCCTCACACCATTGCCTTTCTTTCTGATGCCCTCCCCCGACATCTTTGTTCTCTCAGATTAGGTTGTTTGGTTGAGAATGGAATTTACTGAAGAAACCCTCATTGTAGAGGTAGAAAAATACAGAGTGCTGTATGATCTATCACACAGTAGCGGTGTGTGGGCTCTGAAAATGGTGGGCCACCAAACCGGAACACAAATTAACAGCTTTTTCTACAAAATATCTGTAAATGTTTTCCAACAGTGGTCTTCTTATGAGAAATGGGTGGATTTTAATCAACCGCAGCTCTTAGCAAGTCAGAATGTAAGCACTGTGTTCACAATAGTTCTGACCAGTACCCGGGATTACTAGAAGCTAAAAGTTCTATAGCTTCATACTGACTAATACTCAGCAAAGGCCTATCTCTTCCTAAACTTTTAATCATCACTCTACCCTCGTAGGAAAACGTCGAAAATTTCGACTGTAAGTTAGCCATCGAATTCATGTGGTACAAAAATACAGAAGCAAATAAACTAAACAACAACTAAAAACAACGAACTAGACTAAAATACAACGAAGTAATGACCCGCCGGCCAGTACCTACTTGGATGGAGAATCAGACTAGAAGCCAGGTACTTAGCTGTGTATGTTGACGTCGATCAATCCACAAGACCACAGACACCGCACTTAATTACCACAAATCCAAATCTGTCACGGGAACTCGAATGGGAACATACAAAATTATAACCTAAGCAGAAAATTGAATACTCAACATAGTAACAGAATGGCGAAAGTGATTCACAATTTTTACTGAGGACAGTTCGAAGGACGATCCTATCGAGATGACAAGATGAATTGAAAGAATCCAATCGATTGTGAACCGAAACGATTTTTGGATAGAAATGTTGGCCAGGGGCCCAAAAGGGGCGTGGCTAACCGAATTTTTACTCGACTGAGCTTGTGCGGACGGGCTAGTGATGGGCAATTCGAATGAAGAATCGAATGCGGCATTCGATTATTGAATTCATTCGGATATTCGGATGTGAGATTTCAAGTATTCGAATACTTTCACATTCGTATTGTAGCGAAACTAGCGGTTTCTTCGCGAAGCTCAAGATACAGGAGGATGGAACTGCGACAAAAGTGAACCTGTGACCAATGCGAATGCCCAAGTACCTACTGTCACAGAACAACCATAGCCGAGACTTTCATCCGAACTCTATCCCATTCCATTGGTTGTTTTTCATTCGAATACTTTGACATCTGTTCTGCCATTGGTTGTTTTGCATTCGGATCTGTTGGAGGTTTTCCCACTCCTTTTTCATGATCCAAACGAATCATTCGAATGAAACGAGCTTCATCCGTGTAACTAAGTAAGATCAATGAAAAATCAAGTTATATTTTACCTATATATTCCTGAATTTTCTATTCTAATGTCCGTATCAAATAATTATTATTATTTTTTTTTTTTAATTCAATATAAATCCTTATTGATTTAGTTCAAAATGGCGGTGGGTTTTCCCTCCACATTTGAGTGAAATCATTCGAATGATCATTCGATTATCAAAATCATTCGAATACTTGGTTTTCGATTATTGAAATCATTCGTTTCGCCCATCACTAGGACGGGCCACTTTTCTCCGTTGTCATGGCGACACCAGTTCACCGGACCTGCCAGTTTCAGAAGCATAGGTTTCGATTTCAATTGCAAGACATCGATTACTGTAGCTATATTCCGATAAAATGCTCGAATATCCATAGCCAGAGAACTCTGTCTTCTTCTTCTTCTTCTTCCCAGTTACTTGTATTGGCCGCAGCCATGCCAGACATAGGTTGGGACAGAGAGAGAGAACTCTGTCGAGTCACTGTTGAACTTCGTGAAAAATGCTAGGTACAGTATACGGAGGGAAATTCGAATGCCAACTGAACAAATGGTTCGCATTTTTTTAGAGTTTTTTGTGTTTCTGGATGCCGGGGCAGTGGCCCAAGTGGCCTTATGGACGCAACACCCCTGCTATCACACCGTTTGTATTACGGTACGAAGATCAAAGAGAATGCCTGACAGGTTTGTATTACCATGATGATGAATTACTCATGAATTAAACTTGCATGACAGACGAACACAATAAAATGAAACCACTCTCACTCTGAGAAGCAAATGGGAACTAGGTGGACAAAACCTCGTGGACAAAAATGTTGTTTGAGAACAAGGAGAGCTTCAAACGAGGGGAGTATGGTGAGGGGTGGGGGAAAGAGCGTTGTGGAAAGCCCTGCCTAATGTGGGTATAGGCGCAGGATGAGACAGCGTCAGCCGGCTGGCATCCCGCGTCCTACCCACGGCGTTTCCTGTCCTGTTCCCACATAGTGTGTGAGAACCTTTAAGCGGATTCGACTGTACCTGGCAATTTAAATACTACCAACTGTTTTGATTATTGAGTGAGTTACGGCTGTACGTAACTACTTGTGGGGATGCTGACTGGGTATGGGTGGTTCCGTGAACATCTGATCAGAAATCGAGGTCCACACAGGTGACCTGCATGCAGACCACGTGGGGTGAAGGACAAAACAGCATCTCCTCTGCGAGTGCCCCTTACTTCTTATCGAACCTCGACAACCAAACACATACAACATACTGCTCCACACACACACACACACTCTATGTATATTTTGATATACGAGCAGTCACCTTGACAAAATGCTCTGCATTCTCCTTGTGGAATTCGACAATCAGGCAGGCAGTGGGGTGAGGGGCTTGTTTGAAGTCGTAGCCGAGGACTGAAGCCAGCATGTACAACGTGAGGTCGTGCCCGCTGAACATGGAGACTTTGGTTTGGTCTTCCATGAACTCGAGGAGGTAGTCCGCTATAAGACCTGACAAACATGCGGAAGTTATTGATGATGAACAGCATAACTACACAATTTGTCAAGTTTTGTTTGGTCACCATGACATCCAGAGGGGGACCAAGGAGAAATCAGGTCTGCCAACTGGATGGGCAGTATAGCTTCTTTGTAGCTAACTACCTACAACTATACCATGATCGTGATGAGATACATTCGGGGAAATTCCATATATTGTTGGAAATATTCAAGTTTATGAGCAATCCATTAATAGTTTATACTTCTTTGTTAGGGATGCCATCAAGGGTGATTCTCAAGCCCACATGTCCTATTTAGGTCCTTCTTCTACATCATTCAGTGCGAACTGCATCGCTTCGAATAAGAACGAAGTCATTAATATGTTATAATACATTTCCGCTATAACAAGATATATTTTAAAATTTCCAGTCATGCAGTATGAGCTAACTTTCAATGTCGGTGATTTTAAGCAATCATTGAATACCAACTTAGCAATTTTTGACAAATGAAACAGTTGTTTCTTTATATCTCGTGGGTTACATGCAACTATTGGTAATTTTGACTATTTCAGCCAATTTTACCGACTTTTGACCCCCCAAAACCTAAATTTGGCCTTCTTTTTTGTCCTCTATCACCATTCTAAACCACGTTCGGTGAGTATTATATAAATTTTCCGTAGTTTTCAGCCATTTTTGACACACAACAACACAAGTTCGACACACCTTGGGTTGATGTCAAGGCATGACTCAGAACGCTCCAAAATGGGAAAGAAAACGTTTTTCGAAATTTCAAGTTTTTTAATTTTGGAACTATTATTAGCATATTTTCAACAGCAACACTTGCAAAACAATGCAATTTTTTCAAAACCTTGAAAATTGAGTGGGATATTTTTCAAATTGATGGTTTTTCCTAATTATTATAACTGCATCTGGTTTTCAAAAAAAAGATTTTTTTTAAATTGCTATTATTGTAGCGACATTCCAAGGTCAGTTCAGTCTCGGCTTATTCTCAGGCAAGTCTGCCGAATTATCAGCGGAACATAAACCTAATTCTAATAATTAGTATCGGAAAATGATAAGGTAAATTGTACCTACAGTTGAACTGACCTGACGCTCGTTACCTACTTATATTAATGAGGTTTTTAGTCAAACAGCGAATTGTAGTAGTAACCAACTCACTGGAAGCCAGCTTTCTCTGTACTTCATTCGCCACGGTTACAGATCGATACATTTCGTGGATGATGTCACTGGTTAGGTCCATGTACTCCTCGGCCCAATCCACCGATTTGTATCCTTGGCGTTTCTGTCAAATCGAACATCAAAACCAGGACGTTTCGTTGATGAAGTAAAATGATACTGCAGAGGTCCTACATTATGTGTGTGTAATTTGTATGGAAATGGGCTATACCCCACGTACAAGTTTTTATTTGTACTTTCCACTCTAATTTAAAGTGGAGATTGAGATTTGTTCAAATTATTTTAGTTTAAATCAAAAAAATGTAATGACCCCACTGTTCACTGAGGGTCAACAAGCGTCACACAACCGTAACGCGCGTAAACCTGATGAGCCAATCAAATTCAATTACGCGTTTGGCTTTTGCACGTTTTACGTCGACTATGCGTCAATGTGAACCCAGTTTATGCCTTCCTGTTGCAAGAATCACCAAGTAGGCGACACTTTAGAGATACAGAATACTCAAAGAACTAAAGTGATGGATTACCTGTAGCAGCAACGAGTCTGATAGAATAAGAAGTTCCTTCTGGGGGCGGTGGGATTCTTTCAACTTATAATCGGTTTTCTCCTCAAGAAACTTGAGGGCAGGAGAAAACTTCTGTGGAAGAGTCGACTTCGCCAGTTTTAGAGTCTCATACAAGAAACGAGGACAGGCGAAACAGTTGTCTTGCTGAAATTGAAAGTACTTCACTAGAAAGCGATCATAAATAGTTAGGCTATTTTAAGATTATTGCAACTGTTGATTACATTTTTATGGGATCAAATTACCCGTATTAACCAACCTAAATAAGTATAACGGCAAAATTGAGGGTATTATTTATTGAAATGGCTTTTTAAGCTAGTGGCTTACTTTGAAAACCGTGCTGTGGTACACGGGGATGGGGGTCCAGTTGATTTCGTCGCTCCACTTCTGGTGATTGGCTGGAGGGTACAGTCCTGGAAAGAAACATTCAAGTCAGAAAGTACTCGAGCAAAACTACAGTGGAATCGACCAAGTTAAGTACGTAGGATGTTCTTGAGGGCCTGTCAAATGGTCACTTGAATCTTCAGCCTGAGAAGATACAGTAGGTTCGTTCGAACAGACAGTCCTGGACCGTTCCGGACAGTTCTATCCAAGCGAAGCCACTTTTCGTGCGTTCAGATAGCGCCAGAACTGGTCCTGGATTGAGAGTTGGCTGGTCAGACACACAGTCCAGGACCGTTCGGGAATAGTTCCAGCAGTCCTGGATTTTTTCGAGGACTGTTAATCCTGCACATGTGCAGTCAATGCTTCTACCTTCAGCTTATGTGGAAGGTTACAATGCTTCAGGTTATCCATTCAAAACCACCAATGGGTGTTCGAACAGTCACAGTTCTGGACTCAATCCTGGACGGTTCTATCCCCTCTTTTCCAGAACGCAGTTCCATCCTGGGCTGGTCCAGGACTGTCTGTCCGAACAAACCTAGTGACTTATTTAACTGAACATGAATATCACCGAACCCTAAGTATATTTTTAAATTGGGAGAACATCCCATTATTGAAATATACAATTTAAAATTTTCAAATTAATTAAAACATCAAAGTGAATATATAAATATAAATAGGGGTACTCTGAACACATAACGCAACAGTCGAAATGGGGAAGTTTGCCTGTTTTTGACTGCCGACTCTGGCCAATCCGCTCAACCAAATTTAAGGTTTTAGGTGCTCATCTGATGCCGAATTTAATGATCATTAATTCTGGTGTGAGTAGCTAGAAATGAAATGAAATGGTTCGTACCAGCCAACACGAGGTAAGCTGACATCAGAGTCCTCTCGACTTTGGTCGACAAAGCAGTGAAATTTTGTTTCGAATAATGTGGACTCAAAATGGCGTCGTACCGCTTCCTCAGTCGACTCCCGAGAATGAAAGCGTTCTTCTTTCCATTCTTGGAACAAACAAAAATCTATATATATGAAAATAAAAATACTACAAGAATAGCATTGAACTTGATAACAATGCATTAATTATAAAAGTACACTAATGAGCCATGCATCTGAATTGGGTGATTTTTCCCTTAAATCGCTTTTCTCGCTGTTCAATGATGAGGAAATTCCAATTTGTCGGGAGAAATTGCGTATATATGCTTGGTTTCCAAAATTACCATGATGACCTAATATAGTAAAGTTTTCCTCCACGCCACAGTACGGATGTTGCCTGATACGTAACTTTCACGTGGTTTTAACGACTTTTTCATCATTCAACTTTTTTTAAATCTACGTTTTGTTATCTAACTTGTTACAATGTTCGAAAAGTCATGTTTGATAAGAAACTTGAACCAGCATCGTGGATACATGGGTACTCCTGGCATCTGCAGAGCAACCATTAGTGGCTCCCAGTGACATCATCAAATAATCTTAACAAATTTTTAATAAAACAACTTCCACATAATATATACGATTTGCCTTTTTAACTGAACCTTTTACCAAATGAACTGAACCGTTTGCCAAATGAATTAAACATTTTGCCAAGTGAATTAAACCTTTTCAATTAAACTCATGCAAAAAATGCAATTCTCGATACCGAGAAATAGTGTGCTCATGGAAGAATGGATCCTTTCCTTCTTCCATGGACTGTTAAAGAGCAGGTAGCACCATGGAATTATAAAGTATCTATTTATAATTCCATAGATCCATGAGTCTCGTTAAGGAATTAGGATCTAGGGTCCGTTTTTGTTAGTTTAACCCCCACAGTCATGTATCACCCCACTCTGAAAAAGAGAAATGTTTAGACTCCATAGCTTTCAAATTTCCCCCAGTTCTTTGTCTTTAAAAATGACAGTACCTAGTAGCTGATGTACTCAAGTGATACATGCAGGTAAGTAACTACAAATATTGATTATTGTTCTAAGACAATTAGTGATATAGCCATATCACTATGAAAATAATTTAAATAGGTATCGTTTTCTGTGATTAGTAGGTAGGTACTTATATGATACTGGTATTGGCACTTCTCATTTATCATTGGTATCCTAAGAGGCAGCGATACCACATGCCTCGGTAGTCTTTTAATACTGGTAATGATACATAGGTGCTATTGCAACATCCCTATCAACTGTTACGAGTTGTTGTGTGTCTATCAATTGTTACGCGGGTATCACTATCAATGAGAGATAATGCAAACTGATTTGACTGATTTCTGTTTGATTTTCATTCGAGGCACAGAGTTTTGGTTTATTATTTCTGTGTCCCTTTCTGTGGAGGGAGCAAGGTTTTGGACGTCTCTTCCTCTCTCCCTTAGATCTGCCAAATCCTCAACCTCTTTTAGATCTGGTCTTTTTGACCTGATCATTTCTAACGATTTTGTTACCTAGCTGGTACCCTTTTGCTCTTCCTTACGATTTTTCTTTTTTCCCCACTTAATTTTATGCTCTTTCTCTGCTTATATATATATATATATATATATAAATTTTGTTTGTTTTTTGTTCTTGTATACCTATTGCTTTATGTCATGTTTTGCTGTCATTTGTTTTCATCTTATGGACTCTTCTACCGCGTACCTCGTTGAGACACTAGTCTCCTGTACATTGATAAATAAATAAATAAATAAATATAAATAAATAATTATTTCCGATAACGAACCTTTGGAATCGATCATGGAAAAAAAATTTTAACCCCTCTCAAAATTTTATGGTTTTCATTTCAAGGTGTTTATCAGAATATTAAATAACTTTGTCTCTCAATAATGGGTAAACAGCGTCTGTAAACGTATCAATACCTTCTGAGAGATATTGCAATGGACAAATTTTGTCTACCTACAGTATCAGTACTGACACGTAAGAAACGAGTTACCCACCGATTTCTACCAGTTCATGAGGTGCCTTTTCTTTCCATATCAATTTTTCTCGCATGAGGTTTTTCGCAAAAGGTAAAAGGTTTAATTCAACTAGCAAAAGGTTTAATTCATTCGGAGGAAAGGTTTAATTGATTTGGCAAAAGGTTTAATTGATTTGGCAAAAGGTTTAATTGATTTGGCAAAAGGTTCAAATCATTTGGGCAAAGGTTCAATTCATTTGGGCAAAGGTTCAATTCATTTGGGCAAAGGTGTAATTCATATATGGCAAAAGGTTCAATTTATTTGGCCAAAGGTTCAATTCATTTAGGCAAAGGTCTAATGCATATATGGCAAAAGGTTCAATTCATTTGGCCAAAGGTTCAATTCATTTAGGCAAAGGTCTAATGCATATATGGCAAAAGGTTCAATTCATTTGGCAAAAGGTTCAATTCATTTAGGCAAAGGTGCAATTCATTTGGCCAAAGGTTCAATTCATCTAGGCAAAGGTCTAATGCATATATGGCAAAAGGTTCAATTCATTTGGCCAAAGGTTCAATTCATTTAGGCAAAGGTTTAATTCATTTGGTAAAAGGTTTAATTAAGAAGGCAATTTATATCTCGTTCAAACCCCAAATACCTAGGTACCAACACATCTCAATCTCTGTCTTTGGGGGGGGGGGGGGGGGGGGGGCGCGGAGATGAACCTCACTCCAGCGGTCATTTATAATAATTTTTTAAATAAATTACTTCCCTTGCTATTAACAATGAAGTCCGTTCGCTGGAAAAAGCTTCACGTGAATGTTACGAGGCAAACAGGAATCGTGTGATTTGAAAAGAAGTGATTTTGTTGTTGTTAGGTTTTGAGTGTGATTTGTTTTTTTCTTCTTATTTATTTATTTCATTTTTTCTATCCTAAGTCCCTACTGTCTACAGTTTGGGTGGTGACAGTTTGACGTCAGCAGGTGTCGGGCCCAACGAAGGGCTGACGTCAGCAGGCAGTTATGCCCAACAAAGGCCCGACCTCGCTAATACTAAAATTACTGATGTCATTCAAGCGAAAAGCTACGGAAGTACAAGACAAGCTGATTGGTTTACATGGGAAATTTCTTACGTGAAGCAGTTTGCACGGAGAAGCCATCCTAATTCCAAATTTCAAACCCAATGGAATGGCCCATCGTTCTGTGCTACTGAAAATATAAAACTCAAGGTGAACAATGAAGAAAATTCGTGACATGGGTAACAGGTACCTTAGTTAGTGAACCTATGCCGTCAGGCCAGAATTTGGGGTCTTCCAGGGGATAAGGATCGTTCTGACGAGTCCTGAGGGGCGATCGCTCTCCGTGTCTGAATACCTGAAAAGGAGATGACATTTATACGTTGCTTAGGGTGAACAGATCGTTTTTGGTTTATTATTCTGTGACTAATGATACACCTGTGTACTCGCTAAGCAGAAAACTGATAACAACCCCTCTAATTTTTGGTTTATTATTTTCAATAATGAACCATTGGAATCGAGCATGAAAAAAAAATTCTTACCCCCACTCAAAATTTGATGGTTTACGTTTCAAGGTATGTAGAATCCGAAAATGCAATAAAAATATTTCTGTCTGTACGCCGTACGGGCCACTTTTCTTAGTTACCATGAAACAAAATTGATGAAATTCGGGTTATAGGTTCCGTTCAGGGTCTAGTTGGTCCTCGAAGCTCGACGTTACTGTCAGTCATCTCTAAGGGGTTCAAAATAGGGGTTGAAATTTTCAGAACGCCGTAGCTCGAAAACTTTCGATGGAAGGGTATGGTTTTTTTTACGTTATTAAATTTGTCTTGAGCTAAACAATTTTTTTAGACCACCGGGAGCATCGTACGTCCAGCCGTTCGTGAGCACCAAAAAGCTCCGTCAACACGATTGTATGTCAAACGGTATAAATCCAGCCCGGATATCATAACTACGGAGCATCTGATTATAATCAAGGATGGCTGTATGAAGTCGAGTTGGTTGTTCTGCGATATTATTTCATTTGACAAGTGATGGACTATTGGATTTTGTTGGTAGGTACTTCTGAAACTTGAACAAACGTTGAAGTATTATTGATGGGTAAATTATTACACACCGGCAAATTATTACACAACGGCAAATTATTACACAGCGGTAAATTATTACACAACGGTAAATTATTACACCACGGTAAATTATTACACAACGGCTCATCTACCCAGAAGGGGCTGGATTTTGTTGACAGGTACTTTTGCAACTTGAACAACCGTTGAAGTATTATTGATGGGCAAGTTATTACACAACGGTTCATTATGCTATCTCCGTAGAAGGAGAACCTCTACAGGTAAATTATTACACAACGGTTTAGGCAGGTACCTAGTAACGAGTACGGGGTTAGGTGCTAACCTACGGAGGGTCCGAGATCTACATAATATGTGTAGAATAGTACATATACCTATGTCATATAGAAGGGTTATCTATACGGAGACCTGTGATCTGTAACAGGAGGGTATTCTGTACAAAATAATAAACCGTTGTGCAGGGATTTGCAGCGTTTTTCTTTTACGTTTCAAGGTGCGCAGATTCCAAAAACACTGCTAAGTTTTTGTCACATGGGTTTATTATTCTACTGGACATACCTACAGAAATTTTGGCTGTTCATTTATTTTTTCTTTCATGTGCAATAATTGAAATAGTTATTTTTGATGGTTTTCACAAATTTTGGCCCCCAAAAACACGAATTAGACTTTTTTTCTTTTTTTACAAAGTACCTGTTGATTCTACTTCTGGTGTTATTATACAAATTTATGGTGATTTCAGACAATTTCCCAGATTTTTTACCCATACAAAATGAATATTGGGAGCGGAACCTTCGACAACCTCAATTCTTCACTCTTTAGTCAAAATCAACTTCATATTCGGTCTTCTCGCCCAAAAAACATGTAAAACGATACCTCACAAGCTCACGTTCACTAAAACCTCGAAAACCCCTATTTTTACACCCATTTTCCCCCGCAACACCCCTGGGTGTATTCCGATCGGGCTGCCGAGCTTCTGAGCACAACTAGGACCCAAATGGGGATCTAAACTGTGAGCGGAATAACGACGCTTTTAGACTAAAATTTAACGTAAATAAGGCTGCAACTTCGTTAGAACCTCAACTTTCCACTCTCTGGTCAAGATCGACTCCATATTCGGTCTCCTCGCCCTGAAAAAAAAAAAATTGGAAAACGATACCTCACAAGCTCATGTTACTAGAACACCAAAAAACCCTATTTTTACACGCGAATACATAGGTTTATTATTCGAATAATAAACCAAAATGCGATTTCCGTCCGCAGTATCATCCATATATACACCTTTATATTCAGTCTAAAAAATTGGTTCTTTCGCACAACGGCTCCATTTGGGCCCTAGTTGTGTCCCGAAACATTGCAGCCCGATCGGAATATACTCGTACCCAGGGGTGGTGGGTGTAAAACCAGGGCTTTTTGGTGTTATAGTAACATGATCCTGTGAGGTATCCGTTTTTCATGTTTTTTAGGTCGAGAAGACCGAATATGAAGTTGATTTTGACCAAAGAGTGAAGAATTAAGGTTGTAACGAAGGTTCAGCTCCTAAAATTCATTTTTTATGAGTCAAAAACCTGGGAAACTATGTGAATTCATAAATTTGTATGAAACACTACCAGCAGTATTTCATTAAGGTATGTATTTTAAAATTTCAAGGCAATCAATTAAAATTTTAATAAATAGAATATTTGGCTTTGTTACCTAGGGGAAAAACTAAGACGATTTTGTACCTTCGAAATCGCAAGTGTTTTCCGACTGTTCCAAATTTTGATTTCTTCAAGATGACAACTAACACCACTTTCATTTTTGTATCTTTTCCGATATTCATTTTTAGTATTTTACCAGCATTTTTTCCGACATCGACGGAACATAGTGATTATTCAGTTTTTTAGCGAATTTTCGAAGAAAAGGAAGCTATTGTTCTCGGTCCAAAATTTTTAAAACTCGAATTTCCGAAAGATTTTTATACCAAAATCCGTTTCAGACCATCCTGAATTCACTGCCGAAAGACACAAAAAATTACACACACACACACACACACACACACACATATATATATTTATATATTTATATATATATTTATATTTTTACTAGCTGTGTACCCGCGCTTCGCAACGGTAGATTTTAATATGCCTGTATCCCCCCCTCCACAACTGATCAGAAACCTTCCCCAATGCCAACCCTAACTGCCTTTAACAACCCCCCCCCCCCCCCGTATCCTATGAACCCTCCCTACCTGGTTAGAAACATTCCTCAATGTTCACACAACAAATTCCCAAAGTTGCACTCCAATTGGTCAAGTAGTTTTGAAATTTCTCTAGACCCCCCCCCCCCCCTCTCATAACCTGTACCTCCCTCCCACTAACATCCTGATTGAAGTACCACTTGAATGTACTCGTCGAGCTGAATCCAGAATCTAATTACAATCGGATTTACGCCCAACCGTTCAAAGTTATTATAAGCATAAACGTCCTCATAGAAGTGACTATAACACGTTTTTAGCGAATTTTCAAAGAAAATGAAGCTATTGCAATGGCTTCGAAATTTAAATAATATAAATTTTTGGAAATTTTCTTCATAGAAATCCGTTTCAGACCATTCTAAAACGATTCCTGAAATTTAACACTTTTTTATATGTATATATATATATATTTATTTATATATGTGTCACTCCAGACGATAACTCTCGATAGAATTGAGATAAACAGCTCAAATTTGCACAAAAAATCTATCTTGGCAATCGAAAGGCTAAGTTCGAAGA